>CAXKWD010000010.1:104519503-105719503 GCA_964059195.1 Ectobius pallidus
GTTAGCACAGAATATGGTTGAATGGCAGGCTCAGGTAAGCGCGGCAATGAACCTTCGGGTTCCATAAAATAGATAATATTCCTTTAGCTTGCTTAGGAATTGTCTATTGCCATTGAATAAGTAAGTAAAATTTATATTTAACATGTAAATAAATATAATATAAATTTACCGTATAAAATGCAAAACTTTTGGGACGAATTTATAGGGACGTATTTTGTAACGGAACCAATATGCGGTGTGACAAATTTATCTAAAAGAATTGAAGCGCTACCAGCTATGAGGGACTAGCAGTGTGATTTTTTTTATTCGACCTTACTACAATATGGTTATTGTATGTGACGTAACAGTATCTTAATGTTCTAGTTTAAAGTATAGCCTTTATTTAATTATTGTTGTTGTTATTCCAACTATTGATTAATATCGTACGCGAAACAATCTTCAAGCGGTTATGAATCAGGCGAGTGCAAGACGCTACTGTTTCGGCCACTTCGCTCGATAATATTAATTTTATTTGTATTATTATTATTATTATCATCTAATATCGACAGAATTAATATTTTGTAGAAGTGTTTCTTTCGAAGCTTTCTATTGTTTTATCATATTCCGATTGCCATGGACAGTGGCGGACGCAGAATTTTTTTTCGGGGGGGGGGATTTGAATTGGTAGAAAGAATACTAAAAAAAAAATAATTAACTTACATACACAATTAGTTTATAAAACTGTACATATATAGTCTTTTTTCAAATTTCGGGGGGGATATAACCCCCTATCCCCCCTCTGCGTCCGCCACTGGTTTTGGAAATTGTAATTTACGTATTTCTTAAATGTAGGTCAAATGTTAAAGTCAGGAAATGTAAACGTCAGCATTATTAACATTTAAAAATTCTGTAAACCCATACAAGAAAATTTTTATTTTCTCTGACAACTAGGCCTATAGTAATTATATTTACACAGACCAGTACAACTTCCTAATTTCACCTTGCGTCACCTTTACGAAGAACAGATTATTTTGATGTTAGAAACAAAGTTAACAAATCTGTATCACCTAAGATAGACCAGACGAATTACATAAAGTCTGAAGAACTTAAGAGCAAATAATTCGCACTAATCGAGCCAGTAAAATTTAATATGAATAGTTTAAAAGGAAGGTTTCTAGATGTGTTAAGAATACATTACAAAGTTATATTTATAAACCCTATGTAATATCACAGCCAAAACTATATGACATCAGATAACAATAACATGTTAATTATGTGGAGCAGGAGTTGCGAATCCTCTGTGGGTTGTGTTGGCTTTTGAATCGGAATGTCTCTTTGGAGCTGGTAGAGATTGTGATTCTGAAGCCAGGCGTGCTTCATGGAACATGTTACATCCATCCTGTGAAACAATGAAACAAAACGTCATCAACATTTGCATTGTAGTCTGCCGAATCGATATCTATCTGCTACACAAATCTTCTCTAAAGTAAAATGTACCTGTTGGTATCTTTCGCAGTGTTTCTCTGTCGTTTCGATTTCCAATCCTCCAGTGTGTCACAGCAAAGGCAAAAAAGAAGATTCTAAATATTATTATGGATTATTAAAGCGGTACAGACCAAAGATAAAGCTTGTTTTGCTTCGTCTGAGACTGACATCGTCTCATCTGTTTTTGACTGGAAAAATGGAATATGAAACAATCAAAACGTTCCCATATATATATTTTTTTATCGTTAGGCGATTTATTTAACAATTTCGTTCATGATTTACAAGTTAATTGAAAAGTACATTTTTTTTAATACGGTACATAAAATTTCATATTCTGAGTCATGCCTTTCTTGTCCATTTATTCTTTCTATCATTGATTCTTTTTGTTGAACTTATTTAATTGGCACAATAGGTGCGTTGAGCAATGTGGAGAGGTTCCGCCTAATATACCACTATATAAATCCAATTTCAGCTGGAAGCTAAATAAGGGAGCACTCAGGAATAAAATAATGAGTAATAAAGTCTGCTAAGTTTATAAGGTACACTATTATTTAATCTATTCCATTATAAACTTGTTTCTTTATTGGTTTAAAGTACTATTTGATAAAATAACAAATATAGGTTGAGATTAACATTTATATTATAATTTATGACCCATTATAGGTAATTCTTAAACAGTATAAAGATTTGTTCTCGACGCTCAGCTCGTCTTTATAACGGCAATTAGGCATTTTTTTTTAGACATTGTGCTATAATGGGTCCTTTCGTAGTATCGTAGGCTGCATAAAAACGAATAATAATCAAGAGTGTGTTTTACTAAAATAATTATAGATAGCACTACCATATAACTGAGACTGTCTTATTCTATCCGACAATTGATGCATGATTACGTTAACATAAATAGCATGAGTAATCTCTGATTTTTTTCTTTCCCTTCGTGGATCTTAAAATTCGTTGTTCATAAGGACAGGAATCAGTCAATTATGCCAGGATTTAAAAAAGTTCATGTTTGTTGGTTTTTCACGAAGTGTTAAAATACATTTTATGGTAGCTTTGAGATCGATCAATAAAATAAATACTTATTGTTTCTCCAAATCACGTGAAATATCCGGCTCTGATCTGGTTAGTCGTCTTTCTCAAAATAATAACATGGGTATGAAATGATTCTTACGTAATGCTTACGGGTCGTATTCCATTTGATCGCTATTCTCACTACCTATAGTGTGAATGCATCTATGTAGATAGATGGCTTCATTCCATAATGCATCAATAAGTAAGTTAAAATCGCGCTTGTCATTGAGTTGTTTTATTAGGTCATAATATCTTTTTTGTTTCCGATAGCTTTTATTATGATTTAATGGTGACAGCACTAGACTCTTTTCAAAACATGAAGTACAATCTCATTTAATTTGTGACAGAGAAATACGTATGAGATATTGCAGCATTGGTCCAACACATATATACTTCCCCATTCATACTTTGTTTGTCGTTTTAATTTAACGGTCAACAATTTAATCGGCGCTAAAACAAACGGCCTTCGCACTGGTACATGTTGACTCAGTTATTGATCACAGGGTTTCAATTATTACGTTATCAGTGCAATGCCATCATAACGTGATTTATGCCCATACAGTCCCACCTGCATTGTGGGGAGGGAAAAATTTTCCACTACATGGCGATTTGTCGAAATAGCAACTAAAGTACAAATGACAACGACTTTTCCTAAATCCTTGCGTTAATCATGAAATATAATAGATTTTATTGTATAAACTATTGGCATTGCGATTAAAAAAAAAAAGACTAAATGAAGTTTATAACTTCAAGTGAGTTAACAAATTAATATGTATCTAAAACATAAATAATATTTATATTGAGAGATAATTAACAATCAAACATTAATTTATGTAACGTACCAGTAATGTACAAATTGCAACGGGTTATCTGAAATTTTTCTGCAATAGCTTAATTTTGATGAGATGAGATAAATTGTATCTGATAAAAGTATTTTGATTTGAATTATGAATTCGCAACATTAGAACAAACTTTTCTATCCTAGATCAATACCATGATTTATTAGACCTCAAATCAAGACCTTAAAACAAATTTGTGCTCCAAGTCCCTCCAAAATTTAATCTGTTTTTATGTTGTGCTCAAACTGTGAGACCATACATTTCAAGTCGTAATATCGAGAAGAAATGAATCGCGTTCAGTCGATGGTTACTCCGACCGGAAGGGATGCGGCCTGGAGTTAAACTCAAATCATGTATGAAGCAAACGTACTCAGTCAGGCATCGCACTGGTATACTTCACTCTAGGCATAGTTTATTGCTAATTCTTGGTTTAAAAATCCCTTTAGGCAGGCCTATAGGCTGAGGTAGATTTCGAAGTGCTTTTGGTTTAATTTATTGTCGCTGCGCAGCACTCTTCTTCTTTAGCCTTGGCATGACAAACCCGCAATAATAACTGAAAAAAAGAGGAAAGAGCACTTTTTCAAACATCCTTATATGAGAGCTATCGAGAAACTAGTTATTGATTTGTATAGTACTCATCAAGAGCTTTTCAACGACACCCCACAAGACGTGGTTTCAAAAATTTTTAATTTCCATCCCCCACCCCCACTCGTACCCCCCAAACCCCCGAATCGTTGGTGTCATTGTAAACTCCATAGGGAGCACTCTAATTTATTCAAACAAAGTTTCCCTCTATACCTCATAGGGGCCGAGATATAATTTTTTTAAAATTTCAACCCCTTCCCCGACCCCCCCTTGGGCCAATTTTGCTCATTAACGAACTTGTCCGAACTATTGGGCCTAGAAATAACATAATAAAATTTGGTTCAAATATCTTCAAAATTACGGGCGCTAGCGTGTAAAGAAAGATATATATATATATATATATATATATATATATATATATATATATATATATTATATATTATATAAATATCACAAAAAAAATTGAACTGGCGGTAGTTTCGTACTTAGGGAGGCATGAAACGTAAACATATGAAAGAATCTTTTCGAAAGTCATGACATGGTATCGATCGCAATAGGTAGATTTTTCTTCGAAATATACCTAAAAAAGGCTTCGATTTTATAAATACTGCATTTTGAACTACCGGTATTTTCTAAGGGCGAAACAGACCGGGATTGATATGCATTGACGCTGGAAGCGTAAGCCCCTGTGCAACACCCCCGTCGTGTTGATTAAAGCTTTAAGATTAACACGACTTCCCCATGTCATGCATGATTTCACCTATTGCTTCCCCTTACAAATATGCTATGCGGGTTTTCTAGTCGTAAGTTGCAGACGTTCTCCATTACCCATGCAAGCATGATTTCACCCACTGCTTTACCCTTACAATATGCTATGCGGGTTTTCTAGTTGTAAGTTTCAGGCGTCATCTGGGCTGGAAGACGCGATTCTAAGGTTGGAAGAAGTACTCTGCGAATTGTATAGTTGGGATTCAGCAACGCATACTAATAGCATAAATTACTAAAATAACTCCCCTTTCAGTTGTTCAAATAGCTCCGAATTACCTTAAAGTCTTAATCTCCATTAATGGTTCTGTGAAAATTCTATTGTCGGTGTAATTTGAGTGAGGATCATCACCAAAACAGAGCGGATAATAAATAGATAACGAATAAATACGTATAAAACTATATGTGTTAGGAAAAGAGTGAAAAAAGATTATCTAGAGTGATAGGGAAAAAGCGAATAAGTGAAAATTCCAAAGTTTCAGGAATGACAAAAAACAATTTATTTCCACAGCATTGTTACAATATTAGTATCTTATACTATGTAAAAATATCTGAGTGGACTGATCTAAATATTGTTCAAATGCTGTGAAAATAGATCGTTATTTGTCTCTTCTAAAAACTTTGGTATTTTGACTTATTCGCTTTTTCCCTATCACTCCAGGAACTTACCATATCATACTCTACCTCAATGCACATATAGTTCCATTAAAGAAAATTCATTGTTGAACAGTGTTATTGATACAAATTTACCATGTAATACCACAGTATAGTATAACAGTAGCGAAGCTCCATACAGTTTTTTCAACCGGCGCGACTGCAGCGCTCCCAGCGGTGAGCAAGAGGGAATACAATCTGTTACATGTGTTTCTTATGAAAAATGTCGACAATATTTTATGGAAATGCTTGTGGTGCTATAAACTGCACCAACAACCAAAGGAATTAACATTGTATAGATAGGCTTTTCCGTTTTTCCTATTAATATGAAATTTTTATAGCACCCGAAGTATATTAACTCCTTTACTGCTACTGACATATAAATTCGTCACGTCATAACATTGTATAAAAACAGAGATATAAGATTAATGGTTTTAGACTCATGTAAAAAGTGAGGATTTTTACTCTCGAGTAGGAACCAGGTGGTTCACAGACATTTTCGTCATCCATCTCGAACCCAGAGCCCATTGATGGTTTTAACTGGCTGACTGCTTATTTTAATATACAAATTTAGTTCTGAAAGAATTTTAGAGTCGAAATTAAGCACCAGGATTGTGAACAAAAGACATGCTGAGTAGAATAAACTTGCATTATGAATTCACTCGCGCCTGAGAACCTCATCTAGGCTACACGCAGTACACGTATGTCCGAGTAGATGTCGGGAAATGGCGATCCAGGCGCTGTCGTTAGGGGAGGAGAGAAGTGTTGATTTTGCTATTTTCGTAAAAAAATGGTATTTTTTTATTTTAGTGTAAAAAATCAAGCATACTCTAAAGTATATCTGTGCAAAATTTCATGCCATTTGGGTGCACGGAAGAGGTGTTTCTGACGCCATTTTTTAAATTACCGGTACTGCACGTAATCCTCGTGCTATCCTTTGTTACCTAGTCGTATTTATTATAGTGTATTTAGGTGTAAAATATATAATATTAGTGTTGTGTAGGGCTCCATTCATATTTAGTGATAGTTCAATGTAATTATAAAGAGTAATTATAAAGGTTTATTTATAGGTACAGAAGATGCTTATTTTTTACTCTGAGTGAATGTAAACTTTAATCGCTTGTTTTCTCAGTTTCAATTTTCATGTTAATTTGCCACATTCAAAATCTATCTTCTCCCATGAAAATATAGATACAGCTATGAAATTTTTTCACAGTCTACTTTGTGATGTGTGTAATAAAATGTCTAATCAGACTTTTTGTATGGGTTTAAGTTTTTTAAATCAATATTTTACATAAAAATATATCAATTTTTTATCAACTTTTTATTTCTCTGGGTAAAATATTTTTTTGAACAAAAAGTATAAATAATATCAAAAATCTGAATCATTGGATCTATTAAGCAAGCATCATAGATTGTCACATAAAAAATTTACATCAATTTTTTAATATCAGTCGGATTTCAATTTTGATTTCAAAAAATCAATTAATTTAATTATATCTCTAAAACAAATTGAGATATCAAATTGAAATTTGAAAATTCTACATCTGTTAATGTTTAAATTAAGTGTACAAAATTTCAAGTTTCTAGTCCAAATAGTTTAGAAAATCACTCTCAACACTTCGGAGTAGAATAACTTGAATTATCAATTCACAAGCGCCTGAGAACCTCATCTAGGCTACACGCAGTACACGTATGTCCGAGAAGTTGTCGGGAAATTGTGATTCAGGCGCTGGCGTTAAGAAATTTTCCTTCGTATCTGTTATCTCAATTATTTGAACTAAACTATACCCACGGCGCTACATCTCTTGTGTAACAGGGCCTACCGTCCGAAAACTTACATTTTAAGGTAGGATGGGATTTTTATTACCTAAATATCTCCTGAATTGGCAGGAATAAATATGCAGTATTGACCTAAAAACTAGATTGTGCTCTATAAGAAATAAGTAAAATGTAAGGAGTTACAAGACATGTAAATTTGTCTTAGAAGACACATCTTCAATTTACAATATTCAAGATCAATGATCAGTGGTTTTCAGAGGCGTTGTCCTAGGACAAAAAGAAAAAGTTTCTCAATATATATTTAAAATTTAAAAACAAAATTATGACACTATTTTTACTTCCTCTGCCCGTACCATAGGTACTACTGTGGGTAGATGAAGTACTGTTTTCGATCCCTAACTTCGAAGTTGAGTTTTTAACATAAACATACGTTTTGGAATCCCTGAATCCAAACATATTCTTTTCGGAAACATGTCTGTGTGTGTGTGTGAGAACAGCCCAGCTCCCGAACTATGAGCCTAATCATTGTGTTAAATGTTTTCTGTGTAGTCCGGCACGAATTTGTATACTGTGTGAGAAATTGAGTCACATGCATTTAAGGTTTAAACTTCTAAACATTTCCGTCGTATTACCACAGTATAGTATAACAGTAGCGAAGCTCCATACAGTTTTTGAAGTGAAACTTCTTTAGCCGCGGTAGGGGTAAATCGAGAGCATGTGTAACGCTGAAAGTCGTCACGAAAATAGTGTAACGCTCAAAATGGTCACGAAATTAGTGAGGTGTGACGGAACGGATTGCACAGAAAACAATCAACTCAATGGTTAGGCTTATCTAAAATTTAAAAAACCCAAAAATTAAAAATTAAAATATCGAAAATCCGAAATTTAAAAATCTAAAAATCCAAAATTAAAAAATCCAAAACCCAAAATTAAAAAATCCAACAAATTAAAAAATTCAAAGATCCAAAATTTAAAAAATCCAAATTTAAAAAATCTGAAATTCCAAAATTAAAAAATTCAAAGATCCGAAATTTAAAAGTCCAATAAACCAAAATTTAAAAAATAAAAAATTCAAAATTAAAAAATCCAAGTATCCAAAATTTTAAAAATAAAAGAATTGAAAACTGAAAAATTTAAAAATAAAAATGTCCAAAATTTAAAAAACCAAAATTAAAAATCGAAAATAAAAAATTATAAAATCCAAAAAATAACAAGTTCTGAGTCCCAAGTTCTATCTTCTCGCGGTGTTCTCGTGTATGGCGAGAAGGGTTTCATTGGTGGTGGAAAGTGGGGCTAGGGCAAACTGTGGATTATCTCGGAAACGTTGTTTGGAAAATTTTGCATGAAAACGGGATCGTATTGGAATGGGGTCGTATTCAGGTCGATCTGAATTCTGTATGAAAACTTAGTATGGTCTGTATTTTGATGTGACGCATCTATTCATCAGTAGCTTTGAAAAGGATAACGAAACTGACAGCACCTAATTCTTTCGTACTAACCATTTTTTGATTATTCACTTATGTCCGAAATTTGAGGGTGGGTCCCGGCTTAATCTGAACTAGTACTACATTGGCTTCTCCGTTTTGTGACTTCATATATATTCGTATAACTTTAATATACTATTTAAAAAGTGCTTAAGAAGAGTAATTTTTTTACGAAATTATTTTCATTGTAACGTTATCATTTCATAAAAAAAAAAAAAAACTCTTTATGTTTTATAAGACTAATCCAATCATACGCCGCGTGTTTCATATTGAACAATAACGTTTACCAATTTCTCGCATATAGACCATTCACGATAATTTCTTATAATATGCTTACTAGGGTCGCAAGGATGCAAATTTATCTGACAAAACGTCAGGTCATTACGGGACACGTAAGACATCTACCTCACATGCTGCCAGTGAACAAAATAAGAACACATTATTTTATACAACATAACTTGTTCATAAATTGAAATAATGTAAATGTGTATTCATTAAAAACAAAATTTAGATACTTTGTAAGCCAGTTCTTGTGCTTTTATTGCGTTCTCTATCTTGTGATGCGCACTGTTGGTGGCATTGGTAACTCGAATCAATTCACCAAATCGATTCGTTAGCTGTCCATTAATTTAATATGCCGTGATCTCACATTTGACAAAATATTGTCAACAAAGTAAGAAAAATATTATTTACATAATCCGTTACATTTTATTCATGGCATAATCTTAATAAATCCTACTCGAGAATACGAGTTTCATCACATGAATTCGATATCGATATATTTCGATAAACTTGTAATCTCTTATGGGATTACCTATCCTAAAAATTGTTTTATCGTATTTGTTCCTCATGACTCGTGAGCTTCATGACTATTAGGCCACCTTTTTGCAATTAAGTCTGACGAAATGATAAGCTGAACAATTATACGCATAAAATGATATCAAAACTATTCGCTGGCTCGGAAACAGATAAGGTCGTCACACGCATACGCGTGTACAGTCACGCATATACACAGTCGCAATCCAACACACAAAGTCCATTATATTTTATTAACTACCGGTATAGTAAAAATTCCATCACAATAGGGTAGTGATAAAAGATATAGCAGGTACCACTAAGTGGTCTGCTGACTCACATTAAACTAATTTTGTGCAAATTTTCATTAACTAATGTAACTTTGCTTTAAATACTGTCAATTATGTTTACTTTTGACGAGTTTATAATTGAGGACCGTTTTGATAAAACTCAACATGTGCCAAGACATTAATTGTTCAGGAGAAGACTTCTTTACTTTTTATTATCGTATAGAAGATAGAAACCTTGCATATTGAGGCTTCAAAATGAATTGGTTATGTTGCCTTTTCTTATGGTCTTTTTTTTTTTACCATCTTAAAGATCTCATTTCAAAGCACCTAAAATCATTAAAAACGAATTTGGCAAAAAATGGAGATGTTCAGTTTTGTCAAAACGGTCCTCACTTGTGAGACCAGATAGAGATAACGTTATCCAGTAAATTATTATCTTGTAGGCGTTGCAATTTCTTAATGCCATCGCGACCCTTAAAAGATTGCCTTGATTACCAAATATCTAGTCGGCCTGGGTGGCGCAGTTAATATCGTGTTGGCTTTCTGTGCCCAAGGTTCGATTCCGGTCCAGGTCAATGGCATTTATGTGTGCATGTATATTTAAAAGTTATTCCTCAGGTTCGCGAGCGACCCCTGGTGATCCCGTAAGGGGATATTCTCAGCGTATTTGTTACCGGGGTGCGCCAGTCCCCTACCTACTTAAACCTAAGGACACACACAAACACCCAGTCCTGAACCCGGGAAAGGAATTTTTCACTAGTGAAAAATTTCCGACCCGGCCGGGAATCGAACCCGGGCCGCCGGAGTGGAAGGCAGGCGCGCTACCGACTCACCCACGGAGGCAGACGCATGTATATTTACTAGCGTGTAAAAGAACTCCAGCGGGACAAAATTCCGGCACTCCGGTGACGGTCACAGGCCTAAGTTGCAGTACATCCCTGTCGTTAAATAACCATATACCAACCAACCACCAAATATCTAGGGATGATATAAATATATTATCATGGGTAATGTAGCGAAGGGTTTAGATTTTAACGGTAAATACACGAGCAACAAATCACGAGAATTTATCTAGAGAAAATCCGGACCTCGAATTTTCTTCTGTTCCTACGTTCCTAAAACAGCACTTCTCGAAAAGTCTATAGTAAATTAACACACCAAAGTAGACGGTCATTTGGCCACTGCTCCAGTCCGAACGAGGTTTTTGAGGGGTTTCCCTCGTTCTTAGGCGAATGCCGGACTGGTCAATAATCCCCTCAAACAGATACACGCACTACAAATCTCTAGAATACATAACTACATGTCACTAAAAAGAAACACACTCGGAAATATTGCACATAAGACCTATCCGCACTTAGGTCTATCCTGCGCCAAAGTACAAAGACACAAGTACTCAGCCCAAACACGTCACACCATCAACATCCCCTACGGATGTACATAAGGGCACAATAGGTATACACACATCACATATGGTTACCAAAATTTGGTCTGACCGGAGGTTTAGGCTTAATTGCTTGGCACTCCGGGGGTAAGGGTGGGCACACAAAAAAAAAAAAAAAAATGTTCCTACGTTCCTCCCAAATATTCTTTATATTCCTATCCAAAACGTCTAGAATTGCCTGCCATGATACTTTCCTGATTTCAAGTGCACATGGATTTTATCATAATGAATATAATTGTTTCCGCTAAAAAAAAGAGAGCACAGAACCCACACAAGTTACTAGTATATACTGCTTTATTTTCTGCTCTGAATGCTTTGCTACTATGCAGTCTAGGATCATTCATTTTATTGTTATCATTTCTATGTTTTTGAAAACCCTATTTTATGGGCTTCCCGTAATTAGGGGAAGTTTTATTAATTATTTTACTCGAAAGTTATAATGCTTCCCCATTCATAAAATTGTACATTACTAGGAGGTGCCCGTGGCTTCGCCACGATAATTCTTTTAAAAATTAAAAATTAAGAGTATAATAATTATTAAAGCATTATATTTATTAACACTTGCACGCGAATCATTCATAAACTAAGCCATTAATAATTAATGAAACAGCAAAAATTCCTGCTTTAGAGTACATTCCACGACATGAAAGCGCCCCCTGGGAAAACTATATCAGAATCAATTATGCAGTTCCAAAGAGCCTGAGAACACATAATACGTATTGTTTCTCAGCTGTTTATTGACATGAATATGATGTGAAATTTATTTTATCAATTCAGTGTAATTTTCAGAAATTATATAATGTTTCAAGGGAAGGAATGGTTTGTTTGGATTATTATTATCAGCGATATTTCAAGAGATAAAACCATCATTATTTTACAGCTGTTGCCCCCGGCTTCGCCCGCCATTATTCATTGACTCCAGGATTTTTAAGAAAATTACACTGGTAGATTATTAAAAATGTTTGTGGTTCAGAGCTATGAAAATTGTAAGTAAAAATAAAATTAGAATATATGTTCATTGTGTTCATTTCACTTAGGCCTTATATAATTAAGAAACGGTTTTCCTTCCTAATTTTGTAGTCGTCATGAAAGTTTAGACTGCGAGAGACGAACATCGCCGAGTATACCCGATGTCTCACGAAGCGGGCGAGCAAGCACGCTATTTAGGGCCGTTGAATTGTATAAGAGTAGATTTCAAATCATCTTTTGTTCACGTGCAGTTTGTATGCACCCAATTGCTGTGTTCAATGATTAATCATTTTATTTTATTAAAGAAACTTTATGTTTGAAGTTTCAGTATTCAGTCCTTACGAATTTACATAAGAACAAGTGCACCTAAGTGCGATAGGCCTATAATGAAAATGATTATGACGTTTGACACTTGCGATCTGTTTAAAATCAACTTATTAAGTGCCAGTATGGTACTTTATGAGATTGTGTGGGGGACGAAAAATGTCTGTCCGTCTGTCCGTCCGTCCGTCCGTCCGTCCGTGTGTCTGTACGCGCTCTAACTCAAATACGCTTTATCGAATTTTAATGAAACTTGATATACGCGTTTATAATGTCTATGGGAAGAACCCTATTGAAATTGGACCAAATCGGTTCACCGGTACCGGAGTAAAACCCAATTTTGTGTATATTTTAAAGGCGCCATAACTCACATACGCTTTATCGGATTTTCATGAAAATTGGAATACCTATTTATAATGTCTATGGGAAGATGTCTGTTGATATTGGACCAAATCGGTTGGCCGGTACCGGAATAATACCCAATTTAGTGCCCTTTTATGGTATCATATAAGAAAAGGCGCGGTAACTCAAATACGCTTTATCGGATTTTCATGAAACTTCGTATACTTATTTATAACAATCATGGCAATAAGCCTATTGAATTTGGACCTAATCGGTTGTCCAGTACCGAAATAAAGAGTAATTATCAGTCAAATTAATTATAATATTTTGGTTCATTTCGAAGCATTTTGATTGGCTCGCGGCCAACCAATCAGCGGGCGAGTCCCGTAACTAAGGTAAATAAAGGGTAATTCTGGTACAACCCTTCAATTCCTGTCGAAACCTTCTTTAGTAAAGGAGGGTAAAAAGAAGGCACCTTCTTCAAATGCAAAATCAAATTCTCGGTTCTTTCTTATAGCGTCATCAATTAATGACAGCTTATAAAGCTTCCTTCAGTTGCCATGGACAGTTGACACCTACATGAAAAACAAATGTTCCCATATGTACGATTATAGACGAAATGCTGTTGTATAATGACTAATTATTTTGCTAAAATTGATTACAATTAGATGAAAGCATTGAATTTTACTTCAGCCTATGTCAGATTTATAATCCCTGACCTCTTAATAAATAAAAACATTAACTTCTGAGAATTTGCTTAAGTTGGTAGGCCTACTCTGCTTTAGTGAGGGCCAAATTCGCATCGCATCGAATATCGCGAATATTATGTTACCAATGAATGAAATTATTCTATATTGTAACATAAGATAACTAGAAGGCTCGAAATATAGCCTAATTTCGAAATACGATGATTTTTCTTTTCTGTGAGCTACACCGAGATAGTATTCTATGGTATTGGACACTGAAAAGTCGCAGTGTAGTTTGTTCTTGGGGTAAGATGCTTGTCTAGTAATCAAGAGATATCACGTTCGAGTCCACCCTGAAGCAAGATTTTTTTTATTATAATCAATTGTGTTAAATTGGGCCTATTCCATTCTTGTGTCCTATTTTGTCAATGTGCTTAAATAAGTATTACATTTTTCTTTAAAAAAAACTGGGAATTCATTGTCTTTCATTGACCTACATCATTCCTAAAGAATAACATAAGCCTATAAATGTTATTTCACGAACAGAAACTAGCTTTAAAGTTATTGCGTTGCGTTAAAATTGCATAAGCCTATACTCAGAACAAAACTGCATACCGCTAGGTGAAACTATCCTCTTCTTATTGGCTTACTGTACTATTTCATTGTCAATGCATTTTGTAAAATGTTTACATATTTTAAGAATTAGTATATCAGTGTATACCAATATGAATTAAGGGTAATAATCAAACTTTAGACCTTTGTTCTTCCGTAAGCCCTGCTTAATGAATCGATCTGGAGTTTAACTCGGAGATCTATTTAAAAAAAAAAAACTTATTTTCTGTATATCATAACTGCAATTATTACTGATTAAAAAAGCATACTGGCACTTTGTTATATCAGTTTACCTGATTTTATTTAAACTGGGTTTGCAGTAAAATACAGAACTGTAGATACCATATATTATTCACACATTTCACTCCTATTAAACACAAATCGAACATTTAAACTAAACGTTTGTGGCTATGTGGCGATTAAAATATGAAACCGTCACTATATTAATAATATATTCTGGTTTACCGCAAATTCGGAGCTTATTTTAGCTCGAGCCTATTTTAATTTCTCCTCCATATTTTACTATGAAATGTTACAGGAATATTCGGTCACGCAGCGATATTAAAATGGGATGCTAGAAATGGCATAAGCCCAGCCATTGTTTTTAGAAACTGTCTAATGAAGCAACCCATCAGCTTGACAAGCCATTCTTACAATGTCCACTGTGCTATTTTTTTCCCTCTCTCATTTTTCATTCTCATTGTATGTAGGAACGCAGCGAAGATCCAACTACTGACACTAAATTCTGTCGCAGTGCCGCTCTATTTCTTTTTTAATTCTGCCGGACAATAACAAACGCTGTCCAGTGGAACAAAAATGAATGTTGAGGCTCCTATGCTCTGATTGGTTCCAGAGCAGAATTTCATTAGTGTACGTCGTTACAGCCCGACAAACAAGACGTCGATATCCCACTGTTTTTACAAAGAATAGTAATTTGATATTGAACACTGTGGTACTATAACAAATATATGACCAAAGTCGAGTTAATTAATTCATGTTGCTAACAAAGTGATCACGGATCCAGTACAGATTCCTTAATGTTATCTATGTATCCTTGCTTATATTCGACTCGCTATCATCGTCCCCAGCGGTGCTATCTTTGAAGTGTTGTTTGTTTAATGTAAAACGGACACGCTCGTTAATAGCCGCGTGTTGAAGTGTTGTCATGTCTCAGTCGGAAACAAGAAT
Organism: Ectobius pallidus; assembly: GCA_964059195.1. Lineage (NCBI taxonomy): Eukaryota > Metazoa > Arthropoda > Insecta > Blattodea > Ectobiidae > Ectobius > Ectobius pallidus. The sequence continues at coordinate 104,534,792 of CAXKWD010000010.1, forward strand.
CAAAGAAAAGCCAACATTACTATTGCTATTAGATTGACTTGGCAACAGAGTCTGCCACCTGCTTGGATTTGAGAGTACAAACTGTTGTTTACCCTCAATAGACAATAATATAATCCGGCAGACCACAAAAAGAAATGCCGATGTTGACTCGCCGAGTGGGGGACGATGAAAACGAGAGCTCACTTTCTCTGGTTCATTGTGCAGGCTTTTGCGTATGGAATAGGAGTTTTAGGTTGTTGCATTTATGTTGATGAACTTATTCGTTCGTTGATGAACTTTCCTTTGCCTTATATTTACTTATTTTTATTTTCTCTACCCATACCATAAGAAAGGCCTAGCATAGGTGAGTTCGGTCGTAAAATTCCAGTAGAATTGTCAGCATATATAGGCTTACATGTTTTGAGGGCCATCGAATCTAAAAATAAAATTTTCAGAAATATTGTGGCTGTGCCTGTTGGTATGTGAACAGTATTGTTCGAGAACGAGAAATCGGAGAAAAAACAAAATGTTGTGTTTTGAGCTAGATATTTTCTGGCGATGTGACACAAGATTTGGGACTTCATTTTAATTTTACTGCCACTTTTCATGAAATAAATTTATTTTTTCGTGATTTACTCGAAGATGGCTCCAACGATTTTGTCTACATTTTGTACACGAGGTGCTTATAGTAATAATTAAAACATTTATTTGAAACATTTTTCGTTGAAATACTCTAAAGGTAATTAGAGCCAGCTATCGTTTATACAAACTCAGGCTTTAAGTTTTGCGTGTCAAACAATAAATTTTTGCATTAGGTTGAAATGGTGAACCGGTTTAAATATTTTAGTATGCGCTCCCTGCAATATGACCTCTTATCCTATATCATTATTTGAAGTGAAAATATTCTATTGCCTAATAAGCTATCTTTCATTCTTCGATCAGTTTTATGCGTCAGTCTTTTCCGTTTATGTGCACCTTTCAGCATTCTCTCCTGCTTTGATTATGCATTATCTTACTGTTTCCTCTCATCCTTTTTTTGTAAGCTTAGGCCTAATACTAATCAAAGAAATTTACTCTATTGTTTATTATATTAATTTTCTAATGAATTACAACTGTTTAAAAGAGTAATCACTCTTTTTTAAACTAATATAGTTTTGTCACATTTTAAGAAAATATTTATCAAATGGAATATTTTATTTTTCGATTTCCTATTCAGTCTCTCCTTTTGTGTATTTCAGCGTAGTATTATTAGAGAAGCAGGCCACTGTATAGATCCTATACATGGCAGAGACGCCAGACTTGGAGACTCATGATACGGAATCAGTTTGTGGGAAGGTCTTTATTTGTTTTTGGTACATTTTGGCATAGAGTAGAGTTGATATTTACCGATAATAATTATAATAATGTAGGCTATTTTTAACTTTTCCTGGTGTCTGTAATATGGAATTCTAAATTATAATAATAAATAAATACCACTAATAATAAATACTAATAAATTTCTATACGTACGAAGACAAATACTACAAAATAAGGACCTTTTATGTGTGCGTATATATATATATATATATATATATATGTATATATATATAGGCCTAACACAATAACAGAGGATCTTTACATAAATATTTCACTCTCATACTTCTAATCTTCCTTTAATTTAAATTTAGTTTAATTTTGTAGGCCTACAGTTTTTAGTCTGTTTCAGTTTTATGCATTCATACTTTTTATTTCCATATCGTTTTTTATTTCATTTGTAATTTCTAATTTGGTGAACCATTGTATTATTACATTGTCCGTTTTTAACATTTTTGTGGACTTTCTTTTTGTTATTATTTTTGCATTTCTCAATCTGCACATTCGTTTCAGTCCATGTTCTTTCGTTTCCATTTTCATTTTTTTTTTAAATCTAACGCTGTAATGTTACACATTCCATGACGTATATGTTAATTATACTGTAATTTAAAACTTTACTATTTCAACGCTCCATGGAATTTGTCATTTAGGACATGTGACCTTGTTCGTGACGCTGTAATGTGGATTTAGAACTAGTTTTTGAGCTAATATTTGTAGTTTTGGGAACACGTAGTGAAATTTAATCTGGAGGGAGAAGGGCAAATATTTGAGTTGCTTTCAGTATAATTAATGACCTGCTCACCAGGCGTAAGTACATGTGTGCAGCTTAATATTGCGACAAGTAGTGAATGTACTGATGAGGTTGCAAGGCCTACCAACTGACAGCGATTATCGCCAATACTGTTTATGAGCTCTAATATGGTTTCATAAAGACCCTATATACATGCTTCAGAACTATTCTGATTATTTTTCTCTTATTAGGTTTAAATACTTTAAGCAGGGGGGCCCGTGTCGTAGATTTACGGCCCGTAAAAGAACTCCAAGCCTAAATTAGAGCCTCTGGACAATATTTATCGGCCCTTTCACGTCCAAGTAATACCTTAGTTTCCGGAGAGGGGTTACGGGGCGATGGGTTTACCACCTGTCCCTCTGTCCTCTCTAGGAAAATAAGCGTAACAAAATTCACATAGGTACAGAAACCTCCGCTTGGAGGCCCTACGCCCCAACAAGGGGGCACAGGATTCGAGAGAGAGAGGTTTAAATAATTCCTAATTTATGTCGTAGTAAAGCCTAAACATTGGAAAGTTTATTGATTAAAGAAAGCCTTTCGTTTTGACCCGGGCAAATTCGATTGACATCAGACTTTTAAATGTAAGCACGTGACCTTATAAATCATGTCAAGACGAAACCCGATTTGTGATTTTCAAAAAGGGTGTCAAAATAAATAAGGTCAAATTCATCCCAAGCGCCGCCATCGTGAATCGGAAAAAAACACCGCGCAGCCGATTCGTCATATGCATAATATGATATAACTTGTCTGTCTGTGAGGTAGACCATTAGGGCAATCAGTCATAGGAGAGAGGTTTCATCTGGCGCTGTGAATTGAATTCCGGCTTAACTCAGTTAGTAGAGCATTGGCGCGAATAGCCAAAGGTCCTGGGTTCGAGTCCCAGTGTCGGAGGAATTTTTCTCCTATAACATTCTCATGTAATATCCAACAGAGAAAATAATCTGTGGTTCATGAAAGCTTATATATCTATATTGAATGTTAACTGTACAATAATAGTGGGAGCCCGGTCACAATAATCACTAATTAGTGTGCCTCACAGTACTGCATATGACATAACTTGTCTGTCTGTGAGGTAGACCATTAGGGCAATCAGTCATAGGAGAGAGGTTCCATCTAGCACTGTGAATTGAACTCCGGCTTAGCTCAGTTAGTAGAGCATTGGCGCGAATAGCCAAAGGTCCTGGGTTCGAGTCCCAGTGTCGGAGGAATTTTTCTCCTACAACATTCTCTTATCATGGCAACTAGTACCGTACTAGTACGGTAAAGTGCTACTTTCCGGCGTGTTAGCAATTCGAGAAACAGCTACTTTGCGGAGAGTGTACTAAAAATTATTATTGTTATTATGTTACCTTAAATAATATTTTCCGACTCGGGGAAGTCTAAATATGGATTTCTGGTGAAAAGTTGACATTGAGTTTCGAAAGAGTAGGCCTACAAACCGTACTTTCTGTACCTGTAGCACTTACGATATGGGCACAAAATACGAGTAATAAAGTACTTCATATCTGTACGATGTGCAAGGGGATTATGAGGGAAGTTTTGCATGGTGACTGATTTGCATAGAGATGGCGTTGCAGGTACGTGTAGTCATTTCTCATAATTTGGCGCCAACACATTCCCCCTAAGTAGGTTACGACTCAGCACTCATACCTGCTGTCTTTAATATATAGACTTCCATTTGTCATAATTATTCAGTACTGTGTGTGAAAATGGCATGTGATAATTAACAAAAATCCAGGTTAATTTAATTTCCAACCAATGAGTCGTACAAATTGCAATACATTCGTCATGGTTTAGTAACACAACGGAATGATCTCATTTACAATATTAGGACCGAGATTTCATGCAGCTATGATACAAGAACAATGTGCATGTGGATATGTATAATGTATAATGTATGGTCCGTTCTGCAAGTAATATGGTGTCATTATTAAGTGCCAGAATGGTACTTTATAAGATTGTATGGGGGACGGGAAAATGTATGTCTGTCTGTCCGTCCGTGTGTCTGTACGCGCGATAACTCAAATACGCGTTATCGGGTTTTCATGAAACTTGATATACGCATTTATAACGTCCATGGGAAGAAGCCTATTGATATTGGACTAAATCGGTTGACCGGTACTGGAGTAAAGCCCAATTTAGTGCCTATTTTATGGTAATATATTAGGAAGAATGAAAACTTATTGTTTTAGAGTGTTCATATACGACTGTAGAAGTTGCAATACATTTAGCTTTGACAAATAACACTATTCCTTCACATACGGTTATCAAACCAGGCCGTTAAACTGAGCTACGTTGCCGAGGTCGTTAACGTCTTGGACTCGCATTCTGGAGGTTCTGATTCAACTCCCGTAGCCGGCCAATTTAACCTTTTTTTAAATGTGAATGTGCGATAGTCAAGATATCACAAATCTGTATAGTTCTGCTGATGCTGGACGATGTTAATCTGATAAAAAAAAATAAAAAAAAAAAAAATAAAAAACTAGTCCTTTATTCTTCCGTAAATCCTGCTTAACGAATCAATCTGGAGCTTAACTTGGAAGTCGATTTAAAAAAGTGAAAAGAAAAATTATTTTCAGCATATCATAATTACAATTATGACTGATTAAACAAAAGCATTCTGGTACTTTGTTACGTCAGTATACCTGGTTTTATTTAGTATTTAACTTGATACCTATTAATTTTATAAAGAAATATACCCTATATGATAGCAAAAATGTTCGTTATAATTCCTCTACAACTTTTTTATAAGTTCTCATGTATCGCCTACTGTAATGGAGATAGTCTAGAAAAATTGAAAGTTAATACGAGTAAAATATCTCCTAAGTAATTTTTACAGAAAATCCAGTAGGGCCTATAGCCATTTTATTAGCAATACAGTATATAGACGTTTGGAAATTTGAATTTGATTAAAATCATAAGTGCCATTTTTCTAAAAATCAAAATTTTGAAAAAAAAGTTTTCATGAAAAGTCGTCTTAATATTTCAGTTAATGTGACCAATTTGTTTCCGTTTCGATTAAATTAAAAAAAAAAAATTAAGTAAATTCAATGAACCGTTTAGCCGCAACAGGTGTACATGGACAGACTGACAGACTGACAGACTGACTGGCAGACAGACAGGCAGACAGATGGACGTCATTCCAAAAATAATTTTTTTCTGGGCATCGTGAGACATGTTTTCCTGTGTTATCTCGTTTTAGATTTTTTACAATGATCACAATAGGCCTATTTCTCTATACTACGTCTATGCGAGTAAGTAAAAGGGATGTTGACAATACAAATTAGGCCTTTATACGTTCATTTTAAAAATCTCTTTGCTATTTTTTGTGCACATTTAGATAGTTATTTACATTCAAGAATTCAACAAAATACCAAATCATTATTTCTGGAGGGGGAGGGATTGAATGTACGAAATTTTCACATGAGTTTACAGGTTATCTAATATTCACCATTTTATCTCCTTTGCTTTGAATATACAGTTGGTATATACAAACTGTTTCTTTTATTACAGATGTTATCGAAGCCATCATGGAATACCCAGCTTTAATGTGGAGTTCTCCGTTTTCTGTTTTTATCAGTGTGTAATAGTGACGTTTGATGAACTTTCCTATATCAAGAAACAAGAAGACTAGAAGATAGTGTTTGCGTTTTTATTTAGTGTTTGTGACTTCAAGAAAAAACTTTTCTAAATCAAGAACATGCTGAGGAAGACAACACGAATATTCGATCTTCATTTCATAATTCTTTGCTTTGACATGGAATTTTGAAGTGAGGTCTGCTATGCTCCATTCTTAATACTGCTGGACACCTCAAGGTATTAACGAAAGTAGTACTTAGAAAGGAGCGTAGTTAGGGGCCTCTTTTCAGAGGTGAAGAGCGGTCTTGGTGCAGACCGAGGCCACTGAACACCAGAAGACCAGCAATTCTGTCATCGAAAACAGGTAAAGAATATGTGTATTAAGCATGATCCACCGGAAGCTATTTTAATTATTAAATGCCAGAATGGTACTTTATGAGATTGTGTGGTGGACGGGAAATATCTGTCTGTCCGTGTGTCTGTACGCGCGATAACTCAGATACGCTTTATCGAATATTCATGAAACTTGGTAAACGCACTTATAAGGTCCATGGGAAGAAGCCTATTGATACTGAACCAAATTAGTTGCTGGTTGGTACCGGAGTAATGCCCAATTTGTGCCTATTTTGTCGTAATGTATTAGAAAAAAATTATCAAATGCAAATCAGTTCTCATTGCAACATATTGTTTCACAGTGTTCATATAGGGCTTTACAAGTTGCAATACAGTTAGCTTTTACAAATAACACTACCCACATATCCCTTCACATAAGCTTATCAAATTTTATAACTTTGTTCTTCCGTAAGCCCTGCTTGATGAATCGATCTGTTGCTTAACTCTGAGATTGTTTACAAAAATAATTATTTTCTGCATACCATAATTGCAATTATCACTGAATAAACAAAAGCATTCTGGCACTTTGTTATACCAGTTTACCTGATTTTATTTTAATAGGGTCCTATTTTTTCACAGTGTTAATTTGCGGTACGAAAGATAGTTTAATTTCGGCGTTTTCAGCATAAAAACTAAATAGATTTATGGCTCGTGTGGTACAAAGTATTGCATATTTCTACAAATACACAGTAGGAGTGTATTTTGGGTCTTTCATTTTGTAGAATTAAATAGTTCCTACCCGTTAACCATTAACACATGCATGTAGTGTAGATAAATTTGTGTATCAAAGTCTCCTTGAGGTAAGTATTGAATCTGCTTTAAGGTGTTAAATTACTGAAAGGGCTGACTCGTCCATATATAGACGATCCAGGCAGCCGCCTAGGCGAGAAATGTTTAGAATCATTTAGGCTTGGCAACATTTAGATTTAAAAAGGCTGAAATTTCCAAAGCGACATTGAAATAGAAAAAGTTCTGTGGTAGAGTAAATAGGATAACAAGATACAGAAATAAATTAAGTTCATTATGTCAACGTATTTATTGGCTTCATTAACAGCACAAACCTATAACCTTTTCAATTAAATGTATTTTTTATTTAATCCCCATACTTTCTACAAATGTTACTTATAATTTCTTCATAAATACTAACCTTTCTCCAATTAGGTCAATTCACAAATCAATTTTATTTAACCATTTACCAATTCCAAGATAGAGAACATGAAATGCCGTGTTTAATCAAATGGTAAAAATTGAATAATTGAGGTGGAAATTTGGGGGAGGGCGCCGAAATTATTTCTTGCCTGGGACCTCAAAATACTTAAGAGCCGGCTGTGTTTATTGGGCACCAAAATGTCCTTGTGATTACTGGGCACCAAAATTTAACTATAGCAATAAAAATAAATTAAATATTCTAAGAATGAAAATAAAAATTTGCCATAGTGAAAACCAATTTACTTTAACCACTCTACACAGATTAATTATTTAAAGTTTAATATTGAATTCAATATTTTTTTAAATTCCCTACACTTATATTTTACCACCGGTGCCCATGCTAACTGAATATCTGTTTGATTTGTTGAACATTTATTTGTATCAATGTGCATATATTATTTAAGCAAATATCAATTATCTATGATTTCATACTTTTTTTTATTTCCTAAACTGGAGATTTCCCTTGCAAAACATTATTATGATTAAAATAACAAATAAAATTTTGCACTAAAAAGAAACAAAACATTTCGTGATCATTCTCGATAATATTTCGACCTAGAAGAGTTTGAAAAAAATTGCTTTATCCATGGTAATTAATAACCACTTATTCGTGAACCCGTCACTCACGAAAATTAGGTATCTCTTTAATTATTGTTTAAACATTTTCATTAGCTCATAACGTGGCTTCGCAGAACGTTTTTACAAAACATGTCGTCCCTTACAAACCACGGTTATTTAATAAACTTTACATAGTGTCGAAGACATAGAAACGTACATGTTTTACAATCTTCCCAATTGGCAACAAACTTCGTTACTTCACTCGTTGACTGCTGGTGTATATGATATCACGCTTTGAGCAAAAAACGCGGAGTCCTAAAAAATTCAAAATACTGCTTTTTGAGTAGTTTGTCATTACCGATTTTCACTAAGCATCGGATTAAAATAGCTTTAATATTTTACTTCTCAGTTTTCCGGTACTGCAACAGCGAATGTTTATTATACAAATACGGCGTATCAGCCTATCTCAAACTACAGCACTAATTTCATTAAAGTAATTTCTTTTGAAAAATTGAGTATTTGCAGGAGTATATGAATTACAGTAGGCTATATGAGAAATTCAATTTCACGAAACAAAACAATTCATCCTAAAATAAACATGGAAACTCAATGTAGGCGTTAAACACAAAGGATCTACTTCCTCCATGAATACGAACACATAGACCCTCTGGTAGATGAATATTTACCCTGGCCTTACAAGTAAAATAGAAGGATTCCTCATGTTGATACTCCGAATAAACAAAATGAAATACAGTGAAAACAAAGAAACAAAGTTAACTGAGGCCGCATAGTTGGAAAAATCTAACGCGACAATGAATTAATCGTTCAGACAACAGAAGGTTAAATAACAGAACAAATCGATGGAGCAAATATAGCCTACGGGCCTAGCTGAGTAGTTAAATCGCTCGCATTTCCAACGCTGGGACTTGGGATCGAATCTCGGTGGATTCACGTGGAATTTGTGGTGGAGAAATTGGGGTCGGGGCAAGTTCTCGGGGGTTCTCCTGTTTTATCATTTCACCGTTGCTTTATTCAGCATAATATGACCATTTGATTGCAAAAAAGGAATTATTAAATATAGAGACCTGTCAAAAGAAAAACTTATTCTCCCACATTGGAAAGTTATTAAATTTCTCCCTCTGTGTAAACAAAGATGTACGATTTGCGGTATTGGCAGCTTGTACAGGTGGGGGAAAAAAAGCGGATAGACTCTTGGAGCTGATTTCAGAGCCTTGTGATATGAAAATAAATGTAAGAGATGTAACGGAAACGTTTGTTTTCACAAGCAATGCAAATTACTTGAAACTATTTCTCAATTCAAGCAATGTTCATTTCAATACATTCCCTGCTATCCTATGAATGCCGCTAGGCATGCGCAGTGGCTCATATCGGCAACTTAGATATTTTGGTCGGTCCGTTTTTTCCCCCTACCTGTAGACTCCATACGTTGCGGCCCAATTTTTAGATTCCTTTCCCCGGACAAGTTACTTTTCTGAATAACATTTCCGAAACTATTTTTCCGAAGCAACTATTCTAACATAACTTTTTGCGGTTTATTATTTTTTTGAAACAGTTTCTTCCTATTCATTATTAGTTTCATGTCATAATTCTCAGGAGATTAATATTTTTGGATGCCATATTTCGTTGTGAATAATTTATATTGTGACCAGAGTGGAAAAAAGTTGGCCTGTTTTAGACTATGGCCATATATTTTGTACGAAGGCAAGTACATAAGTATTCAAACACCATTTTAATAATTCTTTAGTTCGACCATACTACAATACGATTAATATGTGTGAAACGATATAATGATACTCATCTCGAACTGATCTTCATTATTGCATCGATGTAGTATCTATTATTATCGAACACAGAACGATCTAGGGACCTTGAAATTAGCAGCTGAAAACTTCTTAATGAATAGCCTATGTTTAAAATAAAAATAAATTCTAATGTGTTAATTTTAATATCAGATTAGAATTAATTTATTTCGTTTTTTCAACATCTATTTAATTCAAGAAAATTACCAAAAGGAAGCCTCGATTTGACCGACGATGTGAGGTGCCATTTCTCGTAGAAGACAAGAACTACGGCAACCATCTTTGCGAAGTTCGACTCCTTGCCCTTTGTTAGAGTGAATCTAAAATCTAAAGATTGAAACATTGACTAATTATGGTCGAACAAAAAAGTCGTATACAACTTGCCTATCAACCTTACCACCTTCATGTGCCGTATGTCTAAAAATCTGGGAGCCTCAACCTCCTGGAACCCTGTGGGCCTCCAAGGCCTGTAATAGGGAACACTTTACTTTACAACTTGCCTATAATGGTAATTAAGATACTCGTCCGAAAATTATTAAACTCGCGTTGCTCGTTTCTTAAACATACTCGAATCTTAATAAATGCCATTATATACTTGTTGCATAGTCTACTGTGCTAATTTAAGCAGCTGCAGAGGTCTTACAGTATTTTTCGGCATAGTCCGTGTGCTTTTAAATACACTTGTTATAGCGTAATATTAGGTTCGGGAAACCGCCAGAAGAGAAGTGTTTGAATGACTAGCAAGTCATTTATGCATTGCCTTCGAATATGTGAGATTTTGTGCAACGTGTTTTACCCTATTTAGTAGGGTGATATTTCTGTCTACTTCTTAGCCTGTAATAGAGGTTAAAATATCGGCAAAGTTATAAAGTCTAGCCTATTATTAATTAGGGTCAACATCACGAATACAGTATTGAATGTTGTACAATTCAACATTGGCTAATATTTTCAGGCATTGACAAGCCTCGGCTGTATATTTTGTTATTTTACATATTTATCCTTTTGCTGAAAGCAGAAATCTATCTAAATTTCCAGTCATACAGTATTGAATTTTGTACAATTCAACATAGGCTAATATCTTCAGGCATTGACAAGCCTGGGCTGTATATATTTAGCCTTTTGCTGAAAGCAGAAATTTATCTAAATTTCCAGTCATACATTATTCCTGTATATTATCTTGTATATTATCATAGTTAAGTTTGCGATGACGAGTTTATCTATAGTTTTGCGACTGAGAAGTAGGAGCGAATTTATCTGATGAAATGCACATTTATAATATTTTAATTGCCATACTACTTATGTAGTATAATATAATCGCATCCTTTTGTTCCTAGCAAGCATGTTGTAAGATAAGCGACCCTCATTAGTCGATATCCGGATCATTGTTTAAACTCTATAGGTCATTATCAATTACGCATCATATGAATGAAACAGTCATTCTAATATCATTATGGGAAGCTAAGAGGTAAAGAAGAAGAGTTGGGAAGAGCTGTGAAAAAAAGAGAGGTTGAGTAGATGTATAAAGGAAGTTGGGTTGATGCAATTGGTTTCTGTGGGCTATTAGGAGTGGCTGCCACAAAAGGATAAGCTTCTGCTTCTCAAGAAGATCACATCTGCAATTCATCGCTCTAATCGATTTCCACTTATAGCGAGCCTACATTAAGCAAATGAAAAACACAACAAAACCCTGCTTGCTCTCTTAGCATATTTATTGGATCCGATACCACCCGCAAGAAATCTTATGTTAACACAATCTCCATTCCCTGCCTTCCAAGTGAATTGTTGACTTTTAATCGACTGTTCCGTGTTCACTTCCGTAAGATAAACATTATTAAAATTAAAATGTGTTTCCGAACAACTAAATCTGAAGTAACTTTAAAGTTTTTAAAACTTTACCTCTTTTTTTATTTAAGTGCCGGACATAAGTTTTAGTACAATGTAACTATATTTTTATACGAGGATAAGTCAATAAGTAACCACACTTTTTGTTTAATCTTTTGTAGTTGGCTGTACCGCTTTGTGCACGCGCACGTCGGCATGTTGTGGAATGTATGACCGTTATGACTCCACTGATTGTTGCGCTGTTGCACATTAAACATTAATGCACCGCTCAGCGTTTGCACCATAAAAGAACGGCGTGCAGTGATCTGATTTTTATCGTCAGAAGGTATACGAGGAGCCGAAATCCATCGAAGACTTTCTGCACAATATGGGGGCTGTGTTACCACGGCGGAGCGTGTACGAATGGATTGAAAAGTTTATAAATCTTTGGACAAGTGTGAAAGGCGAGGAAAGAATAGTGCCCCATCCACATCCACTAGTAACGCCAACATTTACCAAGTGCGTATCTTGATTCAGACAAACCGAAGAGTGACTGTCGATGAAATGGCAAACCATATGCAAATTAGTTATGGTTATGGATATGGCATTATTCATAACAGGCTTAGCTTTCATAAAGTCTGTGCAACATGGATCCCAAAACAGCTCACTGAACAGCACAAGCGTTCTACTGTATTTCCAACACTTACTGGACCGCCATGCTACAGCTGTCGTTTTATATCTGTGCCTCTCGCCGACCGTTGGAATTTTGTTACAATTGCTTGTGCGGGAGCAGGTAGTCCGTGTATTCCAATATAAAAAAAACATCCAGTTCCCTTTCTAGTCAGTGCTTGTCCCTGCTCAAATCTGTTCACATCTGCTGGCCGTTGTAAATTTAAGAAATGTTTTTGTGCACGCTAGTAGAATCAAGCCTCTGTCTCTTCTCCTACCAGAAATAGTCACGTGACAGACCGGCAGAGATATAATACGATGTCTGTACCTAGGTATAACGAAAGTGAAGCTTTTTTAACCTAATGGAACTGGAGACGAAACGAGGATCCATCACTTTGAGCCTGAAAGCAAATGCGAAAGCATGGAATGGAAACACCCTGAAAAAAAAAAAAAAACAGGAGAGATATGCTCACACTTTTCTGGTACTCACAAGGGCCAATACTTCAGTATTACTTGGATAAGGGCTCGACAATACACGGTACACAGTGCTCGAGATGTTGAGCAACGAGCTGAAGCGTGCAATTCGAACCAAACGTCGAGGCCTATTGTCGAAAGGAGTTGTTCTGTTGCATGGCAATGATAGTGCGCGCCTATATACTGCAGCCCACACTGCTCAAACAATTTCAAAACTGGGTTTTGAGCTATAGAGCATCCTGCATACAGTCTCGACCTCGCATTGTCAGATTTCCATATTTTTGGTCCGCTTAAAGATGCCTTAAGGGGCCGTAGATTCACCATAGACCAAGAACTGAAGGAAGCGATGCGTACGTGGCTTGCTACTCAGCCGATTTTTTTCTGAGTTCATCAGGAAGCTTGTGCAACGATGAATCAAGTACCTTATGAGGCAAGGGAATGTGTTGAAAAATTAGGTAATTGTTGTTGCAATGGATTTGAAAAAGTGAATGTCTATTATCATGACAAGCAGAAAGTAAAATATAACAAAAATACATCTGCTATAAAATTATAATAAATATTATTTTCAAGTAGCCTCAATTTCAACCTGAAAATGTATTGAGAAAGTAACATAAAATTGAATTTTGGAAAGGTATATTTCTGAATAATTTTTTAACGTTTACCTTTTTCAATCTCATGAGCAAAAAATTGCGCAATATTATATCTGAAGTAATCAATATAATTATATTATAATTATATTATAATTATAATTATATCTGAAGTATTTATAATCTAGGCTACGAAGGTTATAAAAGTCACCTACTGAAAGTGGAAGCAAATTAAGACATTAAAGAAAGAAAAATCTATACGAATTATTATATAGGGCTTAAATGGAGGCTGGTTTAATAATAACCCTTTTTTCCTTTAAAATAAGTCCATGAGAAATAATTTTTAATATTCTATATTTTTATGTGCGATGAATTTTGAGAAGTACAAAAGATATGCATTTCTGTAGGCCTGCACAATGTATTTACTTTTTTCTTTATTCTTTTGCCACACCTAAAATTTGACTTTTATAACTAAAATATTAAGGGTAATTTAAGTTAAAACTATTAAGTTTTCTAAAAACTGTTTTAACGATTTTTATAAAAATAAGATTTCAAGTATCCCTATCCATGTCTAATAAAATGTTAATTCGTTTTTCCGTAAAAATTACTTAGGGGATAGCTTACTGTTAACTATTTTCGATTTTTTTAGTCTTTCTCAACCAACGTAGAAGGTAAAGCTATAAGGGTAATGTGGAGTCTGAATTAAAAAAAAATATATATATAATAATTTTTGGTCACCAGAAGCATCGATAAAGCCCGTGGGTGTCGTCATTCTGACCATATTTCCCAACCTGTCATGTGCCAATTGGTTAATGAGGTATTGAAAATTAATATTGTACTGATATTTCTGTTTGCAATATTCAAAAGACTGCATTGTCATGTCGTGTTTATCCTGTCATTTTAATTAACTATGCAAGTATCAAGTTCCATACAAAACGCTGTGCGATGTACAGGATCTAAAGTAACCTTCTCTTTCAAAAGAGGGATTCATATTCACGCTCTCGTTAGAGACTGAACAAGTTCTGCATAGAAAAAACAGGCTCGTGTTCTGTACTTCTATTTAAATTATAAATGAAATATGTTGTAATCTGAATATAACAATTAATATTAGGAGCATGTTTCCTCTCTGTGTTTTTATTTCTTCATTCTGCAGTCTAGACTTGACCTCATATACTGTATACAGCAGGTTAATAAGCACTTGTTTGTGCGTTGGTAATTCAATATAAAGATGACCTAATTTGCGTGAGCGTAGTTTTTATACCTGGGAAGAACTTAGGACTACAGACGTTGATTCACCTTCACCCTTTCACCTAATATAATCGTCCAAATTCAATATGAGTTAAAATGAACAAAGGCCACTACACAGTAAAATAGAAACAGATGCACATCGATATTTCATGGCTTACTGGTAAACCAAAGTTTAACATATTTCTTTTGAAGTATGCAATAGCAATAGATAGGAATGCTTGGTTACAGCACTTGACACGGCTATTGTATCGACGCAACATGACAGTACACACTCCCTCCTTTGTTTGTTTGTTTTTGTTTTTGGTTTTTGTTTTTCAGTCCACAGTTCAGTTCCAGTTATGCAAACATGCGGTACCCCTTGTCTTTATCAATACTATTTCAAGAAAACGGAGATTTCACATAGAATGGGAAAGAGTGAGGTATTGTAAAATGCTATTACCTCAATATACACTCATATGGGTATGTTAGTTAGGCCTACAGCATTCTTTTATTTCTGCTACCTCTTTTGTTACGTGTGCACTAAGAAAAGGATCTGATATACGCTTTATTCTAGAAATGCTTCAATTCTATAACATATTGCAAAATGTAATAACTCAATCTAGTAGCGAGTGTGAATATTTTCCATATTGTGGGGGGGGGGAAGAAAGCACTGAAAATTACATTCCGAAAGAGACAGCTCATATTTCGTATGATATATGTAATAATAAGTTTAAAAGCGTACAGAAGCACTGTAGTTTATTTTCAGCTCTCTCGAACGTTGTGCGAACGGGCAGCCTTTCAAATGCCAATAAGTATTGTTCTCAAGAAGAAGCGAGAGGCCTCCATAAATTGTAATAAAAGTCACATCCAGTCCCGCGGCCAATTCGATTTCCTGCAAATGGAAAAGAATCATCCAGAAGCTGGGTGGATTCATTAGATCTAACAGACAGAGCCTGGCCACTGTTTCTTCCTCACCGTTCTGCAATGTGCTTTTTTACCAGAATCAGCTCATGATAAATACTGATATAGCGTGTTTTTATTTTAGAATACACAAAGTGAAAATATAAAGAAAACATTTAATAAATTTAGTATACAATAACATTTAGGAATTGATGCTAATTAGTAATACATAGGCCTATATATATAATTTTAATTACATTTTGTAATAACTAAGAATGTATTTGTTTAGTCTTTCATCTTTTTTATTTCTTTATTTTAGTCATTTGTATTATACTAGGAGGTGCCCGTGGCTTCGCCTACGATAATTAATTGAAAAATTAAAAATTAAGAGTATAATAATTATTAAAGCATTATATATATATTAGCACTTGCACGCGAATCATTCATAAACTAAACCATTAGTAATTAATGAAACAGCTAAAATTCCGGCTGAGTACATTCCACGATATGAAAGCGCCCCCTGGGAAAACTATCTCAGATTCGATTATGCAGTTCCAAAGGAACCTGTGAACACATAATACGTATTGTTTCTCAACTGTTTGTTGACAGATGAATATGATGTGAATTTTATTAGATAAATTCAGTGTAATTTTCAGAAATTATATAATTTTTCAAGGGAAGGAATGGTTTGTTTGGATTTTTTATTGTCCGCGACACTTCCTTGGTTAAACTATCAGTATTTTAAATCTGGTGCCCGCGGTTTCGCCCGCCATTATTAATTGACTCCAGGATTTTTAAGAAATTTGCACTGGCAGCTTATTAAAAATGTTTGTGGTTCAGAGCTATGAAAATTGTAAGTAAAAATAAAATTAGAATATTTGTTCATTGTGTTCATTTCACTTAGGCCTTATTTAATAACGAAACGGTTTTCCTAATTTTGTACTTTTCGTGAAAGTTTAGACTGAGAGACACGAACATCGCCGAGTATGCCCGATGTTTCACGATACGGGCGAGCGAGTGAGCACGCTATTTAGGGCCGTTGAATTGTATAAGAGTAGATATTATTCAAGTACTTATGTTCGAATTTTTTCTTTGTATTTAATGGACGTTTCTTGTATTCAGGTATATCATTTCTTGTTTTAATTTATTATTATTAGTATTGTTATGTAGTATTTCATGTTTTTGCCCTGGCTGAGTGGCAGAAGGCCTTATGGACTTAACTCCGCCAGGTTAAATAAATAAATAATAATTTTGTATCAGTATTTTTCTCTGTCCACTATTTTATTCATAGGCCACTAACATGATACACCTATTAGACCCATCACTCTTCATAGAAGTGCATGGGCTTTAGTTTGTCTCTAGACCCTGCTAACTGCATTCATTATAATTTTGTAGGAGAGAAGATATATATTGCGAATCCCCATGGACACAAATAAGAGAACTTATCTTAGGTTTTAGTAATCCGTGTGTATACTACTAAGGAATCATATTAATCTTTCTCATTGTCCGATCGACAGGAAAGATGCGATAGAAGTTAGAGTCAAGACAACTATTCCGAAATAATTATAATAATGAGAAAGAGACCAACAAAAAAGAGACTGTTTTAACCGGAGATATTTCAGGGAGCCCGGGAATGGTGCCGGACAAGAAAGAAAGAAAATTCCGGACGTCAGCGGAAAAGGGTCCTATCACCTTCAACTGTAATAGGTTATGTGAATCCGTAGCATACACGCAGAGAAAATGGCACATCGAACAAACAAATTTGCAGAGATATTCCAAGCTAGTTAATGTGTAAGCTAAAAAATTGGGGAATAGACTATAATTTGGGCCCATTTTTTAAACTAAACTTACTAAAGATCAACAGACAAAAATGATTATACCTAATGCCAGGAAACAAACTCCATTTTCTTCCGGAATACTTTAATGAGAAATAGGTAATAATTCACTTCGGATTACGACTACTGATTAATAATAATTATTTTATTTATTCTTCCATTATTCATTATTAATAGGTGGATTTAAAATACTGAGATGGTAAAAAGTTTCATGGACATTAATTTCTTAATTCCGTAAAATGCCTCTTTATTTTTAAACAAATGCACTATAATTCATTACTGTTGGTTAAGTGGAACATGATATGTGACCTGCGATACCTTCGACATTGTTTTGTCGTGTTTTGTCAGTTTTTAAAAAGAATATTTCACTTTATTTCTGGAACCACCTGTACCATGACAAGCACAACAAAAACTTAGGCCTACCGATAGAACTACAATTGCTATTCAGTGTCCGGCCGACAGGAAAGGTTCCATAGAAGATATAATCTACACAACTATTCCAAAATATCATAACGTTGGCATAACTTTTTCTTGGACTTGCATCCGGCTCTATGGTACTTCACCCATGATTTTCACAACCCATTTCGTTGACATCGTCACATTTCTCAATATTACTCAGATGACAACTTTGGAGCGGGTTTACTAAAGCTTGGGTGAATACTGTAAACTCGGACTGCAAGTGCGGGAATTATTACCATAGGCTATAAACTACAACATGTATATGATTTTTTACTGTATCAAATATACTTTGAAATATTATGTCGAGTTTTTAGTATTAATGTGGGCCCCAGAGATCAAAATAAAGCTAGTTTTCGGCAACACGTCTTGTGTGTCTATCACCAGCATAGATAAAATCAAACTAATTAGGTAGATTAGATTTTAACAAAAATATGTTTTTCGCGATTTTCACGAAAATTGGCCTAAAGATTTTTTTGAATTTTGATACACTAAGTTTTATTAATTCGTAATTTATTATTTGAAATAATTGTCAAGGAAATATTATGAAGTTACTTACAATTTCGCCATTATTTACATAAACTAAGACTTTGTGCTCTCTCGGGAACACTATACCTTTGAGTGTGGTAGAAAGAGCTGACTGTGCACCCCTTGCAATTAAGCTTATATCAGAATGTCATAATGTGAAAGTTGTATTGTCCGTTACTAAGGTAGGGAAAGTTATGTGATTGTGTGTGACTTTTTTCTAAATTATAGGTACCATAATATTAAAATGTTCTTCCAAATATGAAAGAATATGATTAACACAACAGCTAATATCACTCACTGAAATTATTATATTATGCAACAAGCCCACAATTGCATTTATTAAGACAGAAGTATGTTTTTTATGAAACGAGCAAAGCTAGTTTCATATTTTTCATCCGAGCATTTTAATTACCATTCTAGGCAAGTTGCATTGGACTGTTTTTGTTCAGCAATAATTAAATGTTCAAGTTTTGGGTGTTAGAATAAATAGAATTGTTAAAGCAAACGACTCTCGAAGAATAGCTGTTAGTAGTTCTTGTCTTTTCCGATAGATTGCAAACTACTAAACATGCAGGCAGCAGAACTTGCCTTGAGATTTAACGTAAAATAATGCCCATTAAAACACTAGAAATTAATCCAATTCAGTGTAATATTAAACTCACACGAACAGAATTGGTTTTATTTTAAATACAGGTTTTTATTGCGCAGTTTAATTTGCTGCTCTCAAGGTTTGAAGATAGGCCTAATAATAATAATAATAATAATAATCAATACCATACCTGTGTTATAATGAAAATCTCTAGTGTAATGGATATCATTATGATACCGCTATGTCACATGTAATAAACGTATTAAAGTATGCTATGATCGAACAAAAAATATCACATGAAATTTAAATTAAATTACAGTATATAAAATGTATTGGCACGAAAAATGCAGAGTAACTTTAAGAATGGTTGAAATAACGACAACATTGAGGCGCTGGTTGTATTTTTATAAAGCAAATAGCTGGCAGCTATGGACACACTGAGCATAGCAATATATTTCCAGTTGCGATAAAGACCTCCCAGGCACGAACTAAATTTAATTACAGCATTGTGAGCGTTATTCTTTTCTTTGAAAACAAAGTACTTTGAAAACAACGTTCTTAGAGCTGGTGACCTGAGGCGGGTGAACAGATAGCATTCACCAAATTAAAACAAATCTAACGCTGTGCGATCAATACTGGCTCTGTTCCCTGAAATTTGATCCGACAATCTGTTTATATGGAAAACAAGTTGTAGGCTTGGTAAATAATTAAACTCACGAACGGGATAAATGAAACGAAAATAGACTTCTGGATTCAGGGAAGAGAGTTCTTAGGCAGTGGAAGATGTTATCGTCTGGATAGTTACAACATGCAGTTAATATAAGGATATCTTGACAATTGAAAAATACTTAAATAGTTATATGAAGGGGTCAGTGGAAGATAGTGCTAACCCTCTTTTTGTAAAAGTTGAGATTGTTGCACTATTTACATTTTTTTCTTAATCACAATTTATTCTAATGTTTCTAATCACAGACTAATTCTGTAAAAAAAAGTGTTCTTAGTAACATAATACGCATGCTAAAAGATAAAAATAAGTTTTGCAGATTTTAGCTGACTTTAAAAATGTAATATTTAACATGAGGATGCAAAATATACAACGGATGCCGAGAAATATCTGCAGAGCGCTATCTGTACGACAGCAGTGCAGCCATACTAGGTAAAGTAATTAATACCTTGTTATTGTATCTGAGTCACCAATACATGTAACTTATAAGGTTACACTCGATTATTTTTATAATTGAATAACTTTTAACACGTTTATTATATTAATTAATGAAGAATTTTTCGGGTCCTTAGCTTTCGTCTATCTACCCAGAAAATGACATCCAAAACAATAACATCTTTAAAGTCTGACTCATTGTCAAAATTATACAAAAACTTGCATTGATACTGACAATATAATTTATAGTTTTCGTTATCACAAAATTATTTATATTAGATTTAAAGATCCATATTGAAAAATAGGAAGAAAACCACGGCATTAGCAACTTCTTTTTATTTTTAATTTTTTTGGTGAATCGTTACAGATGCTTAGTTAGTTATGTTATAGACTAAGGAGGTCGTGTGATGACCTCAATGTGTAGATTATTTTCCACCCTTTATATAGGATAGAACACGTAATTTGTTTTAATACCTGCAGGGAGCAGGGCATGCAGTAAGCCGATTGTTTACTCCGCGGGCAGTCTCATTATAATATAAGTGGAATAAATCCTTGCTAAGTCCTAAGGCTAGCTTACTAATTATATTGTAGCCGAACAAATAGCTCTTCAGGTACGTAATATTTTTCATTTCGAATTTATACTATCTACCAACAGTGGCGTAGCCAGAAAATAATTTCGGAGAGGGTCAAAAGTACCGGGGGGGGTTTGTGGGGTATGGAATACTCCCTAAGAAAAGTTTGAAGGCTCACCCCTGGAAAATTTTTTAAAAATTGTTCTAGTGAAAATCACATTTAACGCTATTTTAGCACTGGAAAAGTAGTTAGAAAATTTTTTCACTATACTCTAAAACAGCGTTTCTCAACCTATGGTGCAGATGGTCCTCAGACATAATTAAGATGAATTAATGTATCTGATGATCTTCGACTAAATTTGAGTAATATTGAGCCAGATATCGAGGAAATCTGCGAGAGGCGACAAGCTCAACCGTCTCATTAAAAGTGAGTAATAACATAATTCCTACTTACATTATCAAATTGGTAATACATTTTAAACTGTCAATAGTTTACTTCCAATTCAATAACTGTGTTTCCATTCAATAAAAAAAAGTATTTTGATTTATTTCGTTATAATGACCTATAATTAATACCCCAAATATTAAGAATATAGGCCTACATATATTCTACTTTTAAAAATGGGATATAAAATTAGTGGTCCGTAAAAATTTTTAGACACTTTACAGGTCCTCGGGTTCAAAAAGGTTGAGAAACTCTGCTCTAAGACATACCAACTTAAACAATCAATTGTTACCTAAGTTGTAACACTTATTACTATTTATAAGAAAAGTTAAATAGCACATGGAACAGTGGAAATAATATCCCTACATTTATAAGTTCAGTAATAAAATAATTAAATATTTGACAGAAGAGAGCTTAAATAACTTAAATAGTATTTTAGGTTTTGATTTCGGGGGAGGTCCGGACCCCTGGATCCCCCCACTTCCCTACGCCACTGCCCACCTTCACCGTGCACTCGAAATCTGTGTGTTGGTTTCATATGAAACTGTAGGGTATATACTGTTATCTAATGTGTAGTAGCTTCAAATAATAATTTTTCGAGGTTATTTATAGTTTTCTGGTTATTAACTCGAAATCATTCGTGAAAATCCGATGGGAATAAAATTAAAATGCAGTGAACTCAACTTGAACATAATTCAAACAGAGGAAAGAGACAAAGATACAGTAGTAATAGACTTCTCGAAAGCCTTTGACTTAGTCCTACATGACATATTATTATTATTTCATAAAGTATGTAATCTAGCAGTAGATAATAGGGTGGTTTATTGAATAAGAGATCCTATAAGAACGTATTCAAAGGGTGAAAATAAATAAATAAAAGTAAAAAATCGAACATAAGGAGTGCCTCAAGGCATCGTCTCTACAGTTTAAAATATACATAAATTATCTTCGCTTGGATATTTAATTATTTAATTACAGTTTTAATTACTAATTAATTAATATAGCTTTAATTAATGATTTAATTAATGATTTATTTTTATGTATAATCATATTGTGTAAAATGTTTCACGTACCTCTTCTTAAATTAGATTATTCGTTATTTTTTTATCTATCCACCGCTGGTTAATGGAAGAGAAGGCCTTAACTCACAATAGGGAAGTAATAAATAAATAACGCCAAAAAAACACTTAACTTAACCTATGGTAACTTTGTCATTAAATACAATCTACTGTACCTTACTAAAATAGTTCTAAAGAGCGATTTTATCGCATCCACATTCTACTTTCTATCAATACTAAACAATGATAGGAAAATAAAATGAATGATGATACTCCATATTTTATTTCTTAGTACCTCATTACCGCGCAGATCGCAGTTAAATAAATTAATTTGAAATCATGAGAATTAAGTTTGGATGGCAGAATGATTAACACCACCAGATACGAAATGTTACTGGTTGCGTGTTAGAACTTCCAGGTGCAACGAAATAACAAAGGGACTTCCACCACAGTCCACGAGAACTACTCGATCAATTGGGTTAGACAATAGTTTATATTTTAATCAGCATCGTAAAGTTTTTGGCATGAATTTTAATTCGAGCGCCTTGTGAGGGTAGGTTTGAACATGAAATAGATATACAGTTGAACTCCATTATCCATACTAATTGAGATTGACGTGATCTGCATCAACAGAAATCGGAATAATTGGGTCAACAATGTAAATTAGTAAAGCAATTGAGAAAGCACAGTATGTATTGCATATATTAAATAAACAGAAGTCACAAATATTTGAACAGAGAAAATATTAGACAATCACAGAATACAATACAATGCAACATTAAACAATACCCTACTTCGCACTACATAACAGTTCTTACTTAACTGTAACATAACTTTACTTAACTGTAACATTACTTTACTTAACTGTATGCCAAATTAAGTTTATGTTTAAACGTATCCAACAGAATTAGCTGTTTTAAGCCGACTATTCAACTCATATGCCGTGTGTTTGATATTGACCAATAACGTTAAGCAATTCCTCGGATATAGACCAATCACGGCCGTTTATCTTGCAATATTCTTGTAGGAATCGCGAGGAGGGTATTTTATCGCGGTAAAACCAGCTGGTCGTTACTGGAGACGCAAGTATCAGTGTGCAGTGATTGATAGTCACTGTTCCCACTAAGCGGCATGAAATCAGATTATTTTATGCAACATAACTTATTTGGAAATTGAAATAATAGAAATGTACATTGATTAAGAACACAATTTCGAAGCTGTTAGCTTACCTGAATGAAGTTAACTATATCTTATATTTACTGGTGGTAGCACTGATTGCACCAAGGTAGCTCGAATCGATTCATGGATGGTTGATTCACAGTATGCCGTGATCTCGTAACTTTTAATTTTATTTTATATACAACAAAGCACGAAAGTAATTATTATTTATATAATCCGTTACATTTTATTCATGGAATAGTCTTAATAAATCCAATTCGAGTTGACGAGTTACATCGGATAAATTCGCTCCTGCTTCGCAGTCACGAATCTATCGATAAACTCGTCAACTCTCGTGGGATTACCTATGATAATTGATTTGCATGCTCCTAATTATCACAGGCGGGAGTAAATGTGTCTTTTGGAGTAAAGAAAAGTGCTTTGTGCAACTGAATAAATAATTATTTATAAATTTCCTGAAAATCAATCTGGATAATTGGTGATTGGGATATTTGACTTACTGAAAGTTTGATTTCTTCTATAATTTGGTATATTAATATTTAGATGCCTTTTGATAATGATATGTCATTCATACCTATTAATTACATTCACTCAAACCAAACCTCCTCCACTTACCCCCACCTCCACTACACCCCCACCATAACACACACACCCTCACCAATACCTGTTCCGAAGATCTCAGTTGACGCTCTGCTAAAAATGCAGGGACACCACCCGCGAAACATCCGTCCAGAAGTTTACCGAGGTAAATACAGTGCGTTTAAAAAAGTACTTTTAATTCAGTGATTTTATTAGTTTCTACTCATAATTCTAGGTTAAATTAAAACTAATTCAGCACTTCCCTCTGCGATTGGAGAAAACTTGAAAACCCAAACGGCAAGATAGAACAAGGTCTGAAGTTGGATAACTGTTTACCGAAACGATATCCACGTTCTGCTAAGATTTAATCTGCTTGGGTTCAAACATATTGGTTTTATAAATTATTTTTACGTAAATTAACTTGTAAACAGGCCTATACTTTTGTTATTTTTACCCTTGATTATATTATAAAAAATAAGCTTTTATACCACTGTTGTAAAAACATTGTATATGCTTTTTTATTTTAAAGATATTTGTATGTAATAAAAAGGATATACGTTTATTTAAATATACTATATACCTAGTATTATATTATATTATAATTCTCTATGCCCATGAAGTTCATTAATGATCAATACCCATACACACCGAATTAATAGATGAGGATTTCAGATGGGCTATTACAAGATCTTTTCTACAATTCTCTTACCTTCGCATCTAAAATATATTATACAAAAAAGCTATCCTCAATTTTTACGACTTGCTATATGACAATACATAAGTCCGTAGATGGTACACAGGAGTAAGACCATCAGGAATTCTGCCTACCGTGTTTGTCACAATCGCAGATAGTGTAATGACTACGTCGACAGAAACAATTCCCCCATCCTAATAGCAGCTCCGAAATCTCCGATAAAAATTACGCACATTTCCCTGTGGAATTGATTAAAACTCGGGGAACCATCAGTTTCACCACGGGCAGCGGAGGGCTGGGGCAGTTGTAGCAAGTAGTTGCTGCTATATGTGCACTCTTTTTAAAATTCACCCTTCCTCCCTACACCTACCACCGTACTCTCTCCGCAATCGTACATGTATTTAATTGAAAGTCGATGAGAAATGTTTGATATTTCTATTACTAAACTGATTAAATGCTAAACCGATATATTTTTTTTCATTTTACTTTTCAAAGGTATATGCAAAATTTAGTGGTATGTCATACGGTTTTTTTTTTTACCTGATGCCTTTTAATTCGATTGGAATACAAATAAAATAAACCGCATTCTGTTGATTTGAACTCGTGATCTATGAATGTACAGTGTCGGGGTTTTCACGAATTTTAATTTTCCGTCTCGGACGATTTTTTTTTTCTTTTTTTCTTTTTTGGATCCACTTTATTTTTCAAATCACTTTGGTAGACATAAAGAAAAATTCTGATGTGAAACTCACATAACTTCCTCTGTCCAAATAAAAGTTTACCTCTTATATAATATAAAATAGGCTTTTTATGTACGACATTCTCTTCATGTAAATTGGTTATAAAAATGAAGAGAAGGTAATTTCCATATCAGCCATTGTATCGCATCCCCGAAAGATACATAACCCAAATAAATGTAATTAATGCACTCACGTAAGTCCCTTTATTACAAGCATACATATACATCTTTCTGACTTCACATTCTGATATAGAATGCATATTGCAAAGAGCACATTTTCAGTTGTTTAAACTGATGCAAAGCTTTACCGTTCACCAGGCAAGACTGAATTTTTACAAACAATCGGTGGCTTATAACTACCCTTCAGATTTTTTTCGAAAAATATTTCAAATAAAAGTTTAACTCTTGGTATACGCACTCCATGTATAAAATTTAAACAAAATCGTTATAGCAGTTTTTTTTATAAAATCACGAAAACAAAAATTTATTCATGTAACGTCCCCTTAAAAATAAGAGAAACTTGTCACCAATCTTCGTGTCACATCCTCAGAAGGCACTTAACCAAAATACAATATTTTTATTCATACGATTTTCCGTTCTGGAGCTAGGAAGTTCACAGGCGCACGCGCACACACACACAAATGTTTCCAGAATTTTATTTTATTTTTTGATTCAGGGTTCCTCAAAACTTGTATTTATGTTAAAACCTCGACTTTGAATTTGGGGGTCGACGCAGTTCTTCCTCTACCTATAGAACCTTATGGTATGGGCAGTGGAAGTAAAAAACTTTACACTTAAGTTATAAATTAAGTTACATTGTACATCATCCACAGATCTGAGTATAAAACTACCTGGCCAATGAAAAGGAACTCGAAAAATCTTTCGGTATTCTACCTCAAGCGTATCAAACTTTGAATACAGGTGCCGTATTCCTATTGTTTATTTTTAAAATTTAGCTAGATACTGACTGGATCTTCAACATTATCTTAGGGTAAAATATATTTTTATATCACGTCACACACTTTTATCAGTAATAAGAATTAATCCTGTCTCTACTTACCACTCTAAAATTATATCTTAAAGTTTCAATCTGGAGTGAAGTATACAAATTCAAATTGGAGGGTAGTTGATCTACAAGGGTCCTAAGAAATCCGCATTACCACAAGTTATGCTGGTGATAAAATCCTCTCAAGTGAGGCACATTATTAGTATTAGTCGGTCATCAGTAAATTCTTTGAATTTTGAATTTTTATCAAAGAAACTCAAACAATATACAGTACAATAATTTAAAACACCATTTGAGACAGGTAAGTAGAGAGGCTTACGAATTTTTATTGTTGTTAAGGCATTAGTCGTCATAGAGAAAAACTACTTTACCTTGGGATATCCTGGATACTCAACCAATAAGAGGTGAATCTGGCATAAACTCCCTCTGTTTCAGCAAGATTTTACAAATATGAAGCAACTACTAAAAAAATGAACTCTAGTATATTGATAACAATACATTTTAGTCGTTGGAAGCTGAATTATTAAATGACAATTATACTTGAAAAATAGGTACCGGTATATAATTCAATATGGTTTAATAAGTACGGTTAAGAATCTCCGCCTGAGACCATTAGTACACCTAAGGATACTTTATGTATGATTGTTTTCTGACCACGAAGAAGCAACATTTACGTATAGGCCTAATAGAATGTTATTGAGTTACTGGTGTAAACAGTAGTTTTCAAAATACAAAATATTATAAAATATTATAATTTATTATAATAAATATTATATATAACAATATAAAATATAATATATAATAAATATTTTAAAACATATTTATTATATGTAGTATATGATAAATGTTTGTGTTTTAGAAACTGCTTTTTTGTAAAAATGACATTAGTAAATTAAAACATTTTATGTAAATGTTGCTTCATTGTGGCCAGCAAAAAATCGTACATCAGGTATCCCTTTACATACTGATGTTTTCAGGCGAAGATTCTTAACCCTACGTATTAAACCATACTGAATTATATAGGGTTTAGTTTATAAGCAATATAATTTGAACTCTCCTTCCCTTAACAATTAAATATAGGCTAAGAGATATATGTTTTCACAGAAATTGTGGACATTCTCTATCAACCATACGATAAAAAAGACATAAAGCTAACTAAAAAAACAAAAATAAAACAATAACAATAACCGGACTTCAACAAAAATAGTACTCAATACATTGATGGAATATAACATTAAAGCTAGCAGTTTTAAAAGTATGTCTGCTTTTTAAAACTGTTGTTAAGGATTTTCTCTCTAACAAACTAAAATCTGCTACCGCAGATTTAGCGCTACGTGGAATTAACTCAAAGTGGAACCTAAAAGCTGAAAATGGACGCAGGAATTTTACCACTATTTAGAATTTAAACAAGTAATGCTGGGTCAATTAGCGGAACATGCAGCACTAGCGGGAGTTTAAACAGGTTAGTAATGCAGCAAATAATTAGCCAGCCACCACATGCATACAGTTAGCAAGCGGCTGGTGTGCGCTGTAAGTATAATTGATTTTATTGTAATCACTAAATCTCGCCTTGCCCAAGCGGAGCCATTATTAATGAGATTCCATTCTACAGGTGATTGTCCAGCGGATCTGCATACATTAAACAGGTTTACGCCCCATTCCACAGTCCCGTGGCCATATCACACCTATAATTTTATCATGAAACTATTTAAATTTATCCTCTTAAATTGGCATGCTGCTTTTTCTACAGTTCTTTATTTCTTTATGTCTTACATATGTCTTTATTAATGAACTTTATTCCAGTGGGGGAAATATTGAATGATACTAGGTTTCTTCCACAATATACCCTCAATAAAACTAGTAAAAGAGTATTTTATACACACGAAACCTCACCTAACCGAGGTCATTCATAGGCATATAGCTTGTGAATGCATAATTGATGCAATAGTTCAGGATATAAAATATAACAACCAGTTACATGTATTTCTAAAATGGAGAGGTGTCAGATCAGTTTATTCTTCCTATTGTCCAAAATATAATACACTATCACATTTGAGATGGTAAAAAAAAGTGTGTTATATTTTTGACAAAATCAAGATCAATTGACCTGACACTTCTCCATTTTAGAAATGTTTTGTGTTTTATTTCTTGGACTATTGCATTATCTATGCATTTACAAGCTATATGCCTATGAATGAAACTGGTTATGTGAGGTTTTTTAGAGGATATATGATGGGGAAAAGTTAACCCTGTTTTGAACTCTGTTTGTTAAGCTCTACATTTATTTTCAAAACATTGTATGCCCCCAGGCCGCTAGTAGGAAACCTTAGTTTAGATATCGGTTAGCTGTTGGTTTGCGTAAGAACATTATTCTACCAATGTCTAAGCTTCTCTTGCGTAAAAAGGAGGCTGCGATATGAAGGATGGTGCTCGTTTTCCAAATACAGGAGTAGACACTTAAAACGTCACAAAGCCTTTACTTTAACTTTTTCAATATAGTGATTAAATTGGTGTATCTGGCATGATTTCTCAGGGGAGAAGGCAAAGTACCCATTCCGAGAAAGAACTATTTCACTCATTGTTGAAATAAGTGAACGGATTGTTATGTCGAAACGTATGTTTTGACTGCTCTACCTAATCACAAATTATTTTGTATTTATTTTTAATTTTATTTCTGCCTATTTTTAATCAAATCAAATACAAATACAGAAATACACAAATAAACAAAAAACATTTACAAATTTCAAAATTAAAATACAATACTT
This sequence comes from Ectobius pallidus, assembly GCA_964059195.1. Taxonomy (NCBI): domain Eukaryota; kingdom Metazoa; phylum Arthropoda; class Insecta; order Blattodea; family Ectobiidae; genus Ectobius; species Ectobius pallidus. The sequence goes on from CAXKWD010000010.1 coordinate 104,563,755, forward strand.
TTTAAGAAAAGAAAAAGAAAAAGAAAGAAAAGAACCAAATATTTATTTAGAAATACCCCCGAATGAGCAAACTGCTCGTGCTCGGGTGTAGTTTCAGAACATCAGAGTGGAGAAAGAGGAGAAACAAAAAACAAAGTGAGAAAGAATTACACACTTATAAAAAAAAGGTGAAAAGTATTAAACAGAGCTAGAAAAAGAAAAGACTGATTTATAAAAAAGGAGACAAAAAATATTAAACACAAATACATACAATAGATAATAATAAAAATAAATGACATAAAGCTAATAAAATTACAAATTAAGAACGTGTTTTACTATTAATCGAATAGCAAACAATCAAAATTGTTTCCTTGAACTTCAGATTATTTTTATTAAAAAACTAAACTATACTACCATAAACTCCATGGCAGTACATCCCTTGAGAGGGCTAGGCTTGTCATCCGACCGCTGCCTCATCTGCAGATGGCAGGATTGGGTGGTTAGCATGCCGACTCCCAAGGCGTTGTTGATAGCTTACTGAACCGGAGCCACTACTAATTTATCAAACAGCCCCTCTGTTTGTATCACGAGGCTAAGTGCACTCCGTCCCAGACCTCCATACCTCAGAAAAATACGAGTAGGTACCGGAATCGAGCCCAGACCTGCGGATCCGTAGTTAGTATGCAGGCGGTCATATTGTAGGCTATTTATGGCCCCCTCAGGCTCTCGGGCTCGCCCGCAAGTTAGTAACTTGCGCTGTTTGGATGATGACTGATTATACTAGTTACCGTATTTACTCGAATATAATGCGCCCTCGAATTTAATGCGCACCCCGATTTTGAAACTTGAAATCATAACAAAAGAGTTTTTTGGCGAATGTAATGCGCATCAATGGGAGGATAGGTATTTGATTTGGTATTTTGTTATAGTATTAAGGGAATAATGAACCGCCACGTAATCATTTGAAATTACCATTAAATTTAACTGCCTGTTTTAGGCCTACAAGTATATTCACTGGCACATTATTCACTGACGTGTTCGCCACTGGAATCCTCGATTTTGTTTAAATTTTACACATGGGTTGCTTATACTAAGAGCTAAGACCAGCATCAAAATATATTCTTCTCTTCTTGCCGTCCATTTCGTGACTACTAGTACTAACTAGTATTCTTATACGCTCTATGTAATGCTAGTAATAGGCCAACGATAAAATGAATGAAGTCAGGAATTATGGCAATGCATTGTTACGCAGATAAAAGTTACCGGTACTGCCAACCTACGAAACGGATTTGTACTCGAATTTAATGCGCCCTCGAATTTAACGTGCACCTAAGTTTTGAAAACTACAAATGGACAAAAAAGGTGCGCGTTATATTCGAGTAAATACGGTATATTGAATCAATTCTCTTTTTAATTGACTTTTTTATTTTGGGACATCCTGTGACATAGATGTTGCGAAAGAAGGTAACATCCCCCCTGGGCGCTGTTGTATCTAAAGAGACATTTTCCCTTGCCACGTCGCGTGTGTTATCTGAAATATTACACCGTCCCAGACGTAATTTCTCTTACAAAATGCAGGCATAATCGTAAATTAAGTCCGCAGTATTTTAAAACAAGTGAACATATTTTGACAGTCTGCTAGCTGTGACCCCTAGAGAATTCTAGAACACGCTCAACTTGACGCTTCTTAGTGTAATCTGTGTTGTCAAGGTGGCCGTACAGTAGTTTGTAATCTCATCACCAGCCTCGTAGATCCTACTCAAAACATGAGCTGAGTTTTTCTAAAGATATTGTTTAAGGAAGGATGACTTGGGAAACTTCTGTTTTGTTATATTTTCTTATATGAATACTGCACAGCTACTGCTGTCTGACTCATTTTGATGTCTAGACATCAAACAATTCTGATGAACATTTCACTATATGCCAAATCCTTCGATATGGTCCAGTAATATAGAGTGGAAGTAGGTCTAATAAACTGCAGGTTTTAATAACTTGGTCTTTCGATAGAAACATACAAAATATTCAATCCATTTTTATCTACTTAGAAAAAAAAAATGTCCCTAAACTTTAACACTTTAAGCGATAAATATTTTCCGTACTGTTATTTTTTATAGGATCGGAAATGTATAAGTATACCCTCTTTGTGGGGCAGGAGAAACTTCACACAATATTCTGGCAGAGTGTACAGGTAGGGGGGGGGGTGGAAGCGGACCGACTCTTGTAGCTAATTTCATAGCCTTGTGATACGTAAATAAATGTAAGAGATGTAACGGAAACGTTTGTTTTCACAAGCAATGCAAATTACGTGAAATTATTTATCAATTTAAGCAATGTTACTTTCAATACATTCCCTGCTATCCTGTGAATGCCGCTAGGGATGCGCAGTGGCTCATATCGGCAACTTGGATATTTTAGTCGGTCCGCTTTTTTCCCCCCTACCTGTACATTCACGGAAACACTGAGGCAACGGCATCTACCAGAGTCTTCCACTGCTTCTTGTAGGGGCCAGCTGTTCACTTTCGATCTGCTGCTTAACACTAGTTTTTTTGGTGGGGGTGGGGAAATTTATGTTCAAAGTGAGACAGCTTTGGATGGAAATGGCCGAGGTAGTGGGACCGAGGGAGTAGGGGAGTTTTCCGCGGGGACTATACAGCTGTATATAGGATAATATGTAAACTATATTTGTTTGATAATTCTGTTGGTGTGTTTAAGGGTATTGTTGGTGTATTTGGTCTTTTTATGGGGAGTGTGTGTGTTTTGTTTGTTTGTATATTTACTAGTTTTAACTGTTCGTCTTTGTGTTTTTAGTTTTATGTTTAGGTTATATTTTTGCTTGTGCACATTTAAAGCACGGACGGCCTAAGGGTTCATGCAAATAATAATGTAAAAAGATATTTATTCTTGTTAACAATAAAAGCACTTCATTCATTCATTCATACTAGGGGCCGCGGAAATAAGAATAGGATGTTTATATATAACAGTACGGACAATATTTATCACTTAAAGTATACAATATGTCTATAAATATATAGAATAACTTACTACCTGGCGCTGCATCCCTCATGGGACTAGTCTTACCATCCGACCGCTGTTTCACCTACCACAGGACTGAAATATATGCAAGGTCTTTAGCATACCACCATATCTATTGTTTCCTAAGCGAATTCCTCGTAAGAGTCGATAACCACTTCTAAACCGATTGTTATGCCTAAAATGTAAAGTTTTCGTAGTCTGTCTTAAATAATGAAAAAATGAAATTACTCTGATCTAAATAAGTCCACGCGTTAATCTTATATTAACTATAGAACAGGTTCTTTCACATTTAAATTAAAAATTATTAGGCTCGTGTTATATAACTTTTGTTCATAGTGCAAGTCTAATCGGCAGATTCGAGGCGAGGCTAACAAAAGCTGGCTTGAACTTTCAATTACCACCATTTTCATTTAAATTTCCGAATTAATTATCAGTGAACTGAAAACTTATTTACTTAATAAGGTACTCGATAAATTTCGTTTAGTTTAAAACTCCACGCAAAAAAAGAAAACTTCTTTGTCTGGGACACTCACAGAGTATTTTATTTTTAACAGAAGTATAGCTAAACACAAGAGAAACACGGTGCGTGGTTTATACGTGAGACTGTCAGACAGAGAAGAGGTTGGAGTGGATTTTTTGCACGGGAGGTGAACGTGTGTCTGGTAATGACACATGCGCTATGTTACTTAAGTAACTGTGACTGCTTTGTGTAATTTCAAAGCGAATGTTAGCTGTGTATGGATTGTATCGCTCCCAGCTCTGTTTCCCTGCTAATTCGTCTTTACCTGTCCGCTACACAAAGCCCCTCTTACAGTTACACCAGTGCCAGTTATAATAATAATAACAATAATAATAGTAATAATAATTGCTATTTTAAGTTCACAATTAAATCTATCTTCGCTGCCTAATTCATATATTTCCATTAAATATGTAGTTTCTACTACTGATTAAAACAGGATCACTATAATACATAAAATTGAGAAGAAAATTTTTCCTGGATCAGGAATTGGGTTCGCATCTTCTGTTCATTAAAAAAAGACACTGAAATCAATATGCTACCAAAGAACTTACCTAGACCCATGGAAACATTCCTGAAGACTTTGTTTAGATGCATTCACATCTGTATACTAACCACTGCCTTCTAAACTGTATTAATCGTGTATACACTGCCTGTCCTATACGGCGACATTACAGATGGCAGCACCTTTCACACCCAGACTGCTAATTGTTTTTTGCTACGACATTGTTGATTATGTAGTGCTGTCACCGCCGTCTCATAATCACTGCCTTCTAAACTGTATTACTCCTCGAGACGGCGGTGCTCATAATATAGTCTATCAATGCGTCTAATTAATTTACATTTATTTTAATTATTGCTCCAAAATTCCATTTCAAGGTAAGTGTCATATACTGGAATAATATTACGTTCTAAACAAATAACACAAGTATCTGTGTCTGTTTAATGTTTATTTTGATTAGTGATTGCTGCAATCTGGATAAATTAGGCAATTTAACAATACTCTGAACTCCATGTTAAAATAAAGCATAGGACATGCAGTGTAATTCTCGAGACGGCGGTCGTGGAAGTCCGACCGCAAAGATATGACTGCAGTGAATTCTTGTCAAAACCCTCTTTTCGTAGCTAGTATAATCAAGGCCCTTTTTATTGAGTAATAATATTCATTGTAGAATTAAACTATATAGGCCGTGATTACTTGATTCACAAGTACAACAGTATACACGACCAAGAATTTGCCTATTTGACCAATATGTAAAATTTACATGAATAAATGTCTGATTGACTACGATCTGACAAGATTGATTAATTTGTTTGACTTAATAATTAATTGATGATTAATTCCACACCGGCTTAAGAAAAAAACCCCTCAGTTTTATTAAAGAGAGACTGAGGGCAAAGAAAGCCCGGGTTCGATTCCTGGCCAGGTCGGGGATTTTTCAGCGGTGGAAAATTTCCTTCCTGGGTTCAGGACTGCGTATTGTGTCCTTTCTTTCCCATCCCACAAGAGGCAATAGAAAATCTTCGCGGTATCACTCTTGCCTGAATCACCTGGGACTAGCCATGGTCAACATCCCACGGTTTCGTTCTGGGTCTGGACCTGCCTTGGGCTGAACACTCACCACCACCATCATCATCATCATCAGCGTACTTAACCAATTATTGTTATTTGTAATTTTTAAAAGTTGATACAGTTTGTGTTTCTTTCATTTCAGGTAATGGCGTTATTGAATTCTGTTCTTCTAAGGTAAATATTCATTGTTTTTATTCCAGTTATAGCTGTTCTAGTTATAACTATAACAATATTAGCATTGCAGAGCAATGAATAAACAAACTTGCAATTTCTGAAGTGTTATGATTTTAACTACTATGAAGTGCAATACGAAGTATACACTATAACTTTGTTTAGTTGACCTGTAACATTTAGAAAAAAAAATATATATATATATCATATTGACTATGCCATCCATGCCGACTGAAAGATTAAATATTGAATATTATTACACATAAAAATTAAGAAACAAATCAATTAAAAAATGTATTAATATTTAAGTATTAATATAGTTCCTATGTGTTGCAAACTGCGATTTGAAACTTGCTTAGTTACTGGCAGTTCTTGTTGTGATATGGCAAAGAATTCTAAATTCGGATGACTGAAGTGGTGAAGGATGATGACTGATGAATAAAGAGATGAATAATATTTAGGTATTGAGAGAGTATTGTGTAGACCGCGTTGTCGGAGTGTGAAGAAAGAAGAAAGTCATGTGTTTCATATCAGATTCGAATTCCTGGAAAGCATAATTCAGCATGTTGTAGCAAAATGGTCTGAGGCCATGTTTACATAAAATAGGATTGACAAGAAGCAGACACCATGCTTGTCATGACTAATGAGGTCACTTTATGAAACAAGATATAAAACGAGTAAACAAACGATCGTCGGATCTTGTGAAGAGCCAGGAGTACGAGCCGAAATATGCAAACAACAAGGCGGCTTGTAACGATGTAGAAATGAAGCTAATAATACCCCAGAACTCTCTTCCGGCAATGTGGCTAATGCAATGTGTTTTTAAACAAATGAACCAGAGCGTAAATAAATCAAAATTTGGGCTATCGCCATTATTCCCATATCCCAAAGATTTCTGGAATAAGATCATAACCAACTTCTCAAAGATCTGCATGATGCGTGCTATTCATCTCCTTCGTTAATAAACCGGCCCCCGTACTCCTAACTTTTTTCATTTCTTTGTAATCACCAGGGCCCGGATTCTGATGACCTAAAATTGTTTGAAAAATGACCTATAAAATGACCCTAAATTTTAAAGAAAATGCCTTAATAATTATAAAAAATGACCTAAAAACTGATATTTCATTTATAAAAAATTATCATTGTACACACAAAGTTATAGACTAGTTTGTACATAATCGTAAAAATTTAAATAACTGTATTGTTGTGAATGTTCTTTTCCATGGAAATTTACACTGGCTCTGAAGCACTGACGAGTGAAAATTCTGCATTTCCTTTTGTGGTCTGCCGGATTATATTGTTGTTTATTGAGGGTAAACAGTAGTTTGCACTCTCATATCCAAGCAGGTGGCAGACTCTGGTGTCAAGTCAATCTAATAAGAATAGTAATATAATACAAAATTTTGGTGTTTCTTTGATTCTCATTTCCGACTCAGACATGACAACACTTAACGCAGAATTTTTCCCTTCTTGCAAAAAACAACACTTCAATGACAGCACCGCTAGCGACCAAAAAAGTTAATACACTCAATGTAAATACATGAAAATGACTAAATAAGGAAGCAAATGACACGAAAATAACAAAATAATGACCTAAAATAGAAAAAAAAATGCCCTAAAAATATAAAAAATTGCATTAAATGACAAAAAATGACCTAATAAAAATGTATTTCTATAACCTACAGGCCATGATTAGGATTTATCTACAAGTTGGCAATGTTTATGCAGCATCAATAAAAAAGATGACATGTCATTAGAATCCGGGCCCTGGCATTCTATTTTCAACATTGTTCACTCTCATGTAGCATTGATGGCGGCAATACCGTCTATATTATTGTTTTTCCCTGCCATCTGACGATTTGACAGAGATTGAAAACGTGTTTACTTTAAAGCTTTTTTTATTATTTTTTATTTTATTTATTTATTTTTTATGAACTTCAACCTTGATTTTTTCTGTTAATCAATCCTATGGAGGCGTCTCCTATTGATGATCCAGATATACAAATGGAGCTATGTGACCTACAGAGTGATAATTTTCTTATATCAATGAGAAATTGCCAGACCATCGAGTTTTGGAGGCTCATTATCAAGGAGCAATACCAAAACTTGGGCTTTGGAAATATAATCCATGTTTAATAGAAGGTATGTGTTTGAGTGTGCATTTTCTACCATTAAATTGTTAAAGAAACTAAGCAGAGAAGAAAGTTGTCACAAGATTTACTGAAATCGTCATTGCGACTTTGTTTAAGATTCAAAGGGAAGGAGATAGGCCTATTGAATCTGCTTTAAACCTAGCTAAATTTTTAAAATCAAATTATGTGACTTATCTTTGTTTTATTTGAGTTTGTAAAATAGGCTTCTAAGTGTCTAATATAATCTAATTTGATGTATAATATTTCTCCACATTCCATAATAATTATGTTTTAATTTTTAATATGAATATATTATTCCGGCCCGCGAATTAATTTTGAAAATGTCATCTGGCTCTTCACTCAAAAACTGTTATTTAAGCAGTATGCATTTTAATACTAATTCTTGTTGATCTCATGGAATAACTCGGTAGAACTTTCTGATATCAAGTCCGAGGGTTTTCGATACCGGTCTATCTGTGTTATACTTTGCAATGTTAGCAGTCCCCAAGGATTTTGTTTGGTTCTCGAGGATAGCCAATCAGCGATCGAGCTGTAACAAACATTTTCATCCTTAAATAAATTAAACAAGAGAAGACAAGATGTTCTTTTTGTCAGTAGAAATAATAGAATACTTACTAAAAAGTATTCTTTCTGGACTCGAAGAAAATTTATTTCATTTTGAGATTTTCTGCCAAAGCGAAGATTAAAATACAATTATGGTTTCTAGATACCGGTAAGATGTTTAGTCTTAAATATGAAGTTCATTGCATTCTTGAGAACAGCGTCGAGATTTCGGTCTTTGCACATAGTCCTACGTGATTTTACTATCAGTTCAGTACGATTGTCATTATTTGTCAAAACATTTGTGAATGGTTTAGAAAATGTACAGTCAACTGATTCTAAATGTAATTCAAGTTTGTACCTTTCACGATCAAATGACGGGCAGTCAGAAAGTTTGTGTGAGAGATTTTGGACCTTCTCTCCGCAGATGCATTCAGAGCTAGATATCTTACGGGATCTATGTAAATATTCTCTAAAATTTTCATGTCCAGTCAAAAACGGAATCAGGAAAAAACTAGGCATAAGCATTTTACATTCTTATTGACCGACTTTTAAATGCTTAAGATTCTGTTGTACAAGAGAAGTTCAGGAGTGAATTTTCTGTATAGTATTAAACGTCTAGCCTACTTAAAGCAGAGTCATTATATCTTGCATTCTTGTGAATTTTTTCCGCAGTATTTATAACTTAAATCCACGGCCATTTTGTCACTCTTCATCATATAAAATGTAGGCCTAATGTGAAAAGTTTAAACAAAACATTGGTCTTAAATGGGTGTGAAAGGTGAATCCTAACAAAGTAGAATTTGAATATACATACATATGCGTAACTTTTATATTATTATTAAAAATAATGTAGACTGGCAAATATAGAAAACGCTGAGGAATAATGTAGATGTCTGCGCACGCCCATGTAAAATTAAATCGTTCTAGTAAACCGAAGCTTTTCTATCGGTTTAATGTAGTCCTTAATTCTTCCACTAGTCGTGTTTTGTGTTTTTATCTAAGTTTGTGCACTTCAGTTGGCAAAATTTAAACGTCCCTTATTATCACTGAGTTTTAATTATTTTCCTTTGCTTTCCATGAGCTGGATAGGGACAGTGTAGCCTTCACGGTGTGAACTGAATATGTAATGAGACGCCTGTCCCCACACCTGAAGACACGAGTGACAACGTGATTTACATAACCTCACTTGTTCTGGCTTCAACGCCTATCTTCCTGCTTTTCACACCAGCTCACTGTCAGACAGAAAGCTATAGGGTATCTGTTTGACTGCTAGGATGGAACAATTTTAGAAAGTACTATGATTATATATATACATACATACATACATACATATATATATATATATAACCATTTCAATCCAAATAACGTTCGTTCTCAGTGACGTATTTAGGCTTTGCGCGTATAGGCCCGTACCTCAATTACAAAAGTACTCGATTTTATAAAATGAAATATATCTTTTGCTATAACTTACACTCAAATTAAGTACATTCTAAATGTAACTGCTGGTATTCTGGCACATAATCAGATTTTTCATAATCAGCTATCCAACACCATGCCTTCACAGAAACTTATTTTGTTTGCAAAAGAGTGTTAGGTGTAGCCTACGTACAAATTCGGCTAATGCAGTAGCCTATACAGTAATGTTGTCTTTAAGTTTTTCTAACAGTACAGTATGTGAATATTATTTATGGGGAAACTTGAAAAATAAAGTGTATAGGTCAATTTTCCATACATTAGAAGAACTTAAAGACAATATCACAAGAAAAATTAACTCTTTCTCGGAAGCTGAAGTTATGCGCGTGTAACAAAATTTCCTAAAAAGGTGCCAGTATTATGTGGATGCAAGAGGAGAACATTTCCAACATGTCTTGTGATGAGGTACGTGTTTATTTTCATTGTAATTTTAACTGTAAATTTGAGAACATGAATCATTACACTGATTGCGGCTTTATTTGCGTAGATATTTCACCCGATCGCTCGGGAGTTGGAACTGTGCCCGCCGCGACGCAGAAACCCGCGTCGTTGGCCAACTCTTGCGTGGGACTCACTATATATATTTCTTTATTTACCACGAACTACAATCTGAGGTTGTTTTCCAATCGTGGAGTGCACTTCAAAGCCGAATTGTTGACTGTTTAATTGTAACCAGTAATCGTTTAATTTAAGCGTGATTCGCGTGTAAGTGTTAATAAATATGTTTTAATTATTTTGCTCTTAATATTTAACTTTTGAAATAATTAACGCGGGCGAAGCCGCCGACACTGTTAGTATAGGTATTTATTTGGACTCAAATTTAACTTGGAATTTGCAGATTGATCATGTTTGTTGTAAATTAAACAAAGCAGGTTATGCTATCAGATGTTTGAAGAATTCTCTTAATATAAATTATTTACTAAGTGTGTACTTTGCTTCTGTACAATCTACGATTTTTTATAATATATTAGTATGGGGTTGTGCATCTAATATTCAGAGGGTTTTTACAATTCAGAAAAGAATTTTAAGAGTAATATTTAATCTTAAACCTAGAGATTCTTTACGTGAGTATTTTAAATTACATAACATTCTAACTGTCACAAGCATTTTAATTTTTAAAGCTGGTGTGTTTTATAAGAAGAATCTCCAAAATTTTAGACTTAATATGGATATACATAATTATGAAACCAGACAAAGAAATCATGTGCACATATCTCATTACTCAACTACCAAGTATACAAAATCTCCAGTTTGCCTCATTAGTAGGATAGTCAACAAACTTCCACACAGCATTTCTAGTATTAATAATCTTCATCTGTACAAGTTAAGACTAAAGACATTTTTATGTAAAAATTCGTTTTATGATTTAAATGAATTTTTTAGTTTTTAATTGTATTGTATTGTATTTGTTATTTTAATGTTATTTATTTGACGATTCTATCTGTACTGTATGTACGACAAACAGATAATAAAAATTATTATTATTATTATTATTATAGAATACGATGTACCCAAGTCATGCTTATTCTTTAGGTTAACAAGCGTAACAAAATATAATATACTAAAACCTGGTCAGAAAACATAATATTCATAAATAAAAAAATAAAAGATGACTCGAGATATAAGCGCATTAACGAACAGACAGACAGAGACAGTGTAGGGATAATGGGTGGAGGTAAATGAAATGTTTACAATAATTTAAGTAAGTTAATAACAGTGTAATGAAATTAGGTAGGCTATTAATTTTATTCGTGCAGTTTTTATGTTGATTGTTAATTACATTACTGATAAAGGTAACAGTATTTTTTTTTCTATTTACGAGCTACATTTAAGCTAAATGAAACATTTATTAATGCGTTGTGGCAATAATGAAACATTTAATGATATGTTTCATCACAGCTAAAAGAGATTTTTAGCTATCAGTTTTGTAATAATTGCACTTGATAGCAGCATTCCACACGTTCCATTCATTGAATAGAACATAGGCTTTAAAAATGAAATGGTAGTTCATAACATATCAATTACTGTGCACAAAAAATGTATGGAATTACTATAATTCTGGAAATTTAATTTATAAATGAATTGATAGAATGCAATATGGTCATGTTGGAAAGAAGCTTGTCGAATATAGAGAAGTTTTTCACTAAATCCAGTTAACTGTATTCAGGAAAGATTTGTGATCTGTATGTGGAATATTTCTGCCTTGTGTTTTAACAAAATTCTAAAAAACTAACGTACCTGTTTGAAAATTGATGGAATAATTAGTCACGGAAAGGATCATCTGGCGTATAGCTGTAAATTAAGGGGGGAAATCATATGCTGGAAATAGCACTTTTCTTTAAACCTGTAATATGTTGAACATAGGTTCAATGTTGTTGCTTGGTAATATAACCATTTAAATTAGAGAAAATTCCATTTGAATTTCATCTCCCACTTCTGCCCATTTTATGGCTTTGGAGTCTATCAGTCTATAGCAGACCTGTCCAACTGGCGGCACTTGGAATTTATTATTTCAGTCCGCGGATAAAAAAAATAAGTAAACTGTATAAAAAGGCAATACGAATAATAACAGGCTCTGGTTACAATGCGCATTGCAAGCCTTTATTTATGAAAGAAATAATTTTAACAGTTATAAATATGTATATCTTTACTTGTTTATTGCACTCCAAAAACAATAAAATAATTCACGATGCTCGTGACGTAAGTGTAAATAAATAAATAAATAAATAAAGTATAAAGTTCAAATAGCGCGCGTTGCCGTAGACATAAGCTGCTAATCTGTTGATGACACACTTAGAAGAAGAAAAAAGTCTTTTTAGTCTTTCTATTTTGTCAAGAGTTGTCAAATTAAATAGTAAATACGATTTTTTATTTTTATTTTGTGAGGATATTGAAATGATAATGCAAGAATTTTCTTCAAGATTTCCTGATTTTGAAAACGTAAACGGACAAAGTGTCTCTTCTTCACGAACCCTTGAAAGTAAACAAAATTCCAACTTGAACTATATGATTTTCAAGCTGATTTGTTTGTTTAAAACCAGAACAAAAAGTGAAATATCTTTTTCAAACCTTTTTTCAGATGAAAGCTGGCTCTTCTTTCAATAAATTGTATTACTATTATTTTAAAGGAAAACTGGTGCGACGAAAGGTATAATGTGTAAAAGCAAACATTTTCACCTCATTTATCTATTTTAATTTTTTTAACATTTAACAATGAAACAGCAATAGCCTACATTAAAATTTTTCGTTCTTTCTAAATGGTATTATTCGAACAGAAATTAAATAATTTTGCTGAGACCCTAAAGACTTGTCCAAATGAATTTGGTCCCCGAGATCCTTTAAAGTTGGGCAGGCTCATACCATACCATATAAAGTTTCTCAAGTTAATCTTACGGGTGCTATCTCGCAGCTAACTTAGAAAATAGAGTGAGGACTGACACTGTTAAAGCTCTTGTTAGTGAACTAATTCAACATATTAATTTTTATGGAATCCGAATAACAGTAAAAGCGTAACATGCTCAACCCGGGTAAACCGTTGGTTTAGAAAAAGATATCTTGAAATATTCACACAGAATTCACAGGAATATCAACCTTCATTTTACTGCATCGTTAATCCTTAACGTAGGTTGAAGGAGCCACTATAAGACTTCGGTTAGTAGACCTATTAACGTATTCAAATGTACTTTATTTCCCAACCTTATACTCTCTGCAAGTATTACCGGTATCCTATATAAATAAGATGTTCAAATAGGCTTAGTTTAGGTTACATTCTCAAGGTTTAGGCGCAACTGTGTAAATCGTCTTAAGGGCATAAGTTATATCGAAATGCATTTGCAGAAATAAGTAGGCCTACAAAGAAAAAGGATCAGCGTTTTTACTCTAGATACTGTTATTGTACTATTAGGCCTATGTCTTTGACCCATAAATTAGTTTTAGTTTCTTAATATAGGCCTCCAGTGAACGCCGCTTATGTGATCGCGGATAATGTTATCAATCGTGTAATGTTACAATTTTTATGAAGTCCCGTAGGCCTACGGATTAATACGCATACTTTGAAAAAATTCTGTTTATTGTGATCAAAGATTCGGTTTATGTTATCACATTTTCGTTTTTACGGCTTTATTTCAAAGTACTGTACGACATTCAAAATTTCGTTTTTAAGAGTTTCGTTTCAATCCGAAATGTATTGTGTTGTATTGTTCACACGACGACCAAGTTTGAGGGGTGGCATTCCGTAATTTTCTCTTTCAAGGAATAAAACATGTTTCACCCCTCAGTTAAGCTGCAGCTTTTGATTTATGAAGATAACAGTGTTCACATGCAATGATGGCTTTTGTAAAATTAAAAGGCCAACAGACAGGTGTTAGATGTTTTGCTACGCGGTGTTCACCACAGATCAGTTGACTTCCAAAAATACACGTAGCTCGTAACTGAGTACTGTATGTAGTATTGATTAATAGACTCTTAAAGGAAAACAAAAACAATTAAAAACTTTGTTTCTGGTTGCAAAAACAGTTGCTTACAGTCTAAATCTTTATGAGTGGTTCAATGATTCACAATTACATATTATCTCATGAATAAATAGCTTTTAATTCGGGTTTTAGTAGTTCATTATTTTATATAGCCTATGAACAAATATCCTTCCTTTAATTCTTTCGGCTATTATTATCAGTCGGTTAATATTATCAGATTAACTGCGTCCCGAAGTGATCACAATAAGCGGCGTGCACTGTATTGACTTCGTATCCTAACTATTGAATAGCCTACATAGGCCTACTATGTATAATATAATGTAAACGTAGCATATACTCATAAGATAAAATATGACTATTTGAACATATTTATTTGACGTAACATTTGTAGGGGGTATAAGGTTGTGAACTGAAATACATTTTAATATTACGAGCCCGTCCACTGCTGTGGCGTAGGGGATGCGTTCTCTCTCCTCACGAAGCGGGCCCGGATTCGATTCCTCGTCGGGATAAGTTTCTTAGGTGAGGTTTTCCCGGATTTTCCCACCTGTGTGACGAATGTCGGGAAATTTCGGGTCCTCGGATATTAACCTATTTGGCCATCATTATTATCTTCATCCATCCGCGCATTGTGTGTGTGTTAGTGTGTGTTAGACTAGTATATCTCGTCCTGTGTGTTCGTGTTGTCTCGGAGGTGACCCCGGCTCTTGGCTAATCACTCATTCGAGGAGACCTTCCATGTCGTTGTCTGGTCAAAAGCTATGTATGTGATCCATAGAAACTCCCCCCAACAGGTCATAAGGCGTGGGTAGCGTGGGCCGCATAAAAATCTTTACAACGTGGGATGTAAAACCTTTTTCAGGCAATCAGTGGTAATCTGAAGAGCGTTACCAACCCTCTACGGATATGGAGAAATTCATTATTGATTATTGTTAACGGATTGTCAAATCTCAAGTTCAGCCCCCAAGACGTCCTGAACATGCGAGTGTCTTTCACACAATGTTTGCTTTCGCATAGACAGAATTCTCTGCTTACTGCTGAGTGTGTTTGGAGTTTACATCAAGAGGATGAACTTATAATAGGTGTTGGCGGGCACTGAAGAGCAAAGTGACGTGATGTTTATGCGAAGTTACAATACTGAAAGCTTCTCAAGAACTCCACATCGATCTTGAAGCGCTGCAAACCACCCTCACCCCGCACTTCAACACCTGTGTCGACTGCCAAAACCATATTGAACCACACTAAAGTGATTGACGCCTTTTATGAAAATGTATGCAGACGAGATATTATACAGAGTGATTAATGAAAGCGACTTGATTGATATGTTATGCGGTTACAGTTCAACATATTCTCGTTTAATATGTCACGGAACAGAGCCTGGCGTAATAAGACATATACAAGAATTACGTACTACGTGTGCCGTATGTGTGAGGCATGGAAAGACGCGAAAAAGAGTGAGAGTGAAATATAGGCTATATAGAGATGAAGTGAGTGACTAAATGAGTGGGAGAAAGAGAGAAGTATAAAAGTTCAAAAATATTCAATTACAGTCAATTGTAGTCAATAGTCAATTGTACAAAACTACAATTACAGTCAATTACAGAGTAAGACAGAGGTTGGAAGAGATATATCTGTGCATGTTTTCACCTGTATTGTTGAGACTAGTGAATTTCCAATCAGTGACTAAAATTTCATGGGTAACTAAGTGGTTTTTCGGAGTTTTCTATCGTTTCGGGAACAATTGTCGGATTTAACACAGACTTAGGCCTACGAATGCGCAATGAATGACTATGGTTTCACATTAATTACAATTGCGGTTAAAATTGGAGTGGGAGAAAGAGCAATGCATGGGAAAATGATCCAAAGTCAGTTAAGTCAGTTAACCTTGTGTTTTAGTCGAAGTTGTTTTATCCAGCCGTTTCCACGGACTATATCATCCCTTTATCGACATGGAATTAATTATTAATTTTCTTTAGGTCTAGTAATCTGAAGGGTTACACAGGCTTCTAACTGCATCACGAAGAGATCTTTCCAGGTAAGTGACCGCTTTTAAAGGATCCTCAGGCGGCAACCCTCTAATACAGTACCGGTATCTCAACCCCACCCCTGACCAAACCCTCCATAAACACCTCCATAAACAGCTTCAGCTAACTCCGTAAAAGGGTGGCATCGCCTTCTCGTCAAGATGGATAATCCTGTTCATTGTCATAGTGATTGGTTATTCAGAAATCGCTTTAACTTATATGGATATAACCGAGAGCACTGCATTCATGCCCAAGCAGTGTGCCTTTCTGTTACATTGTCTTCACATGCCCGGTCTAGGTAGAATAGTTATTCAGGTCAGTTTCTGGTTTTCATCTGTCTTTCTGTCATCTAGTTGGCGGTTCCGCTTTCGGCCCAGATCAGTGAAATTGATGTGTGGTAAATGTGACACTCCCTTGTTTGTAGATATACAGGCGTACAAAAAATCCGGCCCAATTGCAATGCTTATAGGCCAGGCTGATAACTAACACTCTCAAACCATCAGACTTCAATAGAAAATTTTGTTTGGCAGTAATGTTAAGATTGTTAGTGCAGCGTTAATAGCTAGTTAATATGCTATTATCCTCTGTCTGGTGTATCAACTTGAAAGATAGATGAATTCATTCGTCCCTGGGCAGAAATCTTAAGGTACCACAAATTTACCGGTTCCTGGCCCGTCTGTTTCTCCTTCAACTTTAAGTGGTCTGCATTACTCAATGGTTTGTCTCATCCCCACCTAGGCTTGCATGGAGGAATAGAACTATAGAACCAACCTGGTTTAAAAGTCCTGTTAGAGGTCTGCAAGACATCGCTTGAGTTTGTCCCGTCTCGTGTTTTAGCAAGTTTACTTTTTGTACATGTGCATCATAGAAACGGGATTTTCTCTGATGTACACTCCCACGATACAGGGGGAAGAAATAATTTTGTGCCTCCAAAATTCCGATTGCAGAAATCTCTTGATTCCCACTTATATTTTGGTGTGAAACTGTGTAATAAATTACCTTTATAATTAAGACGAATTGACAATTTGAATGAGTTTAAATATATAGTTAAAAATATTATCTATCAACTAAACTTTCATACTGCACAGGAATATTTGGAGACAGATTTTGTTTAATGACTAGCTGACTACCTATTGCATTGTATGCTTAACGGTTAAATAAATAAACAAATATTATTATTATTATTAATATAGGCTAAAGAGCTTAAAATTTTTTACGTAATATATTTTCAGCCTGAACATATTGAAATACGTTCTGCAAGAACTGTGATTACACTAGAGAAAGGAATTCTTTGTACATTTGGATATATTAAAACCACATGAGAATATATATTAGAGTGTTATTTTTTTATTAAAATTTTGTTTATTGTTGTTTGAAATCCAGCTACTGTGAATATGAGTAAAATGTGTGAGTAAAGGAAACTAATTTAAAAGCCCGGATTCCTGCTTTTAAGTGTCAGATTTTCCTCTCGGCCCTCTTCCTATTTCTTCTTTTCCGCTTTCACTGCCTTCTTCCCACAGGACATGTTATGCGTTTATGAAAGAATGGCATAATTCAGTTATCCGATTTTTATATAGTAACCCACAACAAAATTGTTAATGAAGTAAAAAGAATACTGATATTACAATAAAAGAATTAGGCTAAATACATATTAGCATAATCACGATTAGATATTATTAAATTTACTCTAGTAATATTATAAATTATTTTCTAGACTAATAGAGGGATGAAAAAACCTTACTTATAGGCCTACATGTCAAAAGAAGGTCTAATTCGCTTGAGATGTGAACTTGTTAATAAAGCTCACACATTTTAGTCTCCTGGAAATCATTTAACGCTCTTGCGTTTATTGCTTACTACATGTTTTGGTATTCTTTAAGTCAGTTTGAACGAATCGCTATAATGTTCTCACAATCAAATGGAAAATGTAAATAATAATAATAACAATAATAATAATAATAATAACAACAATACCAAAAAATTAAAATACAATTTAACACTCAAGAGGATCATAAACGAAATCAGAAGCTCGCCTCGGCAACCAAGTTATTTTACCAATGTTAAGATTTATATACTATGAAATAAACTTCTCTCTAAACATACGGAGCATTGGTTCACAAAAGGAAACTCCTCTTCTTTTTCTCATTAATGTTATAGGCTTATATGTAATGTCTTTTTCGTAATATAAAGGGTTCCCAGTACCAAAAAAAAAGGCAAAAAGATTATTTTTTTAAAGTAACTTCTGCCGTTCTTCTATTGTAGAGCCTGGGTGGAATAGTCCGTTAGTTTAGATCTCGGTCGAGGTTAAAGACATTTATGAGTGTTTTAAATGCAGCATTCCACGGCTGTAGATTTACAGACATCCAAGATAGGCCAAGGCTATTGTATAACAGAAAAATTAGCGCTTTGACAGAGAACACTGGAAGCTGAATTTATAAGCATCCATCAACTAAAGTCACCAGTGGGTTATAACTTTTAAATCAACTAAGACAATTTCATTGGAGTAGCTGGTTTCCAAGGGTGATAATTTAATACGTGGATAAGTATATTCATATTATAAAATTTAGCATTATTTTATTTCTTTGCCTTTCTAGAATTTTTTCGGTGACGCCTGTGAACGTCAGTAGCAGTAATTTAGTCCCTAGAAAAAGACGATTGTGGGGATGGTTACCATGTTTATTCTCAGAAAAAAATGAGTTAAAAATCACTGATTTTGAACCTTTGAGTTCTTCACAAAACATTAAAACCATATAGTGATTTAGTTTTTTCTGGAAAGTGTTCGAAATTCTGGGAAAATGAAAATGAGGATGTCACTTTTTAAAGCTACAAATGGCAGTCTCTGAACAGAAAAAGGCGAGGCGAGAATTACTATTGGCAGTGAGTTACGCATGGGTCAGGTGATCTAGAAACAAGGCTGGGATTATAAACTTGATGGCGAAACTTGTAAACTTAATCAACACTAATATCGTTCCTAATTTAATTGTCACCGACTTAGCACTATATGTCACTAACACTAATATCACTGTTCCTAACCTAACTGCCACTTACCTAGAATCGGAAGTTATGGGAAGTGCTGGGTGGAACTGTGCGGAATGCGTAATGAAGGAAACTAAACCCACGATTGTTTAAGTTGATATACAACCTTTCCTTACGATCAAATGACATTTTAAATAAACTATAGAGATAGAGTGTGCTAAATCAGCTGAAAGAGTATTTCCACTCATAGTGATGCTAGCAGATCATCGGTCCCTCCTTACAATCTGAGTTTAGTTGTCTACTATGAAACCTTTCATCTTTTTAAAGTTGTATAGAAGCCCTACTAAAAGAGTGATTACGTAAATGTAACACATTGCATTTATTCATTTATTTGTAATTGAAATTACATTCTACCCGCAAATTCCAGTGCTGGTATGGCTCTCCTTGCAATCCGAGAAATGTCCTTAAGTTTCTTTCAATTTGTTCATTTACTTATTTAAAATTCTTAGTAAAATGTGACTTACGCCAGTGTTGCTTGCAGGTGGTGACGTCTCGGTGCTTAGGAGCATCCACTCGTCTTAGTAGCGCGTCTGCGAGAAAATATTCTAGAGATTATTAAAAATCTGAAATTACAAGATCCAACGAGCTCTTTGTACCTAGCCATGTTCCTTGTATATTAACACTGGGAATTTATATTACGTGCAGAGCAATGACAGAGACATCTTGCTTTAAAATTGAGAATTATTACCTCGAACAAGAGACTAATTGAAGTCGTAGCCCGTGAGGAAACAAACGAACGTGATTTCTATTCAGTCCCGCAAGCTTCACCTAAACTTTTACAAACAAGTCAGTCATTCCACAGCTTTCTAGACTCGGAGTAGCTGCGAATTTCTCTCACAACATTGGGAAGATTGAGATTTACGTGCTCTTTGGAATGAATATAATTAACAACAACTGCCTAGAGATAATATCCCTCCAAAACTTATCGAAAATGAGGCGGACGAAGTAGCATCAACTTCTGAATACTGGCAATATTAATAATACTAATAATATCATTATAATAATAATGAAGATGATGATATGGACTGTAGGTTTAAAATACTTCATTTACGACATACTTGTATAATAAACTATTACACAATAGTTTGAATCCGAGGCTTCATTTTTATAATTTCAAGATACCCTGAAGGTTAGCCTATGTTTAATCATCGAAACGCCAAGATTTTAAAAAAAGTTCATCAGAGCAGGTGTTTCATTTGGTTAAGTTTAAAGTGATGATGGTGAACAGAAGTAAAGTTGGTTTATAGTGCTGATAAAGTATTTAAATCATACTGGATGGTACTGAGCTCGATCAATAAAATAACATAACACCTTTGTTCTAAACCCCTTTTATTTTATTTTTCTAGGCCTTTCGGTTACATTCAACCATCTTCAGGGAAACTTGCTTGTAGAATTACATTCAGTAAGAATAAAAATGCTTTACCATAGGCGACATGTTTAATTAAAACTTAACTCGTAACACACACGACATAGAAAATGAAGCATCAAGAAGTTAATTTGATTTATGGTATAAGAACTTTTAAGTTTCAATTAAACATTATGCCTGTGATAAAGCATTTTTATTCTTACTTAATGTAATTCTATAAGCAAGATTCCCAGAAGATTGTTGAATGTAACCGAAAGGCCTAGGAAAATAAAATAAAAGTGGCTGAGAATAATGGTATTAGGCCTACTTAGTTACTCAATAGCAATAGACAATTCTTAAGCAAGCTAAAGGAATAATAACTGTTTTATGGGACCTGGAAGTTTATTGCCTCGCTACCTGAGCCTGCCATTCAACCCTATTCTGTGCTAACTCCATCCAACCATCCCTCGAAAATCCTACTTCCCTTAAATCTATCCTAATATTGTCCACAAACCTTTGTCTAGGTCTTCCAAGTAGTCTCTTCCCTTAGGGACTCCCAGGCAGTATTTTTGAGGTATGTCTTTCCTCCCAGATGCGCGCAACATGTCCAACCCATTTCATCCTCCACTATTTAATTACCCTTACTATATTCGCTGAAGAGCACGGGTTACAAAGAAAGGTATTATGTGATTATTTTATAGTGCTGATGTTACAAAACCAGTTTTTCTGAAAATTAGTTAGGAAATGAGTAAATTTTGAAAAGTTTATATCAGTGTTAGTATAGTCTTTTTGTTAAAACTGAAACTTGCATTTCCGGTTAGAACGTTTTTATGTATTCCTTTTTCTTTTGCGACTCGTTGAAATAATTCAGATTTCGGGATGTAAAACAGTGATATGTTCCATATTCATAAAGCATGCAAAGGTCATGGGAAAGAATCAGTATTTCAGTGTTAGCAGCAATTTCCATAATGAAAAGTGGGTTACCTTGCCTTCTCCGCTGAGGGCGTTTAGCTGAAATTGACTTACAAATTCTGTTAAAATGTAACTTTGACTACATATTTAAAATTTTCTTTGATGTCTTCCATGGGAAATATAATGAAATTATGTCAGAAACTTTTCCTTCTACATTATTTAAATGTATGTTTGCCTCTTGAAAGTATTCTTTTAACATTTAAATGAATTTAACCTACTAGAACCCGCAAATTGTGCTGTATTGGATAAATTCACTTATAAAGGGTCGACGAAGAGAAGCGCACTCAAGGAAAGAATAAAAACACAGTAACCAGGTTGTAGGCCTATTCTAAGAGATTTAACCCTTACAAGTTAGCTTCAAAATGAGAGGCAAATCCTGCAGATGTCAAGATTTAATTACACGGGAAGGTGGAAAACATAATTAACTATTGGTTTTATAATGCCATGGTTGAGAATGAAGCATCTAACATCAAAGATTAATATTGTAAATGTATATAGAAAATGGAAATCCATTCTCCGAATTGCAGAGCCCAGAGATGAGATATAAACTGAAAATTGATATTCCTTCCTTAAATTAATAAATGAAAGCGCTAATTTAATCCGATATAAGAAACCGACACTATCGGGTCGCTTCCATAGTAGATAAAGTTTAGAAACCCATTGGTCCCTACAGATGAACAGTTATAATACCTGTGTGGGCTTTAATGAAGTTAATAAAACATACGAGGGTAAATCAATTTTTTGTAGGTTGTCTGTACCGCTTTGTGCTCGCGCACGTTGACTTGCTGTTCATTTGTCTCCGCTTGTGTAATATTTTACCAGTATGACTCCACTGAGCTTTGCGCTGTTGCACATTAATCATGGCTGCACCGCTCATCCTTTGCACCAAAGAAGAACAGCGTGCAGGGGTCCGTTTTGTTGTCGTCTGAAGGTGTACAGGAGCCGAAATCGATCGAAGACTTTCCGCACAATATGGGGGCAATATTTTACCACGGCAAAGCGTGTACGGATGGATTGAAAAGTTCAAAAATGATCGGACAAGTGCGAAGCATGGGGAAAGGATAGAACGCCCATCCACTTTCATTAGTGACGCCAACATGTGACGTAATTCAGACAAACCGAAAAATGACTATCGATGAAGTGGAAAACTATTTATGCCTTAAGCAGCAAGGTCAAGAACTGAAGGAAACGTGACTTGCTTCTCAGCCAAAAAACTTTCTTCTGAGGGCACCAGGAAGTTTGTGCAACGATGGATCAAGTGGATTCAAAATTATGGTAATTTTAATGATTCATTTTCTTGTAATATTCTGCTTCTTTGAACAAATCCAGACAAACGTTCATTTGTAAACAATTCAAGACTACTTTCACTTTCGAGTGTAAAATTTTCTACAACTTTATCCCTATACATTATTTACATAACTCTAATGTTTGTTTGTATATTTGTGTTACACAGTCACGACCGAAGGCACTGTTCGATCTTCCAATTTGACATGGATGTTCTTTGAAGTAACCATGACCGACCTATCGCTAGGGTTTTAATTTTTTTAAAATCCTTTTCAAGGTGAAGAGCAGGTCTTGGGATTTTAGATGCAAGGTTTGCTAGACCTCCTAGTATATTTTAAACTAATGAAAGCAGATACAAGGGCAGACTGACGAAATCAGGAACACAGATTTGTGACCAACCTGTTATACAGCGAGAGAGTCAGTAAAAGGGATGGAGACTGTATTGTAACTGAAACACCGCAGTTTCCATCTAATTAAAAAGTGGAGAGAAAGAAAGAGAGAGAATGCAGTGTCCAGCAGAGGCATCCCTTTTAATGTAATTGGAAAATGTCGCAAACAACCTTAATACCCAACTTTGTTAATATCGTGAATGGAAGAAATGGCTTTCTAGTCCGTATCGGTGAAACTATTTCTGGTTTTTAAATTGATTGATCGTGGAAACTAATTCCATACATATTCATTATTGTGTTATGTGAAGATATTCCTTTGGCATTAATATACGAGTAATTATGTTTCTATGTGTTTTATTTATTTTTTATTTCGGGCCAGAAGATGCAATTTTTATACGTTTAATGTTAGTTTTGTGTTTGTATGTTTGCCTGTATACATAGGGCATCAGAAAATGTCGCTAAACATAGTATGCTATTTAACTTGAGAGTAATTGGATTTCAAAATAGAGATACGTTGGATTTTTAAATGGAGTGCTCTAATATAAATTCTAGATTACAACTCGTACATCAATGTAGTACACAAATTATTTCCAGAGAAAACTGCTCTTGGTTTGATCTGGGAGTGTTGAGATGTATCTATTATGTAACCCATGCAATATGTAATCATAATTTATTAAATATGTCCACCGCTGCTCCTCTCACGCAGCGGGCCCGGGTCCGAATCCTGGTCGGGACAAGTTACCTAGGTGGGGGGTTTTCCGGGATTTCTCCTCACCTGTGAGACAAATGTCGGTAACTTTAGGCCCTTGTGGTCCCCGGATATCATCTGGTCGTCATCGGCATTGTGCTGACCACTATTCCGGAGAGGCCTTCCATGTCCTTGTCTGGTAAAAAAGATTATGTATGTGATCCAGTCCGCCGCCGTGGGTGACTACCTTTCACCCCGGCGGCCCGGGTTCGATTCCCGGCCGGGTCGGGGATTTTTCAGTGGTGGAAAATTTCCTTTTTGGGTTCAGGACTGGGTGTTGTGTCAATTTCACCACACATCCCGTCAGGATGTACATAAGGGCACTACTAGGTAAACACATCAAACAAATGGTTACCAAAATTTGGTTTGACCGGAGGTGATAAGCGTCATTACTTGGCACTCCGCGGGTAAGGGAGGGCACAAAAAAAAATGTTCTTTCATTCCCATCCCGCGAGAGGCAATGGCGAATCTCCGCGGCATCATCCTTGCCTGAATCACCTCGGACGAGTCGTGGTCATCACCCCATGGCTTCGTCCCGGGTCTGGGCCTGCCTTCGGGCAGAACACTCATCATCATCATCATCATGTGATCCATAGATAATCCCTCTCTCGACAGGTCGCGGCCCCGTAAGGGCGAGCGGCGTGGGTAGCTTAAATTATCCCATAAAGGGAGAGGTAAGACTAAGGTAAAGATAGAAGATAAATTTATTTAATACATCAAAAATATAATTTCTCCCAGCTATAACGAATAAGCTGTTACTGGAGTAATGGACTACAAATGTCATAGCCCGCATTACAGTACAAATTGGGCATCTCACTCTATATACAACATGCAGTAATTCTTTTAACTAAAAATCATTATGTCATAAAGACTTTTTGTAATGTCGGTATTTAATATTTAATCTTATGAGAAGGATACACGACATCTTTAGAAATTGAGTTATTTTTACATTATTTGACATATCATCAGAATAGTTTTAACTTTAGAAATTGAGTTATTTTTACATTATTTGACACATCGGAATAGTTTTAACTTCAGAAATTAATTATTTTTTACATTATTTTACATATCATGCAATAGTTTTAATTTTGAAAACGTAATACAACATAAATGCAACTCTGTAAAGGAACCTATATAAATATATTTCAGAGTAGGCCTAAGTCTACATAAACCAATAGACTAATAACCCTCAACGAGAATGAAATATATAAATTATTTGGGGATAGCATTCCTAAGTTACATGTTTGCGTTTACTCCTAAGCTTTCAAAGTATGTTTATCATTCCTTTACTCCAGAATCTAGAGGACATGGGGAAACGATTCCAAAATCGTGTTTTCTCTTTCTGCGCGTAAACGGTTCCATAAACGAATCGAGATACAGGGGTTCATAGATTGTGAAGTGCACGTAAAAACTCTTGTTTTTCCTGCACTCCAGTTTATTCGCTTGTACTAGCATTGGGAGGGGTGATACAAAAAGCTGAATCCTCATCAACTCTCGCGATATGAACATCATTTGTCGAGACTAGGCGGGGCTCGGCTAGAGCAATTAACTTCTTGTCGCTCTCTACGCCACTTCAGTAATTGTTACGAATGATTTGCTCCTTTCAATCCCAGTTTGCTTTACAAAAACTGAGCAAGCAGTCTTTATGCGTGCATTATCAGTATTTTTGTATGTATTGTACAGGACTGACTTCGTATGCATTCTATCGAACTGAAATAAAATATCCGGTGTAGGATAATGTTAAGGAATTGCATACAGGAAACCTTGATTAAAAACCCAGTCGAGTGTCTTTTCATCCCTTTGAAAAGAAAGTTCCAAATTGAACGTTACTTTCCAACTATATGGAACTAAATCCTGTAAGTCGTATAGTGTTTGTAATGTCTCAAAAGGAGCAATCTTTTTCCTTCATAGATTTATCTAGGGCAATATCTTTTCACAGCCGAGATGACTTCACAATATTTAAAGGAGAGGGATATTTCTAATGAAACATAGTAGGAACCTATGAGACAATTTTTCATCTAGATTATTATTTTGTTTTACGAACTTCGTCTTATTTGATTATTTTCGTTGTAGGAACCTATCAGATAATTTTTCATTTAGATTATTATTTTGTTTTACAAACTTCGTCTTATCTGATTATTTTGGCAAAACTGTATCAAACGTCACTTACATAGTATACAATGGGAGACATTTAATTTAAGCGGAATATAAAATGTTAATTTAGGGTTCTATTAAATGTCACAGATACAGGTATACACGTACGAAGCATGATAAAATTCAAATTAATAAAATGTTAGTGACTTGGAATCTTTCTATGTATCATCTGCAGATACATTTCTAAAGCAAATTTTTGAAATGACAAATGCACCTACAGAGAAAATAAAATCTCAACCAAAGTGTAGAAATAATCGTCGGTAGGTATTAGGAACATTTAGATGTAAACGCCATAACACATTTCACCATTGGTTTAATCATATGTCTATTCATTCTCAACAGTCTCAAACGTTTGTTCTATATATATATATATATATATATATATATATATATATATATAATAATTGGCCAGTAACGAAATATTTATTTTACATTGAGCCAGAAGGTTCATTTAGTATGCTTTAACATAAAACATAAATATCTGTATAAACATAAATACTGCTTGGCGATTAATCTCCGATGAAGCATCTCCTAGTCTTTAAGAGCTCATTAATCTTCTCAAGATACACTCTCACAAAGTGGTATGGTATGGTATGGTAAGGTGCATCTTTATTCTTATATACATGTTAGATACATTATCCATAGAATAAATCCAGCGCACGGGCCTAGACGGCCGTTCGTGCTTTTGCTATGCACAAGACAAAAACAAACAAAAGAAGAGAAAAGTAACATTAATAATACAAAACAATATAATACTATAACTTACATAATAATGCTATATAAAGATGAAGAAAAGAAAGAAGACAAAAAGTTGTATATGACAATAATAATACAATAGTAATACAATATAACACCTAATAATACATAGACAAAGATTACTCCCCCTGCCCCTCCCTCCCATCCTTTTCTACCCTGAACTGTCGGACTTTAGACATGAATTTACCCACCCCTTCAGAAAATTTTGTGTCACTCAACAGCTCGAATATGGCCATATGACCTCTTCTAGAGACAACAAAAGAGTCTGGCAGATATCGTTGCCTAAGTATCTCAGTGACTTCACATTCCGAGAGAATATGCTGTGCTGTCTCATCCTTGTCACATAGTGGACATATTCTGGTTCCTTCTGCATTGACGCGTTTCAGCGATTTCCAGGCTCCTAGACGAAACCAGGCTAAACCCGTCCTGCTTTCAGCGCTCCCCTCATATAGATATCTTTCTGTTCCCCAGTTGGTTTTAATCATTGATTGGATCTCCAGAGCAACCTTGTCCCTACATTCCCCTTCCGTTATTTGCCTGTCAATATCTCTTAGACGATTCCTGACTTTCCGCCAAACATTTCGTTTGTTCCTCCTGCCTCTTTCGTTTATAAATCCCATGCCTATTTCTTCCAAGCCTCTGCGTATTCTTCCCGCCCACGTTATTTGGCCTCTCAGCTTCAGCTGTTCCCTATAACATATTGCCCTGATAAGAGATTGATCTCCATGCATAATCTTCAGGTAGTATTTGAGTGCCTTTATCCTGCAATCTATTGATACCCTGTGGCTCCCAAATTCCCTTAGAATGCCACTATTAGCCGTTCCTTTCCCCACCCCCACTATCTGTTTCAAGAAACCACTTTTCACTTGGTTAAGTTTTTCTGTTCGTTCCCACCCCCAAATCTCTGCCCCGTATGTAATTGTTGATTTGACTACTGCGTTATACACCGTATCTAACAAGTTGAGAGAGATTTCCGGAATTTTGTTGCGTATCTTCAGCATCTCCATAGCTTTTACCCTACCTCTGTGTTTCGTCACATCGATATGCTTATTCCACTTCCCGCTCATCGTCATTGTCACACCCAAGTACACAAAACTTTTCACATTGTCAAGCGTCCTTCCATTATATGTCCAAGTCTCTAGTTTGCTGTAAACACAGCCGTTCTTGAAAGTCATAGTCTTAGTCTTTTCTATATTCACCGTCATTCCCCATTCCTTAGCGTATATTTCAAGCTTGTCCAGTCCTCTCTGTAAACCGTTTATCGTTCTAGAGCATAAAGTCAAATCGTCTGCGTACAACAATACTGGGATAGCTACTTCCTCCATAATTGGTGCGTCCATGTTTTCCCCTTGCATAACATCCACTATATCATCAATAAACAGATTAAAGAGTAAAGGGGAGAGTATGCAGCCCTGCTTTACACCGCGTTGACTGACGACGCTCTCAGATACTCTGTCTGTGTCGTACTTGATACAAAATTCCACATTCCTATATATTGCTTGCAAGGCTCTAAGCATTTTACCCGACAATCCTTTCATCCATAATTTATACCAGAGTGCATTTCTATCCACAGTGTCGAAAGCCTTGCGAAAGTCCACGAAGGCACAATGAAGTTTCCCCCCTTTTTGTGATAATTGTTTCTGCTTCATTGAATCCAGAATGAATATATTATCGACTGTGCTGCGACCCTCCATAAACCCCATTTGAAATTGCGAAATTCTCCCGTGCTGATTAACCCATCCCCTGATTCTTTCATATATAACTTTACAATAAATTTTACCCATTGTTGGTAATAATGCCACGCCCCTATAGGAGTCTGGAGATCCAATTGCCCCCTGACACGTGTGCTCACACACGTACAGTCGAGAGCAAGGAAACTATCCGATGTTTCCTTTTCTTCTAGTGTTTTTGTTATTTAAAGTTGGCTTTTACTCTCTTTATCGTTTGTGTTCCATACTAGCCTTGGATGAGCCAAACTCTTATTGTTTTGAGTTAAGTCCGACCACTGCATTAGCCTATGAACAAGCACAGGCCTAGGTGTGGGTGAAAGGGGGTGGAGTTTCATTTGATTAGCTGTGAAGGCAGCGTTACAACGAACTTCCAGACCAGCTCCTGGATGAGTCTGACTTGTATTTGTTTGATTTCAAAAGCTTGGCACTCAAACATTAACCTATGATCGCAGGTCATTTTCACATTCAGAATCGAAGTATTGGGGTAAACAAAACACATTTATAGTGCCTTATAAGTTACACATAGTTTCATTTGAAGTGAGCAAAGGACATGTACAACAAATGGAAAGTTATTTCCCTTATAAAGCAAGGATAAAGTTAACTCTGAAATTATATTCTTTCAATGAATCTAGAGTCTCTTAACCGTATCCACCATCACGATAAAAAAAAGGGCGGAGCTGGAGTGGAGAGTGGGCATGGCGGAACTTGTTCCCTTACCAACTTGAACCAGTGCACATTATATCGGAAAGATTCCGTGCACTCGACTGTACACGCACATATGAACACAAGCGTACACATGCACACACGCCCACAAGCATAAACTTCTACAGTATATATGAAAGAACACGTGAGCACACACGCAATGCACACGGTAGACTAAATGCACACCCAAGTACACTTCCTCATAAATCTATACTGAGATGTACACAGAGAGTAGGTGGGTGCTGTGTGGTGGTGAAATATGTAACAGGGGCAGAGTGTTGTAGTAATTAGTCCAGATTCCCACAAAGCTCATACCGTGATGTTTGTGACGCACTAATTTGTGGCTTCCCTTTAGGGTCATTCAATGTTAATGCGAGTCGGGAGGAAAGGAAACGTTTCATACAATATAAACACCTATCAACACTTCAAAATAACTATTTAAGGGGGGCAGATCAGTATTAGGCTATGTAAATTAAGGACTATTCTTACAGGTAACTTATAGTCTAATCTTTATGCCTTAAAAGTAACAGGACTTACGGCCTTAATAAGTTTACTCAGGAAAAACTTAAATTTTAAAGAAAAAAATACTCCTGTATACACAAAAGCATTTAACTGGTTTTTTTCTCTGTAATTTTACTGCATGTCATAGATTTAAAAATATATAGTTTCGATCATACAAGTGTGAAAATTCATGGGAATATTCTGGATGCAGTTATATATATATATATATATATGTATGTGTGTGTGTGTGTCTTCGCTTCGGCGGAACTGACATTTCCTCTAAATTCGTTCAATAAATACTTGAATTTTACCTTCAATCAAACAAATCCACAGTATTGACTGCATTGGGACCAGAAAAATTACATAGTAACTATTTGAACAGTAAAATGTTAACATCATTTTAAATAAAGTCTTTCGCTAAATTCTGTAGAAGTAATATCGTCAAGGGTGGAAATCGAACTCTGGTTTTCAGCTTGGTACGCTGGTGCTAATACCACTAGGCTCCCCAAAACCGTGGAATAGAGTTGGGTACGTAATGGGTTGCGATTTATATCTCCGTCTGCGTTCCAAGCTGAAAAGCCGGGGTCAATAATCGCCTAGGACAAATTTTCGTCTTTAAAACTTATACAATGTCTGAATTTCTGTAAGTAATTATTTTTATATGTACAGGAAGGTGAAATAAAAGCGGACCGACTAAAATATTAAGTTGCCTAGCTGCATTCATAGGATAGCAGGGAATGTATTGAAATTTGTTCTAGACAATATAGGCAATCAATTGAGAAATAATTTCACGTAATGTGCATTGCTTGTGAAAACAAACGTTTCCGTTACATCTCTTATATTTATTTACGTATCACAAGGCTCTGAAATCAGCTACAAGAGTAGGTCCGCTTTTTTTTCCCCTGCCTGTACTGATACTAAACTGTACATACAGCAACCTTATTTCCTTACCCTAATTTTGTCTGTGACCTTTCAGATTATATATTCATATATTGCAGGATTAATTAATAAAGCACAATATATACTTATCTATAGCATAAATTTAAAACAATGCTTCTCATAATAAAAAAAAAAAGTTACGTAGGCTTACTTATGGCGTTGTAGATTTTTCATTGTTTTATATTTGATCCCAGACGGGTCACTTAATCAAGATACATTTCGGCTACATATCTTCAATTGTTGTGAGGAATAACAAGGATAGTCCTCTTGCCTTCACATGTATAGTGATTGGTGGCAGATAGTCATAAGGCTGTTGTATAAGATTGTTTCTATAAACATAACTGCTATGTGGGTATCTGTTCTTTCTAGCGCATTTTATACGAAGTTTTATTATCGTTGGAGAGATTTAGAAGCAGAAGAATGACATTTTATTTCTCTTGGGTAATATAATCATACTGTTTTCAACTTATTTGAATACGTATACTTTGTTGCTGTAAGTTGATATCAATGTAGATAATGATCGTCTTTAAGGCGACAGTACATTTTTCTTCAACAAAAAGGGTAAGATGAACCCCACAGAAACACGAAAGATGATAAAGAAGATGGGGAACGAAACTACATTACTATTTTACATGTTTTTCCCTCTAACCACCATATCTTCTTTTTTTTCCGAGGGAGTAGTATGTCTACTCTTTCTAGTTCTTTTCATATCTTCTTCCTACACTCGTAGCAAACTTGATTATACACCGTGCTCTCTTCCTATAGTTACCCCCTCCTTCCCACTCCTCCTTTAACGTTATATTATAAAGAACACAGAGGGCGAAATCATGAACTGTTTCAGGTGACATTATGGTTGAGATTTTTTCTTGCAGGAAACATGGTGATGGCATCGGATTTCTGTAGCTTTAGATTGTTCTGTCTTCTCAGATCTTGTTTGTTGCTGTAAATATGGCATAGTTTTCTTTCTCTTCTCTAGACAGTTTAAAAGGAAGATTTTTATATTGCGCCCATAGGGATGAGATGGAAATTTCACGAGTTCTATTCTCTAGAAATTTCTTCAGGCGATGTAGATGGTGCAGTAGAGTGAATCCGTTTTAATATCCTGCGGTCTCTAGTTCATTTCCCTGCAATGTAGGCATATTCTTAGATAGCTAACAGGATTGCATGGCGGCGCTATGCTTTGAAGGAAAATCTCAGTTACATCTTACTGTAGGCTTACTAGGTATATATGGTACTATACATGAAATATTTATCATGGAAGGGTTAAATCAAACCACCATTGGATTTAAGTAGCAGGCAACACATATGGCAGGGAAAAGGTTTAGAAACCATTCACAACAGCTAGGCCTAAACTAAGTGATCTTGTAAGACTCCATAGATACTAAAATAAATTTAAAAATTAGTAGGGATCTTTGTGACACTGAGTCTTAGTGAACACACACCAGAATTGCTAATGATGAGGAAGAATCGACTTTTGATGGTATCTTCAAAGTTTAAGTTCTATCTTGTATATAAGTTTTAAAATAATTACTCGAAGGAGACCCTGTCAACTAAAAATCTGATGATCAATATATTTTCTCTAATTTAAATAAAATTAAAATTAAGGTGTTGACGCATAACATTGCTATTGACGTACGTATGCATTGCCGCAATAATTGTAACAACTGAGTTATGATCTTAATACATTAACTTTTTATCCTAAAATATGAAGGTATTTATCCGTGCATTAAATTTGTCATTTATGGAAACCAGACTCTTAAATATTTTCCAAGTTGGTACTAAACTTGAAACACACTAGTAATTTTAGTTGATGAATGCTTATATAAAAATACAAACGTAGCTTTTCTCAAAATAAACTTAGCTCCTTTTTCCCAGAGCCCTCCTATATTAAAAACGTAACGCACTCTTATCTTCATATAAATGAATAAAGAGTAAATAATACATAAATCAATCAGTGAATGTGTGTTTCACTGAAAATTTCTTTCAACAACAAGGACAGAAGAAGAGAGAATAAAAGGACATGGAAATAAATGCTGCAGTGAACGAAGCTGAACGTTTGTCATTCTAGGGATTAATGAGTTTCAACCTCTTATTTTGATGTTGAATAATGTTAAGGCTATAACTGAAGCTCCCTTTATGATTCTAGTTTAAAGTACTATACATTGAAACCAGTATGCTAGTATAGAATATTATAAAGTTCAAAAAATGGATACTGCATCTTGAAATTCAGAATGTATTTTCATTGACTTGAAATCAATATTTTCAAGTGATTTGTTTTCTATACGATTTCATTATGACTTGAATGACAACTATGTAAATTTTTACAAATTTCAGACCTATAGTGTATGTCGTGTCTATCCATATATGTTATAAATTCGACATTATTGAGCAGTAGTGCAATATTCTAATACGATATTCAGCCGTATTCATCTATTGCTTTCTCTTCTAGAGAAACTTTCCTGAGGTAAACGTTAATGAAACAGCTAAATTTGGAAGAACTTTGCAATTTTAAAAAGCACATAATATTTTTAAAGCATAAAACCAACAAACAGATGTTCATTTATCTGAATAAACATGCTGTATTCCACATAAATCTCTATATTCCCACTTCCTCGGTACTTACTACATCAGTAGTTGAAGCCACGAATGAAAAATGAGGGGAAATCATTATTAATAACGGCATGTCTCCATGTTATTTGTTATTGCATGTGTTTTCCTAATTAAAGTAAGTCATACTACATAAGTGTTTGTCATATCAATTTTTATGCAGCCTGTTCTTGAAATTATTTTATTTTGATAGTATTCCTCCCTTCAAAAAACAATCTATGTTCATTAAATAATTTGTTATTGTAATTTTTCTATTGAAAAATACTGGAATGATTTGCCGTGGTCTGCTGGAAATTTATTAGCCAGACGTTTTGTCCATTGCTGCGGAAGACATCCTCAGTGGCGCGGTCGAAGTGAAACTACAGCCAGAAGACTTCGATCGCGCCACTGAAGGTGTCCACCGCTGCAATGGACGAAACATCTGAGTATTTTACATGCAGCCCGTCAAATCAGCCCGGAAAAATATTTTAATTTTAGTACGAATTCCAGCCGTGAAAGTATACGCTTATTCATTTGTAACTTTCGTTCCTGTAATACATGCAGTATTGTCACATTTAAAATTACATATTCCGAGGATAAACTTCATTTATTACCCCATTATCCGGATTTCTGCGTATCCGGATCGTACCATTCCTACATTAATTTGGATAATTGGAGCTCTATAGTATAATGGACTTCAATAAAACATTAACATTAATTTAAACGAAGTAAAATAGCAGCAAGAAAAGAAATTTGAAAATATGAGAGGTAAGGAATAAAGGAAGTAAATAAATAAAAAACAAATCAAACGTAAGAAAATCATATTTGTTACATATGCCCATTTTCTATTCAGCTACGTCAATTGGAATTGTTGCTCTTCGTCGGAATTGATTTATTTCAACCGAAGCAGCACAGATTCCTAACGAAGTTGATACAGTTCGGGATTTATTTCGTAAAGTAGAGAGCTGGTTGTTTATGGCTTCAAGTTTAACACTGGCGAATGAAATGTCCGGCCGTACGCATGACCTTTGGTAAGGCCTCGTCTATACATTAGCAGTGCATGGAGTTCAATCACAAAGCAGCAGCAAGACGAGGTCCCAGGGGTATTGATAAAGTTTGAACCGTTCTGTAGGTCATGCAGACGGAAATTGCTAGCAGATGAAATTGTCGCTGCAACGGAGCAAATAATGGCAGGGACGGCAGCTCCCTTGGGCCAAGGTGCTCATGGAAGTCTCGCCTGTGAATCAATCCAAGCCTTGCTGCAGCCAATATTAGCCCTGGAAAATAAACACAAAGTTCAGTATAACTTGTTCTCATTGCACGACATCAAGAACTGTTCTCAATTAATTTAGTCGTTCTATTTTATTATTATTATGATTACCATTATCACCATTATCATCATCACCATTGTTTTTACTTTCAACATTGTCATACTGTTTTCAGAAGACTTTTCAGGTGACTTGTAATCGAGAAGTCTATTGGCTGATGATTTTTGGTTTATGATATTACTTACTTACTCAATGACAATAACAATTTCTCAGCAAGCTAAAGGAATATCATCTATTTTATGGAACACGAAGGTTCATTGGCACGCTTACCTGAGCCCGCCATTCAACCCTATTCTGTGCTAACTCCATCAAATCATCCCTAGCAAATCCTACTTCCCTTAAATCCATCCTAAGTTCCCCACCTATGTCAAGGTCTTCCAGGTGGTCTTTTCCCTTCGGGTCTCCCAGTCAATATTTTTTAGATATGTCTTTCCTCGCCCTTGCGCGCAACATGTCCAGCCCATTTCATCCTCCGTGATTTAATTACCCTTACTATATCCGGTGAAGAGTACAGGCCATGACGCTCGTCGTTATGCAGTTTTCTCCAGTCCCCATTTTCATCTCTCTTAGGCCCAAATATTTTCCTAGGCACCCTGTTTTCGAAGAATCTCAGATTATGTTTATGATATTGGCAAACATAATCATTTAATATTCATACAGATTTAAACTTGTATAAAACAACGAATATCTCGTATGTATTATTTCTGGATAGGTACTGTGAAACGAAGATTCAGCCACACGCGGACTTTTATGTTTCGAGTAAACGTTTAAGCGTCGTTACTAAACGCAGGCAAGTTGCTGTAAGGCAATGCATTTTATATATGGCCTACTGCCTGAGCTGATAAATGTAGAAGTGCGCCGCTAAGTCGGGTAAAGACTTTAGGGTGGACTGTGACGATAAAGTTAATGGAACAATATGAAGCGATTTGTTAGAAGCTACGGCTGGCTGGAAAGTTGGCTCCCTAAACAGGAAAAATGGCTCAACTTTATTTACATACTGCGCATCGCTATCTGAGACATGCTGATTAAACCCTGGAAGAAAAATAGCTTCATTCCTTCTAGGCCTACGTTATTTTATCTTCATTCCAATGTGTAGACTGAGCTGCAGATATAGTCATAGATACTTTTTATATCGTGGCGTTTATGTAGACTGCTATCTGTTATTCCACTTTCTTCTTCTTCTTCTTGTTCACATTATTCAGACATCAAATATAGTGAAAATTATCGCAGCTAATACTTACTGTTTACTTCACCAGTTCAAATAAAATTGATGGAAGAATTAACTTCCAAGTTTGTTTTTTCTCATTGTATCTTTACTTTGTCGTATTTTAACTTGACATCTTATTCAATTTTGTTTTATCTGCTTTATATTTTGTTTTATCTGCTTTATATTTATCTTTTTCTTATTTATTTGAATTTATTTCAGAATTGTTCCATTTTTTCCTTCGGCCTCTTCTCTTACTCATGTCATCGATAATATAACGAGTGGTCCGGATTCATGAACAAAAAAGTTTCGAGTTGCTCGTGAATTTAAATTTAGAGAATCCATAGTTTGCATTATATATTTTTTTGTGGCTATATAGTGAATACTTCCAGATTAAGAGCCTGAAATGATTAAAGAATAATTAAAACACTAAAATAAATATATCGATTTCCACCGCTATTTATGAGACCAGTGATATATTATAATATATTGTTTGCCGAAAGCGAGACAATCGATATATTATGGCGATGTTCACAGTGCAAGGAGACATTAAAACATTTTTCGTTATGGAAATCAGCTGTTTCATTTTTATGTTATACTCTTTTCGAACACTAATTGAATATGGTCATATTTATTGAATGATTATTGAAAACACACTTATCAAAATTAAATGAAGAGACAGTCCCTCTTCTTTAGATACGACGGATGAGTAGTACGGGAAATAAAAAGATGTTGATCTCGATGTTCCTATTTGTTTACATCAAAGAAACTATATAGATATTTTAATTACTGCCACGAATTTACATACAAAAACAAATTAGGTGCGATAAAAATAAATGACAAAAATAACCGATATAAATAAGGCAGTAGGTAGCGATGATTGCTTGAAATTTGACGTATCCTGGTCACTGTTTAATGAGCCAAGTTGTCATTTAGTATCATTTGTAAGTATGCGTTTCTTCACTTCTGGATGTTTAAGTTTGTCTGCCATGATTTGTTGTCCTCATGCCACAACTTACCTATGTTCATGTTTGTTGTGTGTCTATTTGCGCATTTCTATTTATATTCTATTTTTCTACGTTTCTGTCTCCGTTTTTTAAGTTACTTTAGTATCTTTTTCTTTTTCTTCAATCACTTAATTACCTCCAACGATTTCGTTTAAAGTTACTGCAATCAACTTAGCTTTAATTGGAAACGTTTCTTCCATGCAATAGAGTATAGGGTAGCTACAAAGAAGCTGGATGGTTTCTACGTATCTTTGAATATGTTTGACACTAAGAATGGTTTCACAATGTATAATATTTTTTTACGTCCCAAGTTCAATGCATATGGGGTCTGGAATCCCGGGTTTGATTCCAGGTACCGCTACGGATTACTTTCAAATAGTGCGATCTAGAAGAAGGCTGCACTCAGTAACGCAAAGACAGCTGAGGGACTACTTTACAAAATAAGTAACTACGATTAAGAAGAAATGTAATTGACGGCCGTGAGTGTCGGCATATTGACCACATGAACCCTATAGCGTATGACGCAGCAGTCGGTCTTTGGATTTTGTACTTTCAATAATGTAATATAGCAATATGAAGTTTATTGTGGTGATAATTGTACTGATTCAGTGTAGCATATAGGCAACATGAACACACGCTATTTTTTTCAGAACCCCAATAATCAAATTTATTATAAATTGTAAAATTTCATCATAGATAATCCCACGAGACATTACGAGTTTATCGATATGTTTCCGAGAACGATGTTCGAGCAAATTTATCTGATGAAACTCGTAATCTCGAATAGGATTTATAAAGACTATTCCACGAATAAACAGTAACGGATTTTGTAAATTAATAATTATTTTCTTACTCTGTTGTCAATATTCTTTCAGCCGTAAGATCACGGCATGCTAGATGAACCGTTCCGAGTTACAATGCTACCAATAGTGCGCATCGCAAGATGGAGGATGTCGTTGTAGTTGATTACATCAACATTTTTTCAGATAAAATCGCATTCTCATATTAATAGCAAGCATTTTATAAGATAAACGATCATGATTGGTCTATATCCAAGGCATTGCTAAACGTTATTGGTCAATATCAAACACGCGGCTTATGAGTGGAATAGTCATAAATAAAATAAAATAAATCAAGAGGCAAAAGAACATATTTTGTGATAAAGCTATGTTCTTATTTCACGTGTAGGCCTTATATAGGCTATAGGCTACTACTTAAGAAAGGGGTAATGTTCTTACAGATACCCTTTATTAATTTCTCCAGAGGTATGATTTGTTTGTAATTAAGATAGGCCGATGCAAGTAATGATGTATAATGGCTCTCAATTAGATCTAGGCAGAGGAGTTCTGCAACAGCAGGTCCGTGTGCGGTGATGAATCGCCCTTCACACTGATATAATCTGCACACAGTGTTAAGCTCAACCCCCGGAAATTTATCTGCACCTACTCATTTGCATGCTTCAGTCCAGATATCACATTATCGTGCCCACTCCTGGTCTCAAGCCGCTTAAAAATTCTGCGCAATCTACAGCTCTCAACAACACTCTATCGAAGAAATTGCTTCGATAATAACCTGTAGGCCTATCACTTGTTAACATTCCATCACAGATTGACAGAGTAACTTACAGTGAGCGGTTTCTTGAAAATAAAGCAGTCTAGTTAATAGCCATGAATTCAATATGCTAATTGCGAAATTAATTGCAACAAAGAGTTTTTGTAATTGTTGCTATTAGCTTATATTTCCGGTGTTGGATTTTGAAGTTTCGTTGGATGGGTTTAATCAATCAGATATTTTTTTAACATTGCTCCAGAGATTCTTCTTGTTATTCAGCGATAAATTCTAACGATATTGAGCAAACAATAGAACAACAACAGAACATATGCAGCGTAGAATTTACACATAATCGTAAAAATGCATACAATGAGGCAATTGCGTCCGCCATTCTTTTATATATTCGGAGTATCGCTTTGCATATGCAGTGCGCTATAGTTTTGGTACCTTCTTATTGGGTAAGAATGCTCTACTGAGGGTTATAAAGTCATAACTGAACGTCCAATTTCAATATTTTGTTTTTAGCGATATCCAAATGCATATATATCGTTTCAGAAACAGGACATAGGTGGCTTTGTTGTAAAACTGAAATAGCTAAAATTGGAGCAAAGCAGACATTTATCTGTAATTTTATAAGTAGACCTAGTAATTTTAATATATAAAATATATATAACTTCAACACTATAGATACCAGCTATTGGTGGAACAGTGGTAAGGATTTCGCCGCTACAACATTCTAGATATCAACCTTGGTGGAGCAGTGGTAAGGAAATAATATACGCTATAACATTCTAGATACCAGCCATTGGTAGGACTGTGGAGACATTCTGGGTATCAGTCTTTGGTGGAAAATTGGTGTGGAAATCTCCAATACAAAATTTTATACAGCAGTCATTAGTGGAACAGAGGCAAGGAAATACCCGCTACAACATTCAAGATATTAGCCTTGGTTCCGGGTTATCAGCAACCCTTAACATTATAATACCCTTAACACAATTACACATGATAATCTTTACCAATAACAGCTATGATTGTTTTACGATGAAACGAAATCTGGTCTAAATAGCAGTAGGCCTACGCAAAGTTGTTCTAATTATTTATCAGTGTCAAACTAACTACCAAACAATCAATCATTCTAGATGTGTTATGATAATGTTTAAACATCGAAATTCAAAGAAAAATGCTCACCAATATAGATTGGTTTTACTTATGTTTATTACAGTATTACGGGAGAGAATTAAATGAAAACCGCAATTAATTTCTTTCCATTATTTTACTGCAGGAAGAATGTTTGCTTGTACATTATTTTCTACATAGTCCCCTCCCACTTCAATGCACTTCCGCCGTTTGGATAGAAAGAGCTTCGATACCGCATGAAGAAAATTATTTCGGTTGACGCTGTAGCCACTCCTGCACCATCGATTGGACGTCCTCATCAGATTTGAACGTCTGACTTCCAAGGAGATTCTTTAACGGACCAAAGATTTGGAAATCTGGTGGTGACAAAGCTAAGGGGGTTGCTGAGAGCACGTATTTTGCTTCAACAAAACGCCCGTCCTCATGCTGCTCGTACAACCATGAAAACCATCGACGACATATGGTTCAAGTGCCTCCCACATCTGCCATACTTACCAGGTTTGGCACCATCAGACTTTCACATCTTTGGTTTATTAAAGGAGCACCTTGGAGGCAGAAGTTCAAGTCTGATGAAGACATCCAATCGGCAGTGCACGAGTGGCTACAGCGTCAACCAAAATAATTTTTCTCACGCGGTATCGAAGTACTTCCTATCCGATGGTGTAAGTGCATTGAACTGGGAGGGGACTATATAGAAAAATAACGTACAAGGAAATATTCTTCCTGCATTAAAACAATGTAAAAAATTAATTGCAGTTTTCATTTGATTCTCCCTCGTGCTTAGAGATGTAAATAGGGACTTTACTCAAGACTGTGTTAGACAGAGCAGACGATTCCAGTTAATCGAATTATGCACGGGAATATAATATAGAAATTATGCATGCTTGCTATCTCTAAAGAATCTTGCAATCCTTTTAGTGCACATTTTCTTTGAACTTACATAGTTAAACATTTTTATCTCAGCGAACTCTGCCTTCTATAAGAGCTAGCTGGAAAATACACTTTATTTTGTTGCCGTAAATTTCTTTTCAACTGACTGGGATTGAAGTGAAGGCGCTACAGCGAGGAACGAATATCAAACATCTTGCAGTGACAAGACCACAAATGTGTTTCTTTGTTATATCAAAAGTCATGGCCTTCTAGCGTTTTAAGTTTTCTCGTCTTTCTTCCTGTGTGCGGCGTTTAGCTACAACGGCGGAGTTTGAATGGCCTGCTGTGTATACTTTCCACAATCACCAGATGTTTATTTTTATTACTCTCCGAATTGTTATTTTTATTGTGAGGTTGGTAAGGGAAGATAAACAGCCCTGTATGTCCATTATTGTAAGTGTTCCTTTCACACAAAACCTATTTCTGTTATTTAGAGCCGTAGCAGCTAAGCTTGGAGAAGGAAAGTGTTTTTCATCGTGTACCTTTTATCACCAGTTATAAGAAATCACGGTTCTAAATATACGTTAAATTTATTATTTTTGATATGAGGATAACATATTTAAAAATTAAGTTATTCCTGCCGTTATTTAAAGTTATTATTTTTATCATAGAGTATATATCGAAAGGTCCGGAATTTATCTTGAGGGAATTTGGAGTGTAAGTCAGAGCGTATTATTATTAAGGAGAGGCTTTTATTTACACATTATCTCATTTTAAAATTTTTTCACTTATACTCTTTTGTCTTGACATCCTTCGTCTGGACTGTTAAGGCAAAAGAGAATAAGTAAAAAAATATATTTTCGGAAGAGACATTTTTTTTTTACACAGTGTAATTTGCTTATCTCATTTTCACAATTTTTTACTTATACTCTATTGCTTTAACATTCTAGATTTATTCTGAGCATTTAGCGAATACTTATAGAACGAAGCACGCAATGAATAATTAAAAGCACACAAATGAATAAAACACGAAGTCAAATGTATACATTTATACTTTACTGGTGAATATGTGGTCCACGAAATAATATTTCTGTATAATTTGCACGAAACAATCAACTTTACTGAAAACTTCAATCGTAAACTTTATTCCGTATTATTTCCTCTGCTGGAGTGAAAAAATTAGAACTGTACGGACAATACTTATAGGAAAAGCTTAGTTAAAGTTTAATATTTTTTGCTAGTAGAAGTATTCAGTTGGGACAAACGTGATATTGAAATGTTTTGTTTGTTTCTACCGAAGGAATAAACTTTTAAAATCTTTACAGTTGTACCCCTTCCATTATATACAGTTTGTTGACGATTAACACCGAAATATTTCACCTTTATATAGAGGGACATAGACAAGCAATTTTTATTAGACGACCTTTGCTCTGTGGATTCAATTTTTCCTGTTACAGCATAAAATCTCCCAGGGCATGGCCGCCACTAACTTCTAACATTTAAAAAATGCAAAAACAAAGGAACTTCGTTGTTAACACTGGAGTTTAAAAAAAAAAAAAAAAAAACGAATGCAGTGGCGGCCAGTCATGAGATTAGTCTGTAAATTTTGCAGATTATGGAAGCACTAAATTATGATATAGCTGTTGATGAATTATTAAGAATAAGGTTTTTAGCGATCACTAAGAAGGCATGAAGTCATTTTAATGCAAATTTTAACCCTATTTCGCTTCATTATTGACTTATGAGCTCCAAATTGTAATGACTTTAATGCTGTGTAGTATACACTTTTTACGTCATAGAGCAAAAATCGTTCAAAAATAAACGTTTCTTGTCTACGTCCCCTCTATACACAGGTAAAATATTTCAGTATTATTCATTAACACCCTGTATAATATGTGTAAGACACACACAAGGAACATTATTCAGTTTTAACACAAGATCTAATGTTTCACTTCCATATTGTTTAACTGTTGTGCTTAATGTTAATGTACCTCCAGGTAAAGGGTTCTTGTTAGCAGTGCTTCCTCGGTCCACAAAAATATCCAAATCGAGTCAGTGTTTAGAAAGAGAGAAACAACGGAGACAGAGGAAGGTTATCTAATTCTGGAACTGAACTGCAATCGTGTAATTGTGAGTTTGGTAGACTGATTGTGCTAGACTCTATTTCAAGCTGTACATGAGGTTTACCACAGGGGGCTAATCCGATGGCACAAGTTAATACAACAAGAGGAGAAACTTGTTAGTGCTTGTCAGTGTTCTGATGATCACCAGAGACATAAATCTGTCACAGGATTCCGTATCTCGATATGAGCACGTGTCTCTTCTGGCATCTCATTAAATTGTGGTATCAGAATTGGGATTTCCAGGATGCAACACTCGCGTCTTCTTAAGTTTAGATTAACAACAAATCATTACAGAGAAGATGTGACGGAATATTCTGAGAATACTTACACAAGCATTTGACAATGCTTCTAACTTAGTAAATCTTATACACAACTGAAACTCAGCAAGAGCTGGAAATATTGAAAGGTGGGTGTAAGGCATATAGACCTACCTATTATCTCACAGGAATATTTAACAATTCTTATCCAATTTTTAGATTTGTTTTTCTCTTGTTATCCTGTAAAGTAAAGTGTTCCCTATTGGAGGCCCAGAGGGTTCCAGGTGGTTGAGGCTCCCAGATTTTTAGACATCGGCACATGAAGGTGGTAAGGTTGTCAGCCTTACGCACCGCCCGCCTTTATCCCCAGGATTGCTCCTGATATTCAATTCTACTACAGGCTGAGTCGACCCCAGGGCCATAGTGCCACCAGAAGGATTAGGCCAATTAAAAAACTCCGACCTCATCGGGAATCGAACCCGCGACCTTCCGGTTCTTGGTAGCCTGTACCGAAATTAAATTGTTTTTCTAACCTCAAGCTTCCTTATCACATTACAAGAGCAGCAGTCAAGACATCTCTTTTGATATTAAAAAAATCCATATCAACTATCGCTTAGTTAATTCCAAGAAGATTGTTGTTATGGATAAAATTGTATTATATTTATAATATTATTACTATATAACAGAATCATTATAATCATATTGATTAATTGTACGGTACTGTATAGGCTACTCTGTTCAGTCGACTCCTAGTTAGGGAAGTTAAGGATTTATTGTTTAAAAGATGCTGTATTTTTAAACATAGTAGCCTGTGAGATATATTCATATATAAATGGCACGGAAATGAAAAATTGGAGTATCTCGGTAAAATTGATTTTAGGAATAATGTAAATATTATTTATATTCCTTAGAGTAATATTGCCGACACGTATTTTTTTTTAAATTTATTTATTTTTTTAAATATCGATAGAATGGATGCTTGACAAAATAAATTATTTAACTTACTTCGTTTCCTTACACGCCTTGGCGTAGTAAGTTGAAGCACTGCGCTAAAATATGAAGGTCTCGGGTTTCAATCCCCGATGAGGGCAAGGAATTTTTCAAGCCTTCTACTGGCACTATGGCCTTGGGTCAACTCAACCTTTAACAAAATTGAGTACCAGGAGTGATACTGGGAATAATGGAAGCCGGTGCGAAAGGCACACAACCTTACCACCTTCACATGCCGAATTTCTAAAAATATGGGAGCCTCGACCCTAAGGACTTCCTTGGTTCATATAGGGAACATTTTACTTTACTCATACTTCCTTATGATATGAAGCCTTGTTATCATAGCATGGCATTGTTTTTGTCCAACATCCGGTTACATGCCTGACAATACCTGAAAAATACCTGACAACGATATAGCCTACTGGATGAGCAGCGACAAATGCCTGCATAATGTTCAAACGCTATGCAATATAATCTTCTGAATTACGAGAACTATTTTTGTTATACGAGGGCTATTTGTATTAAACCTCCGATGCGGCATATAATGAAAACGACAGTGAAAATCAAAACGGTTTTATTTGGAACATTTAGGTACACCTTCTAGCTACTTCTCTACATAATCTTGCTCCGACTGAGTCACTGAGTAGTGAGGTACCAACTTTCCAATACCCTCTTCATAGAAGCTAGCCGCCAGCGTATTGAGAAGGGTCTTCACGGCATTTTAAACTGTTTTGAAATTCTTCGTTGGTATGGAAGCACTGTCCTCCCAGATCTTTCTTCAGCTAGTGAAATAGATGAAAGTCACTTGGCACGGGTACGAGTTTTTGAAATCCATCGTGACAGGGGATGAAACTTGGATTCGTTACGACAATCCAAACAATGGATGCACACAAATTTCCCGAACAAACCAAAGATCTGGTAGGACAGTGCTTCC
The DNA here is from genome assembly GCA_964059195.1 of Ectobius pallidus. Taxonomy (NCBI): domain Eukaryota; kingdom Metazoa; phylum Arthropoda; class Insecta; order Blattodea; family Ectobiidae; genus Ectobius; species Ectobius pallidus. The sequence goes on from CAXKWD010000010.1 coordinate 104,608,236, forward strand.
ACACCAACGAAGAATTTCAAAACTCTTCAAAATGTCGTGAAGAGCCTTCTAAATACGCTTCTATGAAGAGAGTATAGTAAAGTTGGTACCACGCTACAACAAATGACTAAATCGGAGCGCGACTACGTAGATAATTAGCTAGAAGGTGTACCTAAATGTTCCAAATAAAAAGAAACAGTTTTGATTTTCACTGTGGTTTTCATTTTATGCCCCATCGGAGGTTTAAAAAAATAGCCCTCGTACTTAAAAAAAATTACACATACCGGTGCACCTTCCAAGTGAAAATATCACCAGCACTTGTAAGAAGAACGGGCTTTTTTGGTTCATAATAAACTCTATACTGATGCTCTGGACGTGGGAACAAAATCATGTATTGCATATGACAAACGATGACATTCTAATGTGTTTGTTTATTCTGGCTCCGATCCCAATATCAATTACCAACATTGTGTTACGTGCCCTAGCTCTCCATTAAAAGCATAATATACTATTAATGCATGGACATTGAATTTTGATTTCACGGTGGCATACTAATTCATTATACATTTAATTAATGACGAGTAGTCTTTGAAGCATGAAATGTATATGTAAATCAATTAGCGAAGTGATTCTGATAATTTATACCCATCCCATGCATGGCTATTGTTTAATTACTTTCTGTTTATTCAAGTGGATTATTGGGGTCTAATTTGTGGTCTTGGTTTAAGTGGTCTATAGAAGAATTTAGATTGTAATATTTAGGGCCCGGATTTTTAGGCTTTTAAAAAAGGTATTTTAGCCTTTTATTTTCGTTGAATAGCTCTCTTTAGATTTTTAAACGATTTTAGCCGTCTAGTGGCCGGTTTCTATAAACTCGCGAATTACCTATGGGTAAATTATCCAATGGACAGAATTTACACAAGAATAACACCACACAAACACAAATAATTTAAAGATAGCAATCACATACACTTGTGGCGAGTTTCTAGATAAATGTGCTCTGGGTAAATATGAAAATGACAGAAAAAATGATCTTACAAACTCGAGCTAGATCTTCCCAAGGGTAAATCGTCGGGTTAATTTATCCTTTCATGAATGGCTGGATCAAATTTAACCTATTTGTAGGATCAATAATAATTTAAACAATGAGAATCAAAGCCATCTGAATTAAATTAACTGCACAACTCCAAGGCCTTGCTCATTATATCATTGCGGGTGAAATGGAACTAATTTGTCCATGGATAATTTACCCATAGGTAATTCACAAGTTTGTAGAAACCGGGCATTAATAAAACATATAATGAATACTAATATTAACACCGATAATTGTATTATAATTTTGACACAGTTATTTTATTTTTCAAAATAAATAAGTAACTATTCCTTATGTCGGCACTCGAAAAATAGCATAATCAATTGGGATATTTAACCTTTAATGACAATTATTCAATACACCACTCATTTCGCTTCCGATCTACAAAAATAAGTAGTGTCACAAATTTGCTCCTTTAATATACTTCTCTGTCGTTAATCGGCAACTTGTTATTTTAAAGTTGAAACGAGAATGGATTAGTTGCAGAGTTCAAAGTATTGCAGACGGCTCAAGTTTCAATTCCTGCGACGGCGAGGCGGCACATTTTCGAGTTACAAAGATAAGTGACAGAGCGACATATACATTGTTAATTTCAGTGCGTTGTATAAATTTATTTTTCTTATGTATTTTCTTAAAATGCAAAAAAACTCACATATTTATTTTCCTTTGCATTAATTGGAAAATCCGTTTTAAAAGTCGTGTTTTTCTACAAAAGTCCTCTTTAGCGCCTAGTTTTCAGAAAATGTCTCTTTAACACCTGTTTTTTTTTTCAGAAAAAAGTCCTCATTAGCACCTTTTAAGCTCTTTAGTCCGATTTAGCCCTTTTTAGGTCCTATAAGATTCCTCTATTCGGAAGCAAGGGGCATGAAACTATGTCCGAACAAAAAGTAGCCTATATTATTCTTTCATTGGTAGTGTCGTAGACTCTCACACAAAACTAATTTTCCCGAATGTTATAGACTGACAGGAATCACTCATAAATCCAACATTCATACTCACACAATCCCTTAGAAACCATGGAAAATTCCTGCAATACTTGTATAAAATTGGGAAAAACACAAACACCGAAATGCCCATGCTCAGAGGACAACCGAACAGCTATACACCTCATAGGCGTACCGAGGGGGGGGGGTTTGGGGGGTTTGAACCCCCCCCCCATTGATTAAAAAAAAGGAAAATTGTATAATTTTTTTAAGTCTGCCCATAAATTACTTAATACAAGTATAAAGCATGGGAAGCTTAAAACTCGTTATTTGGCATCTTGATTTTTAAAATTTTCCGGGGGAGGACCCGGAAGCTTAAAACTCGTTATTTTGCATCTTAATTTTTAAAATTCTCAAGGGGAGGACCCCTGGAAGCTTAAAACTCGTTATTTTTCGTCTTAATTTTTAAAATTCTCCGGGGGAGGACCCCCAGAAGCTTAAAATTCGTTATTTTGCATCTTAAGTTTTAAAATTTTCCGGGGGAGGACCCCCGGACCCCCCTCTCCCTGGGGGGTATTCCATACCCCCAGATGTTATAACCCCCCCATATGGTCAGCCTGGTTACGCCTATGATACACCTACTACTGCATTGCAAACTATAAGACAAAAAAGGGCACCACATAGTTCTGCAAAAAGTGATCGCATCTCCACAAACAATCAAGTTTATATGTGAAATCTACAAGGCACTACCTTAAAACCTAAAATGTTTATATTGTTTAATATCCTGGAACTCTAACTCAGCCACTGTGTTTTATGCTATACAATGTAAACATTAGGCCTATGCATACCTAGAGTAAATACCCTGCGATATACCATCAGGGTAAAACGCAGGCTGTAAATAAATATCGAAATAAAAAAGGACCATATCCTTATATTGGATGTAATAACGTAAGACAATAAGTAAGACAATACGTATTGTCATAAGTAAGACAATATTAACTAAATTAAATACTTATAAATATACGCCTGATTAAGATCAAATTCAAGTTATCCCACTATGACAATGGATCAGAACGACATGATTATATCGTAAAATTTAATTGTTCACCTGAAAACAATCGTGGTCTAAAAGTTTTCGTAATGATTTTTAATGATTTTTTTTAACATTCACTAGGCTTCCATAGGCCGTACCTATTCCGTTCCAGCGTACGAAGCTGAAAACTCCGGTTCAGTATTTCAGGAATAATATTTTCCTCCATCATGTACAAAAATAAGGTTCAGTAATATGTAAACTAATTTACTAAATCAGTTACCTTAGACGTTCATATTGTAAATGTTGTAAATATAGCTTATTTACATAGTCTGGCGCATTATTCTTTAATTGTGTAAAAATATATCTTAGTAATAGGGTCAGCGTACTTGCCGTTTTACCGAGCTTAGGATGTGGGGTTTTTGGGCAATAAAGCCCGCAGCTGCATTCTATTTGACCGACATAAAATATCATTTGTCTAATTGTTATTTTGTCATTTTGTTATATATTTACAGAATGTTAAACGCCTTTCCATAAGGGTTCTTTGTGGAAACTTATCGGCCATTTCACTCCTATCTGTTCTTTCATCTTCTGAAACAGTGGTAGTAAAATCTTTCCAACTGTTTGCAATACTGTTTTCACTGAGGGTGAAAAGCAGGAACAATCTTATTGATGAAATTTGCTCGACGGATATTATCCTTTAGTGCAAAGTATTGACGCCACGATATTATGAAGCTTCTGTATATGAAAGAACCAATGGTTACAGATGTTTGGTTTGTTATGGTTATTAAACCACAGGTTTACACTGCTATTTAGACCTGTAACCGTCATATTTGTACCACAATAAATTTTGTCCCGTAGGAGTTCTTTTAGATTAATTTTTTTACACACATAAATGCCATCAGCATGCCATACTGACTGCTACTACCAAACCAAATGTCGTTCGATAGAAATATAAGGAAACTGGAATAAACCTTAATTCCCCGCTTTTTGCCTACACTCACAATCACGCATATGCACTCTCATATCCGCCGGAATGCAAGCAAGTCACCCGAACACACCAGAGATAATGTTGACGCAATATTGTTCTAGATGTGAGAGAATTGACCTATGTTGTGTTTATTGTTATTAGTTTGCACAATTTTATGCTAATTTGAATTTGAGAAATGGATTAAAATATAGAATAGCTATCATCTGGAATATTCATTTTACACCCATCAACAGGTTATAACAAATTTTATCTATTATTCAGGCAGGTCTGATTAGGATAACCATGGGCATATCAGAATTCAATAAACTGCTGCATACATTAATATTGCATCACGCTTAATGAACGTGTGTTGTACGTTCTCGTATATTTGCGTAATGTGAGCCCACGGAAAAAGCGTATATGTGGTACAGAAAATACCAATAACTGCGCTACAAATAAAGTAGCTTTAAAATAGCTTTACCATCAAGCGTATTTCGATCACTGAAATACGAATCCTTCACTGTTTACAAGCGGTGTAACTGAATTAATGTTTGCTAATTTATTTACTTTACTGCACCCAAAATGGCCTATATATTAATGAACAGTTTCTGATGCCAAACTGTTGGGGATTACGCGAAATGTTGAGAGTGATTTTCTAAACTTTTTATGCGATAAACTCGAAATTTAACACAGTTAACTAAAATCCGAAAAGAAATTACAGTGTTATATTTTTTTATTTTTATTATTTATTAAAATATCATAGTACAGGTAAAAACAAAAGTCAACAGAAAATACTATTTCTAATTCAGCATAAAAAATGAAAGTATACCCCTAGATGAGCAAAGCTCGTGTTTAGGGGTATAATAAACCAATATAAATCCAATTATACATCAATACACAGTATACTACAAACGAGCATTTCAATATTATTTGTTTCTGAGATGTTAATTAATGTGATTTTCTTTAAGTAAAAATTTAAATCGACTCCGACAAGTATTAAAATACGAACTAGAATATTTAGTGTAACATTCTTTGAGTTTGTTTTATAACATTACTGACGGATTTTTATGTCATATACTTTTTGTTTTAAACATATTTTAGATACTAAAATTAAGAGTTAAAAATTTACGTGTGATATTAATAAATATTTTAAAAATATAAAAAAGACCTGTACAAAAAATCTTGTTATTAATTTTGTTCCACACTTTTTGAAGCGCATTGTGGAAAAATTTCAGACAGTATCTCTATTTTTGTAGAAGATAGATTTTGAATTTGTCTAAATAACATGAAAATTGAAACTGAGAAAACGAGTGAATAAAGTTTGCATGCTCTTAAACAGTTTAAAGCGCACAATAGTTTAAATATGGTGCCAGCACACTTTTTCATGTGCCCGAACGGCTTTAAATGGGTATGCTGTGTTTTTATTTTAAATTAAAAAAAAAAATTCTATATTGGCCTATATATATATATAGAATAGAATTCAAGTCTGTTAAACTTCATGAGTCGAAGTGTTGCTATTTCAGCCCCAGCTGCTGGCGATAGGCTTATCAGGTTTCGTTTTAAAAACCTTCATCGTAGTCTCCAGGAGAGACTTCAAGATACGGATTTTAGGTCTAAGATTTTAGGCTTCTTAAAGGCCATGAAGACTACATTAGTCTCTCTCACACCAATTAATACCTTAATTCATGATCAACTATCCCTTTGATGACAGGTTTAGCTTTAATTTGTCTTTCTTTTGTTTTTAATATAAATAGTGTACGCCTATTTGAAGTTCAATAGAAAAAAGTACGTTAAATTTAAATTGCAATTGGGATGAGATCAATATTTTTTATTAATAAAGTACTAGCTAATAATAATTTCAACGTAACATGTGTACTTAGTATTAACTAAATAAGTGTAGTACAATAAAAGCTTAGAGTTATCATAATGTAAAGCCAGAAGGGGAGTAGATAGACACAATCTTATTTTCTATGCTTTTACAATAAATATATATATAATTATTTCCGAATAAAGTGTTCTCTAAACTACATAAACTATACTATTCTGGACTAATGAGAGGCACCGTTTATTTGTGGGGCATTTGTGTGTTTGAAAAGCACTGTTCATCAAATGGAAAATCACAGGGACTCTCCTTGTCGTCCAGTAAGCAGACCACTTCTCCGACTTAAAAGTACTGCGTGCAGACTAACAAGTAGGGGCTGCTTCATTCCTTGCAAGATTTTTCGAGAGTCATCTCTTTACAAGTTTTACGTGTATTTTCAAGTCGAAATCGTTTGTTTCTTAATTTCAAAGTAAATAATATTTTAGGGAAATATAATACGCTTATTACATTTCATGGAACGGTATCATAAAGATACATACTCGTATTTTCATTGTAACACATTTAACATTTTAACATTTATTTATTTATACAAATAGAGATACATGTTTATACAAGTAAAGTAAAGCAGAACAAATACAAATTTAAAAAATAACTACAACAGCTATTTAAAAAACGAAAAGAAAGATAGTATAATCTGACATCATTAATAATATTATTCTAGCACAAGAAATATTAACATTTAGAAATACACCCAAATGAGCAAGACTGCTCGTGCTCGGGTGCAGTTTCAAAAATATCAAAGTGAAGAAAGAGGAGACAAAGAAAACAGAGTGTATAAAAAATGTGATTAGTTAATAAAGAAAGTAAAAAAAAAATGTTAAACATAAATTCTTAGAAGGAATGAAGGAATACACAGGTAACTATTATTATAAAACGTGAAGCGATATTCATACATTAAGAACAGCAAATGAAACTGCGTAGTAAAAAACCTGTATTTAAAATAAAATCAGTTTTTTCATGTTAATTTTAATATTGAATTCATTTAAATTGAATACACGAGAGGTCGAGCACACGAGGGGTCACTTGCGACACGATGGCACTACAGTACTACTACTACTACACTTCTTGTGTTTTCAATGTGCGTTGTTTGACGTTAAAGCGTCATGAGACCCCTGCAGCCTGCATCCCTTGTACCCAGCCATCTATCGGAAAAGACGAGAGCTGTTTTTTGAGAGATTCATGTAACGTGAGTTACAAAAACATTCGTATGCTACTTGCCTGTAAAGGCCAACTTTGAGTAGGTACATCTAAAATTTAAAAAAAAAAAACTGGGGAATAACTTAATATAAAGTATTGTCTACTAAGGGGTATGGCTCAGGCGCTTAGCGTCTAGGACTCTCACTCGAGAGGTCTCCAGTTCAAACGCTGTGGCCAGCCAATTCGACTTGCTTTTTTCATGGTTTCTCCAGTCGCAAAGGAAAATGCTGGTTTGGATATTTACTACCATACTTCGTCGACTCTATTTCACCCAATGTCATTATCGTTAAAATTAAATGTCAGTCAAAATCAAATAACCATTAAACAACGACAGTAGCAACAGATGATCTTCATAGTTTCACAGGTCCTGATACGCTATATGACTTCTGCTGTTAAGGCGTATTTACTATATAAAAAGCAAACTTCGTAGGTGATGGCCGCACAGCCAATCCACCTATTAACAAGATAGTAGTTAATTGTGAGGTTAATTCCCATAGCCTTTTTATGGAAAAATAAAGAGCATTGAATGACTTGGTCGAAACTCTTTATGCTGTTTTTTTGGAAGGGGAGCTAGGGAACTCGAATCTGAGATAGTTTTTCGCACTTCAATCGTGAAATGTACATCGAAACCAGAATTTTAGTTTTAAATTATAAATTGTTTTAAATTATCAATTGATTAAATTATTGTTTATGCATGATTTGTGTAAGGTTCGTTTTAATTTCGATTTTTTCTCGAATAATTAAGAAAAAAATGATGTAATTCAATCAATTTATATAAAAACAATGTAACTGTTAATAAATATAATACAATAATTATTTTTCAATTAAATAAATTATTTAAATAAAACATCTAACAGTTGAGTAAATGATCGCGGGTGAAGCCGCGGGCACATGCTTGTATAAATATAAATCTGAAAAAAAATTATGTAATCATTCGATTAAGCACCGTATTACGTATAAAATTGTCACGTTTCGTTAAAATATTTATATTGCAAAGAAAAATAGCTTACGGTACTGGACACTTCGTAATAAATAATAACATTAAGCTTGTCTGCCCACCTGTTATAAGCCTTATGAAAATAATTTTCATAATCACAGCAGTTACTTAAAACTGAAATACGTTCAAAGTGAAAACGGTAATAAATAAAACACTCTGTGATCGGCCAGAGATTCGTATCAGGAAATTCGAGCGAGTGTTGCTCCACGCGAGGGCGATATGCGGTGTGATAATTCAGCAGGTATTACAGCACTACATCATTCTTCTGGCTCTGCACTGAGTGAGTGGGCTGGAAAATTCCAGGGACTCTGCCCGCGTGGAATATTGAACAGTCCCCCCCCCCCAACACCAACATCTCCAGCACTCTCTTACAATCCACAGTGAAGGCTAGCATCTTGAAGTATGTAGGAATCACTCAGTTTCGACACTTCTGCAAATGTACAAAGTTTTTACTCCAAACTTCACGTTTCCTATACTTCGTATATATTGTACATCTTCAATAGTTTGCTTGAAAGTTCAGAATGTATGCGAAGTCTCATGTTTTACTGTAGGAAATATTTTCATTTGTAGAGTTCTGTGTATAAAACTCTTCAGGGACTGCAGTAAACTTTCTTGCGAATTTCATTAACTACAGCGTTGAATTTATAGTATATTAACACGATTGTTTGTTCCTTAGGATACTCAAGAAAGAATAATACTGTGGTGATATCAGGATATTTTGAAATATTTTAATTTCATCATTTACTATAACGAACACTGATAGAATATAATAATAATACTTTATTTAACTAGGCAGAGTTAAGGCCTTATGGCCTTCCTCTGCAGTCAGCTAGGAGTGAAATTAAATTTACTTTTTCAAGAATACAGATATGTGATAGGTCATTACTTAGTAAACTATAGCAAGTTCAAAATTAAACAAATAAAACTCAGAAAGAAACAGATACAATATTAACAGTAATCTCATAATGCCCAATGAGCTTAATTTAACCTAGGCCTACATAAAGAGCAAAATGGATTACGGAATACAGAGATCACAAGGTTAATTTGCAGTAGTGATTTTGTTTTATTAAATTACATGTTAAGAATACATGGTTAAGATAATTATTTACGCTCTGGAGTAGGGGATGCGTTCGCTCCTCTCACGTAGCGGGCCCAGGTTCAAATCCTGGTCAGGACAAGTTACCTAGGTGGGGGTTTTTCCGGGGTTTTCCTCACCTGTGAGACAAATGTCGGTAACTTTAGGCCCGGATATCATCTGGCCATCAATAATATCTTCATCCCATTCTCGCCTTGTTTGGAATGAATGAGTGTGTGTGTGTGAATGGTGTGTCTCGTCCTATGTTCGTGTTGTTTCGGAGGTGCCCTCGGCATTGGGCTGATCACTCATCCGGTGAGGCCCTCCATGTCTTTGTCTGGTCAAAAAAGTATGTATGTGATCCAAATATAATCCCTCTCCCGACAGGTCGCGTCCCTGTAAGGCCCGGGCGGCTTGGGTGGCTTAAATGTCCCTAAAAGGGAGAGGTGAAACTCAGGTAAAGAAGAAGTGTGTGAGTTAAATCAATTATATTGTATTAATAATTATAAGTTTTAGTAGGAAAATTTCATATCATTATAAGTGAAATCTTGCACTAGTTAGACTTAGTTGTAAACGGAAACAATAAGAAGGCGTTAAACTCCATAACTCATTTTTGATGTTTGCATGGTAACGCAGTTCATTTTCTTACTTGCAGGTATATCTACATATTCTGCCCGATGTTCGCTGTCGCCTATACGAGTGAGTAATAATTAAGCATAATAAATTACTGTTATCTTGATTTGTAGTTGCAGTTTGAGGAAGTAAAATTTGTAAGGCATTTTGTTACGTGCCACAAGGCGACAAACATGAATTACTGTATAGTTAGCTACAAAATTATCCCTGCAGTAATTAATTGCCAGTACATTAATAAAATAGTTTTCTCTGCTGAGTTTTCTAAGATGCAAATTCTTCGCACATACAGCAACCCGCCCTCTAAAGAGAACAAATCCCATATGTGTTCAAATTTATATTTAAAAGTTATTATGAATTTGTATTAATCTTTGTAGAATATACATACCTTCCAATACATGCTTCGAAGACATTTTACACAATTTCCAAGCATTTAAATGTCTTTGAATATATTTTGTTATTCTATAAGGATAATATCTATAAAAATTTATTCTTTCGTTGGGGCTCATCATTTTTCTGTTATAAAATAAAAACGTACATACCGTATTGTAAAATCTCATTTATATGTAAATTATAAGTAAGATATCTTCTGCATATTTTGCTTGCCTCCTTGGGTTAAGACCGGTTAATAATTATATTGATTCAACTTCATTATTATCTTCATCATCGGCTTCATGAACTAGGATTTGTTGATTGTTCAGCATCCTACAGATTTACTGGTCTTTCCGTAGTTTCCACAGTTATTTGGTTCCGAAATCAGAAGGAATAGGCTATTATACAGCAATGTCGTGTTTGCTGCTCTTGCAATTTGCATTTTACACTCTACATGGTTCTTCCCGCTGGATCTGTATCATTGTATTATCTCGTATAACAACATATAGTATTTTTCACTGCTTCTTACATGCTCATACAACCTATATCTTGCAACATAATCAGGAATTTAATTTATGTGGTGCCCAATCTCCGTACCTGATCCGTTATTGTCCAGTTCATATAGTCATTACATTACATTACATGGGGAAGTAAGGCTGTCACATTTATTTCTAACCAAGTTACGCTTCCTGTCACTTTTACATTTAAAATTAATAAATTAAATATAACGACTAGACATTTCTTCAAAAGTATCATTGGATCTTGAACATGGTCTACATGATTACAAGCATTAGCAGTATTGTTATGTGAGATATTAGTTTAATATTATGAAGATTTGTAGGTATTTTGGAGCATTTTATATTGAATTCGGTGTGCCACCTCAGGACAATTAATTTCTATTGCAATTGACGAATTTAGATAACATGGAGTAGGCTACATTAGGTACTAAAAAATGTAAATGGAAGAGTTGGTAACATCCAATGCATCCTTGTAGACAAGGGTGCAGTAGTAAGGCAGAATTTTCAGAACTACCCAGTCTCGAGTTCAAACATCATAAAAGGAATTGAATTGTTCTACGCATATGCTTTTGTAAATCCATTCTGAAGGTGATATGTTTGGTCTGGTGTGGTTTCTTCGAAAATTTACTTTAGGTACAGTCATTTATTTTTATCGTAAATTATATTAATGATACTGGTTCAATGTCAGGATATTTTATTTTATTTCCAAATTCGGATACATTAACATGCATCATTAATCGATTTTAAATATGTAAGAAGTGTTGAAAATCATATGAATGAATTGTATCACGATTTTATTCCATTTTCTTCCACTTTTCCTCACCTCACCACTCATACCCCACAGTACACTACACAAAGATACCTCTACATTGGCCCGTCTCTTCACACCTTGGAATTATTCACCTTGCAATATGGTCCGCCTAAGTGATGTAATATATCGAATATGAGCAAACTGTCACCATCTATCCCAACCCCAAATGTGTCATGCAACGGGGTTGGCATTTGATATACACACACGCATTATTGTTGAGATAACATAACATTGGAGATTATTGATATAACATTGTGATATATCTTACAGTATGATACAGATACAGATATAATTTATGTAAATTATGTAGGAATGTTTCCTTTTCTCTTTATATGGAATGGACTTTTCGGAACATGTATTTTTATGTTCTTTATTGATGTCGATAGTATTATAAAAAATATTTATTTAACAATCCGCATAGAAAATTAACATGAGGAGATTGAAGGATAATTCACATGTTCCCAGACAGTTGTGCTGTACATAGTGTTTATTAAATCATATCAATATTGCACAACAATGGAAACTACGTTAGCCTTCTATTGTAAAAACAAAAGCTGTTTGGTTACGTTATGCTTAGTAGACATTATTTCACATGGGTGCGTTTATACAGAACATAGCTTAATTGGAATAGCTTTCATCCCCGAATGCTGTTGAAGATTCCCTATGGCGCTGTGTGCAATATAGCATGGCGTTTGGCCAGCTTTAATCAATGACTAGTAGGGAGACATTGTGGACAGTACCGCAGAACTGGTGGGCAATATCTGTGCTTGAAATTACCGATAAAAGCAAGGTACCTTCACAATGATATCTGCGCGTGCAAATGGCGTCGTTTGAGATCATGTTGATGCTCTTTTATTTCGACCAGTGTTGTGTTGCGCTTATCTTCCGCATTACAGTCTCTCCCACCACCCACAGGCTTGATAAAGGAATGGCATTTTGAAGCCTTGCAATGCATGGAACAAATCACCGTGTTTATAATATGCTGCTGTCAATTTCCTCTGTTGCTACTGTCCGCGCAAAATGCAGCAACAACTGATACTGTATCTGCTATCTCTGTGGCCAGATCTCTCAGATAACATTCACTTTGTGTGTCGTTTTGCATCAGTAGTCATTTCGGGATTAGTTTTAGCATTAAATCTGTTTCGAAATCATCTGTAAACTGTTTTGTGTGCATTCCATTGTTTAAATCTACTTCATTATCGAAATTGAATCGGATTTCACAGAGTATGCCTCTTTGCAGTCTATGCATGATGAATTATGCGTTACATCTATAAGCAGAGACTTACACCTGGGCCTGTTTCACACCGGTTTTGAAAATACCTCGTAACAAAAGTGAATATAATACATTGTTTCCTCTTTCTCGCCAAAGATAGTGAAGTGAGCAAGACTCATCGCACACTGAAGAATAAAACTGAAAGCAAATTGGCTGGATGAAACTTCCACGAATTTTTCGAAGAGTCCCTCTTTTCCAGCATATGTGGATATGTGAACTTTACAACGTGAACTTTACAACGTTTACGATGTATGTACGTAGATGTTAATTTTGGCATACAACATTTCCCGCAAAATGTGTAATGTACTTCATAGTTTCATACCTGTCATTCTGGTATTTTTAGAGCTGTGCCGTTTTTAAATTGGGTATATTTTCAAAATATTTTTTCTCGTAAAAAGTATAATGTATTGCCTTAAAAATGTTACAGTATCTTTCTTACATAGGATATATAAAATCGCTGAAGTATTTTGCATTTTTACTCTGAAGGTTAAGAAAAACTAATCATTTTCTGAAAACATTCTATATTTCTGATACCTATGGTATAAAATTACTTTTCTAATTACAGCGAATACAAAATTCATACTTTCTACTTAACCTCACATAGCTTAATATGAAGAGAAAATTATTTTCTATAAAATGAAATAGATTTTGAGTTCTAAAAATCTAAGTTTCGAAGGCTCATTTTATAATTTAATGAAACTTAAAGATGTCATAGTTAAATCGTATTTCGTGTTTCACAACAGGAAAGACGTGGACTTGGACCTATATCAATAAAAAAAATCTAAATTAATGAATTTTATATTTGCTGAAATGTAAAAAAAAAACACCTTATAACCCCGTTAATATAGTAGATTTAGGTACAACCTAAGAAGTCTAGTCCAAGGAAAGAATAGAATCAGGCTATCAGATAATAAAATTATTTCTATGAGATTGAAATTAAGTGATTGTGTGGTCTGGATTGAATTAAACAGAGTTTGTAGCAAATTATTGCCATATAAAAGTAGTGTGTACATAAATTTTATATCTGGATTACATGCAAAAAAGTACATCATAAAATTGTGAAAAATCTAAAGCGATATTTCCTGAAAATTCTGATACATCCACATTTATTTACAGTTTTACTTTCTTTAAGTCTCACATACATACAATAGGTGGAGAAAGTCTGGGCCTTAAATTCAGTTAGAGTTTCCAGCAATACGGCTATGCTCTTTTTGGTCAGCTGATTAAAAAAAAACTATTTTCAGAACATGTTTTTGTGGTGCATGTCTGTATGTGTATATGTGTGTGTGCAGGATAGCTTGAAAACAAAAATAAAAATAATGAAACTAAATTTATTGTTGGTTTAGTAACTTCTGGGATGTGTACGACTCACATCGACTAATTTCTCTTCTTACTATTGTTTTACTTAAAGAAATTTTTTCACGATTTTCTAAAAAATAACTGTAACGATTTTCTATTACTGACTACTCAAATCTAAAATTTAATTTTAATTTTTTTAGAGATACTTAAGCTATCCTTTTTTCAAAATTGTAGTTAAAATTTTATCTTGTGATAAGTACTGCTTTTCATTAGGCTGAGATAACAATGCAGACTTCTAAATGAGACGACTGACTCAAAGCCATAATTTGAAGCGAGGATATTTCATTATCCTTGCTTAAGGTAGAGAGAAAGTCTTCTGAGTATATAATATCAGATTATTGATACGTATTTTGCTGTGATCCGTGTTAATTTAAAAAAAGTCACTGAATCCTGGAACTGTGCAAATTTCCAAGGAGATTTTGGAACATAAATCATCAACCCAACCCTCGTTTGAAAAGAAATTTGAATTACTGCAACCTCATGTAATGTTTATATTATTTGTATTTAAATGTGATATAACTAAGTGCGACATATCCAGGATTTATATCAGCAAAGCGAGAGGACTGGCCATTGCCTTGGTCACACACATATACACACACAGACAAGTTCGGAACAAAGAAAGAATTGGAGTGATAGATAACAATGTGCAATTGTACTGCAGCAGCTCAACAAATGGCCGCTGGCTATGATTAATGTTTCAAATCATAGAATCACAAGTGCACAGTAGGTAATACAACACCAGCGTTTAATGTTTAATTACCTATTCAATTAATCTTTCATTCGAGCTTGCAGCAGCAGCAGTGGCCATCGATTGCAATTGCACAATACAGGACGATGATTGATGGGAATGGGTAGGCCGGTCTGCATGAATACCATGCTCTCTGCAGATATCCAAGATGAGCAGCGTGGTGATCAATCCAAGCTGCCAGTATGTCATCGTAAGACCGTATTATAACATCGCACTCGAGAAAATTTCTTTCATACAAATTAACAAAAGTATTATATGAAACATTCGCATTACTTTCTCCATCACAAGAATGAACAATACTACCTGTAGTGTCCAACAGAGACAATAATTCTGTGGTTCATGAATGCTTATATATCTATCTAGAACAGAAGTAACTAAACTTCAAATTTATTTAGCACAGAGAACTTGATCTCTTAAGAAGAAAATAATGAAATTAATTATTATTAATAATTAATTATTATTAATTAATAATAATTATTCATAATTCATAATTATGAATTCGGATGATTGCAGATGATCACTTTTCTGACTGAAAACTTACTTAAAATGTTGTGTTGCTGAGCAAAGCAAGTCCTCTAAATGAAAAACATTGTTAGGGCTCTGATTATTAGGCTAAGCCTGCTACATTCTTTCTATTTGATATATTTGTGTAAAACGAAAGGAACAATAGTTACCGTAATTTCCTGTAAAAATCCATTAATTAATCAGTCTATTTGAATTGCTATAGTGAAGAAATAGAAAGGTAGGCACTTTTTCAGATAAAGTTACACTGATCTAAGGTGATCCCAAACACATAAAACACCCCCGCCCTAGATTAACCCAACGCCCGAACTGCATGAGCAGAAGCAACTTCACCGACGCTAGCGTAATGCACGTAGTCTAATTAATAGCCTGCAGGGGCAGATGCAGTTTCATTCCTGAAACGCGGTACAAGTTGAATCTCTTACCAGACTAGATAGGCCTATAGATATCCATATTTAGGTGTCATCTCCGTAAAACATGTAGGTTCTTTGTAAATGTTCATAATAATAATAATAATAATATTTCTTTGTCGCTAGGCACAGATATTGGCATTAACAGTGTCAAAAAAAATCTGTAGAAACTACATTGTCTTAAATACATTAAAACATGAAAATAAGTTAAGTTAAAATACAATCTCCTGTGAGCTAAGCGTTAAAAACTCCTCAATACAATAAAAGGGATTATTTTTCAGCCAGTTGTACACTTCTTTTGAAAATTTCTTTTTTGTATAGTTTCTAACTTGGGCGGGCAACTTGTTGTAACATTTAGGTCCTAAATATAAATGAGAATTCTTGGTTTTACTTAACCTAAATTTAGGTAGACTCAATTCATCGTTGAATCTTGTTTGATACCCATGTACATCCTTCCTAAAATTATAGTTATTTATATTATTATGTACATGAACTAGAAGATCTAATAAATACAGATTTACAACAGTTAAAATTTCTAATTCAATAAATAATGGTTTACAATGCTCACGAATATCACACCTCTTGATTATCCTAAGAATTCTCTTTTGCAACAGCAGGATGTCATTAGTCTTGTTAGAACCTCCCCAAATTATAATCCCGTATCTCAAAATAGATTGAAAAAACGTAAAATAAACACATCTCAAATAAGACGTTGGTATACAGTTATTTAAATGTTTCATTAAGAACACAATAGAAGACAGCCTTGTTGTTAGTTTTTCAATGTGAGCATCCCATCTCAACTGATAATCTAATTTAATCCCCAAAAACGAAACGGATTTGTCATCAAACAAATTATCTGGCAACTGTTTTAAAGAGAACAGAACAGAGGAAGTCTTCCCCTCGTTCAAAAACAAACCATTTGAACTGAACCAAGCTAAGGCTGAGTTTTTAATGTCACCAACATTATTCATTAAATTCATAAGTTTATTGTCCGTTGTGATAAAAGTAGTATCATCAGCGTACATGAGCGTTTCAACATGTATATTATTGGGTAAATCATTAACGGCTATTAAAAATAAAACTGGCCCCAATATTGAACCTTGTGGTACACCCGTTTTTAGTAAGACTTCATTTGAATAAGAACCATCTATAAACACAAATTGTTTACGATTATGCAAATATGACTTGAATAGACTTAATTCCTTACCATGAATACCATAAAATTGTAGCTTGTCCAAAAGTAATTTATGATCAATACAATCAAATGCTTTTGTCAAATCACAAAATGTCCCACAAAGATATTCACCGTTTTCAAAAGACTGTAAAATATTTTGCACAAGCTGTTCAACTGCAGCAATAGTATTTCTACCCTTTCTAAAACCAAATTGACTATTATTGTACAGACCATAATATTCAAAGTATCTGTTTAATTGGTTTAAAACTACGTACTCGAAAACCTTGCTGAAAATAGGAATCAAAGATATTGGTCTATAATTGCCTGGTTCATTATGAGACCCCTTTTTATGTATAGGTATAACTTTAGCAACCTTCAAACAACTCGGGAAAACTCCCTCATTTAAACATTTGTTTATGCAGATAGTCAAAGGACAAACAATGCTGCTGATAACATTTTTTAAACATTTGTTAGAAATATCATATATGTCTTTACTATTCGAATTTTTCATCCTACTGATTATCTCAAGAACTTCGTCAGAACTAACTTCTTGCCAGACAAAATTACAAGGAGGAATTATATAATTATTTAAGAATTCATAAGGGCATGCGTCTACCTTTGAAATTTTAGCCTTAATATCAGAGACAGAATTACTTAAGAAACTTGCAAAATTATCAGGTGAGAAGGGAATCTTTTGTTTGTTATTGACATCTTTTTTAAACTTATTTATAATAGCCCAAGCCGTTTTACTTTTATTATCCGCATTTTCAATAAGTTCGCTGTTATAATTCAATTTTGCGTCAGTCACCATTTTCTTATACTGTTTCAAACTGAGATAGTAATTGTTCTTATGATTTTCTTCACCAGTAATCTTATACATATCATACAGTATCTTAAGTTTAGACTTCATTTCAGCCAATTCACCAGTGTACCAACGATTACGAAAATTAGTTTTCGAATGCTGATTCTTACAAGATTTAAATTTAAAACACTCATTAAATAAATTTAAAAACGTCTGAAAGAAAGCATCAAAACAGAATTCAGCTGTAGTATTAGGCCATTCTAAGACTGATGACCAATTAATTGCCCCGAGCCATTCATTAAAATTACAAGTATTTGTCAAAGAAAAATTCCTTTTAAAAGTTTCAGTTTTGGTAAAAGGCGTACAGGTAGCCATCAATTTAAAAGTAAACCATAAAGCAGAATGATCTGAATAATGAAAGTTCTCTATAAGCACTGAACATTGATCCCTTCTAAAATTACTTAAAACATTATCAAGACATGCACGTACTCTAGTAGCTTCTGTATTATGATAGACAAACCCATTTTGCACTAACAGGTTTTTAAACTCAATAACTGACTTTTTATTGGTGGTAACATCAAAATCAGAGTTTATGTCACCTCCGATAATAATTTTGTGACTTGTCCATTTAGTCAAATACATTAACAGAATATCAAGGTTAATTAAAAAAGTAGAAACATTACCGTCGGGCGAGCGGTATAAACAGACAATAATAAGTTTCAAACTATCGACGATTGCCGCCGTGGCTTCAAAGTGTTTTTCAGAGCAAATAAAATTTAAGTCAAGTTTTCTACATAAAATGTTTTCCTTAACGTAGATTGCAGTACCACCATGTTTGGACTGCGTTCTGACATAATTGCTTACTAAGACATACCCCTCAATCTTTATGGTTTCAATATTATCAGAATGTAACCAATGTTCGGAAATGCAGATAAAATGACAAAGGGTGTTCACTATAAAAGCTTCAAGTAGGCTAATTTTACCTGCAAGACTCTGTATATTAATAAATAATATCCGATGTTCAGAATCACAGTCTGTTGTTCTAAAATCATTGCTCTTTATGTCACTTTTCCTTGAGGTCGATTGTTGAAAAAAAATCTTCGAACACACGCATTTTCTGGCCAGATAGTAGGATCCATTACGGATTCTAGATGCTCTTCAAAGATATCAACTCTGAACGATGCATAGAGTTCAGGATGTCTAGACGGTAATTTTTCACACACCACTTCAGAATATTTAGATTTCAAATGATTAGATACTTGTTCCGCAGTTGTGTTGGGAGCAAGTCTGTAGACATGCAAAGATACAGTTTTTGGAACCCCCTCTAGTTTACCTGTGTTCTTACTATTATTACCTACCACTACAAGGCGTTTTTGTTTTTGTTTCCTACTTACGACCTTTGCCCAAGATTCCTCCCCTTCCTGTTCATTGATGACTGTGGGGATAACGGTTTCACTAGAACCACTAATACTTTCGGCAGCAATTCCATTTCCATCTGTATCCATGGCTTCATTTCCATCTTTTCCATCATGATTTACACCTGGTTTGCTCTTACTTGTTGATTTGGTGTTAGAAGTCATCTGTTGCTCACTTTTTGTATGCATTACATTACTAACTTTAGCCACCAAAGTCTGGCCGTCCACTATTTTGGTTAAAAAGGTAACTTGGTTCAACAGTAATGCAATTTTATCTTGAAGTACACTAACAACACTATCCCTTTGCTTTAGGATATATTTAAACACACGTACATCAACTTTACCTTCTTTATCAGCCATCAAATCTATTGCATCAAACAAGGCCGAATTGTCATCTTTTCCGTTGTCAGTTTCACAACATATGACAGAGTCCCCGCCGTTAAGTTTTATTGTATTCATCAATTTAGCACAGCTTAAATGGAAATTTCCATCACAATTGATACATTTTACTCCATTCACTACTTTTGCTTTACATCTTTTGCATAGGCGTAAGGTAGATTCATTAGACACACCCTCCTCGACAGAGGTAGATGAAGTATTACTCATAGCTGAATCTGCTTGATGCTAAAACACGTCCGCTCGCTTCCAATGCCGACTGCCGAGTTCAACTCTAGGCCTACATATAAAAAATGAAAGGGGTAGAACGTAGAACGGAAGATTTGGTAGCTTATTCCTCCGATATAATAAATAATTAAAATACATTTTTCGTCCCAAATAAGTACTTTTTAGGGGAAAAGGCACTAAATTTTTAACTGTGTTTTATAGGGTAAATATTATTCGTAGTGTGTTAATTTTTTCATTTCATCATAAAAAAATGTGGAATATTTTCCCTTGTGCATTTAAAGTAAAATAAAGTTGACTGATGTGCAAATGAAATTAATAGATTAATACGTTGACCAGATAAGGCAAAGTCGAAGCAACTGTATGTTAGGTTTTTATGTATAATAGAGATCGTTACCATCCGAAAGCCACATAATTGTCTGGCAGTGCGTTGATGAAATTCTGCGGAACCTTCAAAGCCAATTATCTCGTAAAGTATCATTGTAATCACAAAACTTCTATATAAAAAAGTTCTATATTAATTTAAATGTGATCTCCCCCCTTTCGGTGCTCCCACCTATACCTATACCCTTCAACCCTGTGGTGAATATAAAGGCTACTCTCGTTGATAACAAATATGTTAGTTTAAATAGAATTAAACAATAATTGTTCTGCATCAATGGTAATCATGTTTATTTGTTAGTTTTCTCTTACAAAATTTCCTGTAGTGTATGGATATTTCACATTTCTATTAATATGTTGGGGTACGCCGTAGCGTAGTGGTTGAGGCGCTGTGCTACAAACCGGAAGATCGCGGGTTTGATTCCCGATGAGGTCGTTGGAGATTTCAATTGGCCTAATCTTCCTGGTGGCACTATGGCCCTGGGGTAGACTCAGCCTCTAACAGAAATGAGTACCAGGAGTAATCCTGGTGGTAAAGGCGGTCGGTGATGATTACTGAATTGATGCGAATATATCTGAATTAAACTGGAAAATACAACGAACTGAATTTCGCTTTCCCCCTATTTTTCTCCACTTTTCCCCATCCAACTTCAAGTGCCGAAAGTCCAAAATCTGTGAACCTCAACCTCCTGGAACCCTCTGTGCGTCCATGGCCTGTATAGTGATCACTTTACTTCTCTTTTATTAATATGTTACTTTAATCGCTGTTTTTCCCCCTCTATCGCATGATCCTCAAGGATTAGAGCAACATAGGAATACTGCCAATAATGATTACTGAATTGATGCGAATATATCTGAATTAAACTGGAAAATACAACGAACTGAATTTCGCTTTCCCCCTATTTTTCTCCACTTTTCCCCTATTTTCTCTTCTCGTTTAAGTAGAATTAATTATGCATCGAAGCGACGAGAGGAATGGATCAGCATGTGTGTTGAGAGAGGAGAGCAGCATGAAGTCTCTCTCTCTCTCTGTGTGTGTGTGTGTGTGTGTGTGCAGATGAAATAGCTCGGAACTGACAAATGTGATAAGGAGGGAGCGGGAACGAGTTCTTGTGTTGACATTCGCGACCCCTCCGGAAACGTTACAAAAGCAAATCGAATTTGTGTGCTTTCGCGAATACACTTGTCAAGAATTTGAAGAAATCCCATCCAGCCAAGGCAGCAGTGAAAATATTCCATTCACCGCTGATTGGATATCAGAATATTCCCTGGAGCTTCCGACGATTCGATAATGTAAATACATCGATAATAAAGAAGTATTTACCGCTCCGCTTACAATTCCCTTTCTTTAATTTCAATCTACCAATCTAATTTTCTTTACGAAAGTATGAAGTATTCTCTGGCCTATACGAACAATTTTAATATCAGAGATGCTAATACACCCTTTGGATAATTTTTATGAAACATTTTTTGACTAAAAGTTTTATCCCTTTCGTATAAACACGTCGATTACAAAATTTAAACAATATCGATAGTAATTTTTTATGAAACAGTAAAAAAATGAAATTTTCTTTGTATAAAATACCAGCAGTAGTGAAAGTGAGAAAGTCGCTGCCAATCTTCATATTTCACGCCTTGAATAAAATGTTGATTTAATAGATTTTTCGTTCTTGAGCTATGCTGTTCACATACACAACATACACACACATACACAGACATGTTTCTAAACATGTATTTCGGATTCAGGAGAACTAAAACCTTCCGAATTTTATAAAACTATTTCATGTTTTGTCAATGTGAAATTTCCAGTTTATAAAATATTATCACAAAATGTAATCATCCTTCAACTAAAATCATGAGTGGATTATTAGTTTGAAATTATTACGAAAAAAATCAGTGGAATATTTATTTTCTATCTGACATTCATAGCATGTGAATAAAATTCCTGACTTTTCAACATAAATCATTATTATATTATTGTAATAATTCTGTTTTTTATGCAATCTTTGTGATGACGAATTCATACGGCAGTAGCAGTGAGAAGGTTAATACGATTTTTCTTAATAATATGGCCTCGTGTATTCGTTATTGGAAAGTGAAATGTATATTTACAACATTCGAAATCACCTTTAATCCGGGTTAAGACTGACAGTACGCTGTGACAACTTGCCGCTGACTTTTGAACGATGCGGTCAGCTTTCAAACCTTGCGTGTGGATAATTCGAGGTTTCAATAGAATGGCGGGAAACTGCTTCAATCGTTCCTTTTTATTCAGAAACCGACAATAATGATGTGGTATACAGAAAATAGCTGAGATATTAAGCAGTTATGCTATTTCTGGGGAATATGACAGTCATTTCAACCAAGCATTCATTTTTTATAAGAACCCTTTTATTAAATAAATTATTGTAGTGACTTTTCGACGTATGTAAGTCATTGCTTTTTATGTTAAGAAATGAGATTTAGTTAAGTAAAGATCATGTTGATGTTTTGGTGAAATATAATAGATAACCCTGTTATAGGTTTCACTCAAAGTTTCGAAATGTCATTGTAGTTTCTGTATTGAATTCGTACTTTTACAATATTGCATATTAAATGAAAAATAACTTCATCTTCACATATGCCACTTCTACATTTTCTGTGTATAACATGTTTCATTATCATTACACCGTCATCATTCTCTTCATCGTCGTCGCCATCATTATCAACATAGGAAGTTAACTAAATATAGTTTCATAAGTTGAATATATAGTTTCATAAGTTAAACTTTATACTCGGCTTGTCCAACTTTGGAGAAACTAGGGGCCAAATTAGATTATACACCAAAATTACGTAAATTTTGCGTATTAGCTTAACCAGTGGACGTATCACTTATAAAGAACATCCACACAGTCTATTATAGTCTTCACTGACTCAGTGGTAGTAGATGTTACGAAATATTTCACAAAAGTAGGCCTACACAAATAAGGAGAAATTGTTCTTTTGCAAAACAAGCTTTTCTCACACCAGTTCACCCAATCCACTGACATAATACTCGTAGTAATACAGTTCATTGAGAGAAAAGTCATCTCACCTGAGAGTTTAGTAGTTCACTGAGTCCTGTAGTTATTTTTGATAAATTTCACATTTGGAAATGCACTTTCAAAAAGAAGCATGTGCTTCCAAACTTAGACATGATTTGAATACCAACATCTCTCATCTGAAAGATGTCTGAAAAAGTTAAATTTTAATATAATCAGGTAAACTTTTTAAGTGGCAGATTGAGTTAATAGGCTATATTTCAGAAACTATTGAGTTTTCGACCACGGTTCCTTGAGAAAGTGTGATAAGCATAATATGTGAAGAAATAAGTGAGATAATAGAAAATTAATAGAACGAATTTACTACAAATTCCTCACGTCAACGATAGGCCTATTCCTTTATTTTTGTCAAAACATCTGATGCCGTACAAATACGCAGTCAAACATTTTCAAACTTTATTTTGGCGGGGAAAAAATGAGCTTTGTGAAATTTTTTATTGGTTATTGGCCGGTTTTTACATATTATGGGGCAGTTAAATACGCCGAATTTTATACTATTATACCTGTTGTATGTGCCAATATTCCTGAAAAAATTTACGATTCTGTCTGTCCTATAAGTGTGTTAAAAATGACAACGTGAGGAAAATATACTTTACTTTTAAAAAACTAACTCAACCTAAAGTATAACCGATGGAGATACGACGAAAAGCTATAGGACTAAACTTGTAGATCACTTAAAATCTGTTACTGCTGATCCAATCTTTTTTTAACTTCCCGTTTAGCTGCTATAAGCCTCCAAGATGGTTTACATAGACATTAAAGCTGGGTCCACATTTTGGAAGTTTTTCGGGAGTAAAAAATTAAAAATAGGATCTTTTGGGGATATTTTCGTTGTTTGCAAGCTATAAGCTATAATTATGCAAACTTTAAAGTTTCTGGCTCATCTGGAAGTGTGCAAACAATTATCTCACTGTGTGAGTTAGCCACGCGGTTTTGTAGCACAGTGTATTGATTTGACTTTTTTCCCTAACGATGTTCACATCACCCATTTTTTAAATTTTTTTAATTTCTAAATACAGCTTCGAAAGTAATATGATGCTTTAATTAGAGCATTGCTTGCGAAAAATAAAACTATAAATATAAAGAAATACAATTAAAATAAAATTAAAATCTTCTATACAAACTTAAATCACTAGCAGAAACTCTGTTCTCTCGCTATGAATAAACACTCATGTTTCTGTTGCATATTTTTAAACCGTTAATGGGGCAGTACTCCAATTTGGTACAAAATTCGTCTCCGGCTTCGTCCTATGGACGTTATAAATTTGCATACTAAATTTCATGAAAATCTTATAAATCGTACAGACGGACGGACAGACAGACTGATAGACATTTTTTCCGTCCACCATGTAATCTTATAATGTACCATTCTGGCAATTAATAAATGGATCAGCTTGAAAATCACATAGTTAAGTTGAAACTTTATTAGTTGATTCTTAGTGTCCACTTTCAAGGGACATTTGTCCTTTATGATTTCTAAATCAGTATACCGGTATCTTGAAAAAAGTTATTGAATAATCATTTAATATTCTCACAAATTAAAAGAATTCACATCTTCTATTTGATTTGAAGGTACAAAAGAATGGAAAATGTGCCAGTTTTTGTATGTTCTAAATGTGATCAACAGATTTGCAACTCATACTCATGGTAACGGGCTCTGTTTTAAATTAATACTATATTATTTGCATAGTTCTCTTCTATTTTGTTTCGCGAGCCTCAGTATTAACTTTCAAGGGATACATGAAGGCCGCCTATTGGACAGGCCTGCCTTGGGAAATAACTAAAAGCTTCCTGGAAACGTATCAAATAGACGGTGGTTACAATACTTCGTAAACATGGATTCGGTTTTCTGCTTTAATGGACTGTGGTTTTTGCAAAATCAAAACATATATATCTTCATTAGAAGCAGTATCAGATGATCATTTTTGTTGGCTACTGCTAATTCCTTTAATATAAATTCTTTAATATTATTATTATTATTATTATTATTATTTTTATTTTTATGTTATTATTATTACTTTATTCTAAATCTTATTATTGCCATCTTCGTCACTGAACTAATCTTCTTCCTACGATAACTTGGGCACGCGCTCTCAGCTTGACCCCTTACTATCCATGCCTCTCTACAGAACTACACATTATTCGAATTCGTTTACAACAACAGCTATTCGTCACTGGAATTCACTGCCTACCCATCTCAGGAGCTGCCAAACGACTTCACAGTTCAAGTGCCATTTAATAAATTTAGGAATTGATGCTAATTAGTAATATATTTTAATTTTCATTATATTTTGTAATAACCAAGAATGTATTTGTTTAGACTTTCATCATTTTTTTTATTTCTTTATTTTTAGTCATTTGTATTACATATTCATATTATTCAAGTACTTATGTCCTAATTTTTTCTTTGTATTTAATGTTCGTTTCTTGTATTCATGTATATCAGTTCTTTTTTAATTTATTATTAATCATTATTATTATTATCATTATGTATTTCATGTTTTTGCCCTGGCTGAGTGGTAGAGAAGGCCTTATGGCCTTAACTCCGCCAGGTTAAATAAATAAATAAATAAAAATAAATAAATAAATCTGATATGATCTGCATCTTCAATCTCTCTATTTTAAACTTCATGTAATTTTGATTATTATTATTATTATTATTATTATTATTATTATTAACCTTGTTTATTAACGTTTAGAATTGATGTATATTTGATTTTCATATAAACCTATTGAAAAGTCAGGATTTTTAATCCAACGTTCGGTTCCGAAATGATTGTCACCCGAGTTGGCCGGCCGTAGCATTTGGATAAATTTCATTCAATGAACCACATTGGTCGTCCTTTTCGTCATTGCTGTCATTATTATCAATGTTCTTTAGTCAGTTATCTCCTTTCATTCCCTTAAGTATTATAATTTTGCACCAGGACATCTGCATTTTATTCTTGGCATGGCGAGACCAGATGCTTTTCTGAGTTGGGCTTTTCACTCTGTGTAGAAATTTATAGAAAAATTCGTTGTGCAATTTTTCCTACTACCAAATTGGGACACATTAAGGATACTTTAAGGGAATATACGTGTTTCGTACACATTACAGGAGATATTTTTGTTTGTTTTTTTTTTCAGGCAGGAGATTTGGCGGTGCACGTAAGTTGTTATTTGAGATGACAGTCGTGCATGTAGCGCTCTATAAAGGAGGAGATATTCTTCAATTGCGAAGGTTTTTCTAGGTCGTAGACGTGCGGATATTCTTTCGTGCCGTTTTACCGTTCCATAAAGAATCCTTGCAATGCTAGCCGCTTAACCTTATTTCACTTCCTACGAATAACTTCTTCCATCTCTCTCATCTATACATCTGTCTGTGTATGTGTTTGCGTGCTGTGTACAGAGTGGTCCACGAGTTTCATGCATAACTGCAGGATCATAGGCTAGTTATTCTCAGAAAAGAATTGACGTACTTCGAACAGATGTAGAATTGTAATCGCCTTTAATTGCTTCTGTTTGCCTCTATTTAAAAAAAAATAACCTAGTTTGTTCGACACAAGGCGTGTTGATGGCAAAAATTTCATCTTGCATGAATTATGGGGGGACCTTTGAGTTCAGTAAACACACCCAGAAATATGAATTGTGGTATTTCACATAAAAAATGTTTTAAACAAAAACAAAAGGTTGATCGGCAGTCAATTTAAAATAGCCCTTTGTTTGGAAAATAAACTCATAACAGCAGTGCTTTCTTCATTTCTCAAAAAGGAAGATACAGGTACATTATTTTCTAGTCTTCGAGGTGTAACCATGTAATTGCCCAGTAGTAGTTCTGGATTTCGCTTACGCAAAACGTAATAAAATAGTGTTTAACTGTCCGATCACAAAACAATTACAAATTTTGCAATGCTTGTATAGGCAATGATAATATTATGTATAACGAAGTTATGTGTTTTATGAAGACTCCACGAAAACCTGCTGTGAAAGCAGCCAGTCTATTAATTATTGTGGATCAATAAAAAGTATAGAAAATCTCGTCCAGCGCCTGTGTTTGAGGAAACGTCCCCAAAATGCTAGCAGCGTTTCCTCTTTGAATCGCAAGGTTGATCTTCTGCCATAGGAAATCTGTAGACCGTGAATCTTCAGTCAGGGTCTCCAGATGTCTCCTATTTATGACACCAGGGTCTTCGCATCTCTACACCAAGGAACCAGCTTCTCCACAGCGAACACGGTAAAGTTGTAATTGTCAAAGAGGTCTTTATTTTTATTCATCTTTGTGCAGATTGCTGATGCTGTGGCTGAATGAACAAATGCTAGACAAATGAGATGTTGCGAAAGAGTCAACACAAGCTTCTTCTTGTGTTTGAAGGGAATAAATTTTGATCGGTATAGAAATATAATAGACCCTATGTAGAGATTATATCGAAGACGTAGCTTCCTATTATATGAGCTAAAATTTAAAAAAAGTTTTTACACTCTTAAATTAATAACATTCATTAATATAATATGAATAATAAAATAATATAATAATAATAATAATAATAATAATAATAATAATAATGAAATGGCTATTTCGAGTAGGTAAGTCAGAACACAAAATAAACGATGAACAATATAGAAATTGAAGAGAATGACGTAGTTTTTAGAGTAGGGCAGTTCTTCTTGTAAAGTAATAGTGATGGATGCATCGTGCATTAAAGCTGACTGCTATTCTCTGGAGACTACTACCATGAAGAGAGAGAAAGACAGAGATGGAGAGATATTGTTGAGTGAGTGTGCATGAGAGAAAGAGAGCGAGACTGAATTTTACCTCTTTCAGTAGAAAAGGTCTGGAGGTTGGTCCAGTTTAGTTACTGAGATCCACCTAACGAACCATGACTGCTTTAACGCCTTGGGGATGGATGTTCTTTGCGAACACTGGTCTACTTAAATTGGATTCTGGAGTACACGTACGCATGTACCATATCGTTTGTCTTATATATATAAACTCCTATAGCTTATTATACTAGCTTCCTCCCAAGAAAACTTGTCAGCTTCAACAAAGCTTATCTAACAACACGCTTGTATGTCTATACGTTAAACAGTTGGACTTGTTTAGTTTCTGATGTGATGGATAAAGTTACTTTAAACCTTGAAATAAATTTTTGAAGTGAAACTTCTTTAGCCGCGGTAGGAGTAAATCGAGAGCTTGCGTTAAGGACAACGTCACGAAATTGTTACGCTCAAAATCGTCACGAAATTAGTGGGGTGTGACGGAACGGACTGCACACAAAACAATCAACTCAATGATTCGGCTTATCAAAATTTAAAAAATTTAAAAATAAAAAATTAAAAAAATCCAAAAGATAAAAAATTCAAAGATCCTAAATTAAAAAATCCAAGAATCTAAAATTTAAAAAATGAAGTCCAAAATTTAAAAAAATCCACATTTAAAAAATCTAAAATTAAAAAACCTTAAAATCCAATATTTAAAAATTTAAAAATTAAAAATTAAAAAATCAAAAACCCAAAATTATAAAATCCAAAAAACAAAAAATTCAAAGTTCTAAAATTTAAAAAACTAAAATAAGAAAATTTCAAATTCCAAAATTAAAAAAATAAAATTTCAACAATTAAGAACATTAAAAATCCAAAATTTAAAAAGTCCAAAAACCCAATATGAAAAAGCCCAACAATCCAAAATTTAAAAATCCAAGAATCCAAAATTAAAAAACCCCAAAAATTAAAACAAGTTTCACTTCTGTCGCGTGGCGTTCCACGCACACTTTTTTTAATGTGTGCTATGCCTTGATATGAATAGTCATGCGGTTGTCTTATGTTTTCATGCATTTATTCTTTACATTAAGCTGTTGAACTAGTTTAATTTCTGATACGGTGGATAAAGATATCCTAACATAGCCACACAATTTTTTAGTTTATTGTGCCTTGTATGCGGTTGTATTGTGTTGCCATGCATTTATCTTTGCATTAAATTGTTCGACTGATTTAGTTTCTGATATGGTGAAAAAAAAACTGTCAGATCATTTTGAACGTGCATTGTGCTTCACGTTTAGAATGTTGCAGTTTTATGTCTACAGGGTTTATTATTTTAAATATTATTTTCATATATTTCTTAGTTTTAAGGACAATCTAATGACAAAGCATAACATAATAAAATAATAAATAAAATAAGCCTATCGTGTCCCATGAAGGGCAAATGCCTCCTAAGAAGGGTTTAGCTCCTCTTATCTACTCGTAGCTCGGCGAGCTACTCCGCGCTAGTGAAGTTGTTTGTGATTTTGAGCGTCATGTACACTTGAACTTTAGCACTTAATCTTGAGCACTTAGTCTTGCGTATTATTCAGGGTTTCCCATAGTTCTTTCCACTCATTTCTTCATTGGCTACCCTGGTCCATTGTTGGCCCACTTGATCCTTGAATAGGTCCTCCCATCTCCTTTTTTGTCTGCCGCGCAGCCTTCTTCCTTGTCTGGGATCCACATGGTACACATGAGATATAAATAATTAATTAATAATTCGTGAATTTACGTATTTATTTATGAAAAGTAAATGTATCAAGTAAGAAAACTTATAAAAACTAAATGTGCATACATTTTGAAATCGCCTCACTGGTTTTTGGTTATGAAGTACTGGATAGCACAGGCTGTATGGAGCTGGATTTCTGTGCTCAAGGTACGGGGTCGATGCCGGCCCAGGCCCATATCTGTAGATTTACCGCCTTATAAAAAGAACTCCTTCGGGACAAAATTCTGGTACACCAGCGACTCTCATAGCCTTAAGTTAACACCCGTCGTGAAACCATAAACAAACCGGTACTCGACGTATTTATTTTCGATGTTCATGCATTACTTAATGCTTAATTTTGCGGTGTGAAGTCAATAATTAAATTATAGAAAATGCTGTTAGGCAGAGTAACCGTTATATAGAACATATAACGTATTTTATAAATAAATGATCCAACGTGATCATCTATGATATTTCCAATCTGTATTTCACTATATTTCATCCTTCCTAAGAGATGTTAGACACTTTTTAGAGGAATTTTATAATAATTCCATGAGTGCCTACAGAATACAAAAGAATAAAAATACTGAAGAGAGAAAAATTGAAGGCTTAAAATAAATACAAGGGAAAAAGTAATCGGCAGTAGGGTCTTAGATTTCATGAAAAAAGTCTTAAAGCAAATACACACTCTGATGAAGAACTGAAGGGTCGGCAGGGAAAAATTAAAATGGATCTGCAGGAACACTCAGGGAACAAGTTTAATTATGAACTAGAAGCTGGAGGGTTGGGAACTGGAATATTTTGCAATCCTGAAGAAACTCCTTTCCTCTGCATACAGTAACTAAAGATTTCTCAGCCTCCATTAATAATGCAAGGACTTCAATATTGCGTTCGCAATGTCATATTCATGAGGCAATTAATAGCTCTGGTAGTACATGCCTTCGACACTAGCAAAAGAATCCGTATTTCTCATCGCCGGAGGCCAGATTATTCTAAGATTAGTTTATACAGTGGGAACACTAAAACCTGGGAACTTCCGTCTGGAATAGATTTACCATCCGGCTAACTATTTAGATCATTACATTCTCAGGATAGCAATACTAAAGAGAAGGTATAGATTTATGGAATGGAGAGATAAAGTAATACTGCGATTCTCTATTTTTACTTTCTCTACCCGTATACCTATCATAGGCAATACAGATAGGCGAGATGATCGAACCTGATATATATTTCGAGTTTTCGGCATCAATACACGTTTTGAGGTTCCCGTGATTCCAAAAATCCAATTTTCAGAAATTAGTGTATGTGCGTGTATCTACGAAAAGATAGCTCCAACGGAAAAGTAATATATTTTGTATCTATATTTGGGGATGTGGCTTTCATTGTGACTCTTGTTACTGAAAAAATGTTTCTTACACGCGGGGAATTTTCTATGTGTGGGAAAAATTTACATTTGGTTGGCACTATTCTTGAGAAAAAATTAATAAGAGTGAAATACAGCGAAGTGAAAAATATATATTTTTAGGCAATATAGTACAGAAATAGAAACAGTAAAAAAAGCATTTTTAGGCACTATAAAACTACGTTCATTTGACCTCATATCTGTATGCTCATAATCGTTCATTTATTTTTGGCCAAGGAAAAAATAGCTTTTGCCTGAAAATTTTATATGTAATGAAAATGAAATTATAAATTTATATAGGACTAAGCAGAGAATTACAAATAACGTACCGGTAAAACATTTACAAACTCAGGATTTATGAAACAAAGGAAAGGAAATGAAACAATATACAACATATATTATTTATGTGTATGATGCGGTTAAAATTTTGCTACCTCTTTGAAACCGGGAATGTTTGCCCATGGCTCTGCTAGCGTGGGCTAGACATGTTTTACCCTTAAATGTATAACTAAATTTGTAATAAATTAACCGAAAATAACCCGAAAATTTAAAATGCATGTAAAATTTACAGAATCAAGTACAAGAAATAAACTATGAGACTGATCACTGTGTTAACTCTCTGCTATGCAGTCCGGTACGGATATGTAATTTGCGTGAAAAATTGAGAATGGCGCGTTTAAGGGTTAATTTCCAGAGTTTTTAATCTGTTTACTTATTTAGTCAGAGAAGAAAAAGATGTCATTGCACTTTTTCTAAATAATATTGTTTTTATTTTCTTACTCTGATTCATTCGGCTATTTCGTAACAGGTTTATTGTGTAAGTCATGGCAACAATTTAAATTGTATGAAAATGCAATAAATTACGTGTTGAAAGAGATGGAATGTTCAGTTCAGTACGGTAAGTAATATATCAACTTCCACATACAATGCCATGCCCTCACTTTTGATTACATTTTTTTTAACGTTCCTTAATAAATCCGTATGTTTTACATATTTATACCAACCATCATTGAATGGAATTCATATAAAATCTAAAGTCCATTTTGCATCCATGAATGAAATGAAGATTTTACGAGATAGACCAACGTTTACTTTGCATGTAACTTACAATTTACATGACAATATCTCATGAAAAACCAAAAACAACTTTGTTCTGTCCAGTAAACTATCACTGTAAGTATTCCCAAGCAACTTAATCATGTTCTAATACTACTAGGGAAGTAGCACAGTAAAGTATTGAAATATGTAGAAAGATTGAGTATTGAAATATACACATTAACTTCAGTATTAAGTATATTTACTAAGAGCAATTGTTTCAACGGGTATCCCAATATGCAGCAGCTGATCCCTACTGTAAGTCGTATGGATATGAGTCAGAATCAGCCGTTGAAACAATTCAGGGATCTATTAGCAAACCCGGCAATATCCGTTTTGAAACAAAGGTAGAGATGCTAACTTCTAATGAAAATGTAATGCATTTCCTGCTGAATTTTTGGTGTATGTGTTGTAAATCTGACTTCCCACATAAGGGAGGAATTCAGATTTACAAAATGTACACTAAATATGTACCAGGAAATGCATAAAACTTTCATTAGAAGTTACCGTCTGTATCTTTTATGGAAATGGAGATTGCCGGGTTTGCTAATACACCCCTCAATTATTGTTCCGGGTAAATATACTAATAGTAAAGTTAGTGTGTGTACTTCCGTACTCAATCTTGCTACAAACCTATCCTGTATTTTTATGTTCCACAAGTTTTATGAAACTGGTAGCAAACTGTTGCTAGGTTAGTAATATGTTAAAACTAAAATGTTACCTTGGTTCTGTACATTCGTTTGAAAATACTGCATTAACAGAGAGATTTTGTATCTTCTCTTGAGTTGACCTTTGCAATTTAGTAGCAGAGTGACATAGCTTTACGATATGCGTGGTTGGTATTCCGTATAATAAATCCTGTATTACTCTGCTGGATGGCAGATCAAGGCACAACGATTCCTATAAACTCTGTTTTCATTTATTGGAACTGGGAAAGTAGGTTAAGCATTGCATGCTGCTCTCGCAGCTTCCAGTTTATTGGAAAGGTTATAGCTGTATCAAGATCTGAACTGTGGACACTGATAGATGTACAAATCTTAATAAGCGCGCCTGCTGTGCTTCTGGCATTGCCAACTTCATTTGCCTTTGATATGTGTATGGCCCCGCTTTAGTACCACTGCTACGGAATTTCCAATCTTTGCTACTGACTAAGAATATTAATTCAGAGGGTCTGAGTACTTGTAGGATTTATGAATCCTTAAATCGTAATAGAGAATGCAATTTCTGTTTGACCCTAGAGCTTTTCTAAAGCAAGCTACAGTCTGCTTTGAAATAATTTTGTGCTTACAATTTCTTACCTTCCACGTTCTATTTTATCGTACTTACACATTTTTTCTCACTCAGCTACTCTCTCGCTTACTTGTTTCCTGTTTCTTCGCGCTTTTCTCCTTCTCTCCCTCTACTTTAATTTCATTTGCCTGTGTTTCCTGTCGTATTTCTTCTATTATTTCTCTCTATTCAAGCCTCTTTTCTCCCTATACGAGCTTCTTTTCTCTCTCTTTTTCCATCCCTGCTTTTACATTGTGGCTTCCTCTCGTTTTTATGCAGCTAACCTTTTTTTTTAAGATCTCTAGCCCTTTTTTCACAGCCCTAAGTACGTCTATGGATAATGAAAGTAAAACTCACTTATTAAGTAACATGCATATTTTTATACAGTTGTACTAAACGGTTTAGGCCAAAATTACTTTCTTGTTTTCTTCGTAATTCCTTATAATAAAATATATTTCCGTATGTTAAATGGTAGATTTATAGGCTATTTTCACATATTTTTCTTGCCAGTTTCATCTACTTTAGACAGGGGCAAATAGGTGTTCTCCTGTTTATTTTGTTGGCTTAATATCAATGTATAATACATACCTATTTAATTGTATTATGTTTCTTTTACTATATTTAAGCACATAAATTTTGTAAGAGCTGACTACAAACAACACTGGATCTACTCTTTGTGGTCCCGTTTTGGGGGATAATTATTATTTAGTTGATGTAATCTTAATGGTATTTAACTAGTACTTACGAAGTCAATTTTCCGAATTCTGTTTTCGGAATAACCACTTTTCCGAAAGTTGGTTTTCCAATATCATCTGTTACGAAATCACTTTTCGAAAATAATATTTTTCTGAAGTTTAGTGTACACGAATATGAATATATAAGTAGCACAAAAACAGTTTTTGGTTCACCGAATTAATCTTTATATAGTGTGTCCGTAAAGTCATGGTGCACTTGCTATTGTGCTACGCTATTAATATGCACCATGACTTTACGGACACACGGTATTAAAAAAATCTAAGTTTGTGTAAAAGTATAACGGTCTGTTGTGATTTATAGTAATTAACACAGGAGAGTTAAAGCAACAGAGACCTCTTTTAGGCCACGAAGGATTATTATGCTTCTTCGCTTGTCAGGTACCTGTAAAAAGTTTGTTGAGAACTGGGAGCTGGCCCTAGAATACCCATTTTCAAACCAAATTCAGATTCTCATCAACAGAACAATATTGTGCCTTATTCCAAATGATTTTCATTATTGCCTTCTTTTACACAATGGTAAAAAAGAAGCTTTCCTTTCTTGGTCACCTTGCATAACGGTCTTAATTTCTTATTGCCTTATTTGCCTATGGAGGTATGGAATTCGTTGGCTCTTCTTGTCTTGACATCTTCCTTTAATAAGGGTTGCCATAAGATTAAGCATACTATAACATAACACGAATAAGATAATAATTAATGTCTTAAATGTTTAATGTAAGTTTATCAGAATATAAAATACAATAATAAGCAGTATGCATAATGCATAGCAGTCATACATGTTGTATAAGTTTATGTATAATTTCGAGGAATCTGATCTTCATATTTGACTTATCCGTCAATAAATCAGGTGATCAGATCTCACTCAGTAGGCTATATTCAAAGTTATAAACGAAAATTCATGTAAGAGAACAGAACAAATATAAGCATATGCATAGTCAATTTACCGTGATCTTACATAGAGAATGCGATTGCCTTTCAGAATGACAATTTTATATCTTGATATAGTAACTCTTACGGAACACTCCCTGTGCCAACATTTATTTAATCTACTCCCTATTCATCTTCTTATCAGGGCTGACTTCGCTTCTGAAGTAAATATTAAGAATAAAGAATTAAGTTAAGAACTAATCCGTAATCATCCTAATACTGGCAAAGGACTCTTGATATAATGAGGGTGGCTAATCAAACCGTTCCACGCTATCTTTAGCAATTTTAATTCTACTATTTAATATTAATCTTTTTTTATACATTTTATTATTATTTATTACATTATATTACTTACATTATTTCACATTTAGTACAAGTAAACAAATAAAACCAACAGAAAATACTATTTCTAATTTAGCATTTAAAATGTAAGGTATGGCCCTATAAGAGCAAATCTCGTGTTTAGGGGATATAGTAGATTTATAAAACTAATTTTATATTAATGCACAGTATACTACAAACGAAAAATTATAAATGTATGAGTAAAAATAATTTGGCAGCATTAACCAGTGGTTTATATAGAATTTATATATGTTCTATTCTACCTCTTCTAAATATAAATAATAATTTATACATAATTTATTTACTTCTTTACCTGGTCGTAGTGTTTGCTTTCTTAATACAAATTTAGAATCACCTCGAGAATATTATTTCATAGGCCTATTCGTTACCATGGTTTTGAACTACAATACATTTCGATAATTGACGTCAGAAAATTGAACTATCCATAAATTGTTCCTCTCGGTGAAGTAAATTCCAATAAGTGATTTCGAAAAATAATCCCTTTAATTTTGTAAAATTATTGTAACTCGAAAAGAGAACGCCACTGGAGTAGAACTTACAGAACAGACGACATTGTTCACATTTCCATTCTGTTGGAACAGAGAGCTGTCCAATAACGATTTGGCACGACGCCAAATTGGAAATCTAGTGTGTTCATTAGGCGGCGACGTCTTCGTTTTTAACACCCTCGGAACTCTTAGAATAAATGTTTTAAATGCTCCTTACACGAGCATGCATTCGCAATCGATCTCGAAACAAAGAAGTGAATGCTAACGAGATCCCTTCTCGTTGCCTACCCAGCGTAGCCACTCCAGCCCTACTACTTAATTAACCAACTTCTCTTGCTAACTGACCAACCACATTCGCTAACTCTAAACCAAGACATTAACAAGCCCTAGCATAGTTTCCTTGTAAGCACATAACTTCTTGAACACTCTCTTCAACCTCTTTCATTCTTTTCTTTCCTTCTTTCTATATAACTCACTTTGTTCAAGAAGCTATTTAGTTATTCGTAAGGAATTATAGAATAGTAAAATACTACATGTTTCAACATTACAATCCTTTATAACTATAGATATCATTCCCTTTTAATTATTTCAATATCTTTCATAACTCCATTATTACTTATTTGCCATTTCATCGTTCATTTCTTTTCTTTGTTGTTCGGTCAGTTCTGTGATTGTTTTATTTATTTATTTTTCAATTTCTTTCTTTTGAATTTCCTTCTTTTCTTTCATTTTCCTTCACTTAGTTTAATTTTCTTTTCTTCTATTTCCCTCGTTTATTTCCTTCTCTTTCTTTCTTTCTTTCTTTCATTCTTTTTTCTTTATAAAGTGACTTTTAGACCGCTTAATTATTTATCTTATTTTGTTAGTTAACTATTTCTCAGGAGGACCCTGATCTAAAAGTACTATTATTTATTTCTTGAAATCCATAATCTGTCATTATTAAACAAATAATAATAATAATAATAATAATAATAATAATAATAATAATCATAATAATAATCATAATAATAATAATAATCATAATAATAATCTCTACAGGCGAATGGTACAGAATTTAAAACAGTCTTACAGATGCCTAATTAATAAACTGGACAATGATGAAATTCCCCATACTCCCTTTATGTTGGATTAGCTCTGATCATTCGGTTCAGAGTTATTGATATATAAATCAGCCTATATTCTTACGCTGCTTTCTTCTCATCAGTACAGGGACTAATAAGCTAGACCTAAGTCTATTGTTTTCAGAAACTTTTCAAAATAAGTTAATCAATATGCATCTAGGAGGAAAAGTACAAATACATAAATACCATACATAGTGAATCCTATTTTATGGGTACAAGGCTTATTACGAATGATCTCTTTCGAAAAAGTAATTATGACACATTTATAAAATTCTTATAGGCCTAACATTTCAGTTTTTGGTGTAGGCCTATAGGCTATATTTTCAGCACTCACAATTAAATAGTATTAATTTATTTTAATTTCATATATTACTACCACGTTACCCATTTTTCGTACGGGTGAAAAATATTTTGAACGATTTTTAGTCTTTCGCGAGAAACATAAGAAAGTAGGCTAACCGTATTTCGTTTTTAATTGCACCTGACGTTCTCCTGTCTGTATCTAATTCCATGCTCAGCCGTTTTTAAAATTTTTTCAGTATTAGGCTATTTCAGTATTTTAAACTATGTATGCATGCACATATGAAATATTCGATCAAAAGCCCGAGCAATGTCGTCCGTGCGAAAACGTTCGACGGATCAAGCCCTGCAATAGGGATTAGAATTAGATGGTGAATGACATATTTCCCATTTCTTTAGCATTGGTATAATGGACTTAGATTCAGATAGGCGTCATTCTCAAACTCGGGAAGAACGTCTTGCACACTAAAATCAAGTAAGAATAAGGACGGTTGCTGCCTTGTGATACTTCTCTGGTAAAGCGAAAAACCATGCAATCTACTTCTTCATCTGTATGAAAGGCTAATCAAGAGACAAGAACTGATAATTGTGTGAGAAAAAACATTACTCTTAATGTATGTATCTTGTCATGATAATTAATTCAATACCGATATAGTAGTCGTGTAAAGTTCTCTAACCAAGTAGACCTCTCCTTCTGCTGCATCCTCAGACAGAAAATATTTTAAATTCTCTACAAATTAAGAATTTCCATATATCCTGACAATGATATCCACGATATGTAGTAACCTAAAATCTAACATGTAAATTGGCATTAGCCCGTAAGTACTTACAATTTATTTCCTAGAACTCCTTAGTATTTTTAACATTTGTGTAAATAATTAATGCTGGTCAGTAACAGTAAAAAGAGATAAAAATTTTTGGTTAACAGCAGACAATGAAATATTTGCTAATTCGTCTATTTGTTATGTATCATGGCTTGTGTTCATTTTAACAGAAACTGAATTTTAATGATATTAGATGAATTAGCGAAGATGAGTGAACGCCTTTATTCCCATATCCTTTTCGGGAATAATAACTATGCTCATGCAGCTTTTCAGCTCTATCGGAGTAATAGATTTTGCGACAATTCGGTTCAGACAGAGATGAACCATTAGATCTTTGTACCTAGGTATAAGTATTTCGGTTGTGTATCCTTTGGGGATGCGAGAACATTCGATGTGGTAACGACTTTCTCTTCATTTTTACAACAAATTTACACGAAGAGAATGACATACATAATATACGCAGAGGGAAAAATTTCATTTGGGCAGAGGAAGTTATGGGCTTCATACCAAGTTTTTAGAACTGAGCGGGAGACCTAGGGCCCACTACGGTGTGATGGTGTTAGTAGAGGTATGTAGGAGATGGCTTGCCTATGTGAGATGGAAGTATTTTTGTGGAGAAAGAAGGATCAGGTGGGGACTGGAATTAAAACCTTGACCCCAAGCCGGACTACAGTAGCTTAGGGAAGCTAATGAATGTACACGCTAAGGCGACTTATCTCGGAAACCCTTTTCCTGCTGCCCACACCAGGCTGAAACTCTAAAATGCGATATTTCCTTTCGTTCCCTAAGCTGAGGGCTTTCTCAGAGCTCCCGTATGCTCTGCGTGCATAATATGTGAATCAGGAAAAGAACTGGATCATTAGAGATTTTTGGAGAGTCCAAGAATTACTCCATCATTAGGTGAAAAATAGTAATGATATTATTGGAATGATAATTCTTTCCCACTGGCCGTGTGTAGGCTAAGGTGGAAAGATGAAGTCAGACTGCAAAATGCAATGCCATAGCCGGGATTTGAACCAGGATCTTCGGCTCTCCGTGCCGCTGTTCTTACCAAGTGAGCTACCATGGCAACATGCCGGTATAATATTAAGATCCTGGTTAAAATCCCGGCTATAGCATTGCATTTTTCAGTCTGACTTTACCTTTCCAATGATATTATTATTCTCAACTGTTTGAGTAAGTCCAACATTAGACCCAGTAATTAGGATTATAGTGTCATATTGGGGAATTTAGTAGAATGATTTCAACCTTTAATTTCTTGGAAGATCTACAGTAGGTTTCAGTGAACCGGTAAAAACAACCAGAGACTTACATCCTAAGTTTATCTCTACTCGTGAAAAGATTAAATACATTATAATATGGTGTAACAAATTGTGATATCTTACGGATTACTCCATTCCTACGACGCGAGTTGATATTGACCAGTAA
The DNA here is from genome assembly GCA_964059195.1 of Ectobius pallidus. Taxonomy (NCBI): domain Eukaryota; kingdom Metazoa; phylum Arthropoda; class Insecta; order Blattodea; family Ectobiidae; genus Ectobius; species Ectobius pallidus. The sequence goes on from CAXKWD010000010.1 coordinate 104,647,951, forward strand.
CATTTAGTAATGCCTCAGATAGCAACCACCTACGATCATTTATCTTATAATATGTTTGCAAGGGTCAAAAGGATGCAGTTTTATCTGATACAACGTCAGATCATTACTGGATACGTCAAGGTATCAATATTCGATAATTAATACGTCATATAGGCTATGTGTATTGCTGCCAGTAATCAGGATAAAAACACATTGTATTTTAGAACATACCTTAAATGGAAATTGAAACAATTTAAATGTGCATGGATTAAAAATAATTTCGATTAGGTCCCAGCCAGTTCGCTTGTTTTTATTCCGTTCTGATTTTAGGTTGTCATACACACTCACTATTGTAGCATTGGTTAGTATGTAGTAACATATACAATAAATCGGCTATTCTTTCAATTACTATGCCATGATCTGACAGCTGACACAACGATAATTTGATTTTAAACAACACAAGTAAGAAAATAATTATTATTTATACAATTTGATTCATTTTGTTCATGGAATAATCTGAATAAATGCTGCCTGATAGTATGAGTTTCATCTTATAAATTCACTCACGAATCTATCGATAAACTCGTATTCTATAATATAATCTTTATCGAGTGAAGATCGGTAAAATTTTAGAGACAACATAATATATATAAATATATATACTAACTAGAGACAATTGTGGCTCAGAATTTTAGGTGGAATTCGAGAAAAATCTACGTATTGCGATCGATACCATTTTATGACTTTCGAAAAATTCTTTCACATCTTTAGGTTTCATGCCTCCTTAAGTACGAAACCACCGCCCGTTCAATTTTGTTTTGTAAATTTATACTGTATATATATATATATCTTTACACGCTAGCCCAGTAGTTAGGACAAGTTCGTTAATGAGCAAAATTGGCCTAAGGAGAGTCGGGGAGGGGGTTGAAATTTTGAAAAATTTATACCTCGGCCCCTATGAAGTATAGAGGGAAACTTTGTTTGAATAAATTAGAGTACTCCCTATGGAGTTCACAGTGACACCAACGATTTGCAGCTTTTGGGGGTACGAGTTGGGGTGGGGGGATGGAAATTCGAAGTTTTTGAAACCACATCTTGTTAGGTATCGTTGAAAAGCTCTTGTTGAGTACTCTACAAATCAATAACTGGTTTATCGATAGCTCTCATATAAGGCAATATTTGAATGTTGAATGAAAAGTGCTCTTTCCTCTTTTTTCTAGTTTTATTGCGGGTTTGTCATGCCAAGGCTAAAGAAGAAGAGTGCTGCGCAGCGACAATAAATTAAACCAAAATCACTTCGAAATCTACCTCAGCCTGTAGACCTACCTAAAGGGATTTTCTTTTTTGTTTCTGCTATTTTGCACAGATATACCTTCCATTTGTAGGCCTACATACCATAAATACGCCATAAAAGAATACCATACTGACAAAGGGAAAATTAAACGTATTAACATACTTTTATAAGTATTATAATTGATTCCTTTGATATTTGCATTCCTTTCCTCCGGCCCCTAGCGAAGTCTGATATCTCTCCGATGGAAACTGTCTTCATTCAATGCTGTGTGAGGACACGTTGAGTCTCAAACGTTACAGGCAATAGCATAATGAAGCCTGCCTCTCATTCCCTTATAAACACATGAAAACAAAAGATATATTCTTTACATAAATACAATAACGCGGCGATGAAATAGATTCAATTAATGCAACACGCGGAATGCGTTCATTTTTTCTTGTGTCCAATATAGCGTGCCGTACCAAACAAAGCAATAGAGGACTGCCGCAATGTTTGTTTTCACTTTATTATATGGTTGTTTGCTTAATAAAAGAGATTATTTGTTGCAGTTCTGTTCATTCGTTTTCTGGTTTTCGCTATGATATATATTTTAATTAATGCTGCGTCATATACATTTTATTTGGGAATGTTAATCTGTGTTTATCTCTATTTGAATTAATGTTTTATCTGTTTGTTCTTTCTTCCGTTCAGCGCTAGTGTATGTGACTGATATCAGAATTTAAACGCAGCTAATAGAAATATATCACACGACATCCTGTTAGATTGAGGTTAAGCGCAATTATTATTGTAATACTAATTAAATAGGGGTTTATCATATTGCAATTATTTCTAAGTTATAATGGAAGATTTATTAACGTAGTTAATGAAAGTGGTATAAAATACACCCAAAACAATTTACTTTACTAATTTAGGACTATCGTGGCACGTTTTATAGAACTAAGTTACTCAGGGCTAATGCAAAAAAAAAAAAGAATGCTATGAAAAGAGAAACATTGCTACAAGATCGAAAAATGGGAAATAGACGTCAAAAATCTAGGCCTATATGCTCGTAAAGTTTGTAAATAATATGATCTAGAACTTTTTACAATACACTATAGTACGCTTATTACATGTGACGTAAGGGTATCGTTAATAATATCCATTTCGAAACAGATTTTCATTATAACACAGATGTAGTATCGATTATTATTATTATTATTATTATTATTATTATTATTATTATTATTATTATTATTATTATTATTATTTAAAACATGGAACTATCTTGAAACCTTGAGAGCAGGAAACCAAACTGAATATAATTAAGCAGCCAGTACTTAAAATAAAATAAAATCTGTTCGCGTTAAAAACCGGCTGGTCTAAACAGCATAATGTTGAATTTTTTCATAATATGATAGGCATAAGTAAAATTTTCCAATTATAGTCTACTCAACTTACATGTTTCTTTATGAACATTAATACCTTGCTTTCGCATGGTATTTTTGACCGAGTAGTCTGAAGATGGGGAAATATTTCAGTTATATATATAGGCCTATGGCAAAGCAAACACTTCAATGTGTTTTGTATCCATTGGGTAGGTGTTCGCAAGCAATTAGCAGCATAGCTGGGAGAACGTTCTGGCACAAGACATTTAAGTCCGACGTAATGATCCTTGAAACTCAATTCAAGTTCAGTATGATATCGCTATTACAGCCCACTGATGAGTAAATTCTTGGAATCATTATGTTAGGATTACCTACCTCGAAAGTGCCTTATCCGTTTTCTGTGTATTTAGAATCCATCCATTTCCTGCTTTCATAACTCACTACACATGAGCTTAAAACACAAAAGTGAACAACATTCTTTGGAATTAACTCGCCTTAATTTTGTTCCTTACCACAGTTTTTATTTCACTTATGTTTGTTAACGATTTATTGCAAAGAAATTAAGTAAAAATTAGAGTTAGGCTACACATGCCAAGTAGGCCTGAGTAAACCCGGATATTCATTTCTTTGTAGTGATAAGAAGACACTTTAAAAATGTATTCTATAATAAGATCAGACGTGTTCCTTTCGTTCTTGTTTACTTTAATTTTTTACTGACAGTTTAATCTCCTAATATTATCGATATGTTTCTACTATTCATGAAGGTGATGAGTTAGTAGCCAAATTAGTATAAAAGTTGCATTTATGAAGTTTTAAAACGTTTATTTGAAACATTTTTTGTCTAAATTCTCTGGGGGTAATAATTATAGGTAAATTACCAATCTCTATTTATACATAGAGGGCAATTTTTTAGAGTACCATATAACCATAAGAGCATTCATTTTTACTTCCGTACCATAGGTTCTACAGGTAAAAGAAGTATTCTTTTCGACTCCCAAATTCGAAGTTGAGTTTATAACGTAAATTCACGTTTTGAGGTACCCTGAATCCCAAAATAATATTTTCCGAAACATGTCTGTGTGGATGTATGTGAACAGCCTAGCTGTGGATGTATGTGAACAGCCTAGCTCCAGAACTGAAAATTGTATGAAAACAAAATTTTGTATTTGGGTCAGTTACCTTCTGAAGATATGACATGAAGATTGGTGACAAGTCTCTCCTATTTTTAACAGTCTTTACATGAAGAAATTTTCGTATTTCGAAATTTTCTGGAAAACGGCTCCAACGATTTTCTTTACATTTTGAACATGGGTTGCTTATACTAGGAGCTCAAAATTTTTATTTGAAACATTTTTTAAAAACAATTATCTGAAGAGTAGTTATAAGCCACCCACTCTGAATACATGCTCTTTGCAATATGGCCTCTTGTTCTATATCAGAATGTAAAGTGAGAAAAATAGCTAGGCCATGCTTAAAGTAAAGAAAGTTACGAGAGTGCATTAATCATATTTTGTTTGGGTTATGTACCCTTCGGGGATGCGATGTGATGTGGTAACAGTATTCTCTTCATCTTTACAACCAACGTACATGAACAGAATGTCATATAATTATATTATATTAATAGGCTAACTTTTATTTGTGCAGAGGAAGTTATGTGAATTTCACATCAGATTTTTGTTTAATGCTGCTCACTGAATATAAAACAGACCTATAGAATTGTTTTACTTATTAATCTGTTGGATAATGTGAAATCCTTTAATTATGGGTGAAGAAATTTAAATTAGGTCTGTTTGACCTTTAAAATCTTCAATTATCGGAGTTCAATTCGGTGTACGCTTCCAAAATATATTATGCTCTCCTAATAGATTAGTAGAGATCATTTTCCATGCTATAACATATAACCATGACAATCATTCCTTACTGTTGTGAATCATAATTAAATAAATTAAGTGAGTTTTCTATATAAACTGGTTTAGTTCGAATTTAAACTGAATTGAAATTATTTTATTGAATGTTTATTTATAAAACCTGATTTAGGCTTTTCGCATTTTGTTAGTTTGGTAATCTTGCATTTTTTTTCCCGTTAACTTTTTAAAGCTTACTCAAATACATTTTTGCATGAAATTCGTTGGTTCTGTTGTGATAGAAATCTGACAAGCCGCTGACCTCAGAGTCTGAGAGAGACAGCGACGTCCGTGAGTTTATTGATGTAGTTTTAAAAAAGCTGCCGCCTTACCTCTTGAAGAGCACTTGAGCAACGCAGCAGGGGAAAAAATCTGTAACACTTCACTCGTTCCGTTCACACGTTTGGAACACACTCTATGAAGTCCAGATTCTTTGAGTGACGCTGTCTGTGCTACTCATTTAAAATGTTGCTTCAAGACACGCTCAAAAGTGGCAGTAACACCAAATGCTTCTCTTCAAAAAATAAGTAACAATACTTTTAACAAAATCTTTTTTTTTTTTTTTTTTGCTTTTGTTTTGTGTTTATGAATCCTATAACTAGGTATTCTACATCCTGTTTCAGGAAGCTCTTTAAAACCTTCCAGAGCTGAATTTATATATTAATACCAGCAGGTGCCCGCGGCTACGCCCATGATAATTAATTCGAAGAATAAAAAGTAAGAGAAAAATAATCAAAACATTATATTTATTAACACTTACACGCAAATAATTCATAAACTAAGCGATTAATAATTGTAATGAAACAGCTAAGAGTCCGGCTTTGGAGTGCATTCCATGATTAAATAGCTTGGAAAAAAATACCTCAGATTCGAGTTCCCTGGCCCAGAAAACCCCTGCACAGTGAGTTCCATCCAAATCGAGCAATGTTTGCCCATTTAGAACTAAATTCATTATCCCTCTTCCGTCTATGTCGAAAATTTCAGATCTCTGCGTGTCTTGACATTGTAAACAAACGATTCGACCAGGGTGAGCTCACAGAATTGAAGCGATCGATAATTCCGTGCGATTTATTGAAAAAATCGCGATGCTTTTATTTCCAAGATATGACAAAAAAAAAAGGCGAAGCCACCTACAATTTATTTGACAATTTAAATGTATTACTGAAAACTGTTGCTTCGATAGCGCAAACAATTCACGTTTTCTGTCAGATTTTCACTCATAACTCACTAATGAGAGCGAAAATTAAAAAGCTTCGATGTGCATTCGGTCACCTTTCAGTCTATCTATGTTTAAAATTTCAGATCTCTGAGTGCAGTAGATTTCGCTGGGCATCGCGCTTAGACAGACAAACAGACGAACAGACAAACATCTTCTCTTATTACTTTATTGTTAAGCAATAATCATGAGCTCTAAGTTTGAATTTGTTGAAGATTTTAGCAAATTAGATGACTTTTTTTCATGGCACTTCTAACATGTGAATAATAATCCTCACATAATACTCTAAAGCATTTTGCTATCCAACTTATCCCTGCTTGAATACTATTTTTTGAAATGACGCAAATAAATGTACGTCAGTACAGTGAAAGTATTAATGAGACTCTTTAAATTGCCATTTTTATCCACTTTAATTTTGCATACATTTTTTAATGTTCAAAATAACGTTTTTGCTGTCACTTGACACTTGACAATATTTATTTTCAAGTTTGTAATAATTACCACTAAGATTCGTTATCTTAATATAAAGTAAATATCAAATTAACTATAATTTTTTTCCGTCGTGTATTGAGTTAATTTCTGCAAAGTGGGTTCTTAAGTCTTTCCTTAATCTCCTCAAGCGTCATTATTCTAAATTTTCTGGTTTTATGTTCTACTTATTTAGTTTTACAAGAATTCCTTCAGTTCCTAGACCTTCATGAGGACTGAATATCCTACGCCATTTCTTAATATTAACAAATTGTTTTGACTTTTAACCTCGAATATTGTTGATGTATTTTTCAAGCAGCTGTAGTCTATCCTATATCTTAAACATGTTGCTATAATAACCAAGACATGTTTTATGCAATTTAACAAGTAGAAAGTTGTCAATGAACCATCAAAGATGTTCCTCTTCTAACTGTAGTGAAGCTCTAACCACTGAAAATCACAAACCCTCTCCGCCGTTTACTGGATTTAGTATTTTACCATCCTTAACTATATGAAAAAGGTATAATCTTTCGCTAGTGTTGGATGACTGGTCTTAAGATAATTTTTGAACTGGTTACTGCTATATCGAACCACTCAGTGTGTATTGTTTATCATTATAATTTTCTGCTTGTACAATGAATTTCTGTATATTTTAAATGTAATTACTTACGCTGAAATTACAGATACCGGTAGGCTATATGAATAATTAACTATGTCATACTATTTATCGCCAATTGTGAGTGCATAGAAAACATTTAACTAAATATGTGATTATAAAAATAATTCAATGTGAGCTATCAATTTCAAAATATAATTAAGCCATGAAATTGATCATGATTTGGATGGGAACCAGCCTTCGTCGTCAATCAGATTAATAAGACAGGGTTTTCGTTGAATTCTCTAAAATGTCAGTAAATTACCTTTCCTACACTGAGAAATCCACCCAGAGTTGTTGAAGTATAAGTTTATAATGAGCAGAAGTTGGCAATATTTAAACTGACAGCAAGTGGAAGTGCAATGATAAGTGAAAGTTACGGATGCAAGGTGGATGGAGTATATCGATCTCCACGTCTCAGCTTCCGCTGGACAAGAGCCAACCTGCCTGCTTTCCTTCCTTTCTTCCTTCCTCATTTAGCTTCCTCAATTGGCTTCATTCCTTTCGCCTCCCTCTGTACGTGTTCTATTCATCTGATCCCTTCAAATTCCTTCTTGTGTTGTTACAACTTGGCATCAGATCCCATAGCCCTTTGATATGCTATACCAATGTTTGCTTGCCATGATCCAACATATTTCCCAAGATACAGCCTATAAATAGGCCTATTTTTCATGCCCAGTAAATAGCTTTCCTTAAAGAAATTGCTTAATAGTTTTAAATTCTTATGTCTGAACGTGAGCCTTAAATTTAAATTCAAAACTGTAATAATTTTGAATCCTCGTTATTAGATGGTGTAGCGATGATAATAATGGTAATAATAATAATAATAATAATAATAATAATAATAATAATAATATAAGTAATAATAAATCGTTGTAGAACATAAGTAGTTACTTACAATAATACCGTTGTCGTTTTGTCCGTAATTTTTTTTAGATATAGATTCTTTAAGAAGTCTATGGTTTATCGGAATCTTCCAATAGGGGTCGAAGTCTTTAACTCCACACATTGCTTGTGGCATGCGAAATATTCCCAATACGAATTTAATGAACATATCTGGCAAGTATATCGATATTTCTGTTCCCTCACAAAATGTCATATACTCGTAAGATTCGGACAATCTCCTTCATCCCTTTCCTCATGCACGATTTAAGCGTTCGCCAATCTCTGAGTTCTTTAGCGTCAGTGTAACTTACAGATGTAATGGTTCTTTTTTCTTACAATTTTTATCCTCATTAATTATGCCTCAGTTTCCTTGAATCATATTATTTTTTTAATAAATTTATTTCCTTTATCTGTAACTACCGTTTCATATACTTAAATCTGTTTCTTTTTAGCTCTGCATCTAATTTAGATTTTTATTCCAAATTTTCAGAGTAAATTTTTTGCCGTAATTTCCACTTTCTCAATTTTAAATTTGCTCTTTCTTCGACTTACCTTCTAATAGGATCAAAACATCTTTGGAATTGCCACGAAATCGTATATAGGCCCTACGGTAATTTTAAAAGCTTGTAATTATAGACTTTCATGCCCTATACCCTACATGCCTTAGTTAAGGAATGCATTATATGTTTGCAAATAACCATAGCCTTATGTTGTTAGCTACTTCGTACACTATAAATAATCATATATTAGCCTACTTTAATATTTAGAAATGCGTTTTATTGAAAATAACTATAATCTGATATTATTAGCTATTTCATGCACTATAGATATAAATATATTATGCTTCAGTAATTGGGAATGTATTATATTTTTGTAAATAACTTTACGCCTTTATTTTTAGCTAGTTCATGTACTATCCATATATTGCTTAAGTATTTAGGAATTAATTATGTTGTGAATAACTATAACCATTATGTTGTTAGCCATATTATGCTTTAGTATTATTAGAGCTATATCCTGTAGCCTGTAATCTTAATATATCTTAAGGTATAATATGGTTAAACTTTCGGATACTGAATAATAAAATGAATAATCATAGAATTTATTTAAACTAATTCCTTCAAATTCAGTTAATTTTGTTAGCAAGACTACTATTTTCATGGTTTGGATGAAAGCAATTCGTAGAATTCCCCCAGAATGTGACTCTTTCGCTAGGATGAAATCAGCACTTCGTCTTACCATTTAAGCAGAAGCTGCTCGAGTGGTCTTCTTCCTCTTGAATTATCCTCTAAGGATCTTCCAACAAGGTTCTTAACATCCCTGAGCACCAAATGGTCCTTCATCGTTTCTCACAGTTTGATCGATAAATCCGCCTCTCTTCTTGAACACTGAGGAATTCTCTGAAATATTATCATCGCAGTACTAGTACATGTGATACATAGACCATTTGTACGAATCTTTCTAGAACAATGTAATGTGTCAGTATCATGAAACTGGGAATGAGTTGATTAAAAGTTTCATTTTTATTTCATTAACAATACCAGCAAAGAAGATTTTTTTAGCATTTCTATTAAAGTCAGAGCATAAGTTTGCTGAAAACTAATCTACGTATTATAAGAGTCAACCTAATATAATATTTGAGCTGATGTCTCCATGTAGACCGTTTTTAATTAATTCAAGTTAGACTTGCTTGGTTGTTATAGCATACTGGGTAAAAAGAGCATCGCAGAAATGGAACAATCATCATCACAAAGTCAAGAAGGACAATCAGTTGATGTTGTAGGACTCCAACTTCGGACACCGTGCTTCTACCGTGGTCAACTCGGGTTGTTGACAAATTGGAAATACAGACAATCCATACATCTTTGCTCCAAATGGAATGACAATGGAATGTTCATCCAAAAGCTCTATAAAGAAAAAAATAGTTTGTTTTCTGTATAATAGCGGGTATTTTATATTATTATTATTATTATTATTATTATTATTATTATTATTATTATTATTATTATTATTATTATTATTATTATTGTCCTATTGTCCTATTGTCCCGGTCGTACTAAACATTTAAGGTAAGAATATAATTAAAAATATAATGCATTTAATGCAATTTATGTCGCTTACTCTTCGGGAAGAACATAATCTGAGAGTATTCGAAAATAGGGTGCTTAGGAAAATATTTGGGCCTAAGAAAGATGAAAATGGGGCCTGGAGAAAACTGCATAACGACGAGCTTTATGACCTGTACCTTCACCGGATATAGTAAGGGTAATTAAATCTCGGAGGATGAAATGGGCTGGACATGTTGCGCGCATGGGGGAGTAAAGACATATCTAAAAAGTATTGAATGGGAGACCCGAAGGGAAAGGACCACTTGGAAGACCTAGACGTAGGTGAGAGGACAATAGTAGGATAGAATTAAGGGTAGTAGGATTTGCGAGGGATGATCGGATAGAGTTAGCACAGAATAGGGTTGAATGGCGGACTCAGGTAAGTGTGGTAATGAACCTTCGGGTTCCATAAAATAGATAATATTCCTTTAGCCTGCTGAGGAATTGTCTATTGCCAATGAGTAAGTAAGTAAGTAAGTAAGTAAGTAAATGCGATTTATGTAAAAACTTTTTCAGCGTTAATAAATATGTTTTTTTTTTTTATTATTTTGCTCTTAAATGAATGATTTATAAAGCTTCTAGTCGTTGCATTAATAAACGCGGGCGCCTCCTAGTTTCCAATATATTAGTATTATGTATAAAATGGGCGATGGGCTTACCACCTGTCCCTCTGCCCTCTCTATGAAAATAAGCGTAACAAAATTCATCATCATCATCAACCATCAAGATAGGCCAGATTGACCTGTTTCGTCTCAGAAGAAGTCTTCCCGGCGACGCCTGGGTCTTCCTATATCTCTTTTTCCTTTCGGCTGGTAGCGAAGAGCTTGCTTTGCCAATCTCTCCTCTGGCATACGGAGTATATGCTTCAACCAGTTTTGTTTGTTTTCCTGTATTTTGTTATTTATGTTGGACATATTCAGAGTTTGTCTTATACTTTCGTTTGTGATGTGATCTTTAAGCGAACAACCAGCAGTTTGTATTTTGAAACAGGAATAGTTGGAAGTTTGTATTTATATTTATAACTTATTATATATTTTTCTTTTTATTTATTTGTGTTACTTCTTAATCTTTCTACGCTCATTGCAGTCCCATGTTGTTCTATCAATTAGTGTTCCTAAGGCGATTTATTTTCCTTCAGGTTTTTCGTATTCAACAGCTCACTTTATCCCTTCTCTTACTCCACATTGTTTTTGCGAGAGGTATTTACGCACCCTGAGTTTTGTTTCGCATCAGAGAAACATCCCCGGCAGCAAATCAACGTCTCGCATCCCTAGGTACGAAACAATGCCATGCCACACCGAGATAATGTGGAAATTTCCTAATAAACGTTGACCAGCCAGATTACATCTCACGCTTTGTTTATCTTATTACAGTAAGGTATTTTTTAGAATAACGTCTGAAAGTATAGTCTCTTCCCTTGCAAGAAAGCTATGTTTACAGCTGAAAATAAAATACACAGTGGACGTGTGGAAAGCCTTCGCGTGAATGCAGTGAGTTAATTAGTCATTATTATTAGTTTAATATTCTAAATATATGATATTGTTTCTAGTACTACCATACTGATATAATAAACAGTGTTTTCATTAAAGACATCAAGTTTTAATCTGCATAATAATAAGTTTTTAATTAGGTTTTAACATTATATGCACTCATCATTCTGCTATATTTTAACATTTTACAGTACGGTATAAATAACTTTTGTCAATTGTAAATATCAATTTTATAGCGAACACTGAGCTCACTGTTTTCAGACTACAGCCCATATTGGGCAATAAGTAACGCTTCATAGCCCCAAGTTAATTATTTAATAGTATCTACTTAAAATATAGTAGACAATTAAATATTTAAACATTCAACTTAAAGGCGTTTCTTTTCATTTTTGTGCTTAAGTTCCTTCAACTTCCAGCTGCTGCATATATTTAGGTTAGTGGTATATTAGGCGGAATTTCTCAACACTATTGACTACTATATCCCCCACCAACATTGCAATAATATTTTATCCCTTAACAGGTGTAGTGGAGTTACTGTGACATTGTTTTTTTTTTTTTTTTTTTACGGTTTCTTTTTAGTAATATTGACAAATTTGCTTACAAACTTCTTATTGATACTCCGATACGTATTTTCAATTACTATTATACTTAATAATAATTAAAAACAAAATTCATTTTTCAAAGACTTCTCTGTCATTCTCTCTCTCTTTACCTTAGTTTTACCTCTCCCTTTTAGGGACATTTAAGCGACTCACGCCGCCCGGGCCTTACAGGGCCGCGACTTGTCGGGAGAGAGATTATCCATGGATCACATACTTACTTTTTTTGACCAGATAACAATTAAGAAATAACTGAAAATGTGCATTTCATTATCTATACAAACTTTGCCTAATGCATGGTGAAACCCTAACAGATGCATTCAGGTTTTGAGGTTGAGTTCAAATTTCCTCTTACTGACATTGATGACACGCCTTTTTCTCTGTAACATACGAATTAAAAATAGCATGAAATAAAAATTTATATTTTCATAACTACTACCATTCTTATGTCAGGAAAAAGGCAGCCGTAAACGTCCCAAATATCCTTATATGCCAAATATCAATTTCGCTACTAGAACCTAAGTAAGTAATAATTTACATACTATACTATGAGAACAGACTATGGAAATATTACAATATAAATAGGAAGACCCGAAAAAAGATTAAAGACATATTTTTGACTCACCTAAGCTTAGAAAGATTGAATGGAAAGAGTAACCGATACAAAAAAACACGGATAATTGTTCGTTGACTGAAGTGTTGAACGCTTGTGTTTTTTTTACATTGTGTTAGTGCAGTCAGTAACTGAACCTAACCTGTAAGCAGAAATTTGATTCCATGCTTTTCTATGTGTCCAGACTATACTTCAGGTAACACGCTTTGAAAACATTGCGTTACACGAGTGGGGAAACTCATTTCCATATTCCAGTTAGCAAAGTAAAGAGGTGACCAAAAGTAGCAAAAGTTGCTTCAACACTGATCAATAGCTGATCCACCCTTATAATATTTTGTATTCAGTACAAGTTCTCTCCTAGGAGAACACCCTCATTTAAAAGTGATGATATGGTGGCAAAGTTTTGCTAGTTTTACCCCTGCAGCAGTCATGGAGTTGGGGGAGTATGGGAAAACAAGAACGCGATAGGAAGGTGTTGATTCCACTTTATAAACCTAATCACATTGGTAAATTCCCTCCGCTCTAAGCGTACGCTCGGCTCATCTCTAGTTTTATAATTACAGAAACACATAATCTGAAACTAGGTGAGTTTTAATATAGATTTGTATTCCTAATCCGTAGAGAAACTCTATTCCATTGGAGCCAACTTCTGCCGTTGTAGGCCTACTTCACTTTATTTTCCTCGTTGTAAGTTCATAAATTTCTATGATAATCCTGAACATATAGTTTTTATGGGTTTGCTCAAAAGCTATATGCAAAGACTTAAAGAGGATGTTTGTAGGATTAAAGAGGATGTTTGTAGGATGCCACACGAAATGCAATTCACATAACTCGATTGTAGACAATGTCATCTATTCAAATTGTATAAAAACTTAAAACACAAATTCCCCTCGTGAAAAAAAATATGACCTAGCTTATTTCACATGGAGAAAAATAAATAGTGCAAAATATGCTGTTTATACTTTCACATATATACCTATGTACGTGTTGTTGTGATTTAGGTGTACAGAGATAAATGTACTTGTGTGTACTGTATTTACATTTCACAATAACTCTGTGGTCTCAGGGTAAAGTTCTTAAGTCAAGTTTTGGTCAAATTGAGATGAATACAGTCTCTATTTCCATTCCATTACGTAACGTTATTTGATTGGTCATGTGCTTCGTCAGTTTTCTCTTTTCATACATTGTCCTCGTTTGTTAACGACAGCTGATATAAAATGCATTAAAAACAAAGACTATATTATTTCGTTGTTAGAGTTTAAAATTATTACTACAGATTAAAGAATTACTAACGTCTGAGTCCTCTGTACTTACAACTCACTGTCCGAGTATTTTTTGTAGCTGTGTACCAGTGAGAAACAAGCCTACGTATAGATGTCCATTTAACATAATGATGAACTGCACAATGTTGCAGCCAACAGAGTGAGCTAGGCTCGTGTGCCTAATTTGATTTTTGAAAACATTTTTGTAACATAGAAGCGCCATCTGTGAAGAGTCAAGTGTAACTACGGTTCAGATTTTCGCGCCGCGAAGAAACTCCTGTACACTGGCAGTTGAGTATAGAAAAGTGGGTGAGATGTGATGATCTGTGGGCTTCCAGCTTTCTTGTCAGAATTCTCAGTTGTCTGTGAGTTAATTAATTCTTACCTAGTTGTTTATTTTAGTGTAGTTAAGGTTTCAGTTCACTTGGTTGTAGTTCCATTTTATATTTACTTTAGTTCCGCCACATGGAATGGTTCACATAACCTATAACGCCTACAAAGTGAGTACTGTTGTTATATAGACTCTCATAAACCTTTATCTGCAAGCAACCATGAATTTAGTGGAGAGTTTGTTGAAGGCGTAATTTTCTTCCAAAGGATTAGAGGAAAAAATCAAAGTAAAGGAACTAAATTGTCAGACTCCTGACTTAAACATGATCGTTTGGTTATTAGAATTTCATTGGATTTCAACTTAATTCCTGAATAAATTTTAATATATAATTATATAAACCTAATCTTAAATGGATTTATGAAATTACTACTTCTGCAATCAACTTTGTCGATGCAGGTAAACTGATTAATAGACTTGGTACTTGTGCAACCTCACAACAAATCTGGTTAGAACTTATAAATCTGCTCGTTCAACCACTACTCATAGTTCACACCTTGGATCTCAATATTACCTGAATTCAGTAAAGGCCTTAGTGATCGGAATAAAGAGTTTGTGTGAATTTTAGCCTATAGTGTGTTCAGGATACGTTTAAAGTCATCAATTAATTCAATCGCTGCCATCATTCTTCCATCTGCTTGTTTATGTACGATGCTTCTTAGATATGGAGGAGCAGACGACAAGTGCCACTTTCATAAATAAATGCGCCATTCTAAGAATATCTTTATTCATTCATAAATAAATTGAGTTTATTTGAGTGCGAAAACTATAAACTTTTCATCAGAGTGTGAGTCCTTTAAAAATTAAAGTGACGAGTTGATTTTGTTTTTCAAGACGGAAAAAAGGAAAAAAAATACTCTACATAGAAATCTATTATTAAAGTCATTTTCCAAATATCTCGAAACTTACAGTAAAGGTTTTCCATAGTTGCCCGTTGTGGTTAGGTGCCGTATTTAATTATAGAAAATGTATTTTTCATTTTAATATGCTCAAAACATGACTTATAAGAAAGGCAGCACTCGGGTATTAATTCCCTGCCCATCATATATTATAATTTCCACTTCTTTCAATAATTATTATACAACTCTAATACGCCGAAATCCATCAATCTGTTCGTAAAGCCAACAGTTAACAGGAGCTCAACACAAAATCATCTTGAGTTTTGTCCATTCTGTAGCGATAATCTTAATGATTTATGTATAGCGTAGAGCTTTATCACTGGTACTCACTACTAAATTTAGTAGTGAGTACCAGTGATACTAAATTTAGTAGTGAGTACCAGTGATAAAGCTCTACGCTATACATAAATCACAAAATCATCATGACGTAATCGGAATTTTAGGGACTTTTCCACCGGTGTATTTTTAGATTACTTTAAAATTGGTCCCTATTACCTTACAATATTATGATGATTTTTCAAAAGAAAGTTTTTGTTTATAGACTCTAGTTTATCATAAGTTGTACTGTACTAAGAACCACTAAAAATTATCTGTTTCATCAGCACAACGCCAAAGTTTACATAGACAAATTTTAAAATTACTGTGATTAGATTATCATTTAAAATTAACAGAAATATTGAATTCTATGTAGTAGATCGTGATACATATAACAGAAGGAAACTACTTTTATTTATAATTCTGCACACAGCAGCACATGGTCAGTTAGACACTTGATTTAGTACCCGAGAAGTTGCAAAGTGGGGGAACATCCAACACTTTTTGCTGCCGATGGAAATGTTAGTCACGGAACAGGACTGCAGCAGATGCTACAATTCTGTTTGAAATAGACAGCTTGGGGCTTTATACTGGTCACATAGTTGGACCAGTAAGGCTAAGAAAGAGCAAAGTTGCTTCTCGAACAGAGATGAAAGTGAAAATATGGAAGCTAGGAAACTAAGTAAAGTGTTTAGAAACATTCAGTATATAGTTTTTTCTAGGTATACCATCTCCTTTGTGGTTCCCACTTACAATGAAATAAAAAGAAAGACGCCCCCATGGTTCTGTCTCCCTTCCACAGTTGCAGAGTTTTCTCCTTTTGGAAACTTTTGCTTCTCTTCAGAGGAGAACCCATTAATCTTGGCCCCTTCTTCTGCCCTCACCCCTTTTCTCTCAGATTTGGTCACAGAAGTTTTCGCATTCTTCCTTAGATTTGTGGAACTCTTCTGGAAAAGGCTGAGAGTAACAATACATTGAGATGTCTTCCATATTGGCTTCATAAAGTGTGGACACAACTTGTGTCTTCATGAAATTAAATTGGAATTATTGCTTTGACGCTTTTGATATTCAACAGATTCCACTACATCTAACGAGAGATAAACATTGTAAATTGAGATCTTTTCATTAAAGCCTGAATTACTTTGCGAGTCTTCGGAAATCCTTTTCTTAATTTCAAAAGGGAATCTTTCTTAACGTAATTCCTTTTGTTACAGTGAACACAGCGAAATAAATTTTCAGAAGGGAAAGCTCGTTGCTCTTATAAAAAATAACTAAGAGAAACTTCAATTATTCATATGAACAATACTGTATTGCAATAATAAGCGATAATTTTAACGATGACGTATTAAGGTCTATAAAAGTATTACTTTTAACTGCGCGACACGTTAGTACCAGTATCTCTTAACAGTCTCCTGCAATTAAGGGCGAAAAAAAAAATTCCGGGAAATTTCTGAATTAATTATACTATTATGTAACCGTTTTTTTATCATGCCTGTGTCATGCACCGATTTCTTTTTTTCTTTAAAAGCAGATGGAACTAAAGTAAAAATTTAATCCTTACATACCCTAGCCGCTTTATGCAATTATATAGGCCTGAGGATGGTTTTAAGGTGGGCTGATGGGCGAAGCGTATATTTTTTGATTTTGTATTCTAGAGATTTAACTATTCATACTCGTACTTTAATTACCTTTGTATTTCCTATATTGCAGTTCATAGTTTTAAAAAAAATATAGTATAGGACCGGTTACAAGAACTTAATACGTAATATAAATACTCTGAATTTTGTGAAAATCATATAAAAAGTCCGAATTTTCTCACTTCTTACAGGCTACATTCTAGCGACATATTAAATCTTCACATTTTCCGCTTTGTAAAGAGAATAATTTTTACACATTTTAAATTTCATTGTACCAAAAATCGTAGTAGATTTGCAGTTGCTTCGTCAGAAAATGTTTTATACAGAAGCCTCGAAATTTATTTTACTGTGTTTATTTTGCTAACTATATTAAATACAATCACCCAAAATCATGGACAGACTTGACGTATTATCAATCAAGAGCTACATCAAATCCTTTTGTAATTCGACGTCATTGATGCATAACGGGATTTGGACCATGCACTGCTTGACGACCTTTACCGCTATTAGTGTTACTGATATTTTTCTTGACCTTCAGTTGTCCTAAGGATATAAGTTTTGACCGGTATGCACTCCAGGTTAATACCCAGCTCTTCAAACCACTAGACTCGTCTAGGATCATTCAAAATTTGACGAAATTTAATTAAGTTCATTACAGTATTTGTTGCTCTTTTTAATGCATATTTATTCATTAGAAGAATTTATTCACTGCGGATAAATAATAATCTTTAAAAAATAGAAACATACGTTATGCTTTATATTTAGATAATGTGCCAATTGATAATAAAAACATCGTATTCAGTCATTAAGCCGAACTATCTAATGACAAATTAATAAATGTTGATAGTATTTGAGTTCACAGATAAAATTAAATCTCTAACTGAAACCCAGTTGCTAAAAGGTCATTTATAATAGCATGTCGAGATTTAATCTATGACTGTTCGGATTTTTGTATCTCGTGATACATCCGTATATAATTGATTGTATTAAATATTATTAATTATGGATTTGATCTAAACAAGTTATCACAGTTGTAATTAGAGCCGTAATGCTATCGCATGCAATTGCCGGTGATATGTGACGATATCGTATTACCAGTATTGGTAATAAGATCGCATTGCAATCTGATAGATTACTATTACATAGTCTGCGTCAAATTGCGGTGAAAATTCGAATGTATCCTGGGAAATACTACACTTTGCAGTTGGAAGTACAATTTTTAGCAGAGTTTTAGATCCGTTTGGAATTACTTAGTAATATCTTCAGCAGAGCAAACTAAAAATGAAAACATTTCTTATTTACCGCTTTTATTTAATGTTTGTTCGACCATAAAATAATAGACTACGCTTGTTAAGAGTGACTAAACGGTATCATAAAGGTATTAATTTCGAAACTGATTTTCATTGTAACATTGGTGTAGTATCGATTATTATTATTATTATTATTAATATTAATATTATTATTATTATTGAACACGGAACGATCTTGAAATCTTGGAGAGTAGCAACTGAAAACTGCATAATAAGCAACCTGTATTTAAAACAAAACCAATTATGTTCATGTTACATTTTATATAATAGTAAAATGAATTGATTTCGTGGTGTCAAAATCCGCTGGTTTCAAGAAAATTACTAAAAAGAAGCTTTAATTTGACCGGACGCCATGAGCTACGAGGGGTATTCCGAAAGTAAGTTTCGTCAATGTATGGCAGGAGCGGCGTGTTCACCAGGGGAACCAAACAAACGCCAGACGAATCCCCACCCGTGGCTGGTTCCACGACGGAAGTGGCGTCAGCGGAGGAGGCATGACGCAGGCGCACTGCGCCGTAGAAGAGCGAGTCGCAGCAGACTGGCGTGCCCGCGGGTATTAGTGTACCGCTCACGATGGCACGAGAGATTTGGCGCCACTGCCATGTACCGCTATCTCCCCTCTTTCAAACGAGCCATTGCTGCAGCCGCTGAACCTTTTATTGTCCGAGATAGAGCTGTTTGAAATTGATCTCCCGATTTCCGTCCCCGCAAAGTGCGGCCTCCACGAACCCATCTCGCACAAACCTTATGGAACATCAATTTGTCACTCAAAATGGTCTGTATGGAACCTTTAGTAATGTCAGGAAGCTGAGGTGGAGCAGGCTGTGCGCCAATTCCTTGCATCGCAGGGCACCGAGTTTTACCACAGTGGGTTCTTCAAACTGATCGCACGCTACGACACATGTCTCAATGTCGCTGGCGACTATGTCGAAAAATAGTGCACGGTGTGTAGGTCATGCTGCCATGCTGTATTGCTTTTGGGTCAATAAAGTGTCCGTGTGACAAACTGACGAAACTTACTTTCGGAATACCCCTCGTATATTTCACGCAGAAGGCAAGAACTACGAGAACAGCTGATTGTGAAGGGTACCGTGCCCGTATATTTGAGTGAATCTAAAATCTCAAAATTTAAACATTGAATTATGGTCGAACAGAAACAGTTGTGTGCAACTTGTTTACAATGGTAAGACACTCGTATGAAAATGATGAAACTCGCTTTGTTCATTTCTTAAACATGCTCGTATCTTAATAAATCACGTATTAGACCCGTTGCATTATATTCTATCAGTGTGTAATATAACAAAATTAGGATAATTTAAGAAAATGTATAAGTTTTTAAAACAATACGGTCTATTTTTAGAAACATTGTAAGCTCTACAAAACGCTAACTTGGTAAGAAGTCCTGGTGGGTTTTTAATATACTGTAGATAATCTTACATTAAAGTAAAATAATTAATTTTTCATTTTCAATGTATATCGTGAAATTTGTGGATGCGGTTATAGGCAATAAATATTTAAATTTGCGCAAAATTGCAGAAAACGCGCGTAGGAAAAACGCCTGAGAAGTTATACGGGCAGAATGTCGACCGAATGAACGCACGCAGAGGAGCAGAACAAGCTATTTCTATATCATCCATTTTAAAATGACTAACTTATTGCCCGTGACAGAATTACAGCTTGCGTTTTTTCAGTAAACATTCTGCCCGTGTAACAGGCATCACGCATTTCTGTTGCTGAAATTCGGCGACCGAAATTCGGCTCGTATAACATGCTGAAAATCAGCCGGTCTCGGCCCGAACATATGGCCGCGTTTTTTCGGTCCGTGCAACATGGGCCTTAAACCCTACTGTTTCTCTGGTATAAAATCTGCTTCTTTTTGGCTTAGGTATCAATTTATCACTGTGTTTCACTGTTTCAACGGCTTTATATTGGTGTTTCAAAATGTGTGTGTAAAAATCTCTTTCCGGTTTTTAGGTAGATTTCGGAGAAAAATCTACCTATTGCAATCGATACCATGTCATGATTTTCGAAAAATTCTTTCATATCTTTACGTTTCATGCCTCCCTAAGTATGAAACCACCGCCCGTTCAAAAAAAATTGTTATATATATATATATCTTTACACGCTAGCGCCCGTAATTTTGAAGATATTTGAACCAAATTTTATTATGTTATTTCTAGGCCCAATAGTTCGGACAAGTTCGTTAATGAGCAAAATTGGCTCTAGGGGGGGTCGGGGTTGGCGGTTGAAATCTGGAAAACTTTATATCTAGGCCTCTATGAAGTATAAAGGGTAACTTTGTTCGAATAAATCAGAGTACTTCCTATGGAGTTCACAGTGACACCAATTGTTTGGGGGTTTTGGGGGTACGAATGGGGGTGGGGGTTGGGGGATGGAAATTCGAAAAGCTCTTGATGAGTACTCTACAAATCAATAACCAATTTCTTGATAGCTCTCATATAGGGCGAGATCTGAATGTTTGAAAAAGTGCTCTTTCCTCTTTTTGCAGTTATTATTGCGGGTTTGTCTTGCCAAGGCTAAAGAAGAAGAGTGCTGCGCAGCGACAATAAATTAAACCAAAAGCCCTTCGAAATCTACCTTAACCTGTAGGCCTGCCTAAAGGATTTTTTTAATTATGAAGTGAAATATGATTTCAGGTCTGAGGTATGAGTCTAAATCGGGGTTTGTGTTAAGCGTTATAGTTATTGTCAATAGAGTTACTTAATAGCGTATATTAGCTTTAATCACACTTTAAATTCCACCAATAGTGTCAATCATTGTAATCCATGCTTTAAATTCCATCAATAGTGTGCTACATAAATTTTCTCTTAATTCCCGGGATCGAGAGAACATCTTATGAAACCGAATCATGTGACACATAGAGGCGACTTAACTTTTACTGTCTCTTTACGTTATTTACTGTCTGTAACGACGATTTTAACGGGTTTTAAATCCAGGTTTATTTGAAAACCAGTTCACGACTAGAGTTTGTTGAATCTAGTCACGTGATAGAATGGAGTGGGGTCACGTGATGTCTCGCGATTAGCGAGAGCTGAGTCTAGGAGATTATGTGTCGTCCGAGAAATCCTAAAGAGGCTTTTAATTTTGCGCATGCGCCAAATGGCTGGAATGGTGATTATTGCAACATGTGCTACTTCGCGTGGGTGTTTCGCAATCGTGCAAATTAAGTTGACGTAACAGAAGGAAGGAAGCCAGACACATTAAAGCTAGGATGTAAAATTCTTATTTCATCAGGGGTTTATGATTGCGCTTGAAACATGAATACACTAAAGCTCGTTAAAGGTATGTCTTCAATATTAATTTAGTGTAAAATTGGTACCATTAAATGTTTATTTTTAATTTTTGAGATAAATAACTGAATTTTTACATTCGGCAAACAGAATGTCGTCTACGAATTAAAAACAGATATAGGCTTTTAGTGGTAAAGCTATTGTAATTAAGTGAACAGATGTTGACTTTTTATTGTTTGACATATTAAATTATGTAATTAAGACTAGTTTAATACATTTTCTTTCTTCCATAAAAATACATTTCTAAAGTTATAACTTCTCCTTATTTAATAACTGAAACAGATTGCATTGCCAAGCAGTTGACAGCAACCAGAGTTTATGTTGTGTTATTGAAGGAATAAATAACGCCTAAAATTGTGATTCTCACTAAACAAATAAACATTTTGATTTTTTTTATCCCATAACGTATAAAGTTTTACGAATGACATTATTTTATTAGTTTGGAGTACTTACCTAACTGTAATTATTCAATTTTGACATATATGTTATTTTTAAGTATTGCAATGGATATATGAAAATCCTTATTTATTATTCCTCTGCCAAGAAAACACTTTAATACATTCATGTTTAAATAGTACACAAATAGGAAATATATAATACACTAATTTCTGATTTAGGATCTCTTGTTCCAAACTCATGATTGGAAAATAAGAGAAAAGTGGGGCCACTGCAAAATGAAACAACCTATTTACACAGGGTCTTGATTCATAGTTCAAAAGAAAGTATGACATTGTTTTGCTATTTCAAATGAATCTTTAACAGCAATATATATTTTTTTTATATTTATGAAATACTTAATTGTAAACCTAATTTCAGAAATAGTATACTGTAAATTGAAATTATTGTAATCGTAGTAAACAATTCTTTGATGCTCATTAGCTTAGATTAAATTACACGCAATTATAGTTCTTGATAGAGGCATGAAACCTGTATGCCTCTCCTTTTCACATTCATAATTTTCAACATTCACGGCATAATTACATTTTAAACTTGTACACATACTAAGGCAGTAACAGAGCTATATTGGATTTTCCGTAAATCTACAAAAGCCAAAAATTGGGACGCACTTATATTAGCAGCCAGTAATAATTTTGAACTTATAATGAACTAAATTGTTCAAGAACAGGGGCATATTCTAAACGTTAATGTTGAGTAATAATTTTGGCCTTACAATGTATTAAATGGTTCAAGAACAGGGGCATATTCTAAACGTTGATGTTTAGTATGTAATGTCGGAGATGAATTGGAAAATATGTTTGAGTCTCAGTAACGAAGCTATTTCGTTTAATGGAATCTTAATGTATTCACAGTTCCAATTTTTATCTAAAGGATTTAATTTAATAAAGAAATGCGTAAGATTAAATATTACACACATGCGGGAGAGAATGTATACATTGTTATACAGTTTTTTTTTATTAAAGAAGTATCGGAAATAGTATTAAAAACAATAGTTGTCATGTTGCCTATCATTTATTAGAAAATTAAATTATGTGCTATAATATTTTTGTATATCTTTCCGTGCATTTTATAAACCCCTCATAATGAACTGGTATACAAAAGCATATTCTAAAAACTTTCCGTGATTAAAGAAAATTCAGAATGCGAATGTTAACTTATGTGGAACCTTTTTGGCTTATCTGAAACCATAACAAACAGACAAGACTGACACACAAGAAGCAAGAAAACTAAAAATCCCAGGAACAATTAAATTTTCATTCTGTTTTTTTTTTCAGAGGTGAATAGATACAAATGTGCCGTCCGTTAATATTTTATTAGTTGTATTATTATTGTTATTATTATATTAGAATAATTTTTATAATTTCAATGTTCAATTTCTGATTCTAACAATAAGAAATCAACTGTCATATATACGAGACGCAACCATAAAGTAAGTTACCCTGGGGCCGTTTACAGAAACAAAATACAATTTCATGGATATATATATATATATATATATATATATATATATATTCCGACAAATACATAAAGCGTCCAACTATTTTTCAACATATCTCCACCGGAACTGAAACATTTGTCATACTGCCGAACCAACTTTTGAACACCTGTGTCGTAGAAGTCTGCCGCCAGGGATTTGAACCACAGTGTGACAAACATCTCCACCTCTGTCATTCTCTATCATTCCCTGTCATTTCTTTAGGCGTAGGAAAAGATGGAAATCACTGGGAGCGAAGTCCGGGCTGTAGGGTGGATGTTTAAACACCTCCTAGCAATTCTCTTGCAGAAGTTCGGCTGGGAGGTGTTTAAACATTCACCCTAAAGCCCAGACCTCGCGTCCAGTGATTTCCATCTTTTCGTACACATCACGAAATGACAAAGAATGACGGAGAATGGCAGAGAGGCGAAGGTGGTTGTCACACGGTGGTTCGAATCCCAGGCAACACACTTCTACGACATATGTATTCGACAGTTGGTGCCACGATAAGAGAAAAATGTTTAAATTCCGGTGGCGAATATGTTGAAAAATAGCTGAACACTGGCTGTGTCTGTTGCAATAAATATTTCCTTTAAATTCTGTTTTGTTTCTGTAAACGGCCCCAGGGAAACTTACTTTATGGACGCGCCTCGTATATATGATGTATATTATACATTTTAGTTTGTATCTGTTGTATCTTAAACCAATCATATCCTGTAAGACGCTGTATTTAGTCCAGTCAATAAACGTCGAAAAACACCAAATAGAAAAAAAAAATCGTGTAGTTTTGAAATTTTGCAGAGTTGTCAGAGGGAGTATCCTGAACAACATACTAAAAGTCCCCGAAGGTGGGGGGTGAGCGGGGGGCAGGGGGGCCCGCAGAAGGTCCCTATTTTAGGTTTTTCGCTTATATCTAAACAATGGTGCATCGTAGAGGAAAAGTTGCTATATACAAAGTTCAAGCTGATAAAATTCCCTACAAGTTTGACTATACACATTTCTTTCTATTCCCAATAATTTTCGAGATATCCGCCAGCGAAAATAACGAATTTTCGAAAAAAGCTCTTTCGCCTCGCGCTTTTCGACACACTTTGCCTTTTAGCGCTTCAGCCCTTAGGTATACAGCAATGTTATCATGAAAGAAGTTGTAGGCAAATAAATTATCTTGAAAATGAGTAGTCATTTGTTACTTTGTCTTCAAATGTTCAAAAGTTATAACAATTTTAAGATTCGGTCAAATTTCGAGATTTCGAAAGAAAACCGTATATCGCACTTTCTCTATATTTAGGGGTTATATCTTTGTACATAAGCTGTATATTGTGTATTTACATCATGAAACAAGTGGAGAAACATCACACAACCATTTAAGTTGAAATTATTAAAAATCCGATCACGGTACAAGCACAGTACGTGTAATGGAAAATACATTATATTGCAGGCAAGAAAGGAAAAATAGGGACAAAAAAAATCATGTAGTTTTGAAATTTGGCAGAGATGTGGGGGAAAGTGTCCTAAACAACATAGTAAAAGTCCCCATGGATAGGGGGTGAGGGCTCTTTTGCCGGTAAATGTAATTTCCCTCAGTTTTCCCTAAATACACAAAAAACTATGGGTTCTAGCAAAAACAGTTTATGCACAAAATTAAACTACATAAAAGTTCTTATAAAATTTATCTGAATGATATTTCTGTAGAATTAATAGTTCAGGAAATAGAAGGATATGAAGTATGACACAGTTCTGGAAATTCTGTTTTACGAGTACATACACCTATATATTATATTTTGTAACAAAAAAGAGATCAGATGGTAATTAAATTAGCATGATGTCAAGCAAGCAAACTAGTTCTTAGAATAATATTTGTACTAAAGGTAAACATCACACATAAAATATTAATAATAATAATAAGTATTATTATTATTATAAAGCTTACAAAAATCACATGGTATGAGTGTACTTTATAAGAAATATTAATCAGGCCTATTAGCCGTTCTATTTTTCGCTTAAAATATCATTTGGAAAAATTGTAAGTAGTTAGAATTTGTAAATATTTAGAAATTATAAGACCTAATAGGCCTACATAGTACTTTAAATAAATGTTTAGTTGTCTATTTTTTTCAGTCTCCAATACTGGAATCCAAGAACTGTACATCGTATGATAAGTTAGGGTTATATTTTTCTATCTACCGACCACTCAGTATTTATACACATAAAATAACATGAATGAAGAATGTACAATTAATAGTTCAGGAAATAGAAGGATATGAAGTATGATACAGTTCTGGAAATTCTGTTTTAAATACACCTATACCCATATTTTTTAACAAAAAAGAAATCAGATGATAATTAAATTAGCATGCTGTCAAGCACGCAAACTAGTTCTTAGAATAGTATTTGTACTAACGGTAAACATCACACATAAAACTATTATTATTATTATTATTATTATTATTATTATTATTATTATTATTATTATTATTATTATTGGTATAAAGCTTATAAAAATCACATGGTATGAGTGTACTTGATAAGAAATATAAATCAGGCCTATTAGCCGTTCTATTTTTTGTTTTAAATATAATTTGGAAAAATTGTAAATAGTTAGAAATTATAAGACCTAGTAGGCCTACATAGTACTTTAAATAAATGTTTAGTTGTCTATTTTTTCAGTCTCCAATACTGGAATCCTAGTACTGTACTCGTATGATATGTTATGATTTTTCTGTCTACCGGACATTCAGTATTTATACACATATACAACATTAATTGAAGAGTGCCTAAACAACTTATTTTGCTTGGACGTCATCAATTTCAATTCATCTTCTTCTTCTAATGGTATACTGTTGTATCAAGACAGGTTTCACAAACGGATGCGCATTTAATACTAGCTTTTCTGGATCCATATCTTCCACCACACCGAGTTGCACAGTGACAAAATATGATGTGCAAATATTCTCAGGAGCCACATAGACAAGTAAACGTTTATTTAAAGTAATAAGTATTCCTGCTATTCGTAGAATCTTTAAATATAATTGTCTAATTACTTACCATTTTTCAAAATACCGGTAATTATTTTAACGAAACATAAAACGTCTCAGCTTTACAAGAAGAATATTATTAATAATAATAATGATAATGAGTTTTATATGTAACATTAACCATTAGTAAGTATATTTTTCTAAGAACTAGTTTGCTTGCTTGGCATCTTGCTAATTTAATTATCATCTGCCTTCTCTTTTGTTAAAAATATAATATACAGGTGTATGTAAAACAGAATTCCAGAACTATGTCATACTTCATATCCTTCTATTTCCTGAACTACTAATTCTACAGAAATAACATTCAGATAAATTTTATAAGAACTTTTATGTAGTTTAATTTTGTGCATAAACTGTTTTTTGCTAGAACCCATAGTTTTTTGTGTATTTAGGGAAAACTGAGGGAAATTACATTTACCGGTAAAAGTTCCCCCCACCCCCACTCACCCCCTACCCATGGGGACTTTTACTATGTTGTTTAGGACACTTTCCCCCACATCTCTGCCAAATTTCAAAACTACATGATTTTTTTGTCCCTATTTTTCCTTTCTTGCCTGCAATATAATGTATTTTCCATTACATGTACTGTGCTTGTACCGTGATCGGATTTTTAATAATTTCAACTTTAATGGTTGTGTGATGTTTCTCCACTTGTTTCACGATGTAAATACACAATATACAGCTTATGTACAAAGATATAACCCCTAAATATAGAGAAAGTGCGATATACGGTTTTCTTTCGAAATCTCGAAATTTGACCGAATCTTAAAATTGGTATAACTTTTGAACATTTGAAGACAAAGTAACAAATGACTACTCATTTTCAAGATAATTTATTTGCCTACAACTTCTTTCATGATAACATTGCTGTATACCTAAGGGATGAAGCGCTAAAAGGCAAAGTGTGTCGAAAAACGCGAGGCGAAAGAGCTTTTTTCGAAAATTCGTTATTTTCGCTGGCGGATATCTCGAAAACTATTGGGAATAGAAAGAAATGTGTATAGTCAAACTT
The DNA here is from genome assembly GCA_964059195.1 of Ectobius pallidus. Classification (NCBI taxonomy): domain Eukaryota; kingdom Metazoa; phylum Arthropoda; class Insecta; order Blattodea; family Ectobiidae; genus Ectobius; species Ectobius pallidus. The sequence goes on from CAXKWD010000010.1 coordinate 104,675,628, forward strand.
GTAGGAAATTTTATCAGCTTGAATTTTGTATATAGCAACCTTTCCTCTACGATGCACCATTGTTTAGATATAAGCGAAAAACCTACAATAGGGACCTTCTGCGGGCCCCCCTGCCCCCCGCTCACCCCCCACCATTGGGGACTTTTAGTATGTTGTTCAGGACACTCCCTCTGACAACTCTGCAAAATTTCAAAACTACACGATTTTTTTTTCTATTTTTCGTTCGTTGCCTGGACTAATTGTAAAAGTATGTATTGGACACGATACTGAAATAGAATGCTTCTATGTTCTAGCAATAAGGATGACCTTATTTGAAAGTAACATTGACTTATCTCCAATCCTAATGCATTTTCGGATGAAATAGTGTTTCTGTAGTATGACTATTCAATTATTGTTGTTATTATTATTATTGTTGTTATTATTATTATTATTATTATTATTATTATTATTATTATTATTATTATTATTATTATTATTATTAATAACAGTGTCAGGCATAAACGTAGACCTGAATTAGAACAGACAGATGAATGTGTGTGGATTGAGTTAACTCTCAAAAATGCTCAGCCTATTTTAATTGGATGCCATTATTTTGCGCCCAATACGAGTATTGCTGCATTTCAGCAGTATTTTAATTTTCTCGAAAATAATTTAGATTGTAACAACTTTCAGGTCATTTTACTCGGTGATTTTAATATCCCTGGTTTCAATTGGCTGGCAGGTGTTGCACCTAACTTATATCACTATCATAAAATTAAAGGTGAAATTGTACACCAAACATGCTCTTTCTTAAATTTGTCTCAAATCAATGACACTGTCCCTAGTAAAAATTTATTAGACTTAGTTTTTACAAGTCTGGATGAGATCACTGTATCAATACCGGATTATGCACTGGTGAATATTGATAACTATCATCCCCCTATTGTTATGAATTTAATTAGCCAAGTGAGTGAAGGTACTCAGTTCCCAACAGAAAGTTTATGCTATCACAAAGGTGACTATTATAAACTATACAACACATTAGCTTCATCTGACTGGTCCGCAGTGTATAATCAAAAATCACCTGACACTGCTGTTGAAAATCTTGCATATTTAGTTAGTGATGCAATTAATAAGTCAATCCCTAAAACATTTGCTGTTAAACCAAAATATCCGGCTTGGTTTTCAAGAGAGCTTAAATTATATATAAGGAAAAAGAAACATTATCATCGACTTTTTAAAAAACACTCGACTGATTTGTATTATCAATGTTTCTCAGATTACCGAAGATTGGTAAAAGTAACTATTAAAATTGATAGGCAAAAATGGTACAAATCAATCGATCAAGATTTAAAGTCAAACCCTGCTAAATTTTGGAGTTATGTTTCGAAGTTACGAAATAAAAACGATCCCGTATTGCATGTTAAAATTAACAATACCATTGTTTCAGAACCATCAAAGCTAGTGAATATTTTCGCAGAGCATTTTCAGATTATAAATACGCCCACTAATGAAGTACCTGGGCCCTATGCTCAAACTGTCACATCTGAATGCCTACATGTTCCAACTATCGTAGATTCCGATGTCTTGGTAGCTATTCGACACTTGAAACCATCTAAGAGTTCGGGACTCGACCAGATACCAAGCTTTATTGTTAAGGGGTGTGCCCCAATACTGACACCTGTACTTACATATGTGTATAACCTTTCGCTGGAAACAGAAACTTTTCCTTCAATTTGGAAAATTTCTGCTATTAGACCGGTACACAAGAAAGGCAAAAGCAAAGAATTGGCAAATTTTAGGCCCATAGCCATATTAAATACATTTTCAAAAATTTTTGAAACCATCATTCATAAACATATTTCATTTTTCAGTAAAAATAAATTAAATGATTTCCAGCATGGTTTTACCAAGGACATGTCCACAGCAACCAATATTATCACTTTTCTCAATGACATACTTAAAGAAAATTGCTCACAATCGCAATCAGATGCCATATTTTTTGACCTGAGCAGAGCATTTGATGTAGTAAATCACGATCTTCTTGTTAAAAAATTGAGTAATTTAGGTCTACATAACAAGTATGTCAATTGGTTTTCAAGTTATTTAAGAAACAGATCTGCTCGAGTTAGAATATCTAACTATTTTTCAGAGCCTTTTTACATACCAGATGGTGTACCCCAGGGGTCAGTGTTGGGTCCTTTCTTGTTCTTAGTTTTTATTAACGACATATCTAATATGCTAACATGTAAGAAAATAGCATACGCAGACGACCTATGTATATGGAATAAAATATCTACGGCTTCGGACTGCAAATTACTGCAAAGGAATATCGATTACATACACCAGTGGTGTAAATCAAATTTAATGATAATTAACACCAGTAAGACTCAGAGCATGATATTTAGTAGAAAAACTAACCAAATAATATACAATTATCGTCTTGGCCAAAACATAATAGCACGTTCAGAAAATATAAAATACCTTGGAGTTTATCTTGACTCAAAATTATATTTTCATGTCCATATTGACCATATTTTCACACAGGCTTTAAAAACTCTTGGATTAGTTCGTTTAATTTCTCAAAATTTAAAAAGCATAGAGTCATTACTTACTCTTTACAAATTTTTAATTCGCAGTGGCTTAGAATATTGTAGTGTTGCTTATAACAGCATTACAATATCTGACAGTAATAAGCTGGAACGAATACAAAGAAAATTTGTTTCCCTTATACGTAATAAGTTTAACAGAAATTTGGACTATGAAGATATACTTAAGTTATTAAATTTGGAAACATTATATAATAGGCGTGTTTCTGCAGATGCTAATTTCATAGCTAAAGTCTTTCGTGGGGAAATACATTGCAAATCAATTTTAGATAGCATAGGGCTCTCTGTCCCATATGCACGAGGAACAAGAAATCGAACAATTTTTTCTGTTCAACAGCCATATGTGATTCCTTCTAACAGAATGGCTATTGCTTGCAATGCCCTATTTAAAAATTCTGATATATTCCACAAGCAGTGATTATTATTACTGTTATCATTATTTTATTATCACTATTATTATTATTATTACTATTATTATTATTATTATTATTATTATTATTATTATTATTATTATTATTATTATTATATACACACAAGACTGACAAGGACTCATTCATTATTTTGATAAAACGGCCATATGCTCTACAAGTTTAACAAGAAATATAATGACACAATCTTTAATTAAAGAATGCGACCTGCTTTCCTCAAATATAAACATATAAACTAGTGTCTGCATTGAATTATAAGTAAAGAATGTGCTGACGTAACGAAGTTCATGCTATTGACATAGCACTGCTGACCGCACAATCAATCATGTTAAAACTGCAGACTTGTCAGTTAGGTAGTCAGATGTCTAATTATGTGTTATCTTGTAATTCCTGTTGTATATGTAATTCTTTTATTATTGTAAATAATATATCATCATCATAATTCACCACTGCCATTCCTTTATCATAATTCATTTATCATAATTCATTCTAATATTAAGTAGAAGCCTACTGTTTAAAATTTGTAAAAATTGTCTGTAGCTTCTATAAATAAATAATTGAAATTGAAATTGAAATTATTATTATTATCATTATTATCATCATCATCATCATCGTCGTCGTCGTCGTCTTCATTATTATTATTATTATTCACTGAGCAGTGTAAACTAGATGAAGTTTGTAATCTCGCTGTGAATAGGGTTGCTGGAATGTTTAGCATGTTTAGCAAGGCAATATCCCATCCGATCTGGACACCTCAATTAATCTGCTGGAGAAGATGGTGGCTGGCTGAATTGCCATTTTAATAGCATTCAATTCGGCATCACAGTTGGATTGTCAAGGGATGTGCCTTCCCGGCGAGACCGGCAAATCGATCAGCAGATTGATTCCCCTCGAGTCTGCCTGGATACCTTGGGAGATGGAATCTCTTTGAAGACGCACTCTTGCTTTGACGCGGCCACTTGATCCATCAACAGATTGTACTTCGATAATTCCACAGCCTGTATTACTTATATATATGCAGTTTAGATAACTTAATTATAAGACGAAGCCAATAAACCAGGTAAAAAAAAACTTTCACACTTTGCCTCTTTTGGGACGCCCAAGAAAATTTAACAATTAGTTAAGTTATTAACTTAACTCTCTCATACAGTCATATCTTATAAAGACACATACGAAATGCATTAAATATATTAAAATACAGCTAGGCATTCAAAAAAGTATAAAATTTCTTTTCCACACCAAACTCGAAGTTGATTTTTTAAAACATAAATACACGTTTTTAGGTTCCCTGAATCCAAAAATAGTATTGTCGGAAACATGTATGTGTGCGTGTGTGCGCGCGCGTTTGTGAACTCCGATCCAGAACGGAAAATCATATGAAAATTAAATTTTGTATTTGTGTTTTGGATTAGGTACCTGCTGGGATGTGACACGAAGATTGGCGACGACTTTTTATTATTTTTAAGGGGACTTTAAATGAAAAATAGTCAAATGTCGCGATTTTCTCTAAATTAGCTCTAAAGATTTTGTTTAAATTTTATACATGGTGTGCTTATACTAAGAGCTAAAACTTTTATTTGAAACATTATTTTAGAAAAAATTATCTGACGGGTAGTTATAAGCAACCCACTCTGAATACGCATTCTTTGCAATGTGGCCTTTTGTTCTATATCGGAATGTGAAGTAAGAAAACTTTATTGATCATGCTTAAAGTAAATAAAGGTACCAGAGTGTATTAATAAAATTTTATTTGGGTTTTGTATCCTTCGGGGATGCGATGTGATTTGGTAAGGACATTCTCTTCATTTTTTCAACCAGTTTATATGAAGAGAATGCCATACATAATATATTCTACTAAGAGACTAACTTTAGACAGAGGAAGATATGTTACGTGAGTTTCACATGGGATTTTTTTTCAATTATAAAGCTCCCTTATTCTATGCGAAAACCGAGTCAATACGTGTGAATGTGGTGGACCTATTAATTCAAACTTAAGGTTTAAAGGGTATAACTGTTCAGATTCAAGGAAACAGTAGAAAACCTAAATAAAATGTATAATTAAAACCATCAGTTCAACGACGTTTCATTTTTATTACACTTAATCAGTTTGACAAGATTAGAAGAAACGTATTCTTAATTACCTTTTTTAAATACTTCACATTATTATTTACTACATACACTGTATTTACGTTATTTTATGTGATAAACCCAGGACTCTCTATTAATTTAGGTTTGGATAACCGGTTTAGGCTATAGATAATGTAGTTACAAAATGACGTCAAACGATATATTCAATTTTGTCACTTTCAGTTCCAGAAGGTACAGCTCTTCAGGGCACACTGTTGAGGGTTATTGAAATTGAAATGCTGTGTATATACAGGGTGTTAATAAATAACACCGAAATATTTTATCTGTATATAGAGGGGACTTAGACAAGCAACTTTTATTAAAAGATTTTTGCTCTACAACGTAAAATGTTTATGCTACAGGGCATTAAAGTCATTACAATTTGGTGGTCGTAAGTCAATAATGAAGCAAAATAGGGTAACAATTTTCATGAAATTGACTTCATGCCTTCCTAATGATCCATAAAAACCTTATTCTTAATCATTCATCCGCAGCTAATACATAATTTAGAGTTATCATAAACTGCAAAATTTACAGACTAATCACATGACTGGTCGCCACTGCATTAGTCTTCTTTTTATTCATAACTACTAACTAAAGTGTCAACAACGAGGTTCCTTTGTTTTGCATCTTTTGATAATGTTAGAAGTCAGTGGCGGCAATGCCCTGGGAGATTTTATGCTGTAACAGGAAAAATTGAATCCATAGAGCAAAAATCTCCTAATAAAAGTTGCTTGTCTATGTCCCCTCTATACACAGGTAAAATATTTCGGTGTTATTCATTAACACCCTGTATATTTTTCAGTAACTATTATTCTAAGGAGGAATTCTAGCAAATGGTTTAATATAATTTACTTTTTAAAATGTAGATCTCCAAGCAGAACATCTGTAACTGACATCGGCTGCATGTGAACGTTAAGGTTAGACATAAAAAGATTTCAATCAGCGAAAGATGTATAACAGAACTTCATCACAGAAACTTACTAAAAGCGATGACGTAAGCAGATTCATATTTTTAAAGTAAATTTCGATCCCTACTACCAATCGTACTCGTTGAAAATCTTCGTCAATTTTCTGGTCGTGTTAAAACAAATGCCAGGTTTCATTACCTTTTCACGTTCCTATCAAATTAACCATTCTAATGCCCGGTTTCTATAAACTCGCGAAATACCTATGGGTAAATTATCCAATGGACAGAATTTACACAAGAATAACTTTTATAAACTCAAATAATTTAAAGGTAACAATCACATACACATGTGGCGAGTTTCTAGATAGATGTCCTCTGAATAAATATGAAAATGACAGAAAAAAATGTTCCTACAAACTCAGGCTAGAACTTTCCAAGGTTAAATCGTCGGGTTAATTTATCCTTTCATGGATGGCTGGATAAAATTTAACCTCTCATAGGATCAATAATAATTTAAACAATGAGAATCAAAGCCTTCTGAATTAAATGAACTATACAACTCCAAGGCCTTCCTCATTATATAATTGTGGGTGATTAGGAACTAACTTGCCCTTGGATAATTTACACATAGGTAGGCCTATTTCACGAGTTTATAGAAACCGGGCATACGTTCGAATATTAAATTGATAAATTTAATATTTTCTTTTGAGGTCAATCATGATTGATTCATAAAAATTCTCCTTATTCCCTCAATTTTTCTATTTAAAATGAAAGACACAGCTACTTGGGATTACTTTGAAATTATAACATAATTATTTATTGATAAACAATATAAAATAAGCCTATGTAGTGTTCACATGTATGACTAAAAATCAATGTTGAAAATGTTATAAATTGTCCATAAAGTAACTTCCACTCAATGTCTATTGAACGTCGTTAAAAAAAATATAAATGTCTTCATAAAACTAATCAGCAGTGTTGTGAAACCAGTCGTTATATGTATAAAATCGCTGATCAACAATTGCACAGGTTATGTCAAACAAAACATTATACAATGATGTCATTAGTTTTTTCATAACACTTCATTTATAAAAAAAAACTTATGTGTGTGACGAAATTTTTTGCAAATGTTTTGTTTGTGCAATTGACAGATATTCATCATAATCCCAGGACGTTGCGTAGTCAGTGTAGTCCTGCATCTTCTCCGGGGAAGATCAAGAAAAAGGAAATTTGAAAATGTGTCAGCAAACAGAAGATACCAATTCGAACACGGTATAATTTGACTATTCCCTACTTTTGGAATTATTATTGCCATTATTACTATCATACAGTGTATCACAATACACAGGCGTAACCAGGCCGACCATATGGGGGGGGGTATAACATACGGGAGAGGGGGGTCCGGGTTTCCTCCCCCGGAAAATTTTAAAAATTTAGATGCAAAATAACGAGTTTTTCGCTTCCGGGGGTCTTCCCTCGGAAAATTTTAAAAATTAAGACGCAAAATAACGAGTTTTTCGCTTCCGGGGGTGTTCCCCGGAAAATTTAAAAAATAACGAGTTTTAAGCGTCCCACGCTTTATACTTGTATTAAGTAATTTATGAGCAGACTTAAAAAAATTATACAATTTTCCTTTTTTTATCAATGGGGGGGGGGTTCAAACCCCCAAACCCCCCCCTCGGTACGCCTATGTCACAATATATATATATATATAGTATAATATTACACAATATTATAAAACTTATGTTCACCTCAAAGGGATGAAGCAAATACCTGAATCATAATATTAAAGGTTATACCAAAACTTGATAGGCTTTAATATGTAAATACGAATTTTCCATTCCAGTGGAGCTGTGGAATCGATTGCACGCGTCGTCTTTGTAACTGATTTCCTCCTCTTCAGCCACGAGAGCACAAATATTGATATTTTAACTTTATCTGTCTAAATTATGCTCATCACATGGAACTCTTGTTAGAAATTAATTAATTTAGTGCAACTCGCTTCATCGACCCTGCCACTTCAAAGCTGCCTTATAGGTTTAATTAAACTTTGAACATAGAGAACTGGGGGAAGGTTGATCTTTTCCTTGCTCGCTTCTTTCTAAAAACCTCAGGTTGTCTCCGACCCCGCTCTGCACCAGGTTGGACTGACACTTAATAAATCAAGGATGAGTTACTTTCTCCTTGTGGCGAACCTGCTTTCCATTTCCAAAAGCTTTGCATAAATACTTCCCCCCCAGAAAACCCAATTCCATTCTCGTGTCGCACGGTTCAAAAGAGATTTTTAAAGGTGTTTTTAATGAGCTCTCTCTCAACAACTTTAGAAAGCTTTGGTACTTGCTTCATTTTTTTTTTATTTCATAAACTTTAAACCATTTCATAGAGTATTGTAAAAATGATTGATCATCTTGCAGCGATATAATTCTATTGAAATTCATTTGACCTTAGAGTTATAATTCAACTTTAGATATTCCAATTTCCATCCGACCGAAATGAATAGGGAAGTAAAACTTCCGAATAGAGTCATAAAAAGATTGTGAATAATACGAATAAAAAAAAGTTTCATAAAAGAACTCATTTGAGAATTTTAACAGCCTTATAATGAACTCAATGTGTTGGTTATATCGAAGAGGAAGTTTTACGAAACTCGATTTCTTTTTTACTCACAAGAGAATTCTAATAACTGTCGCTCACCTGGAAATAATCTGAAATATTTTTTGAACCTTCTGACAAATTCAGTTCTTGTTAAAATACATGATACAGCACCGTTAAGCTCGATCAATGAAATAGAATAAAAACCATCAGTTCAACAACCTTTATTTGCAAAGAGGAAATGTAAAATTCCTTCTACCGAAGCCATATAAGGAGATGGGGAAGAAATGTTTATTCTAACTTGTAGACTACTATATGTTTGCAGTCTTCCGAATAAAAAATATACAGCAATTATAAATTTATGATAATAATATATCATAATTATAATATAGTAATAGCAGTATTAAAACAATTCCAAAACGTCGAAATCATAGAAATAATTCCGAAAAGCCTGCTCGAAACCATAGAACTTACAAAAATCTGAGAAATAAACATTTATATAACATCAATTGCCAATTTATGTTTTGTTGTTAAACTGTAGCAAATACTGTAATGTTTCCACGCTTAAACCAAACTAACTATCTTTAATTTATTATTACGCAACAATGCTGACTATAGAATTGAAATTTCACCCACTTGATTTCAATTGCAAAGTCAAATCAATATGAGCAATATTGTAATAGAAACATGTTGTTCAGAGTTCGATTCATCGTGTTCATTCTGAACATGGCATCACCGCAACATGCCGCCACAACATGCAGATGCATTAGCACTGGGATTCCCGGCACATCACGTGACAAGCAGAACGGCGCTCACTGCAAATAAGTTCAATTAACTTGGTGCAGATTGTTTGCAGTTTTAAACTTTCATAATGTGCTCTACTGAAACTGCTTTTGTACCAGGAATTGTTTTAAAACGGAATTGTCTGGTAGTTTCATTTTTATATGATACTCACGTACAAATTAATTTTATGTAAAGGAAGAGTTTCGAATTAATGTTCCTGTTGAAATAAAAACTCTTTTTCCCCTATTTCGCAATGGTATACTTGTGTAACTGAAATTAAACCTATATACATTGCAGAAAATTAATTGTTTGACTTCTAAGTTGACTTATGTAGGGTTTGCGTATTTACTTTGACTTCTGGTTATAATAAATAATAAAAAATAATAAAATAAGCCTATCGTATCCCATGCAGGGCAAAGGCCTCCAAAGAAGGGTTTAGCTCCTCTTATCTAGCACGGCGAGCTACTCCGCGCTAGTGAAGTTGTTCGTGATTTGGAGCGTCATGTACACTTGAACTTTAACACTTGGTCTTGAGCACTTAGTCTTGCGTATTGTTCAGGGTTTTCCCCAGTTCTTTCCACTCGTTTCTTCTTTTGGCTACCCTGGTCCATTGTTGGCCCACTTTATCCTTGAAAAGGTCCTCCCATCTCCTTTTTGGTCTTCCGCCTACAGGCTAATTATGGACTTTTTTTAACTTTTCCGAACACAATTTTATGTTTATGATATCATTCGTTTTCAAAACTTTATAGGGATTTATTTTAGTATTAAAAGACCTCCTTATATCCTCAATATATTGTGTTTTTCTTTCTTTGATATTCCTAAAGAATAAAAAATATAATAGCTGCAAAAATGTATTTTATTTTATAAAGATAACTTATAGTTTACAGCATCTGTTCTTATTTGATAATAGGCCTATGTTAATAATGTTTTATATATAACTGAGTTATATAACTTTTAAAAAGCTATGTTATTAATAGGTCTTCTAAAAACATATTATTAACAGACTTAAAAAACAGTGTTATATATAATTCGGTCAGCCTTAAGAAATTTTCTGTTAATTCATGTGATGATAGGTCTATATATCTTGTTGTTAAAAATGTTAATTTTCTGTAACTTGTTACTCACAGTACACCTACACCACTGTGTATTTATATCCCAGGAGTTGGTTGTCTTTACAGGGAATCTCTAGTTGCATAATGTGAGAGAAAATTACAATGAAATCCTATGCTTTTTCACAGTAAACTGTTCGTAGGCTAACAGCAGGGATGTAAAATGCTTGATACAAGAATTAATTGCAAATTACAAGTTACAGATATTTTATCTTAAATGTAACCAGAGGTCTGGATTTTATCGAAAATTCAGGAGCAATGAAGTAAACATTATCTTGAGAAAATCCGGACCTCGTGTTACATTTATAGTAACTATTTAGAAAATACTCACAGAATTAAGCATTTAATGTATATTATTAAATCCACGAAAATGAATAAAACACATCGTTATTTGTCATTGTAAGCGAGATAGCCTATGGCAGAACAATAGATATATATACGTTACACCCAATACAGATTATCACGTACACAATACTAAAGCTATCAAGTTCATATATGTAGAACACCTTAGATTATATCGACTTTAAATAATATTTCCCATAAAGGAGTAAAGTACATAATTTAACTTATTCCCAAAAGCATGTGCTTTGCGTCGCACCATCGGAAGATCCTCAGCCTTAAAATAAAATTACGTTTTTATACTATTGTTCCATTTTGAGCTGTGCTGTTCACAGGTGCAAACAGACACACACACACATCGACACAGTTGTTTCCTATCAGTCCCTTCACAGTTTTTTATTATTATTATTTTTTATTCACAGCATTTACAGCATTCTTACTATGTATATTTAATTAGCTTTCATTTATAAAGTTGTTCATTTACAATTTAAAATTCATCGTTAAACTTATTCCAATGTTATACAAGTTCATTAAATGCTATATCTTAAGTACTCAATGCCTGCCGCTACAAAATTTAATACAATGTTATTTCGAGTAGGATACTTGTCTTATTACCGTATATTTATGCAAGTAAGACGACCGTCAGATAAGACGAGGTATACATTTTCGTCAAAGTTGTATAGTTTTAGCATATATCTGTCCCAAAAGACGACTCCCAAACTATCAACAGCCTATTAATTTATGTTAACGAAACAACTTCAGAAAGTTTCGTTTTTGTTTCAGTTCTCTGGTTGGTCGCAAAAATGTTGCCAACCGTCGCACTATTATAATTCGTAGGGTGGATGGTAGAATTTAGAGCAAAATGAAAAAGCAAGGAAGATATAGAGAGTTAAAAGATACAACAGAAGATTGATTTGAAAACTGTAACCTTACTTGGGGAATGTGAATCTATTATAATATTTGAGTTGGTGTTTCTGTGTGTATCGAACGTCACCTATTAACAAGATACTATTCAATTGTAAAATTAATTCAAGATGGCTTTGCTCGGTTTGTACAGCAACCGGGAGAAAAACAATATCGTTGATATCGAGAAGAAATGCCTAAATGGAAAAACATCGATGATTTGGACGAAACTCACTATACGGAGGTTTTTTGGGCTAGGGAAGTCGAATCGTAGGTACTTTTCTACCCAGGGCTGTGCCCTTTAATCGTGAAATAACCTCGAAGCCTTTACCTTTTTAATTAATCGTTTTAAATGTTTATGCATTGTTTGGTTAAGGTTCATTTATCTGTGGTTCGTTTTAATGGTTTCATTTCGAACCTGTATACCAATTTGGCAGCACAAGGTTAGTTTTATTCGTTTAATTATTTATATGTTAACGTTAAACAATATCATTAAGAATAAAATGTATTTTCGTGCAATTTATGATAAAGGATGTCAGTGTTAATAAATATCTCTTAATTATTACTTTCAAATAAATGATGTACATAAAACATCTAGCAGTTGAGTACATAATAGTGAGCGAAGCCGGGTGCACCTGCTAGTACTTTATATAAAATACTTTCATCAAATAGTAATTAACATTTTTTGCTAAAATAATATAACATAAACCAATGAAATCTTCAATACAACCAAATTTACATGAGTACGCCTGCAAACTATGATTCGACTGCCCGCAGTGCACAGCTGTCGGAAAAATTGTCGCGCCTTGAACATGTTTCTCTATTATAAACAGGTCATTCTAAGTAAGAAAGGAATACAAAGGATACGAATATATTCATGCTAAGGCAATATGAATAACTGTTGAAAGATTAATTTCGCACCATCAATTCTCACATATTATAATTGCGATATTTTAAAACAAAGGGGAAAATAATCCTTTATGGGTCAATTATCACTGCAACAGTCATTTTGCCACTGATTCTAATTAAGCCTACCAACTTAGGATATTTTGATATCACTGATTTCGAAATTTTCCATGAAAATGTTCGATTCGTAATGGTCTTATGTATTCCACACATGGAAAATACTTTTCATAAATGATACAATTATACTTGTATTAACTAATTAATACGTAAACCTATAACTTATATGAGAATACAAATTTTATTGGACATGAATTGCACGTTTTCCCTATAATTGGACCCTCCTGAACAAGAATATGACAGTAAAAATTATTTGGTACCAGATTTGGAGAAAATTCTGATTTTACAAAAAAATATTTACATTAATGTAAAATCATAATTTTCTTGAAATACTGAACCAGCATATTTTTTATTATTGCCACATTCGTGTTCAGGAGGGTCGAATTATATGGAAGATAGTCTTTCATATCCAACCAAATTCTTATTGCCTTATAATTTGTATTATTATTTGGTTAATACTGTTGTGCAGAAAATTTCTTCAGATTAACGTAATACTGGAATTTTCTCAAAATTCTCATTGAACAAAATTATTTTATTGTCATATTCATATTCATTGATGTCAAATTCATAGAAAATCCTATTGCTGCCTCTGGAACACACAAAAAGTAAAAATTTGTTTCGGTTTTTCGGGAGTCCTTATTTTAAGTTGGTACCTTCTTTAGATCCGTGGTGAAGGAGGGTTTGGTTCGAGTCCCACCTCAGGAATGAGTGTTTGTGTGCAATAAGGAAAAATGGAAAACAAGGAAAACAAAACTCTATACAAAATAAACAATTCAGGAAAATTGGCCTATGGCCGGCTATATTTTACTAAAAAATACATCTGTGAGCTAATCCCCATCTCGATTTCTTTTGTTTCTAATGTCAAGGCACGCAGACATCTGAATTTTTCAACATAGACGGAAGAGCAATAATGAATGTAGGCCTAAATCGGCAAACATTGACCCATTTGGATGGAACTCACTATGAAGGGGTTTTCTGGGGCAGGAAACTCGATCCTGAGGTCGTTTTTCCCATTTAATCGTGGAATGCACTCCAAAGCCGGATTTTTAGCTGTTTTGTTATAATTATTATTAATTTTAAGTATTATATTTTAATTATTTTGCTCTTAATTTCTTAATTAATTTTCTTGGGCGAAGCCGCGGATACCTGCTAGTATAATATAAACCAATGAAATCTTCAATACACCCGAATTTACATGAGTACGCCTGCAAACTATGATTCGACTGCCCGCAGTACACAGCTGTCGGAGAAATTGCCTAGAATATGTTTCTCCCCAGGGGTCCGCGGACCACACTTGGAGGAACCCTGACGTAGACTGCTCTTATTATTGTTGAGGCATGGATCGTGATGGAAAAAAAAAAAAAAAAATCTTTTTTGCCCTCAGATTAGCTGGATATCAATTGAAAATAGTTTAAACTTCCCTTTTTTCATTGATGTTCTGTGTTACTATGATTAAAAATAAAAATCTGTGTAAATTTCATACACCGTAGAGTAGTTCTTCTGGCACTGTGCCACAAACCAAAAGATCCAGGGTTTGATTTCCGATTAAGTCAATGGGATTTTTCAGTTGGCCTTTCTTGTGGTGACACTATGGGCCAAAGCTATTGCACCACATACGATCCTTAGGTTAAAAGTGGCCTGTGCATAAAGCCTATACCTTCAAATTTCAAGTTACAACTTTCTAAAAATCTGGGAGTCCGAAATTATGGAATCCTAAGTGTCTCCAAGATATGTGTAGCCTATAGACACTCTACATGTGTGTACCCTATAGACATTTTTTGTGTCTGCACGATGCGTGTAGCCTATAGACACTCTTTGTGCATGTAGTATATAGGCAATCTTTGTTAATTTTATAATGTACTTAAATAATAATATAGATTATGATGACTATTTAGCTCATGGTTCAGTGACTAATCCAGTACAAGAATATGTGGAAATTCAACCAATTGTGTCTATCGTCATAATTATTTTCGTTTTATTTTTGTCATTTTTATGTTATCGCTCCTACCTACATTTTAGGACCGTTTTGACAAAACTCAACATCTCAATTTTTTGCCAAATTCGTTTCTTAATGGTTTTAGGTGCCTTGAAATGAGATCTTTAAGATGGTGAAAAAGAATATAAGAAAGTCAGCATAACCAATTCATTTTGAAGCCTCAATATGCAAGGTTCCTATCTTCTATATGTTAAATAAACTAAAGAAACCTTCTCCTGAACAATTTATGTTTTGGCACATGTTGAGTTCTGTCAAAACGGTCCTCATTTGTTTTTTTTTTTAATGTAAATTCACAAGGACCTAACACTGAAACATCTTCAAACCTGTAACTCCTCTGATCAAAAATAATTAATCACTGATCACAACGATTGGCTGCTCTTATTATTGTGCTGCTTATTATAAGCTGCTTGTGACCAAAAGGAGATATAAAAATAATGTGTAATTATTTATATGTGTGTGGTGTAGCATTTTAAATCTCGTAGATTAATAAATATTATATTAATTAAACAATGAAATATTAAATGAAATATGCAATGGCTCACACCTCATGAGAATCGCATGAAGCGTAACTTTCGACGTTGCGATGATGCGACGATCGAAGTATTAAAATACATGGATTGTTTCGCCAAAAGCTATCTCGTTTACAAGACACCAGAATGACATAAATAACATAGTTTTATTCATTTCCGTAGTTTCTTTTTTATTATTCTTTACATGATTAACTCAATGAGTATTCGCTAAATACTCACGACAAATATTACTCTAGGTCCAGATTTTCTCAACATAAATGGATAAAATCCGGATCTCTCATGGTATTGCCTATGATAATAATAATAATAATATGCAACATTTTTATGGCGATGTATAGGCTACCAAAAACAAGTTTTAAACTTGCTCGATTGTATATAAAATTATGCACGCAGTTTACTTAAGTTATGTAAAAACTTGAGAGTGAAAGTTGAACATTTATGACACGCAATTTATTTTGCATGTAGTGAGTAAGTCTGCCATCTCATAAGGAAGAATGCTCCCCTGTTGGGCGATGTATTTCACAAAGTATCTTACTGCGGGATCTGTTACTCGCAACTTTTAACACTTAAACACATTCTCTTAGACACAAAACTTGAGGCATGCTTATATTAAAAGTCCCTTCCCACCTCAGAGCTATTCGCCTTTTGTTTACAACTTCCTTCCCATTGTATTCTCCCCACTTTAAATGAAGAAATGCGACAGATAAGTGATTCAAAAGCTTATGGCTGTCCACTATATCGTTGCCATTTGCTAGGGGTGCAAATACCGTGAGACTGAACAGTAGTTAAATCCGACGGTTTATAGCTTTTTCTTCTTTTCGGTTTCTATTCTTTTTTTATTTTATTTACATGAATAATGGTGAATAGTTTCTAGACTCGTTTGTGAATTTTTTCTCTTCACAATGTTATTGACTTGATTGTAGGTATGTCTTCTGTGGTGTTTCCTATTTACTGTTGTGAGGATAGTCTTGACCGAGGGTATATTATGAGTTATGACTGGGAATTTACAGTAGTTTAGATATTGGCCATTACGTAGAGGATTTGGACGGTTGAAGAAAAAGAGGCTATTCTTGCGACGTCGGCTGTAAGTGTAATACTAGACACGTCCAGAAAGTAAGTTTCTCTGGGACCGTTTACAGAAACAAAACACTATTTCATTAAAACATTTATTGCAATAGATACGGCAAGTGTTCAGCTATTTTTCAACATATTCGCCACCGGAATTGAGAGATTTGCCACACCGTGAGATCAACTTTTTAATGCTTGTGTTGTATAAGTCTGCCGCCTGGGATTTGAACCACTGTGCGACAACCATCTCTGCCTCTTTCATTCCCTGTCATTTCTTGAGATGTAGGAAAAGATGAAAATCACTGGGAGCGAGAAACTGGCTGTAGAGTGGATTTTTAAACACCTCCCAGCAAATCTCCCGCAGAAGTTCGGCTGGGAACACTTGCTGTTTCTGTTGCAATAAATATTTTCATGAAATTGTGTTTTGTTTCTGTTAACGGTCCCAGGGAAAATTACTTTCTACACGCGCCTCGTAGTTCATGGAGTCTGTTGTTTCAAATTCGGTATGTGGCGTTGGTGATGCACAGAGAAGTTTTTTTCTTAGATTGCACTAAGAAAATTGGGGAGTATTTAGGAAAAATGAGAGAGAAGTGGATGAGAAAAATTAGGAAATAGATCAAGAGTAAAATAATCAAGAAAGGTGTGGTAAGTTAACCAGAATCCCCATTCATACACTAAACCCAGGGGTTATAGTATGAAGGGATTCTTAATGGGTAGCGCTAGACTTATAGATAAGAGATGTTTAAAGTGGATGTAGATAACTATGTATGTAAAAGCATGTGTTAATAAAATTCTATTCTATTCTATTCTATTCTTAGATTGCATGTAGTTCTCTGAGGAGACATTCTGAAGCTCAGGATAGTAGATTTATTTATAGTGTAAATGACTTTCACTTAAAAACTAAATTTAAGATAGATTCACCATCGATATTTTTTTATCATTCCCTTCTGCATTTTCACACTTCTTATAAGAATACGTCTGTGGGCTGTGCTGTAATGAGTAGTTATTGAGACACAGCTCTCAGTAACTGTGCTTATGGTAGTGTACAGGGGAATTGACGTGATAGATTACTACAGTCATGAAAATAAAAACATGAAGGTATCGCTGACGCGACGTAGATAATTTGTGTATGTAAATATTTCGACATAAAGAAACGCCTACCAGAAATAATAGATCGAGATAGTGAAAACGCAGTGTTATAGTACAAACACTCTTTTTTTATGCCAGGCTTTGTCATTAGTTATTTTACAGCATTAGTTGTTTTTATTGTTTTTAAATATCGTATTCGCAATCGGAGAATAAAATAGGCCTATAACTGCTTTTGTAAATCTACTACTACAATCTAGATATGTTCACATTGAATATAGGCTACTCTTTCTAGAAAATTAGGTAGCGTATATAATATATTTTGATAATACTCAGACGTTTCTTAAACTCAACAATGACAGTAATCTGTTCTTCAATTACATCACTTTGAAATTTCATAAATTACAAACTCTTTAGTGTAATCTAGTATAAAAAAACAGAAGAGAATATGTTTTTTATGTAGCGAAAAATTATAAAATTAGAAATCAACGAACTTATGCCAGAACCAGTTAAACGATTATCTAGATAATAAAATATTGTTTGATTTTTGCTGTATTTTAAGTTAGCATTGTTTCCTGGAAAAAATACATTCTTCAAATCTAAAAGAAAATAAATCTGTTTTTCCTAGACAAATGTGCAATAGCTCCTGGATGTAAATAGAGTCTCAACTTCCACTCTCTTTTGAAACAAAGAGAAAGTGAGGACAAATCTAAGACATTCGTCTTGGAGATGACTTGGGTGACCACGGCTGTAGCCTCATACCCAACAAACGTCGTGCCATCCAATAATATTCTCTCATATCCCAAGGCAATTGAAAGCTGCTTCCTTTATGCTTTGTACTTCAAAGTAAGCTGTGTTCATTGGAGAATGGCTCGGGCCCCCAAGGAAAAAACAGATAATAGAAAGCAAACTTGAAACAAAAACGATATGATGGGAAAATTTTAAAGGAAAGAAGAAATGAGAGTAAGAAATTCGAAGTAGTTTGTAAGTCGGTATTTTCTATTTCGTGAAGATGGAAGGGAAGATGGCCATTTGCGATGCAAGAAGTACTTTCGTTTCGTAGAATGAGATTAGACTTTTCCATTATGCTCACTACTTCGGTCTACAAGAGGAAAACTTGATGCCGAGGGAATCGAACTAGCAGGTGAACGAATACTAACAACTAAGCACTTCCATTGAAATCAAACTGATATCCATTCACCTAATGTCTAGCGAACCAAAGTGAATTACTCGTGATCCTTACGCAAGAAGAAAAAGAAATGACGCATTATGGAACAGGCAATAAGTAAATTTGTTTAAATCTATAGGCCTATACTGTACTTATATAAATAATGAAATAATAACCTAGCTGGCCCCCCCCAAAAAGTTCTCGAAATACAGAAGAAATCACATAATTGTTTGCAATATATACGAGGGTTGGATATTTCATAGTGGCAATACATCTATAAAATCACAGTGAATTACTGAAGTTTTAATCGCTTTTGACAGATAATGCTTGGGTATTCGGTATACTTCAGAACAAATTGGAGTTTTCTGTCACTACAAATGACTTCACAGTAACCAGAAGAAAATGAGCTGGCCCCATCTGCTGGTCTAAAATGGGTTTTATAAGTTGTCAAAGAGGTGATAACGATTCATTATTAGGAGAAAATTCTTGACTCACAGAGGCTTTTGAGGAATTTACATTTCAGTGCCAAAAAGGAGCAGAATGGGTTTGTCAGTTGTTAAATTCCTTCTGGCAGAACTTCAGTCATGTGTTACATTCATGCATTCATCATGAGAACTTTTATCTTCAAACTGTTCATAATGTTATTTCAGTTTATAGTGAATCAAGAATAATTTCAGGGCATTGAATTATTTTAAATCATTGATATTATTTCAGACATAAAATTCATTTTAGACCCGCTAAAGGGGGTCAGCTCAATTTCTTCTGTTCACTGTGAAGGTATTCATAGTGATAGAAGGCTCCAAATTGCTCTGAAGTATGCTGGATATCCAACTAACATTTTTCACCGTTATTTTAGAGATGTGTTGCCACTATTAAATATCCAACCCTCCTATTATATTACACAAATTACAAAGAAATATTAATTTAAAATATTACTCCTTAATAGTCTCTAATATATACATATTTTTGTATTGTTCTTATTTGAGTCAGTTAATCCAAGAAACATTAATTTTTTACAAATTTTGGAACCCTGACTATTGATCTGATGAAATCAGTTCGTTACACTATACATTTGAGACGTACTGTGTATTATATCCTCACGCCTAGGCTTATAATAATAAGTATATTAAGACATTTGAATGAATTTGAGTCTCACTATAATAATTATTAATATGAATATTAAAAATATCGATAATCAGCTCAGTTGGTTAGTCAGTTTGTTTTTAAAATCTCGGCCTCCTATGCCTTGGAGCTGTGGTGAAGGATGCTTTTGGAGAATTAAATTATAAGCGACATTTCTCCACTCATATTGTTGCTTTGACCATTTCCTAGAAATCGATCACACACATTTCAAGTCAAACATCAAATATGAATAATTAATTTATCCGTAGACTTGTCTCAGAGAAGATCTGAACCAACTCTGACCAGCAAGAAGAATATTTTTCAGTTTCAGGATTTTCTCAGATTCATTCATAATGTTGAGCCTTATGAATAATTAATTTATCTGTAGACTTGTCTCAGAGAAGATCTGAACCAACTCTGACCAGCAAGAAGAATATTTTTCAGGTTTTCTCAGATTCATTCATAATGTTGAGCCTTAGCAGCTTTACATTAGCACAGACCCGCTGAAGTTTTAGTCTCATTGTGTGATATATTTATCACAGACTGCAGCAACCGGTTTTGTTCATGGCATCTTATTTAAAATACCGTAAACAATATGTTATTTTTAATAATTGTCCTTCCTTTATTTTTAATGTAAATTCTGGTGAACCACAGCGTTCTAATTTAGGACCACTTCTTTTCCTAAACTTTATAAATGATTTACGAGATAATGTTAAAAATTCTAAATGTTTAATTTTGCTGCTGTCCCAAAAATCAATAAAAATATATGTTGTTAACGGATGATTGGAATTACAGTTAACAATAGACAAGCTCTTTGAAGGAGTGTGTAAAAGAATTTGGCATTTAATGTTATTTCATAAGTTTTCACAGATTTTCACGTGCTGAATACAGCACGTATTCGGAAATTTTAGCGAGAATATTTAACTTAACATTAAATATTTAGGATTAATTATTACGTATAATTTAAATTTTCGAAACCACATTAATAAAATAATACATGAAGCTTATGACACTTGGGATTTATTTTTCGTAATACCAAAAATATTAAAGATGAATATGCATCAGTTATATGATCAACATTGTATAAAACTCATATTAATGATACAGAAAATAATCAGAAGAATTTCCTTCAAAAAATGCATTTAAAAAATATGGTAGATCTGTTTAAATATTGATGGAATTTCTTTTAATGCATTATAAATGAACTTAATTTTTTTGAAACTTTAATTGGTAGAAGATAGGTACAGCAACAATTATTCTTATATAAAATAATCAGTGACATAATTGATAGCAATGAGCGTATTAAATTTAATATGGTGCAGTTAAATCTAAGAAATAGGCAGTTGTTACATATTATATGTTAAGTCAAAAAGTCAGAATGTTCACCTTTAATTCAAATGTCTAAAAATATTATTCTCTGTCATTTCAAAATGCTCTTCTGGATTTTAGCTACCATTAAATCATTACATAGGTTATTTTCTTCCTATCAACAGATATTGAAACAATTTGAAGATCTAACACTTTGATTCTCCTTAAAATTACTTTTAAAAGTAAGTAAAAAGTATTCATGAAGTTGTCAGTTCTTCTTTTGTCGCATTACATAACACCTTCGGTGTTAGGTAGTGTCCCTACTATGAAGCTATTCCCTCACAATGTGGATGTCGCTCGCTACAAATGATGCATGCTAAGACCACTTAGTCAGGATAACTAAGTGTTTAGAAGGGGATACCTGCATCCTATTTCCCACGGGACTAACAATATGTTAAAGCTATTTTCTCGCGGACACTACATCCCTTCTTGTAGTAATCTCTCTACCGGTTTAATTTAATCTGGTCCAGTTAATTCAGTTCTGCTTATATGAAATTCACCAGAAGCGGCTTGTATGTTCTTCCTTAGAACTAAAGCTGTTTCCTTATAGAGCTCATATTTATCTCTAATTGGTTTAGGAGAACTTGTAATAATTCAATAATTTCTAACAGTTTCCTGTTATTGTTGCAGACAATAAATATGTTGAGTTTAAATAAGTTGTCCTTTGCTTACAAGAGATGTCATAGTCTTTATCCCCTACCTACCTTTAAATTTTGAAGACAGACTAATATGCGTTAAGAAGCCAACATGTAAAAAATCAGTTGCATATTTCACTGGTTCCAACATCTTATGATTACTGGGATGTCATAGTTCAATTAATTTATTCTGTCTCTCCCGTATTTTAACCTCTCCCGTTGTCGGAACGTTTATGCTGTCCACGCCGTCCGGGCCAGCCGGGATGAAGATAATGACGGCCAGATGATATACAGGGACCACAATGACCTCAAGTTATCCGACAATGTTATCCTAGGTTACTTGTACCGACCGGATTCGAACCCGTTCCCGCTGCGTGAGAGGAGCAAACACATCCCTTGCGCCAAAGCAGTGGATCATAGTACAATTTTTAATATTCGCAAAACTAATTTTAACAACTGCTGCTACAAAACAAATACGTCATCTTGTGTAAACTTTAAATATACACGCTTGAAGGAAAAAACATGTCCCACGATCCAAGTTTTGGTCAAAATTTCCACAAACCTTCAGATTGGATCGTGGAAATTGGATCGCGTATATAGAGTGGGTGGCTTATAACTAACAAACAGAACACTATTATTGTTGGTATGTGGTTATTTAACGACGGGGATGTACTGCAACTTAGGCCTGTGACCGTCGCTTGTGTGCCGGAATTTTGTTCCGCAGGAGTTCTTTTACTTGCCAGTAAATCTACTGGCATGGGCCTGTCACATTTATGCATACGTAATTGCCATCGACCTGGGCCGGGATCGAACCCGCAACCTTGGGCACAGGAACCAGCGCGATACTAACTGCACCACCCAGGCCGACTCAGAGATTTTTTTCCGAAAATATTGTTTCAAATGAAAGTTTTAGCTCTTAGTGTAAGCACCCCATATGTAATATTTGAACAAAATCGTTAAAGGTGTTTTCTTGAAAATAGTGACAAAGTAAATTTTCTTCTTGTAAAGGCCCTTAAAAATAAGAGAAATTTATCTCCAATCTTCATGTCACATCCTCAGAAGGTACCCAACTCAAATACAAAATTTTGTTTTCATACGATTTTCCGTTCTGAAGCTATACTGTTCACAAACACACGAACAGACATGTTTCCGAAAGTAGTATTTTTGGATTCAGGGCTACTCAAAATGTGAATTCATGTTAAAAACACAACTTTGAGTTTGGGGTCGAAAGCAATGCTTCTTCTACCGATAGAAAGTAAAAATGTATGATGCCATAATAGTAGGCCTATATTATATAATAATTTGAATATATATCATGGTGTATTATTTACATAATAGAATAATATATTTATAATATTTGTTGTTATCAATATACTTATTATATATCTTAATTCTTAAGAATAACTTGTATTAATTTCGTAACATTACTTTTATTTTTACTAGTATAGGAATATAAGCTATGCAATGCTTATACTGGCCTTGGTTCATCTATTGGTCAAGATGGTCATGCAAGCGCGATAGTTTAGGGCTCGATAACTTTCTGATGGAAATGTAAGCCATGAATTCATTGTATGCCATCAGACTAGTCCTCTTTAATAAGGTCTGCAAGTCTAATGGGAAGAAGGATGTACAGCCGGAATGAGTCAAATGAATATAAATGAATGTTGGGAGCCGACACTGCTAGGGATAGCAAACCACGACGCGGGTCACTCATCATGTAGTAATGGTGGCAGGAGATTACAGTGCTACCACCTGCAGGAAAACAAACATAAATACATTCAAGTGTTTAGGAGGGCCATGTATGGAACCCTGCGGTGGCTACGTAATCCGGCCTTGCTGACCTGACGTGAAGGACCTGGCGGAGTGGAGTACAGTGTCACTGATCCTCTTGACCAGAGTTCACATATTTCTAGCGAGTATCGATTACTCAGGTAGCTTAACCAGTAGCCACTGTATTCATTATTCACTGAAACCAGTCGTGAACAAGGCACATCGTAAGGGCAAATGGCATATTCTTTCAGTGTTAGCTTACCTCTGACGTTCAGAGAAAACGCAATCATCTCAGTGTAAAATAAAGATAGAAATAGAACTCGTGGTGGAATTCACTGTGTGCTTACGTTCTGCTATTGTTTTTAAGACAATAGTGAACTTCTACTAAGCATAACGCGTGACCGTACGGTCGTTGCAACAAATTTTTGCTCTCTCCGCTATTACCATTTCTCGCCGAAGATTCACTAAGACATACATGGGCATTTACTGGTTCGCGAACCACTTGTGGTCCTTGAACTTCTCGCATTACACACAAGATGGCATTTCGGACATTCGGTGTACGTGATAGATTATTCCCATGCATGAGTCATACTCTCTTTGCAAGCAGTGACGGGACGCGACACAGTTCCGATTGGAAAGGCATTATGGCACATTCTAAGCCTTTGTATAATGAAATAATTGCACACGTAAAAGAATCATTAAAAATACAAGATTGTTTTTATTATTTGTTTCTTGTAGTGTACATTTTAAAGTGAAATTAGTGTTTCCCTAAGAATGAGCAATCGCCACTGCACTTATTGTCTGCTTGTGTCTCCATCTATCCGTTCTTTTCGATCTATGTATAAGTTGACAAAAGTTTGCGGGTTGCGTGTCAATGGATAGGGGTTTGCCCATGTCTGCACTAAGAGAATACCCTAAAGATTATTTCAGTATTTAACTCATATATCTTAAAGTAGATGTTCAATATTCTGTTATTTCTTATATTTACATATTGGACAACGACCAATAAATGTTATATCATCATATGGAAGGAACATCAAACTTTTAAGTCTCCTTAACTCTGATGTTTGAGAAAACCCGACTTCCTTGACTAAACGGCGACTGGACTTTTAATGGTTCACTTCAACTCTCGCCCGGGTGTCATTGTGATTCTTGAGTCTTCTTATTTAAATCCGTTCCATAGCTGAAAGTTATCTCCTAACACAATCTTATGTAGAATGCATCGCAAATTTCAAATACGTTATCTAAAAGTAATGTGCCTCCAAAGTCAGGTGTTATTAGACTATAGAAAGTGGCATTTTCTACAACTACTTTAAGAAAGGTGAATAGAATTATTTTGCCATTAGTAAACCGCGGGAATACGGCCCTCAGCGTGCAAGTTAATTATGATTGTAGCTTTTCCCCGGAGAGTGATTTGACTGCTTAGGTCGAGAAGGCCATGCCGCCTGACTATAATAATTTCCTCTATATGCAACCCTTCAGAAAGAACGTTCTCTTGGGTTTGATGCCCACTAGGTTATAGAAATCGTAGGTTATAGTAGGTTATAGAAATCGTATGTGATGTGGTTCGTATTTTAATGAATAGCCTATAGTTTATACGTAGACAGACATTAACAAATAACTTTTAATACATATTAATTTTATTTCAAACGTTCCAGCTTTATCAACAACACGATGGTGTCTCCCCAAAGTAACATGTTACAAGAGAGGGAAAATACAGTGCCCATTAAAATAATATAGTGAAAGTAGAAAATGGTGAATTCCTGCAACTTTGATGGTTACACCAATTGTCTTGCTGATTAAAGATATTGGTAGGTTACTACTTAGTACATTTGACTTCTATGCTTGGCTATTATATGTTGAATTTGAGATTTTTTCAAAAACAGCTTGTAATGATTATCATGAACTGTAGGTTTACGTACTTGGCCAGCATTCTATTAATCTATCAGTATCGAAACTACATTTTCGAAAAAAAATTAGAGCTACGCCATTTAGCGTGGACACAGACAAACAATATTGCATTTAACTTAAAACGTGTTATTATAAGAGTAAAAATAAAGATAATTATTTTATTATGTATATAAGATAGAAAAGTTAGGAACTGTAGTAGTACTGCCGACTTTGAGTAGCCACTTGTGTTCGCAGTGGAGAGATATTTTAAATAGAGGGATTGTAACAGGTCTAAGGACTTCCTCATGTGCAGAAATATCTAGCTAATTCTCTGAACATGAGCTTATGAATGGAATACGGGCTACATAGTTTGAATATAATTGTGAAGACTTCCATTAGCGCTCGTATAAATGGAAAATGAGTATAAATGATGTTCTTGTGTTTGACTTTGACTACTGGCTGTGCTCTTTGTTAACAAAGTAGAGAGATAATTTGAAGCAAGTGAACTGTACATGCATGCCCTAGTCTATGTAGATTCGTTTCCCTGTTATTTTGTTCATCCAGTTCAACAGTTCTGCTACATTCTCTCCCACATAACAATAGCATTCTCTCTTTATTAGAATCAGCAGTAAAATATTTCAACATCAGGAATGTGAAATATTGTTTTCCACGACTTTCTTATCTTAAGGGAGTGTCAAAGTGATAGAATTCCTCCCAGATAATGAAATTATTCAACTGACGAGAAGATTTCCAAGCCTTTTTTTTTATGGATTATGCAAGAGTATTGCTGTTTTATTACTTAAGCACAGATAGGCCTAATTATAAACTCAGCGTGAGCTGGGAGCGATGCCATTCGTCTGTTCAGTTTGTGTCTAAAATCAGTAAAAATTAAATAGACGAATCAGTTCTTAATCAGTAAAATGACGTGAAAAATGAAATAGTTTTATTCTTCTTAAATGTAACTCTGTAAACAAGATGCCCTGACGATGGTTCAACGTAACCAAAAAGCCTAGGCGTAATAGATGAGATTGAGAATAAAGATATCACGTTATTATTGTATTCAAATTTAGCTTTAATATCAATTATTACAGATTCAATATTGGAAACAAAGACCGAAATAGATTACAGGGTAATATTAATACTACAGTGATAATTATGTTTATAAGAAGGTTCTCAAAATTCTAAAGAATATTTGAAGGTAATTAGGATGTTTATAAATTTTTGTATAGTGATTATTTAATGTACATACATTATAGGGTACGCCGTGGCGCAGCTGTACAAACTGAAAGTTCGCGGTTTCTATCTCCGATTCTTAAGGTTCCGGGAAGTTTATCTTTGGATACAGTAAGTAGATATTTTAAATAGTAGGAACACAACACTTTAAAAAAATTCCTACTAAATGTATGTTTATTTTTTTCCGATTTTTCCACCCACAGGGCAAAACAGCAAGTCCATTTTTCTGGAACTGTAATCGGAGTATAGATGTTCTAGACAGCCGGATGGGTGAGTTCTATCCGGTCTAGAACCGACCCTAAGTAACCAAGTATCTCTGTCTCGCTCTTTTGTAGATACTAGTAATGTTTAGTAGAGTGAGACATACTACTTGTTTAGTTGGCCTGGGTAGCGCAGTTAGTATCGCGCTGGCTTTCTGCGCCCAAGGTTGCGGGTTCGATCCCGGCCCAGGTCGATGGCATTTATGTGTGCTTAAATGTGACAAACTCATGTCAGTAGGTTTACTGACAAGTAAAAGAACTCCTGTGGGACAAAATTCCGGCACACCGGCGACGGTCACAGACCTAAGTTGCAGTACATCGCCGTGGATAAATAGTCATACACCAAAACAACCAACCATCTGCTTGTTTACTTCAGGGCCGGATCTAGAGCGGAAAGTATCTACCCACATCACGTTTTCGTTCCTACCGTATGGTAAATTTCCAGTGTGTTTGTAACACTGACTAGTTGTGGTACGTGGAGGTAAAACTCCCAGTCTGTATAGAGCGTGAGGCGTGGTTTGTGTTGTGCTTCAAGGAGAGATGCCAATCGCCTATTTGCGTCGTTGCAAGTACCGGTTAAAGGTTGCCCTTTGCGTCAGTGCTGCTGCATAAGTTCTGTACTTTGTAATTGTCTTTGTACAGTGTTACACCAACAACAAGATTTTTATACAGTAGTGTGTTTCCAGTGAACTAGAAGAAATTTAACAAAGCGAAAGGTAAGCTTCCGTCGATTTATTTTTGTAGATGGTTTATTATGCCTTATGCATATTCGTAATTATTAATAAATGTAAAGTTCTTTTGCGTCCTCCCTCCTTGGCTGTGTGGTTAGACAGCTTCTACCGCTGGGAAACTCTGTAGATCCATGTGGAATTTGTGGTAGACTGAATGGAGTTGGAGCAAAGTCTTCTCTGTTTACTGCTGTTTCCCCTGCCGTATGCATTCCATCGTTGCTCCATTCATAATATGACCATTTGGGTGCAATAAAGGAAAGATTAATTATTAAGGTTGTATAATTTTCTGACTGTGTTAGTATCGTTCATATCGTAATCTCTTTTCTGGAAAACCCGAAATGAAGGGAGAAATTCCTTTAAATTCAGAATAAGCGGATTCAGAATAAGCGGCATTAACTCTGGAAAAGGATCTTAAAAGCCTTCTTTCTTAATCTGAATAGATGTAATTTTCTTTATAACGGTATTTCGGAATTCACAATCAGATTTGGTTAGTGCAAGTATTAAGCTAATGTTTATCGAAGTTAGTGTCACTTATTTCAACATTTATTGTAGTATGTGTTTTAAAGTTATGATTCATCCTTTAATATCCATAAAAGTGACATCATTTCCAATAAATTCCACCGTGCTAATGCATGTACTTTAAGTGCAGTCGAATTACAAGTGCACCATTCAAAATCAAATCTTAGTTGTACCCCTGCATGTTTACGTCGTATTACTATAGTTTTTTTGGTAAAATCCCAACTAAGGAGGTCATTTTTTTAGAACCGAGATTCTCTTCATAAAACACTTAAATCACACGAATTTTGTTATAGATAGATGTGTGGAGAGGAGATGTTGTCTTGGCGAATGATTTGGTCCAACCCACCCGCCCTAATTGATACACTTTCTTTTATATCACGATCTAGCGAAAACTCTCTTCTTCTCCACCATTTTTCTGTCCTCGTCCTCCTGATTGGACGTTGGAGGTGTGACGTCATATTGCTAAACAGTGGATGAACAGTGTGACAAACCCACAAGCCACTAGTTGCTCGTAAAAAATGGTGGTTGTGCTATTCAGTATATTGCTCCTTAACTAACATATACGTTCCTAACCTAACAAAACATCGGAGGTATTCAGTATATTGCTCCTTAACTAACATAAACGTTCCTAACCTAACAAAACATCGGAAGTATTCAGTATATTGCTCCTTAACTAACATAAACGTTCCTAACCTAACAGTTGGTAACCGTGTATCGGTCATAAACAAAAGAATCACACAGTCCGTGGAAATGTGAAGATCGCGTGAAATGGCCTCCTTAGTTGGGATTACGCCGTTTTTTTTACCATCGTTACTATTAATGTGATTAGAAATTTTGGGGTCGTCTTAACCTAACCTGGTTAATGTAGGTAAGTATTAATATAGTAAGTTATAACACAGAAAGAGACCCTTATTCATCTTTTAAGAAAAAAGATATACAGATGAACGTCGTATACTATTTTGCTACAATTCAAGTAGGTCATGTTAAATTACCCTTATAATATATCAAGTATATCATACCATCTAAGGATGCTGTGGCGGGGGATTTCCTGTCACCACTTGAACGAATCTGCAACGAAGTGAATATTAATGAAGCAGTGGTAACCTTCAGAGGGTTATTGTGCTTGAGGTTATTTAAAGAACTTGAAATATCAGTGTCAAGATCCAAGGTTTGAAATCATCCCGAAACGCCATTGCCGAAGTTTATCTCTGGCTCGGAAAAATCTCACTTTAAACCGGAAATGGCGACCAACTAAAAGGAAATAATACTCAACAACCTAACGTCGTTGGTTATATCGACACACCAGCCTAAGTTTCGAATTTCGTCGTAATATGGATGGATGAATGAAGTGCATTTATTGATACAACAAAAAGTCTACAAAATGCCTTTATTCTGATTTAAATTTGAAAATACATTCTTTAAATAATTGTTCAAATTCTAAAAGTTTGCATACCCCTCCATTCCTTACTCCGATAGAGTAAAATATTTAGGTATTATAATTGATCAAAGAATCGGACAAACAAATTACTTATTTAGTTAAAAGGATGCATAGAACATTATATAAATATTATTTTCTATTTTCTAAAAATACCCGATTTAAGAATAATCTACTTATTTATAATACTGTCATCTACCAAGTATGGCATATTTGGTAGGGTAGGAGCTTTTCCACTTACTTTGTTTCAAAAGTGAATAATAGAAATTTGTTTATCTGTACCTCTAGATTATCCGTCTAAATAAATATTTCCCGAATTTAACGTACATAGTGTTTATCAAATTTACAAACTTTTTTTTTAGTTACGTTTAGAAAGTCAAGGTTCAGATCACATCCTCAACAAAAACCACAAAAGCTGGTATGAAAATGAAAAAAAGTATGTCTATCTCACTCTTAGGTCATACAAGTGATGTTCTAGAGTGAGACAGATGTACTGGTTTTCGTTTACTTTAGCTTTGTTCTTAGAGTGAAAACAGTATAGGTATTTCCAAAGAGCAACATATCCGAAGATTAAACAATTATGTATATATTACCACATACTACAGTTCGATCCAAATATGCACTAATTGTTTGCATCTTTTCTAACACCAGATTACTAAATGCTAATGTTAATGTTTTCGCGCTGCTAGAATATGGACAATCCATTTCGCTATGACCTTTAACCCTTTTCACTCCAGGCCATGGCGCGGTTATAAAGAGGTCGCAACCATTTTTGTTATTAATGCACTGATGCTACCGTACCTTTTAAAGCACTAACTGAATTAGGAGTTAAAGTCCAAGCTTAATGCATACTGTATCGCCTTTATATCGCCATAGATAAAACACAATTGGGCTGTTTTTCACAAGTGCTACCCCTTTATTTCAGAAATGATGGAGTTTATTGGAATTGGGCCTGTGGAGGCTGAAGGGATATGGGACCACCTCATTGCTTTCCCATACTGTAAGTACAATGATCAAATATCCAACCGAAGACTTGCCATTTCATCGAACTTTTTTTCTTGTTTATAAATTAATTTATTAACTAATTAAGTGTCCAACGTTGTGGCGCAAAGGAAGCGTTCGCTCCTCCCACTCAGCGGATCCGGATTCGATTCCTGGTCGGGCTAATCCAGAAAATCTGTCGACTGGAAATCATCATTAGAGAGTTCAATTTGCTTCTTACGTCGGAAACTAAAACTTCGGCATTTAAACTCTATGCTCACGTGGTTTCAACTTTGAACGCGACAAAGTGATAGTTACCTGTTAAGTATTATTAATTTGTATTTTTTTTCAAAGTACCGGTGACTGCTGATATTGCAGCTGATCCAACAAATTTTCTTGCATTTGATAATTGGGAAAGCTAGGGTGACATCCCATGAGATCTACCTATTAACCAAGTTAAGCCTCTTGCCTTCCGATCAATATCCTAATTCCGACAGGTTCTGAAACAGAAGGAAATTTTGCAGACACCAATGATCGCTTAGTAATGACCATTACTAATTCTGATTTAGAAGGCGTATGAATTCACATAGGCATATCAGCAATTTTTTTTCTGGGGAAACCATTAATTTTAGCCCAGCAGCGAAAATGATGGCACTCTAACATCCTATAAAGTTCTAGATATATCACGGGTTGTACAACACATTACGTACAGTATCCTTTTTTGCTCATAACTATCGGATCAAGTTTTCTGATTTTATTACGTACCAGAGAATTTAAAAAAAAGTTATATAACAGCAATAAGACCGGACAAATACTTCCGACATGGTATTTTATCCAGAAAGTCACACTTGATTGACTAACATTTTAATTTCATTGCTACATTTTCATTGGTCGAAAGTGAAATGACGTCATATAAATAAAATAGTTATTTAATTTTTTAAAGTTAAAATCATCAGGACATAAAAATAATTATTGCTTAGTTACTTTCCTTTTCCATTTTGATGAGAATAATTACTTACGATAAAAACAATTAAAAATTAATGAAGTGGATTGAAACGTTTTCCAAACGTTATGTAACATGTAGTATCCGTTTGAATGGAGTAACTGAATTTACAATGTTTTTTAAAGTTGTGGTTTCAGAGGGACAATAATGAAATGGTTTATTTCGAGATGCCTGGTTGTTTATGTCCGTGATTATCAGTTACTCCAGTCTAAGCCGTCTCCCTCCTTCGAATTACTCCTCCCATTACCACATTCCACACTCTTTCCAAATCCCGGTCTTTTACACCAGACTTCATTTTAAACCCACAATGGAAAACCTCGTCGTCAGTACTTGAAAATAAAAAAATACAAAAAAAGCAGAACGAGTGAGAGAGGGGATAAAAACAAAAGACAGCGTTCATAAAACGTTTTTAAAAACTCTTAGAGGGAAGCACAGTTTTGTGTGCATAGCTACATGCATACAAGTTTCTAAATATACACATTATTTGCGTTACAAACTCACTGAGAGATACTACTGCACCCACTCCGAGCCCTTTTCTTTCTTTTTCAACAACTGATCGGGAAAAATTATCTTGTTGCTTGATTTTTCAGAAGAACCTAAATTCTTTAGTCCGTTCTAGGCTATAGCCTTAACAATTATTTTCGTTACTGTGTTCATTATGTTCTCTTAAATACATATTAATGAAGTTTCAAACATGTTACATTGGAAACTATTTCCATAATCGTAGTCAGATTAAGTTATATTGTATCTCGTGCCCCACAATGCAGCGAATGGGGATCCACTTTAATATAATAGAACAGTGAAGTTACTTTCAAAGTAATAAGTTATTTGAAATTTAAAATTATTTCCACAAAGAAGAACTCTGATTATAATGGAGTGTCTGTGATGTGAAGCTTACACATTCAGAATTATTTCAAACACTGAGCCATTTCAAAGTTTGTTAACTTCGTCACCTAAACGTTCTATAAAAGCAGAGATATAAGATCCATGAACTATTTCTTGACACAAGGTAGAAGGATCTTTTATACACGACTTAGGATTGTCAATTGTAGAAATCAGATATTCCACTGGAATTTTTCTAATTGATTTTAAACCTAAAGCCCACCGATGATTTTACTTGATGACTACCTACATTAATACAGAAATTAAAGCGTCACGCTGGATTAAATAATTAAATATTGTTTTTCTTCATCGATTTATTTAATTATTTATTTATGTACATTAGGGACGTTTGTAGGAACGTTTGTGTGGCCCAAGCCGCCCGAGCCTTATAGATCCGCCAGCTGTTGGGGAAATAGTTTTTTATGGATCACATACATGTTTTTGACCAAAGACATTGAGGGCCTTCTCGGATGAGTAAGCAGCCCTATAACTTATCGAAGCCACCTCCGAGACAACACGAACACATAGAATGATATAGTAGAGTTTTTAATGAAATGCCCAGGCGACTTCGAAGGAATAAACCATTATGTCGGGTGTTTCTTTTTATTAACCTGACCAAGTTGGTCTTGATTTCCGCTTTCCAAAAGAAAAGCAATGTTGCAATATTCTCTCATTGTTTCGCTCCGCGCGGAGTAAACGGGAAACTGTCACAGCCAACACAGGACATTCTTAGATTTTGATTGGCTGAGGTAATTAGCCAATTAGTGCGGTAAAAATAAAGAGCCTGGATTGAGTTGTGATCAAACTTTTCTTCCTAACAAAAGGAAGCCGCCTGGGTATGCAAGGAATAACTGGACTGTACACACCAGTCACACACACTCATTCTGATAGTGATAAAAGTTGTCATACCCCTTCCTAAAGAATACCCAGGAAGAAGTAACAAGTTAAGTGATTTGTCAAAGAACCTCTTTTGAGTTAATTTTACGTAAATCTACAACACGGGATCAGTGGCTTTACTTAACACGATGATGGGTGTACGCCTATGTGAAGCTTACAACCAAACTTGAGTGGATGGCGTGAGTTTTTAATAATTGTACCACCGTGCAAGAGTGAAATTTGGGTCGTTTTACTTCTACAATGTTGTGCTGGTGTTTGAACCACATCGTATTACAAGTCTTAGTGGTGAAAATCTGGAGTGAAATCTCATACAGCCATATGTAATTGCGCTAGATTATCATTACTTGTCGTGACCTACCGTTTGATTGTATGATTTTTAGTTTGGAGAAGAATTATTTGCATATTGATGTGGTTGCAAACATTTTCCTGTATTTTATTCGAAAGAACTTAAGTAGTAGATATTTAGTGTTTCTAACATTCGAAAAGTATCGACGCCTCTTTTAAGCCTTCAAATTTATATTTCAAAACCATGTCTGTCAGAATTTCTACGAATTGCCTTGTAAGTTCCTTATCTGAATTTCGCATAAGCTGTACTTAATAATAGTTCTTAAAATAATAAACGCAAATAAATATCGTCTGGTGCAATCAGTATGCATGTATGTATAGAGATAAGTAGGGTTAACAACAAAGAGGCTTTATATTATTGAGAATTCTGTCTTTTGTTTTTAAACATTATAGGCCTACTTAGGCTATACTTTCCCCCACAAAATGCAGAAGGATGAATTAATTTCATCATGTGAAACTATTTAACTAAACTCATTACAAGTAACTTAGTGAAAATGTTCTCTTAGTGAGTACTCTCACTTTTTAAACCATTCTTATTCACTGGCACTATCATTGTCGCTAGCGTAACTTTCATTTTTGTTAAAGGCACAGGATCATAATATTTTATTTCCACTTTGTATTATTTTCAAGATCGTGCTTTATGCTTTGTAAGCTTTTAAAAGTTGTATAATTATAGACATCTGACACAATAAAAGATAAGATGGCAACCATAGCTACATTTTGTGGACGCTTTTAATGATTTTAATGATTTGACTAAACTAAACTCCGTGGCGCTACATCCCTGGAGGGACTTGGCCTACCACCCGACCGCTGCATCATCTCCCGTAGGTAGATGGCAGGATTGGGGGGCATGTGGTCAGCATGCCGACACCCACGGCCGTTAATGGTGGTTTTCTGGACCGGTTTAATGATTTGAGGTTGCCCTAATTATAGCGACATACAGACGGCGGTAGGGGGGTAACGCAACTGCAGTGAATGTTTCAATTACCTGACATCAGAACACGCATTGTGCCCTTTACTAGTCTGGCTGCAAGTGAAATTCATTCAAGTTTTTATACAGCAATATAATTTAGAGTCAAGTTTTCTTATGCCATTCTGGGATGGTGTTGCGAAGTCTGACTGACAAGTATCACAGAGATGAAAAGTTGCGTGTTATGAATTTTTCTTTGTGTGTTTCGCATGTGATACTTCAATGTCACCAGCAAAGCCTCTTCTTATTTTCCTGTCTGTCGACGTTTATAAATGATTTGAATACGCAGCTTGTAACGGCTTAAGGCTTCCAAACCCAGGGATCACAGTACTGGAAAACAAGAAACTCCTCTTACCGTATCGTCATCTTATTCATGTATCCATAGAAAAGATAAACATTATTATTATTATTATTATTATTATTATTATTATTATTATTATAGTTAAGGTTGAAGGTATGATCTCTGCAGCTGAAATTATTAGCAGAATGTGAACTTCGTTAAACTCTCATATTCGTTTAATTTCAATTTAATGTATACATCTGCATTTTCTCGTTAATTGTGGCATTTAGGTTCTAGCAATTAGGGACAGTTATGTCAATTAAAGCGCTATTTTATTCTTCTTGCCAAGCAATATGATGTCTAGTATCTGACTTGGTACAGACATATCAGTAGCTATTGTACAGTCCTAGTATAGTTTGGAGTAAGGAGAGTCTGTTACTGTTTCTGGTTTATATATTTTGCAGTAGAATACCATTTAAGATAGGTGCCATTAGTTAGTCTCAGATAATAACATCAAGAATAATAGTCATTCTACAGTACATGTTCTAACGCAAATAAATAATATTATTAACCATAGCACAATATAATATAACGCACCCCATAAACATAAATAAATATAAATAAGAAATGCTACAGGGTTTCGACCATGCTTTACCATTGCTAGGTTTTCTTGCCATTCGTTTGAATAATTTCATCATCTTGGTGCAGAATTCTGCTGAGGTAAAGAGGTGTGAAGGAGTCATCAATGAGATAAATTCTTCCATAATGGGTAGATCTAACTGTCTTTATTGGAAGTAAGCCCTTACGGCATTGATCTGATTCTTGCACATGTTACGGATATCACAAACGCGAGGAAATGTAAGACGCGTTGAGTTAATGCTTGCTATACTTTTTGAGTGTGGTCCAAATTTTTCGTTGAATTTTAATATCACACCACTAGATTATTCCAAAAGAATAAGTAATGCGGATGATAGATATTGCACAGGAGTTAATAGCTTTTACCAAGCTCGGTGTTGCACATATATTTTTACTACTACTACAGTTTCATACTGTCTAACATCTCTACATTCTTAAACATTTCTTGACGAAAAAGTTTCATGTTAGCGTTAAATACTTGTAATTAATTAACTGATTTGTCTGAATATTGTAAACGGTAAATTGTTTGACCTTATTAAGTGACGAAGTGTAATCAGGCCTGCATTGCTGCCAGAGTACTGGAGTAAACAAGTCTTGTTTCTCTGCAACGGTAAATGAACGATTTATTGAAAACAAATATATGTTTTATTTTCAAAGCCCTGCGATAAGAAAATATGATCTTGTACCTTATTGTGTGGTTTATGTAATAAACTCCGTGGCGCTACATCCCTGAAGGGACAAGGCATACCACCCGATCGCTATGTCATCTACCATAGGCAGATGACAGTATTGGGGCATGTGGTCAGCATGCCGACACCCACGGCAATTAATGTTGGTTTCTGTGACCGGAGCCGCTACTTCTCTATCAAGTAGCTCCTCAGTTTGTATCACGAGGCTGAGTGCACCCCGTTCCAGACCTCCCTACCCAGGTAGGAGGTACAGGGGATCGAACTCAGGCCTACGGATCCGTAGCCATCAACGCTAACCAAGAGACCACGCTGGCGGTCATGTGGTTTATGAGGTAGATATTAATTAAGTTAAACAAATTGGTGTCCTTCTGTATTGCAATCATATCATACATTGTTTTAATCTTGAACATGAGTATAGTCACCATCCTGTATGCAAGGAAGGACTGATAGCGGTGATGAGAGTTTTGTGCTTCGCAGAATCAACGTAATTATACAGCGTTCAACAATCTCATTAAGTTCTCAAGTCCACTAAATTTAATTCACTTAAGTAAGTCTGTTTTCCCCTTAGAGCCAGTAAGAGGAATTCGTCAAGTAAGAACGCAAAGTAAATAGGAACTGGCAGAAGGCGAAGCTTATAAAGAAGGGAGTTTATCTCCTCAAGGCTCAAGTGTCTGCTGTTTACGATCATCAGTACTTTCTGTTAGTATTATACAATATAACATTTCTAAAGATTGAGACTCTTAGTGATGAAATATTTTACAAAAGAACAGCATTTCATTTATTTGAGCAAGTACGATAAATATTAAGTTTTGAGTAAACCCGTAGTATATAAATCGGTAAGTCGAATATTATTCCCCTTTTATTCAGACATTCCTTCTGAGTGGTTTGACCAAATAAAATAACTTCGATTACTTAGATTCAGGATGCAGTTTGTCCAAATATCATGCCGGTTTATTTAAATATTGGTTTCTCAGTTTTTCGTTCCAGTTGCAGGGTCAGTATACCTAGGTAATTATGAACAGATGTCCAAAATAAGTGCAATAATTCCAAAATACCCACCCTTTTTCGAGCCTCCAAGGAAAAAATACAATATGCAGTTTCATATTCACATCCGTTATCCGTACCGATATCTTGAATATACTCACAGATGTTCTTAGAGCATGTCTCTAAGAAGTTTTGAACAACGGCTTATTTTTCGTAAAATGTTTAGGAAAAATAACTGAGTATGTAAGCGTGATTTTTTCCGGTCATGGAGATATAATAGAGATATTTAGGCAGACAGGAATATTTTACTGTAAATTCTGTATAGAAAACGTTATTTCGTTTTACAGTAGCACTTACGTGGCGCTTTAGTCCCTGAAGTAATTTACGATAAAAGTCAGTATCGAACGAATAGTACTTATCTACTACTTACATGAAACCTCGGACTTGTTTTTATATCTGCGAGAAGCATTGGACAAATATATTACTAGTAATACATGGAGACCTAATGAGCTATGAACCGGCTGCGCGGTGTTTTTCTGGCCTGTGATAGAGGCGCACATTGCCGTCTAGAGCTATCATAGAAAGCGCTGATGCAACCATACAGCTATTTCCTTAACTATGATTACAGGCTTCACTTATAAACTTTATGAAAGTAGGTGCAGAAACTAGCCATTCTCGTTATCCATACATTTATGGCATCTCTTTAAGAAACCATCCATCACGCGTCGTAGTTCATATTGCGAAATGCTGGCTACTTCCTGGCGGATATTTTGTTTCACTTCTTCCAGCATGTGTGGGTTTGTAAATTATAGCATAAAATATAAAATACAAACCCACATACCTATATAGTGATAGTTGGTTACTCAAAGCGATGCCAAACATGTATTGACGGCGGTGGCCAGTTTCAGCATCTTCTTTCGTAATGTTCGTAAGTAAAGCCTTTAAGCATATTAAGGAAATTGTTCCATGGTTGCATCAGCGCCACTCTGTGATAGCCGCAGACGGCAATGTGTGTCGCTATCGCGGACCGGAAAAACAAGCGCAGCCGGTTCATAGTTTATTGGGCCTACCTGTGGAATCAGTTGTATTTGACCCCCCAAGCAATAATATGTTATTATTAGACTTCGGACTTTTAGGTAGCTAAAAATCCTGTTTTAGGTACCTAAAATAGGCTCTAAAAATTGGAAAATAGGTTCTAAAAATCGTAAAATAGTCTCTTATAAAATCGTTAAGTTGCCAATTTTCTGAAATATCTCAATTGCAATGCAGAATATCATATTTATTGAAGTCACCATAATCATGATAAAACGCAGATATAGGCATATAGTACACAGAATTATATAGACCTATTACTAGGGCCTGTATTACTACCATAACAGTGAAAACCTAATCCCTGCGCCCAGAAGCTACGCATATCATACTAGCATATTCAACCCCTGTTTCCCTCAGTGATTCAGAGAACTACGTTTTATTATTATTATTACTATTATTATTATTATTATTATTATTATTATTATTATTATTATTTTATTAATTTTAACTGGATATGGGAGTCAGGAGAAAAATACTACATTTTCTTGGGAATTCCAAGGAATTTTTCTACTGAAGACGAAACATTCCTTACTGTTTAACCACGTCACAAATGTGTCATGTACTACACATTCCGAGCTAAAAATTTAGTACGAACTGAAAATAAATGCTAGAATTTATAACAAAAAATAACTTATTTTGAACTTTAGAGGAAAAACAAGCAAAAAGGCAATATTAGGCTCTAACGTAAGAATAGGCTGTTTTAGGTCCTATAAAAGTATCAGTTTTAGGCATAGTCACTTACGAAACATGCATATACAAGTTTTCGTCCATATATCACTTAAGGATTAAAATAGGTTTTTACCTTAAATCTGAAGTCTAGTTATTATGCATAGTTTATGTAACTTACACTTCGTTTTTATTTTTGGGTATATGTTGTTTTCTCTCTGAGCACGAAGTTGATCAATGTTGTGCCAATAGTTACGATTCCATAGCATGCAAAATATTGGATTTAGATTTTTTCATTATAGTAATGACGGCCGTCCTGTAGGCCTAGTGTTAGTTACACTTTGAAGTTCGTCAATGTGTGATAATAGTGCTATTTGAAACTCTGTAAATGAAATCCCTCTGTGATATTATTTTAAAACATGGAGAGAGCTCCAGGCCTGTCGATCATCAAAAGGTTTGTTGCTAGAAAAACGAGAGGCCCTCAAGTTATTTACTCGAATAATACAAAACTAAAATGAAAAATTAATTAAAAACCCATAGCTTTAATGAAAGTAAAAAGTTTTATCGACTGTTCACATGAATTGTTGACTTATCAAGGAATTGGCGTTCAAACAGGTTTAAAAACTCAAAGAAGACTTGAATTTATTCAGCCGATCCTTGCGCGAGGGCTTAGGTTGATAGGATAATTGAGTAATTCCCAATAATATAGTATTAATTTTACTGAATTATTCTTGGGAATTTCCCATTCACTTCTTACAGACTATCGTTCGCATATCAAACTACTGTTATATATTCTAGGAAAGTCATTGCTTATTTTCAAAATAAAAATGCTGGAGTTCATTGTTCGTTCTTGATTTGATGGCCAATGGCCACCTGTATGACTAAGTACCGCAGTCTTGGTTCGATTCCCGGTACCTCCTCGAATTTTGCCAGGTCTAAAACCGAGTGCACTCATGAATTTCATATTTAACCTGCGAGGATGCAGATACGTTATATGATGAGGTATAAAATACTCCAACTAGTTCCTCGCTATTTTGATTTTATAAAACTTATTTGCTATTCCATCAAATTAATAGTATCGTGTAGGTATCTCTAAAAATTACAGTCGTCAACATAATAAAACATACATTGCACAAACGTGATGGCATTCAAATTTTGAATATTTCCCCTATTCAGCTATCTTATTATAATGTAATGACACAAAAGAAGATTATCAGCAAAAAGGCATTAAGGACCTGAAGAATACATAAACTTCTCATCTGACTGATAATCCGAGATAAATATATATTATTCAGACTTTACGACATGAAAATCTCAAATCATGTATTCACTTTACCACCTTCATGTCCGATTGTCTAAAAGTCCTGGAGGATCAACAGCATTATACAGGAAATATTTTTAGTTTCCCTACCTGAATTGTGTCCGGCACTGAAATTGGATGTCAATTTTACAGTTTCGAGATGCTTCGAATCCAAAAATACCGTTGGAGAACTACTTTTCGTTCGACCATATTATTATTTGTGACGTAACAGTCTCATAATGATATCCATTTTGATTCTGATTTTCATTACAACACTGATGTGGTATCGATTATTATCGAACACTGAAAGATCTTGAATCCTTGAAGGCAGCAAATGAAACTGCTTAATAAACAGCCTATATTTAAAATTAATTCAATTCTGTTCGTGTTAATTTTCATATTATACTCAATTAAGTTCATTTCTTCTTGTAAAAATCCGTTCGTTTCATTAATACGGCCAAGAACTAGCTTCGACTTGACCATGCGCCATTAGTTGCCATCTATTACAAAAGACAAGCACTGTGAGAACTTGGTAACAGCTGATTGTCGACGTCAGCTGATTTCTTCTTCTTTTATGAACCTAAATTCTCAAAACTGAGACATTTAATAATGATCGAACAGAAATAGTCTCGTGCAGCGAGCTTATAATGGCATTAATTAAGTTATCGGTATCTTAATTAGCATTATAGACAACATTTAATATCACTTTGCACGTAAAAAGTATGTTTTAAATATTTCCCCCTAAACGGCTCTAACGATTTTGTTTAAATTTTTTACACAGAGAACATTTATTATACTATGATTTTTTTTATTGTTTTATACATTTTCTGATGGTTGTTTTATAAGCTGCTCATCACATTCCCAAGTTTTCGCCTTGTGAATAAAGTGGCCTTCAATGAAATTTAGACAACTTGCGCGCCTTTTGCTCGGTTTCGGAAATATAAAGGTGGGGAATGTCATGTGAGTGTTTCTCGTAAGTTTTGTCTCTATGTTTGCCGTTAATGTAAATACTGTTCAACTACCATATATTAAAATGGGTCACATATTTTTATGTCATCTGTAAGAATCAATGGCAGTATAAGAGGATTTCTCTAGAATTACTCTAAAGCTCTCAATTGATTTCCAGTACTCGGAGGATTGTGATCTTACTCTCTTTTATATCGGGAGTCGTGTTGCACTGAAAGGGTTTCCATGCTCGGAATGAGGTCACTTCGAAAGGGCATTGTAATTAATCATAGGTCTGCATATTTACATGATCCAGCCAGCGCTACGTTATGCTACCAATTATCGTTAAGTATGCGCTTAAAGGATTTACTTTCCATATTAACTACAACTCTGTTGACTATGTGGCCATTCTATTCCACCTCTCCATTCCCCATTTGTCTGTTCGTTTGCAAACGCTCTGCATATTGATTGTTGTAATGTATAGGCTTAGGTTTTTCTCAAAATCTTTGCTTTACAATTATTTCAATTATCAATCCATTTCAAATCTCCATACTTAATAAAATTGTATGAGTTATAAAAAATAATTCAGTCATAAAATTCCTAATATTTTCATTACTACTATCATTTGTTGGGTAACATAGAAAAAATTCAGTCATGTTCATTATTAATAGTTTATTTGCAGTTGTGTTTGTTACGATGAACATAATCAATCATTGATAACTGCACTATAACAGATTATTATGTACATTCACTAATGGTAGTCTTTTTGGAAAGTTTGATAAATATGTAGATACGTTATTAATTTTACCTGAAATTTTACTTCATTTTTAAAAAGGATTCTTCATTCCAAAAGTAGCTCATTTTGGAAATGATAACTAGAAAACAGGCTCATTAGAAATATTATTAATATAACACACACATTAGTTATAATTTTCTAAGTTAAAGACAGAACACACAAAATATATGAAAACTTGCATAAAATGAACGCAAGTAAAGCTTGAATCTGAAAAAGATAACTATAAAAACGATAAAAGCTGGAAAGATCATTAAGTTCTTGTCTTTCTGTTTCTAAGTTAGTCGGCCCGACACAGGTCGATAACATATATGTAAATATAATAGCGACGATCCCATATCTATAGATTTATAATCATATTGAACTTCTGCAGGACAAAATTCCCGCATTGATGGTTATGAACGAATTCCCAACGCCACATGATTGGACAGATTTTGTTTATACAACCTAAATATTTACATATTAATTATCCTTTTCCACGTCACCTTTTTATTTCTCATTATTTATTTTTAAAATTATTTGAGATAAATTAATTACCCGAGTGAGGAAGATGCTCGTGTAATAAACCCCCGAAAACTTAAAGGGTTATAAACATGACAGCGCTAAACTTGCTGGCGTTAAAGCACTTAAACTTGACAGCGTTATAATCCCTTGAAAGAACATTCCATGCTACCATATACTTATAATGGCAATACCTATAAAGGAAAATGCTTGTCAGAAATAAAATATGGCCACTCTTATTCTGTTGCTTTTTTCGATGGATGATTTAGAAAACAGTTGAACTAGAGACCGATCCCAATTTCTATCTTACCGGCTTTGCTATAATAGCTTCCTTCTTCAACTAAGCCTCCGTGGTGTATCGCTAACTGTTAGGCAGCCAAGGTAGTCACTATTCTTTTATTTTGCCAATTTGCTTGAGTAGTTTTATTTTACACTGCTTAACCAAGCCATGAAGTGTAAATCAAAGAAAACTGCATGTTAATCAGGTAATTGATTATCGAGTTATAACAGTATTAACGGAATGAAAGGC
This sequence comes from Ectobius pallidus, assembly GCA_964059195.1. Lineage (NCBI taxonomy): Eukaryota > Metazoa > Arthropoda > Insecta > Blattodea > Ectobiidae > Ectobius > Ectobius pallidus. The sequence goes on from CAXKWD010000010.1 coordinate 104,718,734, forward strand.
AGATAGAGACACGTTGCTTTTCAAAATGAGGGTAGATGTAATAACTAGTAATGAGACTTCAAGGCATGCTATTATTATTGATCCTACCATCAAAATGGAACTGAGTTACCAACAACCAACCGGCAGAAGTGAATGAAGAGAAGATAGGAATTTATGAGCCGACAATCCCTTATTTTGTGAAAAAAATACCATCAGTACACAATACAATTAGTTGGTCTCTTAATTGAAGCCTATGGGACTATACTCAAATTTTCGGAAAAAAGTATGACCTTCATTCCACCTTAAGAAATAATACTGTCACCACGGTGCTAAAAAATTCTTTGCCAGATATTTCATAATCATCTACAGATTAATTAATACTGTATTGTTACTTATCTTGTGTTTTCCTCATGTTATTTTAACAATCCTTAACATCACTAACTTTCGTTGTAGGAGCTGCCTTCATTGGGAGCATAATATTTACTTTTATTGAATGCAAAGATGTTGAATATGATTGATCAATCTCAACATTGCTGATTTCTTGAGAAAATCTTGTGGCGATCTCTTCACATCATTCGGTGAACCATAATGGATCTAAAGTAACTGACTCACCGCTCGATTATACATCTCAGTTTACCTGGTCCAGCCATCGCTTCGCTGTCTTCCATGTTGTCCAGCATCAAGTCTTTGCGTAGGAATAACTTTTTTTTTCAAAGTTTTCCTTCTGCCATCGAACTATGTACCCGAAGTGTTGTAGAATTAGCTGGAAACAATACCAGAAAATCTTTTCTTCGCTTTCAGTTCTTGAAAAGTCGAGTTCTTAGTTTAGTTCTCTATCCCTCTCAAAAGTATCACTTCTTTTGTGGTCTCCAGCTGTGATTGACATGGTTTAGCTTCATAAAGGAAAACCGAAAACACCAGATAAGGGCAGGTATTTCCAAATCATTGTAAGCTTAGATACAGTATCTCTAGCAGAACTATTCTTCATCTTATTTCCTGTGTGGAGCCACCATCTTTTTTAATCACAGAGTCCAGCCAAATGAACTGTTCACTTCCTCATTTTCTGACTATACCGGTGTACTATCTGGTCACATAAACTTCTGCAAGACTCGTTTTGAATTTAGCTCAATCTATGTCAGTAATTTACTAAGGTTTGCAACGATAAGGTTTGCAACGATATTCACATTATTTTCATGCAGTGCCAATCTAGACATAATCAAAGTGCAACAGTAATGTACTTTATAACGACTTTTTTTTATTACAAAAACATATGCAGTCTTGATTGCAGCCGCTTTATAGCTTCATAATATAGATGTTAATACTCGAAGAAATAGCCAGGCTTCTTACAACTTTATTTTTGCAGGAGAGAAAAAATGTAGACTTCTTTTTACGAGGGTAATATAACATTAAGTTATATGCTGGACATTTTTATTTGCAGAGAATTTTTTTTATTTATTACTAGAGTAATAACGCAATTCTTTACAAACGATAAGACTGACAAGAGCAGTTAAACTCAAGTATTCCGTTAAACGCAAAGCAGTTTTTCTTTTGCCAGTCGCGTGACAGTGGGCCATAAATAGGGTCATTTATATCGTAACCGTTCATTGCCTTCGTTCTCAATGATAGATGCACGTAAATATGTTGAAAGCTATCCCTGGAGTCAGCAAGTGGCTTTTAGTCCTTGATAAGAGCTTTTGGGCTCAAAGCGCAATAATTATCAAGAATAGTGTACAAGCGCTTCAGAGCTCGCTGCAATAATATCCATAATCGTAACAATAAACGCAGCCATATCGTAGCAACATAGGAGCAAGTAATGGTAGTGATGAAATTGCACGTTGCCAGGTATTGTATCTCTCCCTCTCTCTTTCTCTGTTTCTCTCACTCTCCCCCTTTTGTTCCATCCATTTACTCTCTGTTTGAATCTCATTTTATTTTATTCCTATATAAATTACCACGTTGTGTCTCGGCCTCCCTATCAAAATTTCTAGTTAAATCCTTCTTCTTCTTCTTTATTAGCTTTTAATAGATTCAAATATCTATCATATTTTAGGAGAATTATTTTACCTTGTTTCCATTCTTCACAGGGGCGGATCCACGGGGGGGGGGGAAATGGGGGAAATTCCCCCCCCCCAAAATTTGTAACATTAAGCACAAATTATTCAAAATTTATTAGATCATAACCCAAATACTTAAATTAAAGCAACGACATTGATTATTTTGAAATACCTTTGTAAGAAAATGCTGAAATGTTCATTTTGTTTTCAATTGTGTACTGGGAATAATTAATTTTTATGAGTAAAACTTCCCTCTCTACTTTGGTTCCCCCCCCCCAAAATGTCTCTCTGGATCCGCCCCTGATTCTTCATAATGGAACATGATAACTTTTACAATATTTTATTCTCTCTTGTAAGTAGTAGTCCTATACATTATTATTATTATTATTATTATTATTATTATTATTATTATTATTATTACTAAGCCATTAAGTAAAGTAACAATAGGCTACGCCAATATATTAAAAACACAAATCACATGCAGTATATAAAAACATAACTTACATACCAGTACATACGTACTTTTAAAACTCTTCAACTTCATACATAAGATATATATATATAGGATATATATACAATTATATATAATTGTAATATGTAGGGTCAGTTATTCATTATGTGTACATATAACTATATGGAACCGTCATGCAGAATGGATGCCGCAAGATGTGAACAGCATTCTTATGTGAAAATAGTCGCTATCTGAGGGAGAAATGCCAGAGAAAACCTTAAGGAGCTGATGGAAGATTTGGAGAATAACGCCCATTCGAACCTAATTTTAAGGGATCATGGGGTGGGTATGTGTGCTTTCATGCTTCCATCAACCGCAGTGCGTTAGAGTAGCACGATGCATGTTTATGGTTGTATGTTTCCGTCGTTATCCTATATCTTGTACCCGTATTAGTATTATAGGCCTACGTACTTTCAATACCCTGCCTTGTTATTTGTATATTTCCACATTTCCAAAAGACAATAATAGTTTTCTTGACTTATCTGTCAGGCACATATCTGAAGAAAAATCTTGCTGACACATATCTGAAGAAAAATCTTGCAGAACAAAATTAAAGTACACTGGTGACTGTCACAGGCCTAAATAGCAGTACATCCCTGTCTTTAAGTAACCATAAAACCAACAAAACTACATTAAATTAACAAAAAGATTTTTATTTTTTCAAAAGTTAGAAGGAGAATGGAGAAATCGTATATGTAAGATTATAGAGTAATGAAGAATTTGTGTAATACTGGGCTTTGGAAACAATGTTCTTCAGGTGAGAAATAATATAATTATTTTTCCAAAGGAAAGCTTCATGTGTATAGGAAAACAGCTTTTCTGCATTATAGCTTATTGCGTGAGCGTTTGTTTTCTAACTAATTCACAGCACATTCACGTGCGAGATCCTCTTAATCTAGGTCCAGGCAATAATCATAGCAGGTGCCAATTAGCCGGTGGATTTAACTGCTTGCCATGTGCAACTCTAGCGGATTAGCGATACCAATAACGCGCTAATTATATTCCTTAATGAGCACTGCTTCGACGACCATGCATTCCCCATATCTCTTCTCTTTGTTATATCTTGGAAACGGCATAAAGCACTTGGTCCCGATGAGGAATTAAGGAAACGAAGCATGACTTCACTTCTTTTGTGGTGCGAAAATAATTCGACTAAATACATTTCTTTTATGTATTATTTTATACATATATCTCAGGAAACCTTCGAAAATATCTAGAATATGCAGGAGCAGTGATAATTATTTTCTGGTATCAGTTAATTTTCTATCCTTCCAACTGATAAAATATGATTTTTTAACTAGAAAATTGTAGTCCGCGCTCACTTGATTTAAACCCAGTAGTCAAGTGTACAATTCGGCCGAGGATAATAGTTTTTTTAATCGAAAAACTCCTCTCTATGTGTGTTAAAAAGGTTTCTTATCTATGCTCATATTAAATATACAACCTAATCTAAAACATTCCGTAATATAATATCACATTAGAAGTAACATCAGTTACTAGTTTCGAATATAAATCGAAAAGTAATGTCATGTCTCAGCAGTCTTTCGGTGTGTTTAAATTGCGTCTTTTTCTGAAAATTGTAGCTTAGGACATGCATAAAACATTGATGTTGGTCAGAAATAAAATTCATCCTACAATGTACTTGATTTATAGGAAATAGCGTAAACTTATATCTTCACTATCATAAAGGAAATTAGCATTGTCTTACGAACGTCGAAATTTGTGTATTTATATGAATGTTTTGTATTTATAAAATAATAGTAATAATAATAATAATAATAATAATAATAATAATAATAAAAATAATAATAATAATGGAAAGGTTCGCTGCGTAAAACAACTCCCGGTGGGAGAATAAATATGAACGAGACTAGTATTAATATATAGAAATATATCACTGAGAGATATGATCAATACAGTTTTTCTTTTCAGCTAGCGTGATTTACATTATTGCCTCTGTTCTTCTGCCAATCTGACGTGTTATCAGGTTAGCAGAAAATACTGATAGGATCTGTGATATATTCCTCTCTTGAGAACACAAGGCATTGTTACGAAAGCCTGCAATTCTCAACTGTCTATCTCTAAAGAGTAAGGTTCTACTGCAGATATATTTTTTGTTCGGCCATACTGCAATACGCTTATTACATGTGACGTAGCAGTATAACGATACCCATTAAAGTGCAAAATTTCATTATAACACTGTAGTAATATCGATTAATATCTAACACGGAGCAATCTTGAAACCTTGGAGCAGCACAAAAACTGTGTATTTAAAATAGAATCCATTCATGTTATTTTTAATATTATACTAAGTTGCGTTCATTTCATGTTTTAAAGTCTGTTTGAGGTTAAAACGACAAGAGATGCTTCAGTTTTCCCCGCACACCATCACCTGCCTTCTATCGCAAAAGACAATAATTTACTAATAACTGATCGCTGAGGTCAGCCGACTCGTTTCTTTTATGAATAAAAAGTAAAACCTAAAGATTTAACTGTGCAATTTCCCTATAATGGCAATTTAGACACTCATATGAAACGAGCTTCGCTAAATACTATTAAAAATTAAAAATATAATATCCTTGCGTCAACTAACCCACCCTGGTGGGGAAATACGCAGTATGAAGTTTTTTAAGTTAAACTTCTTTAGACGCACTAGGAGTAAATCGAGAGCTAATCCAAAGTTGCGGTACGAAGAAAATCGTCACGAAAATAGCGGGGCTGTGACGGACCGCACAGAAAACAATCAACTCAATGAAGTTTAAAAAAAATTAAAATTCCAAAATTCTAAAATTCAGAATGAAAAAATCCAAAATTCCAGAATTAAAAACCGAAATCCAAAATTTCAAAATCTAAAAATCCAAAATTAAAAATTCGAAATCCAAAATTTAAAAATCCAAAAATTAAAAAATTCAAAGATCCAAAATTTAAAAAATCCAAAAGTTCAAAATTAAAAAATTCAAGGATCCAAAGTTTAAAATTCCAAAATTAAAAAATTAAAAATAAATTTAAAAGAAACAAAAAATTCAAAATTTAAAAAATCTAAAAATCCAAAATTAAAAAATCCAAAACCCAAAATTAAAAATCCAAAAAATGAAAAATTCAAAATCCAAAATCTAATAAATCCAAAATTAAAAATCCAATATTCCAAAATTCAAAGATCTAAAATTTATACAGCAAAAAATTAAGAATTAAAAAGTCCATAAACCCAAAATTTAAAAATTCAATATTCCAATAATCCAAAATTGAAATAATCGGAAAAATAAAAAATCCAAGTTTCACTTCCGTTGCGTAGCGTTCCACGCACCCGATTTTTTTTAAAAATGTCATTTTCAAAAAATAGTTCCGGATTAGTCATGGTTCATGATCAACTATTCTTGTTCCTATAACATCTTCCTCTATGCAAGTGTTGCCCCTCATCTACCATAACACGAAACATAGGGGATAAAATTGTTTCAGGCGCTGACCGTACTCTAAAGTAACAATAGATAAATTAAATTAGTGATGCAACGAAGACGCTGCGTAATCCGAAAACTGTAGGAGGAATTAATTATAACACCAGAGTATGAACACTAGTCTAACTGGACTTGCAACTTGCTTACTGCACTTTCTGGGTCAAACTTCCTGTACGACGAACTTCCCTAATTATTATTACCCCATAATACATTTACATTAGTGGCAAGACGAGGGTCTCAAGTTTATTCTAATCTGTCTACCCACACTCCATGTTAGTTGGAATAGGTGAGAATTCAGCTCTCGGAGAAATAATTTATATGTTGGAGAAAATTTAATTAAATTGTATCGTTTTGAGCTCGATTCAAGTTTTTAATGCGGGCGACAGTCAGATTTGGTTGCAAAATTAAATGCACTGAGAATAGATACTCACAGCAAGATGGCTGCATTCCACGCCAAAATTTAAAAAAAAAAAACCTCTTTCTTAATGTTTTATTTTTTCTCTCCTTTCTCTCTCTCCCTCTCTACCCCTCTCTCTCTCTTTCTCTTTCTCTCTGGAAGATGCGTAGCGTAGTAGTTGAGGGGCTGCCGTACAAACGGCAAGGTCGCGGGTTCGATCCCCGATGAGGTCGTCGGAGTTTTTCAATTGGCCTAATTCTTCTGGCCCTGGGGTCGACTCTGGAGTACCAGGAGAAATCCTAGGGGTAAAGGCGGCCGGTACGTAAGGCTGACAACCTTACCACCTTCACAGTCCGAATGTCTAAAAACTGAGAGCCTCAACCTCCTGGAACCTCCTGGAACCCTCTAGGCCTCCATGGTCTATAAAGGGAACACTTTAATTTTTTTACTCACTCCTCTCTCTCTCTCTCTCTCTCTCTCTCTCTCTATCTATCTATCTATATGTCAAGCTTGATCTATAGGAGTATATAAATAAGTTTCTTGCTTTCTCCTTATTTCTATTTTTTAATATATTAATCCATATGTATTTAGTTATTTTTAATGTTCAATATATTTTTTATAGTCTACCTCTCTTCTACTACTAGCCCCTTTTCCCCCTCCTCTTTCCTTCTCCACCTCTCTTCCTTTCTTATCTCCCCTCCCTTCCCTTCTCTTCTTTTTCTCTCTTTCCTTGCTCTCTTGCTCAGTGTTTCTCTCTTTCCCTATTTCGTTATCTCGGATATATTACATACAAAAATTCAACATGTTCAAAATGCTACAATTCGCTTCGCATAGGCCTATAAAAGTGCGTATATATGAGCACATCAAACCTTATTACCTGTAACTAAAATGGCTAAAATTAAAATACCAAAGGATCCTGTCCATTACACTGCTAACTCTTCAAGTTATGAAATGTAAAAGTTCCATTTACCTGTTGAAATCTTTCATCCCCATGCTAAGAATTCATGATCACTCCAATAGATTTACTTCAAGCACACTCCAAATTCCTAGACACCGCACCACTAAATTTAATAAATCAGCCTCTCGATTGTACAATAAACTGCATCTGTACCATTATCAAAGTCATTCTCTTTGCTACGACAGAAAGAAACTCTTAGTTAATCACCTCATTACCGCTTATGAATCCGAATTTCCCATTATCTTCTACAAAATTTACTCTTATCGTATATATTGGCTACCACTTTGTGATATTAGGTAAGGTTTATGTTTTATTTTCAATATCTGTATTAACAATGTGTCTGTAATTATTATTATATTTGTAATTTATTATTTGTAATTTTTCTGTCATTGTGAGCGGATTGTATGCCTAAAAGAAACTTTTAAGTTCTACGCTTACAATCCTTAAAATAAAATCAATTCAATCCACATTTATTTCTATATTTTTTGTTGTTTTAATTTTCCTTGCTTTATCAAAGAGTTTCGTTTTTTTTATTTGATTATTTATTTATTTATTTATTTTTCGGTCTGTATGTCTGTCCTATACGGCATATTGGAATAGCCTGTTTAGCTATGTTAGTAATGGAATGTTATTATTGTGCTTTCCTCCAGGTTTTATAACAGAAATGCATAGCTCTCCTACTTAAACGCGTTCCAGGCTTAATTCTGGCTTACAGTACAATTACAATTACATCAGTAGGGATGAAAGGAAAACACTGTACTCTGAATTCCTCCGGCATAGCGAGAACTCATTCTACGTATCAGGTAGTCATCGTTCGCTTTATACCATTTGCTACTATCCTCTCATATTACCAACTACATTCCCAAGACCCTTTATATTATGCATAATAATGCTCTGTTTATTGAGGACCAGGTCGCTTTGAGGCTACCAAGTTGTATGAATTATTATGCAAGTATATCTGATTATTACTTGCCGATATGATATCTCCCTTGTTTTAAAACTTACATTTAAGGTGCTTATATTGCAAAAATCTATAAATTACAAAATGAAAATTTGATAGTAGGTTCACAACAAATAATTTTACCTTCATATTAGGTCTTGAGATTTTATGCATTTAGATTATTTTTATCATTGATTATTTGGATAATCATTCCTTATTTGGAGGGGATAATTTCTTTTTTGAGTTGTTTTTTTTTTTTGAAGTTATAGTACTAGTTTTGGTCTTTGTACAGTTATAATTGCTGGTTGGTCATCTAATTATAATTATTCTTTATTGTGTGGATTACGTGCTGTAGCACTTTGCACATCTGTTTTCCGATAACATAGAGGTCATTTATAAGAAAAAATAAATATTATTCCCGTCTTGTAAAGTTTTTTTTTTCCTGTAAAATATTCTCCCATGTTTTAAAAAGCCAGGATAAGCTGTAATTTGTTTGCAAATCCCAGCCTTGTTCAAGAAGTTAAACAACATATAATTATTAACAAACAAAAATCCTTGAAAGATACAGAATAATTTATTATGCACCGAAAGGTATTTAAAAAGCTTCGAAATATTTTACATTAGGTACATGAAGATCGTAAAACGGTTATCCGTACACACCTAACCATTGCTTCGGGATTACTTCTTGTATAACCCCAGGGGCTTAATGTCATCAGAAATACTAAGACAAATGAAATTTTCGAATGGTCCCATTAAGGTTCGAAACAGCCTCAACGAATTGCACCAAATCTTCACCCTTAACATCAAACGTCTTGGGCAAAAAATAAATAATTTAAGCTGCTTTTGCAAAAATAAAAAGCTATTAATCTGACAAATCTGAAAATTTGCATGAACGTAGTTTTATACTCGTAAGGAACGTAGAGCTATAGTCGTTAACTCTCCTTCACTACTTCACCTAATTTCATTTATTATTAAAATTTGATATTAGTTACAACGAATACAATCCATGACATAAAAATAACATAAACAGATGCAAATCAATAGTTTCAAAGACATAGACACAGTGTCCCATGTCGTAGATTCACATCACATTAAGGGGGGACAGAACTTGAACAGCATTCGGTGAAATTCATAGGTGAGAAATAGATGAATTTCATTATGTTTTTCCTCAGCAATAAATTGCTATACAATCTTGCAATCTGATATACTCTTTATTGACCACTTCTACAATTGCATACTATTTTCATAATTAATCAAACTGTTACAGTTATGAATAATTATAGTTACAAAATGGCGCCACGTCTTGTGCACTAAAATGCCATTTCCTTGCTAACTTCCACAAACATCAATATTTCTGAGTGATTATATTTCTGTTTGTTTATTAATGTCATATGAACAACATTGTCTACTATCATTCATGTAAAATTAATAGTTTATTTTTTAAATTTATACATTCTAATGAAAATAGAAATTTCAAAGGAATAATTTTAAAAAAATACTTGTGCTCTATATATTCCACAGATTATAGATGATGTTGTTCATATGGTGGTTGTAAATAGTTAGAAAAAAGAATCGCTCAAAAATATTGCCATTTGTGAAAATTATCATGGAAACGGCATTTTAGTGCACGAAACATGGCTACCATTTTGTAACGATAAATACCCATAACTGTAACAGTTTGATTAATTTTGAAAATAGTATGTAATTATAGAAGTAGTCAATAAAGCGTATATCAGATTGCAAGATTGTAGAGCAATTCATAGCTGAGGAAAATATAATGAAATTCGTCTATTTCTCACCTATGAATTTCACCGAAAGCTGTAAATCCCCCATAAAGAACTCCAAGATGAAATTAATGGAAGAAAGAATTAAGACGTTAGTTTCCTGGATTATGTAGCGTACACTTCTTTAAGTATACTTTCCTCTAGCCGGTTAAAAAATTAAATTCGATTTCAATCAACAAAGAAACATTACAGGGACTGACACAGTGTTAAAGAAGCGGAACTAGAGTGAAGCCAAATTATATAACTATTATTTGAGGAATGCATTCATACAAGTTTTGAATTCAACAAAAGTTAACTATTATAATGAGAATGGGTTCCCAGACGTGAAAGGATTGGAAAATAATGTCCCATTCATCCCACACGTTCGCATAGATATGACGGTTTATAAGTATTCATTCTGGTTTTCAAATGTTTCTATAACTGTGGAAGGGAAAAAAGGAGTCTATTCAATGAATGCTGAGTTCCTACTCGATTTAAAATAACAAAAGCTATAGAAAGGACTGTATGAAAGAGTTTGAAAAGAGGGAATTTGTACAGGGTTGAGAATTAAATATTTCCATTGGATGAACTTAACTAAATCTAACCCTAGTGGATGTTTATAAGCAAAGTTCGGGGAAATATGAAAACGAATCAAATCCAAATTACTTTCAAGAATATAATTCTATCGATTATTATTTAAGCCTGTATTTTCTATTTGAATATTAAAAAATGTGTATGATAATACTCAATGTTCGAATGCATAAAATGCTTGCCGTTAGAGAGAAAGTTCACTAGTTCAAATTCAGCTGCGAACCTTGGGTTTAGGCGCCAATGCTCTCAGCAGGCCTCCTTCGGAAAGGAACTAAAGCCATATGTCCTGGTAGGAAGGGCCCCAGGGAGAAATTATTTCTTTCAAGCCCAATTTATTTCTTGCTCTCCTAGGACCCCTTTGTAGGCCATAAGCTGATCCCTTGTCATTATGGGCCTGAAGAGAACACTTTCCTTCCCTTTTATCCAAGTGTCACTCGTGCAAAAAAAAGTAAATCTAGCATAGACAGATTTATCTTGAATTGAAATAAGAAATAATTTTAATAAAATCTAGTAAGGATAAATTCCCTGCTTTATAATTTGGAAGAGCTTTGCATATGCTCAATTCCTTATTCCTAGTAGCTCGTTTAATTCTTCTCTGTGCACTTATACTTCGCAGCTTCATGTAGGCTACGTTTCTGTCTGAAATTCTTTTAAAACGTTGATAAACTCGTACATTTTTAGGTGAGTAGTGTTAAAATTCTTGTTAAAATTTGCATGAATACATTCACATGCGTTAGTTGTGTGGCAAACGCTACTGGAGTATGCCCATATGCATGGAGGGAATGTAGCGTCTTTTGATAAATGTAATTATCAACCAGATGTCAGAAAATTTTACTAGCCCGTTCATCTTCTGGACGCCAGGCAGACGAATTTATGTTTTATTAAAATATCTCACCTTCTAAATGCGATGTGTTTAATAATAATAATAATAATAATAATAATAACAGTAACAGTAATAATAATTATTATATGGAATATAGCACTCTGGAAAGAATAGTAACATACAGGAAGCTGCGCTGTTTTAGACAATGAGAGTCTCATAACCTCCTTCTTTCAACATACGCAACAAAAAGATTCCCAGCTATAACAGAGGGAGGGGTAAAAATCCGTCGCCCACATCTGAACAAATGGATCACCGTACTGATATATACCGTCAAGTGCAGATTGTATTGTTAAATGGATTGCTGCCCCCACTGTTCTGTTACACTGATGATAACATTCCCCCACACCTCCAAGCATTGATTTCCTCTCTACCCCGGGCTTTTTGCCTCTCTTTTAATGTCCTTTTTCTCCGTTCGCATTTCCTCTTTCGCTCCCACACAGTCATTTCCTGCTAGACTCCGACATTAATAGTCATACAGACAGAGATAGAGGTAGAAAAAGAGAGAGCAAGAGGTTATGCAATATGGACTCCGTGGATTCGTTAGGTCGGGCGCACATAGAATGCAGTACTTCGTTTCACAAAGATTTTTTTTTTTTAATCACGAAGTCCTTTATATTTTAGTAACAAAATCAGGTAAACTGATATAATAAAATGCTAGATGGAGTTAATAGGCCATGTTTCAGATTCTATTGAGTTTTAGACCACGGTTTCTTCAGGAAGTTTGATAAGCATATCGAGGGTATGATGCCAGAAGGGCGTATGAACGAAATTGCAAGTTCACGCTAGACCTTTAGAGCGTATAATTATAATGTAGCGTGGTAAGTATTTCAGTGTTTGCTTAGAAGCCCAAATTGAATTGCTTTCCATCTCTGTAATTCAGTCGCATGAGCAATACAACCTTCTGGTATGTATGCTAGTATATCGTATTATTATATCATCCCAGGCAACATATCCCAAAACCAGAAGATATGTTGATACAACCTTCTGGTATGATGCCCTAAACATGTGAAGGAATAAGTGGGATAATTCCTGTCCCTAGCATGTATAATTATTTGTCAAAGCCCAGTATATTGCAACTTCCTAAACCCTATGTGAACACTGCAAACAATATTGTTATCATGAGAACTTAATTGCATTCGATGAATTCAGTGTAATATTTTCAGAAATTAGGCCCCTAATTGGGCGTTACTCAGGTAAAGGTCAACCGATTTGGCACAAAATCAATAGGCTTCGTCCCATGGACGTTATAAGTACTTACAGACGTACCAAGTTTTATGAAAATCTGATAAAGCGTATTCGAGTTATCGTGCGTACAGGCACACGGACAGACATTTTTCCCATCCACCATATAACCTTAGAAAGTACCAAATAAATAACCAAAACTGGGCGTCCTGTTCCTATGCTGTGACTGTCAATCAATCTTTGACCGTCATATGTAAGGAGTTGATGCAATAGACAGGCCCACCGCATGTTCTACATTACAGCAAAAATGTAAAATAAGATTTGACCTATTATGGAAAAACAAGTACAATAACGTAATACTAACGTAAGGTCACTAGTTGTACAGTAATATAATTCTAATAGCAATAATGATTGTAACATCACTGTACAATTATAATGATGCAGAATGATTTTAATTAGGGAGAGTGTAAAATGTGTTTATTAAGAGTAAAAAATGTACCAATACCGAGGAGTGGATGACTGATTAAATATTTATTAAAAATACATTTCACCTTTTATCTGCTGCAGCCATCACTTTGACGGCAGAAGATAATTTTTTAAATCACAGAGGAAATTTTCAATAAAATAACTGTTTTTACGAGTGATGTTCGTAACACAAGAGTAGCAATTTGCAATTTTATATAAAGCATTAGTATATACTTATAGTGTCCACTCAGTGAGGACACAGTTAAGCGAATTTTTCTCGCAGTCAAGACCACAGTTGAGTTGGTCCTGGCTTACATTTTGTGCCTCGTGTGGTTGGAGGGTACTTCAGTACAGCAGTGAGTCTAGTTTCCGAAGCCTTTCAGTTTATAATTCTGGCTTTTTATACCAACCTTGACACCGAAACCTCCTATCCCTCCCCCCACCACCAAAATCCTCCTCATTCTACTTCTCCTCTCCTTGTTAAGTAGGCCTATATCGTGAAAAAATTATAAGCAAAATTCAATGTTTGCCAAACATAAGGGGGCTCGAAGTTGGTTGTTTGAAGTACTTCGCTATAAACCGAAAAGACGCGGATTCGATTCAAGATGAAGTTATCAAGATTTTTTAATTGGCATAGCTCTGGGGTCTACTCAGCTACTAACCAAAATGAACGCCGATAGCAATCCGCTAGTGCTTATGGCTGACAACCTTACAGTTTCCATGTGCCGAATGCCTAAACATCTAGGAGCCTCTGCCTCCTTCTGGAAACTAAAGGCCTCCATGGCCGAAGTGAAAACTTTTGTTTATAATATTCTTGCTTTACTCTAACTGGTCAGATCAAGCGCTCATTACCCACACGTGTATCATGTTTTCTATCTCTACCCGTGACAGATACAATATTCAAGTCAAGTGCTGTAACCAGTTAGACTTATTCACTTCTTTCGGGTTTACCAGCAGGCCGTGAATTATTGATTTTCATCTGTTCATTTGTTACTCTGAGATGACTCATGTTAGTCTTAACTGATATTTAATTTTAATAATTACTATATTACTTGAAATAGCGGAGATCAGCGAACGATGACGGCCCTGTGTTGTTTACTGACATAAAAGTTATGTTTTTGAAAATTTTCAACTTTATCAGTTTAGTAGTTTTTGTGACAAATATTTACGGACAGCCAAGAATCAATACATTTTTATGTTAGTATTTTATTCAATCCATTAAATTAAATAATCTTTTATGTTATATTAATTTTTCCTTAAGTGTATTATGTAACGTAAGCTTCAACATTGCCTGAAATGTTTATTATGGCCATGTACAAACTACTTAGACCTGTAACTTTGCCGGAATTTTGTTCTGCAAGAATTATTTTACGTAAGGAGCCAGTAACCCTGTGCTCAACGTAATATTGCCGTAGGACTAGGCTCAAGTCCGCGAACTGGGAACTGGAAGCCAATACCTTTCCATCTTGCTCCTAGGTTGACAATTTAAATTAATGCGCCGATCATGGCATTATATTATTTTGACCGTAATATACTATGTGCAGTATTCTCAATAATATTGAATTTTTATTATTTGTATGGACAGTGATTGGTACACTTACATACGTAATTTGATTTAGTGTGTGTCCAGCCTCAGAATACGATGACAAAAGTTGCATAATACCAAAACAGACTGGGTTAAACTAAGAGAAGACAATTTTTTAAATTTTCTCTGAGAAAGTTAACGTTTGAAAAGAAAAGTTAAAATTGCCCCTCTCCCACAAGAAGTGAGTTGGAAAGAGTATGGGGAAAAAATGGAAATCAAGGAAGTTGAAAAATGTTTGGGAATTAAATTGACTAGAAGTATGAAAGTATGGAGAGGAGAAGAAAGCTGCAGCCAGATTGCTTTAAAGCTGACATGACTATAAAACATTTATAAAGCGAAGTCATGAAATAGTTTTATGAAGAATGAGGTAGGTGTCTGTTAATGCAAATATGAATTAACTTACTGCAAATGTGAACTAACTGGAGCTACTAACAGTTAGGAAAAATCTTTTTGATGTCGTATAGACCAGTGGTATTAAGATTATTGTGACGCGTGAACGCTTGAAATCACATGATAAAGAGCACGTAAAGATTACTATGCATTTTTTTGTGCACCTCGTGAACTAATTAGTGATAACTAGAAAACATGGAAAAGAAAAATGGCTTATACTTTCTGTCCTATAGCAATATTAAGCTGTCATTATGATTGTGGGAATTTTGTTACACTTTCCGGAATGTACATAATCCCATATTAGGTGGTCATGCACACTTAGCAGTCCAAATATTATTAATGGTAATGTAATTTAAAATTTTATGTAGTTTCGTCACTTTTAAAGTAACATATCTTCAGTGTTATTTATCATAATTATTTTTATTACGTTTCGTAACAGATTACTTGGTTGTTATTTATACTGCTGTATTCATGTCAGCCTAGCTACCACGTTTTCTCGCCAAACTGAAAAAAAATTTCACATAAACAATCTGCAATTTATGAGGAATATCCCCTAGCACTTACATTGAAGTCTCTTAAAGTTAGCAGTTTCAAAATTTAATTTACTTTTAACTTTGCGCAAATTCAGATTAGTTACGCTGTCTGATGATTTTTTAGAATTTTTAGCAGTTTAGTTCATGGTACTTGAGAAAATGTCACGATGTGTTAGCTTTAACTAACAGAAATATCATTAAGTATATTAAAAAATACTGGAAAAATGACTTAACTGTAAATTGCTTACAAACATTGAAGGCTTTATACACAAAATTGGACTGCATAGTGAACTCTTGTAATAGTTTTTAATCTGCAGAAGCACTAACAGGTTCTATATAAGAATGAGCGTCAACACAAAATATAGAATATTCTGATTGGGATATGCTATTATTTTAACAAGTAGATGGGGTGTATAAACTGACCGCCTAGCTACGTAATAATAATTTTTACATGTGAAATTTAAAATTTAAATGCAAAAACCAGTCATGTTTGGAAACTACAGAAGAGTTTAAAAAAATTTTAGATGTTAAATTTTGGAAAAATATGATATAATAATCTGATAATCTAATTACATGGGAACTTACAATCACTGAAACCCGAGTCGCTTACGTAGCAGACTAATTAGTAATCACTAGAAAGAGACAATATTACAATTTAACACGATTTCAGGACTCAAAAGCACTTTTATACCAAAAACTATAATGCCTTTTAAGCACATTACTAAATGTATACAGAATAATTTTTATCTATTTAGTTTTGATTGAGCATGGCACTCATCATATAAATGTTATATCAGCTAATTATTGTAATAACAACTTACCTTAATGGTGTGTATCTGCTTCGGGTGTGTGCATTCGTAAAACGTATCTGAAAAAAAATACAGATAATTAAAGACATTCATGTAGTGCTATGTGCATTGATAAACTTTCGTTTCAGATTAAAAAAAAAAAAGATATTAGAAAAGGCGACAAGAGATTCTTTTGCATAGGAGTGACGATACAACAAGAAACATCTAAATTTAAACACTCTTAACTAGTACAAAGAAACTCCAGATGAGTTTCTGAAGTCTGTTGACGGAAACAATGGCGGCACACTTATTGCAAGTCGAACTTCAGTTAGCTTTTAGCTTGAGTTTCCTCGACAGTCGGCTACTTTGTGCAAGAAATGCATAACACAAATACTCTTTAGAAATGACATAGAATAAAATATATTTAAACCAGTCTATGACTTTATGAATCAGATAGTGTAATGAATGATTATGTATAGCATACGCTTAAAATGACATCTACTTACATAATTACTGATTATACGTGGTTTATTTCATATGGCTAAATAAATTATAAAATCGACCGCAAGTGAGGTATAGTGGTTAGCATTACTAAGGTCTGGAGGCCCGGTTTCAAACCCCCGCTACCTCGAACTTGACGAAGTAGATAGATGTGGAACATAGTATTTTAAACCTCAGGAGGAGAACTAAGTAGTTACTTGATAAAGAATTAACAGCTCCGATAACGAAGACCATCAGTAAAGTCCGTCGATATTGACGTGCTGAACAAATGCCCCTAATCCTGCCATCAATCGAATGTCGAAGGACGAACGTGGATGGCACAGCGGTAGGCTAGTAGGCCGAATACTATTATATTAAGTACTATTAAATTGCTGTTTAAATTTCCTTTATTACGATTATAAAGTTAATAGATATGATATATTTTTTCTTTCTTATAAATGGCATCAGAGTTCTGTTGTAGAATGAAGGCACTATTTCTTTTGTCAGAACTTAATGTTCTGAGATAAAATTATGAAGTATAGTAGAAATCGTTATTGAAAATTAATAAAAATTGCTGCTGCTTTTCGCTGAAAGCAGTTGAAAATTACAGGAAGAATCGATTTTGTAAAGTGAAGATTTGGAAGCGGTAAGTACTCCGCGTTAGCAAGGATGGTGCATGTTACCACGAATAAAGCACTTAGATTGGTTAAGTTCAAACAATTCATATACTCAAGTGCACTGATACTTTCCGATGCTTCTGGTTTCTTCCAGGGTTTTTCTTTAGGTAATGTTAGCAATTAATATCCTTCTGATTTGTGTTCCACACCAGCCCTGGATGCACCAGTCTTTTATTGGTTTTAAGTTCAAATCCGAACACCGGCGTTAGTCTATGAATATCGCTCAGGCAGAGGTGAGCGGTGAAAGGGGCTGGAAGGCGTGTAACAACGAATGTCTAGATCAGCCCCTAGATGAGGCTGACTCGCATCGTTTGACGTCAAAAGTCTGGTACTCAAACATTAACCTATGAACACAAGTCGGTTTCAGTTTCTGGAGCGAGGGCTTGGGGAAACAAGACACACATTAAGTGGGGATTGGATGAAATTGCCTTATAAATATTTTCTTCTACATTAAACATGCAGTCATTTGAAGTGAAGGAAGGACATGGACAACGAACCAAAATTGGTTTCCCTTATCGAACAAGATTAAGATTAATTCTGAAATCGTGTACCTTACCTTACAACGGGGCTAACCGAAAAATTAAAAAATAGATATTTTGCTATACAATGGTGTTACACGGCATCCTGCATTGCCCTACAAAAGCGCTAAGTGGCAGTCATAATAGTGTGGTTGCAGAGTTGCCCGAGAGAGAGTACCGCAGGCATGGAAGAATGCTTTACAAGGATTGCTGATTATCTCAGAAACTTAATTTTGTTACTTAGCTCCTTATTAAGGCAAGGTACACAATTATTAATGTTCTCTTAACGAATCTAGAGGCTCTTAGCCGTATTCCCCATCGCGGGAAAAGGAGAGAAGCAAGGGTGGGGATGGTCATGGCGGAGCCGGATTAGAATTCCCTTACCAACTTAAATCACTGCGTATGATATCAGAAAGATTCCGTGCACTTGAGTGTGTCCATTATTGGTCCAGTATGAATGAAATAGAATCTTTATCAGACTCAGTTACGGCCCTCTAGTTTGTAACCAACAGTATATGAACGTTGGTTTAGAGCCTATCGCATTGTCTGGGACACAAGCATTGTTTATTGAGCGTGTGTTGTTTTGATTGACGCATGCTTATACCTTCACCGTCATTACTATTCCAGTCTTGTGGAATTGAATTGTCAAAGTATCGACGTCGTTGTCAAAGCGGTGGTGCAGAGACCGACATATTAATTTAGGCGAGTGTCTCACAACCACATGATAAACACTCGCTGACAGATAATGAATATCAAAATACCTTGCACGTTGCTATAGCAACCACTAATCCTGGAAATGGTGCTGTAAAGGATTCCTATGTACGCCTTTAGGGTACAACGCAATATCTGTTGGGTTGCACATAAATTTACTTCGTTTTATGAACTTCTGTATTACACAACATTCTCCTTCTTAAACATGGGCATTACGATATTCCCATTTAACATTATCGTATAGAATAAGTGACAGTGATGCAGATAGTGCGTATTCAGTTGTCTGTGCCTCAAACAAAGGTGTGTTGTTAACCGGCGAAGACATAAGCATAAGTATGTGCAAAGTTGAATTTTTACGAAAATAGTAAAAAATAAAAGTTTTTTCTCTTAACTGAGCCATTTCCACAGAAGTAAAAAAAGCATAAGTTTGTGCAAAGTTGAATTTTTACATAAACAGTACAAAATAAAAGTTTTGTCTCTTAGTAGAGTCATTTCCACAGAAGTAAAGAAAAATTAATTTTTCTTAATGCAAAGTGATAGTAGAAGTAAGAGAAAGTCGTCGCCAATCTTCTCACAATACAAAATGTTATTTTTATACGGTCTTTCATTTTTTAGCAATGCACCCAAACACACAGACACAGACACAACCACACAGTAATGAGGTGAATTCAAAACAATAAAATTAAGAGAGACCATGTTTATCTCTGAACGAACTTAATTCTTTTAGATAACTTCGTTACAGTAATGAATGCAAGAAGTATCCTTTCGAGGTATTATATCCCAAACAAGTGCAATATTCCAATTCATTTATGAAGTATTTTAAGGAGTCACGCGAAAATTGAAGAGCTCAGTAAAAAAAAAAAAAAAGTGGTGCAAATGACATCAGCCTAAAATTTGGTTTCCAGTGATAAAACTACTCTCCGCAGTGTGTAGATTCAGGGAAAATTGTTTTTGTTTTTAAATTGAAGAATATTATCTTTTTAAACAGAAAAAATAAAAACAGCATTTTCCCTTAGCTCTTTGGTTAACTGAGAATGCTACTTTAGTGCTTTGTTGTATAAAAATAAAAATAAAAGTCACCAGATCACGGCATACTGTGAATCAACCATCCATGAATCAATTCGAGCTACCTTGGTGCAATCAGTGCTACCACCAGTGCATATAAGATATAGTTAACTTCATTCAGGAGAGCTAACAGCAGAAAAGAATAAAAGCACACGAACTGGCTTGCACCGAATCGAAATTGTGTTCTTAATCAATGTACATTTCTATTATTTCAATTTCCAAATAAATTATGTTGCATAAAATAATATGATTTCATGCCGCTTAGTGGCAACAGTGACTATCAATCACTGCACACTGATACTCGCGTCTCCAGTAACGACCAGCTGGTTTTACCGCGATAAAATACCCTCCTCGCGATTCCTACAAGAATATTGCAAGATAAACGGCCGTGATTGGTCTATATCCGAGGAATTGCTTAACGTTATTGGTCAATATCAAACACACGGCGTATGAGTTGAATAGTCACATTAAATAAAATTTTCAGCACTTGCTACTTGGTCCACCTTCTTTTCAAGCCCTGCAAATGTCCCTTTTGATTTTTACTTTCTGAAAACTTATATTTTACGTGAGTAAAATAGCTTAATAACAAATAATATTTAATATAAGATTCATCGACGTCATAATAAAGCAGATAATCTTAAAGCGAATACGCCCACGGGCCCAGCTAGTCTGTCTGTAAAGTGTTCTCAATACGGTCTTAAAAATTTAGTGTGCTCGTATATATTCCGATCGTATTTCAGAATTTCCTGCCCTGGAAATGAAGAGTTCGACATCTTGATTGAAGTTGCTTGTAATTTCCTGGAAGCTCTTCTTGAGACAAACGCGCCTCCTCCATTATCTTAAAATACATCAGCAGCGCTATCTATAATCGATAACTACTTGACGACCCTCGAAGCACAACAGATCGGTCATCCGGATCGCATTGCAGGACTCTCGAAACGTACCTTTAAAGATAGTATCAAACTTAAGTGGTAACGAAATATTTACTCTGACATGTATGTTGGCTTACTACAGCAAAATAGTCTGTCCATACTGCTGTTTTAGTAGGAGTTTACAAGGAGGTTGTGTTTTTGGTAGACGTATGAGAATAATGGGAAATACAAAGAATGGAAATTGGTGTTTAATATCTTCTTTCAAACAATGTATATTTGTTTAAAACCATGAGATAGCTGAAAAGTAGAGCTCGGATTTATAAGAAAAATAAAATAGTAAAATAAGCAAGCAAATAAGCATCAAAATAATCAAAACCAATTTACACGAAAGAAAATAGTTTCATATAAATCGTATCTTATTCAACAAATAAGGAAACCAGTGGTAGTGAGGTCAATAGTGAAATAAGCACTTTTAGTTTTGAGTAAAAAGTGCTAGTTAGAATAATAAAATAAGCAAGCAGAATAGTTTTTCTCTCAGACTTAGTAAAATAATCAATATTACGAGCTTCATAACTAGCACTCTTCACTGAACGTAGTCTCTCTCTCTCTCTCTCTCTCTCTCTCTCTCTCTCTCTCTCGAATCCTATGCCCCCTTGTTGGGGCAAAGGGCCTCCAAGTGGAGGGTTCTGTTTACCGATGTGAATTTTGTTACGCTTATTTTCCTAGAGAGGGTAGAGGGACAGGTGGTAAGCCCATCGCCCCTTTAACCTCCCTTCGGAAATCGAACATAGTAAAAGTAATTAATTCACCGAGGATGAAATGGGCTGAACATGTTGCGCGCACGGGAAAGGGAAAACACATCTAAAAAAAATATTGCCTGGGAGACACGAAGGGAAACGACTATTTGAAAGATCTATACTTATGTGGGAGGACAATGTTAGAATACATTTAAAGGAAGTAGAATCTCCCGGTTCCATAAAATAGATAATATTCCTTTAGCTTCCTTAGGAATTTCCTATTACCATTGAGTAAGTACGTAAATATTACAAAGGCTTGGGGATATCTGTATAATTTTGTTATATAGCCTTGGATCTAAATTTAATTTTCCTGAAATTTTTTATATCAACAAATCCTAACTAAGATACCTTCGTTTAGAATAATTGAATTTTGATAATGTGCCTTTAATTATAGCTACTACAAATGATGACTTCGTTGATTGCATGAAGGTGAATGATATATTGACCGGGCCTGTTGAGTCGAAGGTACATTATTAATCCGAACTTTTACACCTAAAATGATGATACCCATCTAAATGAAAACTTTGACCGGAATATCTTACTTTTATTTGGTTTGGGTCTACGATTTTAAATTCCTGAAGCTTGTATTATATCCGAATTCAGTAATTTTAGGCGCTCAATGGTGTAGATGATATAATATATTGACGTTATGATATGCTTTAAACTACGTAGTACATAATACATTGTGAACACCGTGAAGTACTTGATGGCGTAAAATGGTGTGTATTTCATTCTTGACAGGGGAAGTGTGCTATAAACCATTCTCGAAATAGTAAATAATGTGTATTCAATACCTCGCGACAAATATTTGTACTAACTTGAGACTGAGGCCGGTCAGCTATCTTGGAACGGAAGTTAGAAAATTCACATCCATCTTAAGTCCACGTCACTGTGTTTGTTCCGTGTGTGATGATTTATATACCCTTCTTGTCAAAGACAGGAACTTTGTTTTGTAATTAATGATGCTTTTCATGTACCCTTAAATCTTACCTTCGCACACTAGTGTTATAATAATTTTATTTCCCTACACATTATGAGATAACATTAAAGAAAAACTATATTACAGTAAATCCTTGATTTCTCGAGCTAATGTGGACATACGACGCTGGGTTCTTCGTCCGGATATTACGAAAGACTGTTGTTTATCATACAATTTATTTTAATGGACACAACGAATGCTAATTATCAGTAATGTACACTCGAGTGCACGGAATCTTTCCGATATGATAAGCAGTGTGTTATGGCAGTTCTATACCATTTGTTATGGCGGTGTCTTTACCATTTGTTATGGCGGTTACTTGATTATTTATAATGTGTTATGATGGTATCTTTTATTATTTTGTTAAAGTGTTATTTTTTAGTTTGACATAAGACTATATTATTATTTAATGAGAAATTTCCTCAAACAGAGGCTTTTCCCCAACCAAACGATACATAGCATACAACAGTCAAGCACTATCACACAACTCATCCCGACACACAAAATATGATACCACTATTCAGAGCTCTACACTACTCACTACATTTCACTACATAGAAGACATAATATCAACTTTATTAACAACGATTACATGTAGAATATATTCATATTCTGCTAGTTAGAATGATGTAAAGAACTCGTATTATGATGACTCATTTCACATATCGATAATACTTGTAATATATTGACTCATAACATAATAATAAAAACACTAGAAAAAGCCAGGAACGTTTAGTGTTTTGGTATTATGCAACTTTTGTCATCGTATCCTCCTAAGAATCATTCTAAACCATCACAAATTGTCAAGTCATTGGAGAGAAAATAATTCATTATAGGTGGAAAACTAAATTGCAATATGTCATAAATAGGGTTCGGATGTTATGACAGTCATATTTTAATCCTACCCCTATTCTCACTGCAAACACAAATTAAACATGAATTGCACAATTGTTATCCTAATCAGACCATTTTTATTTTGCATATTATAAATTAATACTTTGGTCATTTTCATGGTCTTGTCATATTTCGGTCATATTTGTAATTTAACTTCATGTTTCAATCATAAATTCGTTAAAAGAGCACTAGTATGCAGTATGTGCACTAAATTGTCGACTTAAATTTTTATGAAAAGGAGTCTCGAATATTTCATTTTACTTTTCTGAAATGTGAAGGGACAGTAACAAGTAATAGCACAATTATCTCTCCCTCCTTTTTGTTAACAACTTCCAACAGACATGTTTTAAAAATATTTTCAGTTCTTGCAGTGGAAACATGCCTGGACACATTAACAATTAAAACTGTAAATCACCTGTAAAATTGTTAAAAAGTTATTATTTGATTGAATTAGTGTGATGTAATAACTTAGAGTCATTAAACGTGTCAATTGGAACATTTCTTTTTAGAAAATACGTTCTTTTATGAGGTTATATTTAGGATTTTTGGGTAATTTTTAGTCATTTTTAAGGTCCTATTTGCAGTCATATTTTCCACTTTTTAGGTCGTAAACATCCGAACCCTTGTCATTAGTCATGGTAAGTAGATGAAAATGTATAGGCCTAAATCCTATTATGAGTTTGCTCGGCGTCGAGATTTGAACCAAGTGGTTGAGAATGAGGCTTCCTTATTTCCACCGTCTTGAGTTATTATTATAATATATTGATCTGACTACTAACTAATAACAGAGAAGTCGCTGTCAAATGATACAAAACTTCACTAGAAAAAAAATCATGTGTGGCTGCTGAAGATAAGAACTTCTTTATATTCTTTGCTAATTAAGTAATTTTCACCGCTGAATTTATTATTCCCTTGAAAGCTTAAATGAAAGAAGTTTCGTGTGACAGAAATAAAGTCATTAATAGGAAGAATTGAAAAAAATGCTGACTAGAGAGGAAATATTTCATTAGTATTATGAAATGATCCCTTTCGTGGTATTATCGAAATCCTCTGTTGGGTAGCATTGATTCCATCCGGGTATTAGGTAGGATTTTCCATGTCATATCATAATTACTTTAGCAAAGCACTAGACTATTAGCAATTCAGAAAGTAGCATTACGGGCTTAGCTAATTTTAAATGTACTATTCATGGAAAATTTTATATATAATAGTAATTTTTTTTTTTACATCAGGACAGTTCTAACGCATTATTTTATCAGTCGTAATTCTGTCTTACTCTTCAGAATCAGGATAGACGTAAACACAGTCTCTATTAAAAAAGCCTAGACTGTACATAGGAAGAAGTAGTGCGTCAGATGTGTTTGCTGTAATTTACTTTGTACGATTTCCACTTAGGATTTTAATGTTTTTAATAATATGTATATGATTTTAATATGTACTCTTTAATATGTACAGTCCCTATGTACCATACGAGGGTCCTCCAGAAATTAAATAACGATTTGGCATAACTAAATAATAACGAAAGATATTAACACAAAACTTTAGTTACAAAGATACAATACCTTACTCTATTTCTCAACATAATAACCTCTATTTTAAAATATTTATTTATTCTAAGTGTAGTTATTTATTTATTAATTATGGAAAGTGAATGATATTCGTTCCCAAAAAAGAAATTTGTAGTCTGTCATTAATAACTATTTAGACTGTTACGATAAACAAGAACAAGAGCAGCATATAAGGAAAATGTAAATAAGACTTTCTTTAGGGATTTATTATTCTATGTAATTTTACTTTAATTTATTCTAAGTATCTTTGTTTTAAACAATGTATATATTATCATTATTCAACTTGAAATAATGGCATGTAATGCATGTAATATTACTCCGTAATGCTGTAATAATAAATTAAAAAAAAAAAACAAAAAAAAACTGTTACGATAAAAGGGAGATATTTTAATTGTTGGCGGTATGGTTATAACTTTCATGTTAGGAATTAGTATGCTAGAAGTTATTTAATTTCAATACTGTGTGTTAAAAGCAGACGACATGAAATTTTGTATCAAATTCTTCACTTCACTAAGTAGATACAGGATGTTGTTAATAAGTGTCCGACAATAAAAATATATAATTTTTAAGGAAGCCAAAATACTGCAGAATTAACATGAAATGGTATAGTTAACTTTAAAAATATTATTTTAAAACGTACTTTGAACGTCAGCCAGTAGGAGATTTCACGGTGACTTTTGTTGATCTATTCTGGACCTAAGAGAAAGTTTGTATAGATGTGACCTTTACTAGAAACCTGCAAGTTTTGGATACGGCAGGTCCGTTTAGTAAAATTCACAATGCAGACCAGTGGGGATATGTTCGCATGGCACCGTAGGTTTCGTATAATTCAATTCTGTAAGTAGGGAATAGCTCAGTATCTTTCCTGTCACAGTTTGCTTGGGAATGTTTATGTCCTTCCCTCTGTACAAAAGAAATAAAGTCTCTAAACCATAATACAAAATCCCCTACTCTTATAAAAATTCAGAACGTTACATTCACCACTCGAGATTAGTTTATTTTTCCACTAAGAGTAGATGGCAATGGAAAGGAAATCTTTATAATGACAAGTTTATCTTGAATGGTATTCACTGAATGTAAGTAGGTCAATTTTGTAAAGTTTGTTCTATACTGGAATTTAAAATTCAATCTTAATTCTATTATGTAAAGGTAGTCATTTCTCTATGTACAAAAAGACTTCACAATCCCTCAAGATACTCTGAAAGAAATACCGGAGCCCTATACTTATAATGGAATCTGCTAAAGGATTTTCAAGTACAGAAATGTCTTCTTTAGTGGTTTTCTGTCTCCTAAAAGAATGGACAGGTTTCTTATTCTGTTGATTTTCCTCTTCTTCGTTTTCATCTTCTCAAGAACACTGACGTTATCTCTTAGCTTTCTTAAGTTATGAAGTCGTTTCTTCTTAATCCGAACGAAAATCCTCTGGTTGCTTCACTTATTTTTTTGTTCATGTGCGCAATCTTCTTTGCGACCTATTCCCTTTGTTTACCAAGCTCTTCTGCGGGCGCTGTAATCTTTGTTTACTTTGTAGTACTCCACAATAAGACATAATGTTGAGAAATTATACGCCAGCTGT
The DNA here is from genome assembly GCA_964059195.1 of Ectobius pallidus. Classification (NCBI taxonomy): domain Eukaryota; kingdom Metazoa; phylum Arthropoda; class Insecta; order Blattodea; family Ectobiidae; genus Ectobius; species Ectobius pallidus. The sequence continues at coordinate 104,745,342 of CAXKWD010000010.1, forward strand.
AGAGTTTTCTGACATTGTCAGGTTTCGGGTATGATGCGTAGAGACTGAAATGGGGGTTAAAAATAAACTTACCCTCACAGCGCCTCAAGCAACGCAAAGTTTATTTTTATTCACTTTAAAGAAAAAGCAAAGAATGAGAGAGAAAAAGATTGAGGGAAGCAGAAAAGCTGAAGTTATTGATCCATGATAAGTTGGTTATGAATAAAGTAAATATAATATTATAAAGTAAGGCTTGGAACCCATTCTCTTGTGATGTTCTAGGGCTCCCTACAAAATAACTTTCACGTGAAATAAAGAATCTTCAGCTTGAAGAGACGCAGAATAAAACACTCAAGTACCGTACCTGTTTACTAATCACTTATAAAACAATATCCAATAAGCTCATATCAATTAATCAGACCTGCAGAACTTTAAATAGGCCTACCAAGAAACTCTGAACTGGTGAATGACTTTGGATGTTCGTTATACACTATATCTTATCTAATTATATCGATGTAAGGATATTGATTATTTTTTGAAGCATGTCAGGAGAAGAAAAAAACCATATTCATTCGAATGAAAAAGGGTTATCTCTCTCTGATGAGAAAAAGTTACATATGTAAGCTTATAACTATTGACTATGTTTTACTTTACATTGAAATAAAAGCTCAACTTTGTAAAACTGATTGTGAATAATGCTTATAAGTACCAACAAAATTACAAAAAATACTCATTAATAATCTTATGAACAGTACCGAAGAAGATTGCGATGCGTTGTGTTGCCATTATGTACGAGGGATGGAGCATAAGTCATGGCAGCTATTTCTTTCTTCAAGTACAGCTATGGTACTATATGTTTTATGTCACAGAAGAGTGTATACTAGAGATGCCACATTTTTTGGTAGCATTGTGATGCACGGTTAGGGTATACGGTATTGGGTATATATGACGTTTATCGTATATAGAGTATTTATAGTATATAGAGGCGGTGGTAATTTAGTTGTGAGTAGGCCGCCGTGCAGAATGGATATGATAAGATGTGAACGGCATTATTTCATCAAAGTAGTCATTATCCGAGGGAGAAATGCCAGAGAATATCACAAAAAGCTGATGAAAGCTTTATGGAATAATACTCATCCATGCCGAACTTTAGGAGATCATGGAGTGGGTATGTGTGCTTTCATGCTTCCAGCTACCACAATACATTAGAGTTGCACGATCAATCACGTATGGATGTTTATGGGTGTCTGTTTCCTTCACTATCCTACATCTACTACCCATAACCTTCATTACATATATCCCTTTCATTTGAATATTTCAAAATTTTAAAAATGCTTCCAATTAAAAATAGTTGCCAAGTCTTATGCCCATAACTTGTATTTTATTTTAATGTATTAGTACACGAAACTTATTTATGTGTTAATGTTAATTTCCGTTCAGGTGGATAAATTTGGAGCATTTGCATGTTAACACTGACGTAACAATAGCAGAGAATCTGGTGGCTGGAAGATTGTCATTTGATAAAAAAAAAGCATTGTATTCTCTTCTATTCTGTTGTCTACGAATGCATCCAAGGCCGGGTGTCAATTCTAGAGTGATAGGGAAAAGTGAATAAGTCAAAATTCCAAAGTTTCAGGAATGACAAAAACAATTTATTTCCACAGCATTTTTACACTATTTAGATATTTTTACACAGTATCTTATATTATGTAAAAATATCTGGGTGGACTCATCTAAATATTGTAAAAATGCTGCGAAAATAAATCGTTATTTGTCTCTCCTAAAACTTCGGTATTTTGACTTATTCGCTACCATTCTAGAATTGATAGTTAAGTTCCCCCAGGAAAAAAGTGCAAACAATCGTTTACATGAATAAGTTGTAATATGAAGATCCCTGTCATCTACAGACTATACACAAAAACAAAGCAAAAAACAGAATTCATTTAAAAGAGTAATAGCATGTTGTCACAATTCGAAGTCGTAAATCGATTCTCTACTACGTAATGCTTCAAATGAACAAGACTTCAGAACTTCAAGCATTAGATGAAGCTTCAGCTCTATCGATGGCTTTAATTTGCTGACAACTGACTGCAGAAGCTGTAAAATGCTCATGTTTTGAAACAACAAGGCAGATTCATATTCCGGTAAATGCTAAACCGTGTTAATTGCTGTAAAGGATACCCACTAGTTTCTGTTCAATACGACTTCAAATCTCGTAGGGTGTTTTGGAATGGCATGTGTGACCATTGTTAAGAATTTTTCGATGAGAATATAATGGGGAAATAATATTGAAATTACTGGATAATATTGCCATATCGCTATTGGTGGCACATGATGGCTGTAGTAGCTTGATTTTTAAGGATGTTGCATTGGTTTCGTTGTGACAAAGTATAATTTCGTTCATTTTTTCCTAAAAAAAAGTTTTCTCCTTCGAGATCATCCAGTATGCCTAGGTATGACTTCAAAGCTGTTTATCGAGATATTTTAAAATTTTCATTGACAAATAGGTTGGTTGGTTGGTTGGTATATGGTTATTTAACAACGGGGATATACTGCAGCTTAGGCCTGTGACCGTCGCCGGTGTGCCGGAAGTTTGTCCCGCAGGAGTTCTTTTACGTGCCTGTAAATCTACTGACACGGGCCTGTCACATTTATGCACACATCAATGCCATCGACCTGGGCCGGTTTCGAACCTGCAACCTCGGAGTGAGAAATAGGGTCACCAAAGCTTTGGTATTATTAATTCCATAAGAAGTGCTTTAAAATACTAAAGGGTTGTTTATATATATGAAGTTATTGTTATTGATTGTAGTTATGATCAAAATTACAATATTTTTAAGTTTATGCTATTGTATTATTATAATTATCGATCCATCATAATTTTGAGGATGTATGCTCCATTTTTATATGAACTTGTATGGAAATTGATGTACAGTTGAAATATTCTCAAGGGGTGTAAGAAATTTATATAACATTTCATTAAGAAGCTGCCGATGCGGCGAATAACATCACATGGATCACAGAATATTCGTTGTCAATGCTGTGTTGGTAGCAAAGCCAGCACTTTCAATTGATGTTCTTGTCACTTACACGGAAAGGGAATAAATTTAAAAGTACAAACGGGCGGAGAATTAGAATACGTTAATGGGGGTTGTGCTTCTGTGTCATAAGATCACGTATTCAGGGCGTGAGAACGTCATAAAGAATGCAATATATACAAGAAATTGCCTTTGCATATGAAGAAGGGAAGATAAAAAATAAATTACCCATCACAGTGGTGCGGTGATATATCGAGATAATGCGTTTTCTAAAACTTTGACGTAAGCATCATAAAGTGACAATTGACGACGGTGATTACGTATGCTGGAGGTGGTTCTCTCGCAGATGTTATTATTCTCAATCAGTTGCCGCCCCTTCCACATTCTGATGGGGGCGGATAATAAATGTGCAATACGAGGCATAACAACCAGCCGCGCCTTTTCGGTTTAAGACAAGGCGATCTGAGTATCTGAGAGCGGAGCTATGTAAAATAGTATGCAATTACATATTGTATTCAATGCAAAACTAATGTTGCTTAATGAAATTGTAATTGAACTGTAATTGAATAAAACGTAAAACCTAAAATATTGATTTACAGAAACAAACTGTGCTTGGACGATAATATTATAGGAGAAAAATTCGTGTGACACTGGGATTTGATCTCAGGACCTTTGGCTATCTGTGCCAATGCTCTACCAAGCCAGAGTTCACTTCACAGCGCCAGATGGAACCTCTCTTCTATGACTGATTGCTCTTAATGGTCTACCTCACAGTGAGGTAGACCATTAAGTGCAATCAGTCTACCTCTCGTGAGGTAAATCTCGAGAAAGAACAAAAAATAGAATGTTCCGTTAAATATTGTTATCGATTAATGGTGTAAAATTATAAAACCTGTTAAAATCAGTGTGATGTAGCTTTCTGTAGTATTCTTGAACTATATACAGGAAACAAAGTATATGGATATTACTATGTTACAGTTATGCTCATGCAACATCTTTACAGTCCTAGATACGTGTTTACATAGTTTGCACTTGTTAGCCGTTGAGAATGTACAAGAAAGTCTAACAAGAAAGGGCCAACGATTTTATACTTCAAATTAATAATATACTTTTACATTCTTCACACTATAAATTAATCCTTATAGTTTTTTTTTTAACTACAACACGTACAATACTCAATGGTTAATGGACATACTAAAAAAAATAGACATTGACTGGAAGGACAGGAGACTAATCCGCAATTTGTACCTGGGACAAAAAGTGAAAGTGCGTCTAGAACATGGAGTGACCAACAGTGTAGAAATAGGAAGAGGTGTGCGTCAAGGATGTTGTATGTCACCCATCTTGTTCAACCTTTATGGAGACTGGCTAGCAAAAGAAGCCTTAGAAGGAGTTAGGGATTTTGTGATAGGAGGATACGATATTAACACCATCAAATATGCGGACGACCTGGTGATTGTGGCAAAGAAACAAGAAATATTGCAAGGAATGATTGACAGGCTGGTGGAAACAGGAAGAAAGTATGGAATGGAAATCAACATAGGTAAATCGAAGGTGATGAGGATATCGAAGAGAGAAAAGCCGCTTCAAATTATCATGGGAAATCAAGAATTAGAGAACGTGAACCAGTTCAAATACTTAGGAAGTGTACTGACGAAAGATGTCTATTGCACCAAGGAGATAAGATCAAGAATTGCCATGGCCAAGAAAGCATTTATGAAGAAGAGAACTCTGCTAACTAGTAGTCTGAACCTAGAGCTACGTAAAAACCTGGTGAAGTGTTATATTTGGAGTATTGCTTTGTATGGATCAGAGACATGGACTTTCAGGAAATTAGAGAAGAAATATTTAGAAAGTTTTGAAATGTGGTGCTGGAGACAGATAGAAAATATAAAGTGGATGGACATGGTGAAAAACGAAGAGGTTCTGAGTAGAGTGGGTGAGAAGAAGTCAATCATACACACAATTCGTCAGAGGAAAGCAAACTGGGTTGGGAACATTCTTATTACTGCTTATTACATGATGTCGTAGAAGGAAGATTGGAGGGTACAACTAGACTTGGAAGAAGAAGAATTCAGCTGTTGGACGATTTAAGGGAAAAGCGGAAATATTGGATGCTGAAGGAGGAAGCAGAGGATAGACAGTTTTGGAAAACAAAATTCGCGTACCAAGTTTGAAAACCTGCCGGAAGGCAGAATACTTACTACTACTACTACTACTACTACGTACAAAAACTAATGAATGATATAAATGTAAAAGTTTTATGCTAAATTATCGCGCAATGTAATATGGCCATTTTATTTATGTAAGATAATATTTATGTACTTGACCATAAAACATAATATTACCAACCCTCTACGATCATAAAATTCAACAATAAACTATATGGATTTCAGGTCTGCGTGGGTCTGAACAATATGTGGAATTGGATGGGGAAAAAATTATCTTGTGTACAGGGTACAAAACTGAAAGTCCAAGATGAACTTTCCTTTTCTATTTTGTACAACATTATATTATTAAGTTCCAAGATCAGAAAAGTAAAATAGATGTCACAAGAACTGATTGTGCGTAATATTGAAAAGAAGAGTTTATATTAATATGGGTAATAATAATATATTTATTATGATTACTATTATTTTCAAAATTTTTAGATTCACAGCGTTGAGGCTGGATTTAAGATTCTGCTCCAGGTTGCCTTCAGCCCCCTCAGGAGCAGATTCTCTAAAATTATTATTACTATTATTATTATTGTTATTATTGTTATTATTATTATTGTTATTATTATTGTTAGTGTTGTTATTATTATTATTATTATTATTATTTTTATTATTATTATTATTATTATTATTATTATTATTATTATTATTATACAATCGGTACTTCAAGGAGGAAAACAGATGGGAGTCGGTTTGTTCCTGGCCATAAAACAAGCGCTAAGCCCGGAAAGAGACTCAAGTGCTTAAATAGCACATAGTGTACGACAAGGTCTCAAGGAAAGACGTTTAGAGCTGATGAAAGCAAAAGCTCTCCTTGCCATCTTGGAGGAAAAAAGAAATTACAATAAGAGCATTACAGCTTGGCCACGACAAAGGGAAAGATAACGGCGCTGCAAGGGGAGGAAAGGAGCAAAAGAAAATAATGTCACCGCCGTTCTTTGATACAAAGACTTCTCTCCCTCCTTGATGGAGGCTCAAATACTTTTTTTCTCTCTATAGAGCGACACAACTCTTTTCGGTTATCGTACCTGCTAGGAACGAGTCGATAGGACTTCACAAAGAAATATTACACCGACTTTGTGCATGTGTTTGCATGTTGTTTACTCCTCCAGTGCTTCTTGCTATGGTTTGTTTCCCTATGAAAAGGCATTTAATGTTCTTGTATACAAATAAGAACTCAGCAACCGCAAAAATTCATTGCAGGTTGTATAAAGTGGTGTAAGGATAAGCAAAAATGCATCCTAGCTGGAGAAGCATAAGAAATTTAACTGACAGACTTTATGACAACTGAAGAGATTCCAAGAAGAGGGTAGGAAAGAGATTAATCCTGAACGCAGTTTATCGAAAGAAAGTGAACATGATAGAGTATGTTGTTTTCAGGATAAAATGCTACAAGAAGTCATTGAATGAATGATGGCGAAACTGTGAGTCATTGAAGACTCAGAGTACAAGATGTTGTGATGGACAAAGATAAATGCTGAACATCATAATATGAAAGAAGCTCAATTGAAGAACTATACTAGGACCAGCTTAAATAACGAACACGATGATATAAAAAAATAATGTGATGATTAGACTTCGGATTTTAGGTAAAAACCTATTTTAATCCTTAAGTGATATATGGACGAAAACTTGTATTTGCATGTTTCATAAGTGACTATACCTAAAACTGATACTTTTATAGGACCTAAAACAGACTATTTTTACGTTAGAGCCTAATATTGCCTTTTTTTTTTTTTGCTTGTTTTCCCTCTAAAGTTAAAAATAAGTCATTTTTTGTTATACATTCTAGCATTTATTTTCAGTTGGTACTATTTTTTTTAGCTCGGAATGTGCAGATAGTAAGGAATATTTTGTCTTCAGTAGAAAAATTCCTTGGAATTCCCAAGAAAATGTAGTGTTTTTCTCCCGACTCCCACATCCATGCTAGTATGATATGCGTAGCTTTTGGGCGCAGGGATTAGGTTTTCACTGTTATGGTAGTAATACAGGCCCTAGTAATAGGTCTATATAATTCTGTGTACCATAGGCCTATATCTGTGTTTTATCATGAATAATGATTAATGGTGACTTCAATACATATAATATTGTGAATTGCAATTGAGATATTTCAGAAAATTGGCAACTTAACGACTTTATAAGAGACTATTATACGATTTTTAGAACCTATTTTCCAATTTTTAGAACCTATTTTCCAATTTTTAGAACCTATTTTCCAATTTTTAGAGCCTACTTTAGGTACCTAAAACAGCAAATTTAGCGACCTAAAAGTCCGAAGTCTAGTGATGATGAAGTAAATATAAATAGGTTAAACAGGAATTTATGCTAATGGTTAATTGCAAACATAATATTCCTTACTTTCGTGATTCATTGAAAATAGTATTACTTATCAGTAAAACAATCGAATTTACCGCTTTTAGGATTCACATTAAAGATGCCACAGGTTCAAATCCCATGATTGTTCAATCTGACTAAGGTGATTGAGTTATTCAATACTTTAGGATTGAAATCTACTCTTCTTGTGCTTTATTATTATTATTATTATTATTATTATTATTATTATTATTATTATTATGGAATTTCCGAAAGTACAGAACCCTATTTTACCAGCTGGCATATTAGGGTTATAAATTAAACATATTTGCAGAACATACAATACACTACATATAAATATTACAATTTTGAAAATTAGGCCTACTATTCATGAAACTTTAAAAATTTCATAATCTTGCTTAGTTAAAAAAAAGACGATAGATCGGTGTAGTAAAGTCAAAATTTAAAAAAAATAATATTAACTGATAACGTTCATGCGTAAATAATGGGCAATGAAATAGTAGATGCCTAACAGACTAGCTTTCCTCTTTACCTTTACAATTTGCACAGGTAGAATTTTAAATCTATGCAAGTATTCACTAAATTTCCCATTCCATGTTAAGAATTGAGTCATAATATAGTTTGGAATAAAAAATGTACAAACTATTCTATCATGCATTCTTGGGAAAAACAAATCTTTCGTTGTGCTGCCGTTATTGGTTTCTTGCCAAATGAGATCCCATTGACTGTGCATATTTTCTCTTAATATTTTCTTAAAGAAGAATAGGGGGCATAAACTATAAGAAATCATCTTATACTTTATAAAATAATATATAATAAATTTAAATTACGCATGGTTTCCCCCAGTGGTAAAATAAAATCCCAGATTTGATGTTTACATGCGTATGGGTCACTACTGCTATAATAATAGCATATTTAAGAATCTAAATAATCTGTTAAAAATGGTGAAATCATAACACGCCAACAATAGAAAATAATGAACATCGATAGTTAACACAACCCACCGATATACCCACAGAAAGTTGCTGTTTAAACGTGTATAAATAAAGTTCAAATTTAAAAAATAAGACAATTACGAAGGAAAACACTTTGGAAGAGAAGAAACAAAAAAGAACAAAACAGCTATATTTTATACAACTAAATTGCATGATTCTGGCCGTGAAATGTTTTTGCATAACTCATAAGTATTGTTCGTGTAGGATTATTATGTTATTATTATTATATCATTACCATCTACACAAAAACATTCAATGTAGCTTATATAGACTTGGTCAACATGCATTTTTAATTAAATATATTCATTGTTTGGAGTTCAGTAGGAGAACAGTTTTAGAAGATCAATAACAAAATGTTGATGAGTATTTTCTGACCCAAAAGTGGGAACTAGAAAATTTCAAAATGATGAGTTTAAAACTGAAGGACCCACCACATAGTATTAGTTATGAAATAATAATATTGCTATTTTTAATTTGTATAGCATTAATGCAATGGATCAGTATCTGAGTTACTGAATAACAATAATAAAAGATGTGAGACTTTTTGAAAAGAACATTATATTAGGAGTCCTTTGGGGTATATTTGTAACAACATTTACTAATGCCAGCAGCGCAGATAAGTTAAGCCCAAAGAATAAATCTTAGGCCTCTTTATCATTATAACTTAACCGAATAATTCATTTATTTAATTGATTTACGTAAAATATGTATAGTAAGCAATAAAATTTGTAGAAAGTAAGAGGAATTAACGATCTTTGACAATAGGCTATCTTGCCGTGGGTGAGTCGGTAGCGCGCCTGCCTTCCACCCCGGCGGTCCGGGTTCGATTTTCGACCGGGTCGGGGATTTTTCAGTTGTAGAAAATCCCTTTCCCGGGTTCAGGTTTGGGTGTTTGTGTTGTCTTTAGGTTTAAGTGTTAGGTAGCGGACTGGCGCACCCTGAAAAAAAAATCCGCTTAGAATATCCCCAACTAAAACTAAACTAAACTCCGTTCCACTACATCCCTGAGGGGACAAGGCCTACCACCCGACGGCTGCGTCATCTACCATAGGCAGACGGGAGGATTGGGGGCTTGTAGTCAGCATGACGACACCCACGGCCGTTAAAGATGGTTTCCATGACAGTAGCTCCTCAATTTGAATCACCCCTACCAGACCTCCGTACCTCATAAAAATCCGAGGAGGTATCGGGGATCGAACCAGGGCCGACGGACCTGTAGTCAGCGACCTAACCACAAGGCCATGCAATGGAAGTACTACTAACCCTTAAATGCACAATATATCCCAAAGGGTACAACAATCTGCCCTAAATTTGTACTAATATAACTCAAAATAACTCCAAAGGAATGTTCAAATTCATGTAAAATTTACAGAATACAGTAGTAGAAATAATCTCTGAGTGTAATCATTGTGTTATCTGTTTTCTTTGCAGTCCGGCGCGGATTTATAATTTGCGCATTTAAGGGATAAAACTTTCTTACACGATATGGTATTACTACTTAAAACGCCCGGCGTCGCTCGGGTTTTGTATTTTGTAATTCGAAATTAACTTTATTTTATTTTGAGAAACTTCCCCCATTAGGAGGCTGCCATGATGACAAAGTATAACAAGGATCAATACATGACAAAATAAAATCAGGTAAACTGATGTAAAAAAGTGCCAGTATGTTTATGTTTAATCAGTTATGACTGCAATTATGATATGCAGAAAATGTTTTTTTTTAATTGATTTCCAAGTTAAGCTCCAGATTTATTCATTATTCAGGGCTTACGGAAGAACAAAGGTCTAGTTTTTTAATCAGATTAAAATCTTCCAGCATCAGCTGAACTGTACAGATTTGTGATATCTTGACAATCGCACACTCATATAAAAAAAAGTCAAATTGGCCGGTTTCGGGATTTGAACCTGGAACTCCAGAATGTGAGACCAAGACGTTACCATCTCGGCCACCTGGGTCAGTTTAACGGTCTAGTTGCATAAGCGCATGTAAAACAATAGTGTTTTTGGTCATAGCTAACTGTATTTTAATTTTCAAAGCCTCATAAGTTCACAGTAAAACAATTGACTATGTTGTCAAGATAACTGATTTGCTTTTTTTTTTAATAAATTCTTTTGAATACGTATATTACCATAAAATAGACACTAAATTGAGCAATACTCCGAAACAGATCAACCGATTTTGTCCAATATCAATATACTTCTTCCCATGGACATTATAAATGTGTATACCAAGTTTCATAAAAATCCGGTAAAGCGTATTTGAGTTACCGCGTCTTTAAAATAGACACTAAATTGGGTTTTACTCCGGTGCCGGTCTACCGATTTGGTCCAATATCAGTGGACGACTTCCCATGTACATTATAAATGGGTATACAAAGTTTCAGGAATATCCAGTAAAGCATATCTAAGTTATCGCGACTTCTTACATATTAACATAAAAGGCACTAAATTGGGCATTATTCCGGTACTGGCGAACCGATTTGGTCGAATATCAATAGACGTCTTCCCATGGACATTATAAATGCGTATACGAAGTTTCATAAAAATCCGATAAAGCGTATTTGAGTTATTGGGCCTTTAAAATAGACACTAAATTGGGTTTTACCCCGGTACCGGGCAACAGATTAGGTTCAAATTCAATAGGGTACTTTTAATGGGCGTCATAAATGCATATACCAAGTTTCATGGAAATCCGATACAGCGTATTTGAGCTATGGCGCCTTTCTAATATAATCCATTAAAATAGGCACTAAATTGGGCATTACTCCGGTACCGGTGAACCGATTTGGTTCAATATCAATAGGGTTCTTCCCATGGACATTATAAATGTGTTTTCCAAGTTTCATGAAAATCCGAAAAAGCTTATTTGAGTTATGGTGCGTACAGACACACGGACAGACAACGGACAGACAACGGACAGACAACGGACAGACAACGGACAGACAACGGACAGACAACGGACAGACAACGGACAGACAACGGACAGACAACGGACAGACAGACGGACAGACAGACGGACAGACATTTTTTCGTCCCCCACACAATCTCATAAAGTACCATACTTGCACTTAATAAAAATTCATATAAATCAAATTAAAACTAGGTCCTTAGAACACTGTAAACGCTATGGGTAAATTTTATCATTAATTGTAATTTTGTTTTAATTACATAGTTACCTCACAGATTATTTAGTTGAGTACATCGTAGTTCTATATGGTGATCATTATTACACTGGACTTGGATAATTGTACCGTTTTTTTTAAATTTCAAACGATAAATTAGCTCCAGAATATAAACCGCAAAAATTCGCTGCAGGAATTCCCTGTCATAACACATAAATTATACTGACCTAATCCTATTGCCAAAGCAATACTGCAAATTCTGGCTGGGTGTCACTCGGGTTTTGTGTTTTGTAATTCGAAATTAACTTGTGAAGGACTTCCGATTTTCAAACTCTAGGTCCTTAAATAGGTATGTAGAATTTGAAATGAGAAAGAACGTCTTATCGCACTCAAATTATTACCCCAGAAAACGCTCTTATAGCTTTTCATGGCTTATAGATGATGTAGAATTTTGCAACCCACCGCTTCTACACACCAAGCCTAGTGGGAGTTGAAATAAGAAGGAACAGAAATTCCGGTAACATAAAATTGTATTGTCTTTACGGAATATTTTATTTCTCACTCTCATGTTACCATACAACCGTTTCGGGGCTGAAATCAAAAATAAATTCTACATCACTTTCATACTTTCCTCCCCAATACCCGGGACATAACAATATACTGCGTGCCTAGGACTAAACATGTTCCATCCTATTTTGTCTTCTTTTACATGTTTAGGACATCCATATTTCTCAACTAAAAATACAAAGCCTACAGCTGTGAATAACGTATCAGTGGATAGAATTTTTTACAGACTTCTGATATGGCATAACTTACTCGTTGACTCACACTCAGGCTGAGACAGCTGGATTAAGCTGTCACCGATTATAACCTCTTATTATATATCAAAATATGAAATGAGAAAATGGTATTCTCTATACCCAGGCAGAGAAAGTTATGTGACTGCATCGCAACGTGCATTATTTTCGTGGATTTCATTCTTCAATATTTATTTACATCAATGAATTATATTGATAGCTTCTCTAATTTGTCAAAGTCCCGCATCATTTATTTCCAAAGCTACCTGCGAACACTGCCAACAATACACTGTTGTCATGAGAACTGTACTTGGAATGTGATTTGGATTTAATAATTCTGTGTAAAAAGGTATTCCGTACCCTCAAAAACATTTGATTTTTGGGAATTTAAAATAAAAATTTTGAAATCATTTCTTAGTGTGCTATGAAACGAAGGTACTATAAAAATTCCAAATCTCTATCTACTATAGTTTAGGCTCTACGTTGATTCTCTGTCAGTCAGTCATTAAGTCAGTCAAAACAAAGCCTCTTATTTACATATAAAATAGATTGTTTATTGTACAAAACTAGCAGGTGCCCGCGGCTTCGCCCACGATAATTAATTGAAAAATTAAAAATTAAGAGTATAACAATTATTAAAGCATTATATTTATTAACACTTGCACGCGAATCATTCATAAACTAAACCATTAATAATTAATGAAACAGCTAAAATTCCGGCTTCAGAGTACATTCCACGATTAGAAAGCGCCGCCTGGGAAAACGATCTCAGATTCGATGATGCAGTTCCAAACCTAACTGTGAACATTGATAATACCACTGCCTTCTAGACTGCATTACTCGTGTGTAATTCTCGAGACGGCGGTGGATAATACATATCGTTTCTCAATTGTTTGTTGACAGATGAATATGATGTGAATTTTATTTGATAAATTCAGTGTAATTTTCAAAAATTATATAATTTTTCAAGGGAAGGAATGGTTTGTTTGGATTTTTACTTTCCGCGATACTTTCATGGTTAAACTATCCATAATATTATAGCTGATGCACGCGGCTTCGCCCACCATTATTGACTCCAGGGTTTTTAAGAAATTTACACTGGCAGTTTATTAAAAATGTTTGTGGTTCAGAGCTATGAAAATTGTAAGTAAAAATAAAATTAGAATGTTTGTTCATTGTGTTCATTTCACTTAGGCCTTATAATATAATAAAGAAACGGTTTTCCTAATTTGGTACTCTTCTTGAAAGTTTATACTGCGAGAGACGAACATCGCCGAGTATACCCGATTTCTCACGAAGTGAGTGAGCACGCTATTTAGGGCAGTTGAATTATATAAGAGTAGATAATGAGATCTTTAAATGTTGATCGAATTACATAATATTCTTATTACTACCAGTGGCTTGGTTGCTAATATAGGGAGGTCAAATTCTACAATCCGTTAGACCTGTAGTTATAATACAGGTTTTGGGTATCAATATATAAAACGCTTCCCTTAGAATCCGCTAGAATTTCTGAAGCTCGAAACCCCTGGATTCTAAACAGCCAAAGTTCCGTGTATTTTTAATTACTATTCTGCGAATCTAGGTCATCCGAATCATTATGAATGTAAAACATCTGATTAGCTGGAACGCAATCTCATTTTATTGAGCAAACAAATTGAAAATGTCTGTTGGACGTAAAGTTAGGAGAATATGAACATAAAATGGCGTTAGTCTGTGTTAATATTCCATTTTCAGGATTATACTCCTCATTTACCCATATACTTGAAGTATCTTTTCCATGCCATAAGCTCCAGCGATACAGAGGAAGATGATATCCACTGGCAGTAATTCTCTGTGGGACTTAATTGACCTGTTTAAGCGGTAAGGACTCTCCTGCTCCCCCAGTCTCATCGATTAAAGCCGCAAATCCGTGACTTAGGTGTAATAATTTCCACGCTCTAGTTGTGACGTGCGAGCTGTAGTCACGACAGCTAGGACTCGAACCGGGGCCTACAGAGTAATGTAATTAAGGTAGTCGTTTCTTACTGTTATATTAAATACAGTATACAGCAACGTTTCGCAAACGAATTTTGAGAGTGGATCATTATTCATAATTAAAATGTTTTTCCCTTCTCCGAAAGCAGTTTTATCACCTTTGCGTTCTCAATTTCTTATTAATGTCGGAAAACATAACGTATTATTTACTACGGTGCACTTATATTTTAATCGAGGAATTTAGAAGATGGTTTGAACAAGTGAATGAAGAATAGCACATTATGCAACGAGCGTATAATAGCATTTTAAGACATAATTATGGTTTTATGAAATGACCAAAGCTAGTTTTATGATTTTCATACTAGTGTCTTTTAATTACCATGATAGGAAAGCTGCATGCGACAGCTTTTATTCCACCATAATTACATTTTTAAGTTTTTTGTTTTTAAAATACATTCTGATTGATGAAGCAAACGACTCTAGGACACAGCTCTTAATAGTTTTCGTCTTTTCCGATAGATGGCAGGCTACAAGGCATGCAGGGCGTCCTTTGACGTTTAAACGTCAAACAACGCACATTAGAAACCTTTGAAATGAACTCAGTTTAATATTATTATCAAAAAAGGACACGAACAGATTTTATTTTATTTTAAATTGAGGTTGTTTATTACGCAATTCCATTTGCTGCTCTCAAGGATTCAAAATCGTTCCGTGTTCGATAATAATCAATATCACACCTGTGTTATAAAGAAAATATTTATCGTATTGGATATCATTTATGATAACATTACTTCACATGTAATAGTCTAAGCGTATTTCAGTATGGCCGAACAAAAATTACATTACTCTGTAGCTCCAGTTAACATAATATGACTCTCGAGATCGTCATGGAATACAGAATGCAAAGAAATTTGGAGACCTTCAATACGATGAAGAATAGAACAAGTCATCTTATATAAAATGTCCATCAGTCAACAGATAAACAATAAAACATAGTAGTGTGTTCTTATCACTACTGAGGAGTTATCGCAAATGCCGACCAACACTACAGCTTTGCATCTGCAGAAAATGCAGCGAGAAAAGAACTTCGTCTCATGTCTGGATCTTGTCCATTTAACAAAGAAGTGTAAATATCATACGTCAAACCATAATATCTGTCATTGACGACAGCTTGCGAAATAATGTCCTGAAGTCTTTGAAGTTCGTATTCTTGCCACTAATGGAGATACCGTGAAAGTTGACATCATCGCCATGAAATAAAAATTCAGTCAAGGGGACGCGTTTTACATCGCACTGTAAGGTTTAAAACGCGTGTTTGCCAGCCTCAAGAGGTTCATCTAGAGAATAACATATAAGGAAACCCAGTTGCCATTATATAAAAAATTATAATTAAGAAAATATTGAAATCCGTGGTATTTTAATTTGTATAATATAACATCTATGTTTCACAACATCCACATTTAAGAAATAGCTCCGTACAAGCTGTAAAATTCTCTCTTAGAATATGAAGATATCCTTTAAAAGATTTTTTTGTTACTGAGAGCCTTTAATAATAGGAGAAGTAGAATTAGAATTAGAATTGGTTTTAATTCTAATTCTACTTCTCCTATTATTAAAGGCTCTCAGTAACAAAATCATATTTTAAAGGATATCATCATATCCTAAGAGAGAATTTACAGCTTGTACGGAGCTATTTCTTAAATGTAATAATAATAATAATAATAATAGGCAATCTAATGGCATTATTTTTTTAATGTCTGAAATTTTTGTATGTAGAGGAAAGTATGTTAAAAATTAAGAACCCTTCGAAAAAGTCAATGACCGTTTTATATTTTCAGTGTCACTTCAAAAATTTAATATATATATATATATATAATTCATACTTCCAAAACAAATTCAGATAATGAATTTGGAGATTCGAGATGAGAACTTATTTTGTGGAAGCACTCGAGTCGATTCCCCAAATTGAGAAGTAATTATTCCCAGGTTTACACGTAAGAAATCGTATAGGCTATTTTCAACAGTAAGCCTCTTTTTCAAGCTGGGAGAAAAATAGATAGTATCATCAATTTCATAAAATGCCAGAGCTGGGAAGGGAATGTGTGTTTGCCGGCGTATGTAAAATTTAATTGTGGTGAATTCCAGACAGGGTGAATTAATTGCAGAAAACCCTTGTACCAATACGTGGTTATCGACGTAATTAAAAATTAATAATTCAGGAGACATGCATGTAGGGAAGAGCGCGAGGAAACAAAAAAGTGCTTTCGTTCCAATTTCCGATTGTAAAAACCTGTTGAGTTTTATACGGAACAAACAATTTTACTTTATTTTAAAACATTGCAGTATTTTTTTTTTGTTCTGCACATGTACTAACCCATTACATTGCCTCCATCCTATTATTTCAACTACCAATGTAGCACTTCATGAATTTGGATTGCATCAATTGGAAAAAATAGATATTTTATCATCGTTCAGTGTCGCGTCTAAAAAGCAACGTATGCAAAACCAGAGTATTAGGTGTCCGAAATTTCAACTGATTGATTTACATTTATCCTTTTGATTAAAGAAGTACAGATAGAGTCTTGAGTGATATTTTTAGTTTTATTATTTTTATCTATATTATTGTTTCTCCTGCTTCCAACCGGGTGAGTTGGAGGTTTGGGTCCAAGGTTTCGGCAGCTATCTCCGCTGTCATCTCCTAGGAGAAGTGAGCTGGATTGGGAAAAAGCAATTTCATATATAGGAAAAGACTGGATATAATGGACAGTATACAGTATACTGGACAGTATATCCAGTCTTTTCCTACATATGAAGCAGCTTTTCTCAATCCAGCTCACTTCTCCCAGAAGATAGCAGCGGAGATAGCTGCCGAAAGCTTGAACCCAAACCTCCAACTCATCCGGTTGGAAGCCCGAGAAACAATAATATGTTCTCAATACCGGGAAAGCCTCAAGTCACACATTATATTCTCCCTGTTCATCATTTTATCCTATAATAAGTAATTTATGACTGTAATGTTATGCTCTTTGTTTATTGTATACTTATATAAAATTGGCTGGCGAAGTTAGATTAAGGGATGTAGAAAAAAGTTGTTTGTAAAAGCATAGTATATGGTTTAGAATATATTAGATTATTAGATTGTTACTTAGATTATTAAATATACTTGCCGTTCATTCCGCAAACAATTATCCAATAACTAATTAAAATTTACGAATTTTATGGTTCACTGAGTCTTCAGTTATATTTCTGTGTTAATCAAGATTAAAGACGTAATAAAATAAATGGTCAGGATTGAAATATAGCAGTTTATTAATGTGGAAGAGGAAATCTTTTGGTACTGGTCGACATAGGCAAGCCCGAATTCTAACACTGACTCTTAAGTCGCTCTACGTAGTACAGCACAGTCTACAACGTAGAGGTACATTCTGCTGCAGATTTTAAGAAATCAGGTAACTTCTAAGAGTTTAATACTAATTATTCTAAACACCATATACCGGTACCGGATCAGACCAGACAAAATATTGATAGGCTACTGTGTTTTATACTCCATTTCACTCTTATACGTTGTCTAGACTCTAGGTCCAGAGTATTATAATTCGTGCAGTGTGTAATGTAGTGAACATGATGGATACACCATTTGGATAATACACTACATAAGAGAATAATTTAATTTTCAATTACCCTCTTAACGCCAACTCATCACGGTAGTCAGTGTCCCTCTGTTGCAATCAATTGGAAACCACATGCATACCGCCTGCAGTACATCGTCTAGGTTACACGCAATACAGCTGTGCAGGAGAAATTGCCGCCGTGATGCGGCGCATAGCGTAGCGTTAGTTAAACTTTAAAGTCGAGAACTGTAATACCATAGACACATACCTTTCAAAATTGTCCAATTATGTGTAATATAACGAGTGAAATGGTGCAAACACGAAGGTAGGTAATCTTTTACGAAAAGATGATACTTGGCTGTACAAAATCATTCATTGAGCTCATATCAGTATTACAGAAATTTCATTGCAGTCGAATTCAACACATCCTGTTTATAATATAAAGATACGATGAGCTTTTCCTTATATAAAATATAAATTCCCAGTTTTATAATTCAGTTGTTTCTTGCCAGTTAAAAAGTGATCGCATGTCTCTTCTTGTGAATCACAACAGATTCACAATCCAGAATCCAGTCGCTTTCATTACCTTTCTTCCTACCATAACTTGGGCACGCGCTCTCAGCTTGACCCCTTACTATCCATGCCTCTTTACAGAACTAACATTATTCGAATTCGTTTACAACAACAGCTATTCGTCAGCCATCAATTCACTGCCCAGCCATCTCAGGAGCTGCCAAACGACTTCACAGTTCAAGCGCCATTTAATAAATTTAGTATATAATAACATTTTGGAATTCATGCTAATTAGTAATATAATTTAATTTTCATTATATTTTGTAATAACTAAGAATGTATTTGTTTAGACTTTCATCTTTTTTTAAATTTCTTTATTTTTAATCATTTGTATTATATATTCATATTATTCAAGTACTTATGTTCGAATTTTTTCTCTGTATTTAATGTACGTTTCTTGTATTCATGTATATCAGTTCTTTTTAAATTTATTATTAATCATTATTATTATTATCATTATGTATTTCATGTTTTTGCCCTGGCTGAGTGGTAGAGAAGGCCTTATGACCTTAACTCCGCCAGGTTAAATAAATAAATAAATAAAACAGAAATAGTATAGAATAGTATAGAAAATGTTAATACGTGCTTTTATCTTAAAATGGTTATAAGAGTTCTGGTACAAAGAAGGTAGAACTAGACATAAATCAGAGGGGAAGAGATTGAAAAGAAATATGTTAGGGAACTTATAAATACAGACCAGCTAAAATCTTTTTCATTATATTATCTTATTTGTATAAAAATCACTCTTAAAGAATTACCCATTTTCCTCGTTACGATATACGTTTTTGCTGAGTTTGAGGAAACTTTTTGCCTTGACAGGCTGTGGGCTGCAGCGGTGTTGTAATCGGGAAATGTTATATTTTCTCGGGGCAACAGGAACATGTGTTAACAGCGGGTGATTGCACGCTGCCCTTCCAGCATGCAAACTGCCCCCTGAGCGTGTCTCTATTCTCTTAAAAATAGTCGCCTTCCGTGGCCAATGCTAATTAATTTCCACAGCCTTCTTTTGCACTAATGAATCCTGCGTTCCTTCTATCCAGCAGATGAACGTATTTATAAGCATAGGCTCTTCATCTGTCTTATTATTGCTCATTTCCTAACATAAACGTATATCCGTCGTTACTGAATATATTATTTACTACAGTACGTTTCATTCTGTGAGTCGTCTCATCCAGGGATATAAAGCTTTTCGCAGTGATGGGGAGGAAAAACTTGATCTCGTTTGTTGTAGGCGCGTACAACAGTGGTCTTCAATCTTCTATTAACTAAAGAGCCATTTTCTTTTTTGTGAAAGACTAGCGGGTCGCGTTTATTGATTGATTTATTGATTTTATATTAATAATAAGATACTTACGTAACACAAATAGGCCTATATCAATTATATTATAACACCTGTAAGGATTACTTAATATTATACATGCGTGTGCTTTCAATTTTGTCTTCTACTTTGCAATGTTAACGAATAACACAAAGCACAGTAACATTGTTGAATTTAATGTGAGAATTGAGTTCGTATTTGCTTGCGGGCTGCCAAAAATTAAACCACGGGCCGCTGGTTGAAGACCACTGGCGTACAATTTCTAGCACAAGTAGAAACAATCATGGTATTTTTTAAAGTGGTTATTAAAACGGAAATAAAAATTCCTGGGCTTACCTTATTATTATGATGTTAATTCTTTCAGAGCTGAATGTTCCATATAAGTAATTAACAAGTGAAATTGTCAGTAGGTTGTAAGTTTGAAATCATTTTGGAAAAATTTCGAAAAGTAGATGGCAATTCCAATATGTGAATAAAAGTAAAGTATTATCTTGTTAAACTTGCATCTCAATTTTATTACATCTCAACTTTTATTCAGTCTTTTGAGGTTACTGTAGTCTGTAGCAGTGAAAACTTTAATACGAAATTGCTTCTTTAGTCCATAACCTGCTGATTTTAATTCATAGGCTAGCAGCTAAGTGTTAAGGTTTAGAATAAAATATTAAATTCTGAGTCTTATTAGGATTAGAAAAAATTAGTAAGACTTAACCAGTTTTGTCACCTAAGGAGAGAGTGGTACTGCAATTTCTTGATTTTCAAAGTTGAATGGACAAGCAGGTATTGTACGTAACTATTATTAAATTTTTAATGAAGGTTTTAATTATATGTGTATGTACACTGAAAGCCACTCTGTACTTTGTAAACAAATAGACTAACTTTTTATGTTGAATTTGCTTGATGTTGTTTTAAAGAGCCTTTAAGGATTACTGTTTAACGTACTAATTAGTATATTAGGTCAATATTCTTTAATCATATTTTGGTCAGCGTTCTAGAAAGACACTTGAACGTTATTACAGTCAACAACATATTTGTCGTTATTCATTATTTACTTTTACTACTAAGGAAAATTTTAAAATCATTTTCCATAGTGTTTATTGTTACCGTTTTATATACATTCAGAACTGCTTGGATACTACATATTTTAGGCAAGGACTCTCAACTTTTTACTGAAGTATAACTAACAAAATAGCGCATAGACTTTGTTGATCATGTCAGTAGTTTTCAAAATATGTGTAGTGACCACGAATTTATTCTTAAATTTGAGACTTGCAAAATATTACATTTTTCTCCATTTTTAGTAAAGATACAAGAAAACGAATGCGTTGCATTTTTCTAAATATATAATTGGTCTTTTTAAAAAAATAAGACATTTTGCTGAAAAATTGTGACAAGTTTCATCTTGAAATGTGCAGATTATCTGTTAACACCACGAGTTTGTGTATGAATATTCAAGTATGTAGCTTTAAAAATATAGAAAATAGAAGTTTCCAACCTCTATCCCTTAATACCAGGATTTAGACTTTGTTCGTTTCAATTGACATCCTGTCATTATTCTTTAGTGCCTTGGTGACGCTGTCTATTGTGACGGTCGTAATGAAAATGTTTTCGTCAAACTTATCGGGTCTGATCTCGTTCCTTCGACACTTCAGACGGAACATCACTTACCAGTAGCGTTCTGATATGCCTTCGAACTCCTCTTTATGTATCTACTACGTCAATAACCATAGAAATTGGAGGAAATTTATTTCTTAAAACAGAATACTCTGGTATGCAATACTCCTATTATTCAAGTAGCACATTAAGTTTTAACAATCTTTTTTCATTGCGCCCAGATTACAATAAGTATGTTTAGTATTTGTTCTATGTATATAGTGATACTTACACTTCTCTCCCCAGTGTTTCTCCTATGCATAATAGACTTTCTGCAGTTATAATAAAAACTATGTATTTTGAGGAAAATGGCCTACTTTACACCAATGAGTTGTCTACCTACGTCTTCCGATGTCACTGGTGGATGGAAATTTTGAAATGAATGCGCTCAGCATGAAGACTCCTGCTTTTATATTTCACACTTCTCTAAACTGGAGCCCCTGCGTGAAGTCTCTCCTCGGTTGTCCTCACAGATATAAGATCGCCTTATTCCGTACTTACCCACTGCAAAAAAGTATCTATGGTCGATCTGAGGTTTCCAGATTCCTAAATAGCGTCATACCTACTAGACCATATTAACTTAGGCTTTCTGTCGAGCCAAATATTTTTACTATTAAAGACAAATTCCTAATAGAACTTGGGGTAGAACTCCTAACCTTTCGGAGACACCGAATCCATTAAATTTGTTTCGTCACGGAGGATAACGGAGACATCACATGGAAAAATATCCTCTAGTAGAAGCAAATAAATAAATTTATGTGGAATCTGATCTAATACCTGTGGAGTGCATGTGAAGAAAGTAGCATTCTAAGAAGTTACCTATAAATATTACAGATATTATATGCAACTTAAAGCTCCTACTAAGATAATTCAGTTCATTTTTTTTTAATTTTACCTTGATCCCATTAGGAATAAAATCAGGTAAACTGATGTAAAAAAGTGCCAGTATGTTTTTTTTAATCAGTTATGACTGCAATTATGATATGCAGAATATGTTTTTTTAATTGATTTACAAGTTAAGCTTCAGATTTATTCATTAAGCAGGGCTTAGGGAAGAGCAAAGGTCTAGTTTTCTTTTTAATCAGATTAAAATCTTCCAGCATCAGCTGAACTGTACAGATTTTTGATATCTTGACAATCGCACACTCACATAAAAATACGAAAAAGAAAGTGAAATTGGCTGGTTTCGAGATTTGAACCATGGAACTCCATAACGTGAGGCCAATACGTTACCATCTCGGTCACCTGGGTCAGTTTAACGGTCTAGTTGTAAGTTATAAGCGCATGTAAAACAATAGTGTTTTTGGTCATAGCTATCTCTATTTTAATTTCCAAAGCCGTAAAATATCACAGTAAAACAATTGACTATGTTGTCATGATAAATGATTTGCTTTTTTTTTTTTTATATAAATTCTTTCGAATACGTATATTATCATAAAATAGGCACCAAATTGAGCATTACTCCGAAACAGGTGAACCGATTTCATCCATTATCAGTAGACCTCTTCCCATGAACACTATAAATGTGTATACCAAATTCCATAAAAATCCGGTAAAGCGTATTTGAGTTACCGCGTTTGTAAAATAGACACTAAATTGGGTTTTACTCCGGTACCGGACAACCGATTTGGTCCAATATCGGTAGACGTCTTCCCATCTACATTATAAATGGGTATACAAAGTTTCAGGAAAATCCAATAAAGCGTATTCGAGTTATCGCGACTTCTCATATATTAACATAAAAGGCAATAAATTGGGCATTATTCCGGTACTGGCCAACCGATTTGGTTGAACATCAACAGACGTCTTTCCATGGATAGTATAAATGCGTATACGAAGTTTCATAAATATCCGATAAGGCGTATTTGAGCTATTGCGCCTTTAAAATATGCACTAAATTGGGTTTTACTCCGGTACCGGTCAACAGATTAGGTTCAAATTTAACAGAGTACTTTTCATGGATGCCATAAATGCGTATACCAAGTTTAATGGAAATCCGATACAGCGTATTTGAATTATGGCGCCTTTCTATTAGAAAGGCGCCATAATCTATTAAAATAGGCACTAAATTGGGCATTACTCCGGTACCGGTGAACCGATTTGGTTCAATATCAATAGGGTTCTTCCCATTGACATTATAAATGTGTTTTCCAAGTTTCATGAAAATCCGAAAAAGCGTATTTGAGTTAGAGCGCGTACAGACACACGGACGGACGGACGGACGGACGGACGGACGGACGGACAGACAGACAGACAGACAGACGGACAGACATTTTTCGTCCCCCACACAATCTCATAAAGTACCATACTGGCACTTAATAACAGATACCGTAAGACATCACATGGTGTTAGTATGTTAGTTATGTATTGGATTGTTAAAGTTCAGACAAACTGTTCTTAAACACAAAGTGTATTGACAAACAATTCTGCTATATTCTAAGTGATTTCTCGAGATGGCCACTGAGAATTTAATGACATTCGTTACGATTTCTTTATCGTTGTTTTAATCGATATTTCTTGCGCCAGTTGAGGAAGAACCTGGAAATGGGTTTTAAGGAGGGCATATAGATTTGGGGACTGAGAAATAGGTGAAATTTATTTTTTCTCTTTATTAACTACTCCTACCTTTGCTTACTACTTTCAAAATTAATCGAACTATTACACTTACGGGCAATTTTCGATAGCAAAGGGACAGTCACGTTTCGTGCACTGAAATGCCGTTTCCGTGATAATTTTTACAAATATCAATATTTCTGAGTGATTCCTGATTAGTTAATTTCATTTCAACAACGCTATCTACAATCATTGATTTGACATTAATAGTTCATTTTTAAATACTTTTAATGTAAAATAAAATGTAAAAAATATTCTTCACTGATTAATACTGCAGATATCCCAAAGATTGTAGATGATGTTGTTCATATGATATTTACAAATAAATATAAAAAAGAACAATTAATAAATATTGACGTTTATGGAAATTATCACGGAAACGGCATTTCAGTGATCGAAACGGGCTGTCATTTTGCAACGATAATTACCCGTATTTGGAACAGTTTAATTCAATCCCATAATAGTGTGTATTTGTAGAAATAGTTAACAAAGAGCATATCATATTACAAAGCTACAGAAAAATTTATTGCTAGGAAAAATAAACGAGATTCACCTAATTCTCGATATCTAAACCGATATATCTCACCTTAAAATATGCATGATTACTTATATTTGTTATTCCGCATGTAGGAAACAAAAAGTTTTTGTTTGGTTAGTTAAAAATGCTATACCACTCGTATCCTAGTGCTTTAAGTTTAAACGAACATTGTGGTTAGCACACTGTCTACTTTGAACTGTAATGCATTTATTTAATCATAAAAAGTTTTAAACAAACAAGATTCTCACCACGAGACTGGTACTTCGCTGAATATGTTCCCTTCCCTCTGCGAACTTTTTATGATGGAAGAAAATATCTCTAGTTGTGATGCGAAAGTTGGAAGCCACATAAGTGACATTTCAATGACTAATATGACTACAGGGAAATTAGTGAAAGTTTCCTCTTTCAAACTACATAAACACGTATCCAGGAAAAGTGCACTAATGAACTCTAATTCACTTTTTGGAATCATCCTAGCGATTCCAATGTAATTAGGTTTATCACAAAAGTTGCAACTGAGGTTTGTTGCATTTTAATGTAGGGATATACCCGACGGCGGAATTCGTTGAATTTTTTTTTATATTCAGACTAGTAAAAACTACACTCTCGTACCGTATAAATTAATGAACACAGAAGTTAGTGCGCTTCGCTCAGTTTTAAAATTAAAGGGAATCTTTTCTCTCAAGTCCTTGATTTATTATTCACACTACCGTCACTTTTATGGCTCTTACAAAGATTACAGAGATGCAAAATATGTATACAATACTTTATAATGTAATTTTAATAATTGCATAATGCTTTATTAACTGTAGTTTCTAGACTAAGTTATCTATAAGTTATGTTTTGATAGAATTAACTAAATTGATTTTTTTTAAATATACGAGGAAGAATCAAATGAAAACAGCAATTAATTTTTGTCAATTATTTTTCTGCAGGAAGAATGTTTGCTTGTACATTATTTTTCTACATAGTCCCCTCCCCGTTCAGTGCACTTATCCCATCAGATAGGAAGTGCTTCAATACCGCATGAGAAAAAGTATTCTGGTTGACACTGTAGACACTCATTCACTGTCGATTGGATATCTTCATGGACTAAAGATGTAGAAATCTGATGGTGCCAAACCTGGCAAGTATGGCAGATGTGGAGGCACTTGAAGCATATGTTATCGATGGTTTTCATGGTTCCATGAGCAGCATGAGAACGGGCATTATCATGTTGAACCAAAACACCTGCTCTCAGCAACCCCTTCGCTTTGTCGTTATCAGATTTCCAAATATTTGTTCCGTTAAAGAATATCCTTAGGGCAGAAGTTCAAATCTGATGAAGACGTCCAATCAATAGTCAGGAGTGGCTGCAGCATCAACCAAAATATTTTTTCTCATGCGGTATCGAAGCGTAAGTGCATTGAACTGGGAGGAGACTATGTAAAGAATAATGTGCAAGGAAACATTCTTCCTGCAGTAAAATAGTGGAAAAAATTATTGCTGTTTTCGTATTTTCGGGGTTTCACTCGGGAGAAAGAACTTATAGTAGGCGAGATTTCGCAGCTAGCTCTGATATAATCTTCGGAAGAGAGCTTGTCCTGGACCACCGAAAGCCCAGAAACACTAACTCGAAACAGAGTCACGGTCGGTCAGTCATATATTAAATTCAGTTTATGACGACTTCCATTATCTAGCACATCATTGTACATTCAGCTATGATTCTAGATTAATGTAATTTGCAAATAAAGTAGTATACCTTTTAATTAGCGAAATTCCTTAATAACGAAATTATACCTTCAAGACCACAGACAAATAGTATATCTTCAGCGTGAATCAAGTTAAGCATTTGACTTCGGCTTTCCAGGGTGGCAGGTCGTTCCATAGACTTGCAGAATGCATTCAGTATATTCAAGAATATTCAATAATAGTCTTTAGTCGAAAATGCAAGTACAATACATATGCCACTTTATTTAATTAGTAATTTTAATCATTTTTGTTGGATACTATAAAATACCATATGACATTAAAAAAATTATGCGTAATCTTTTTTGAGAGTTCAGATGGATAAAAGGGTTTGCGACCTCAGTGATGGATTAAAATTAATTATGGGGAAAGATGTCAAATAAATTAATGTTGAATGATCTGAGTTCAAATCTGTGTAAGTCAAGTTATTTTTTGTTGATAATTTAATTGATTATTTTAGTATGAAAGGCCCAAATAATATATGAGGGTGTATGTAATATTTACTGACCATTCTGGCACGTAAGTGCAATGGATTTATATCAGTAAATGTAGATTGTTTATATCTATGAATAGTAATGTTAGTTGAAGTAACAAATTTATTATTTGTAGGAGTTATTTTATTAATGTGTGTAATAATAGGTTATCAGAATCTAATGTTTTCTTTACATTAATTTTCGTAGGGGACCAAATTAAGGTGCTTTTGTTGTTATTTACAGCCTTTTAGTGATGCTATTAAATTATTTACTAAGGAACAAACGAATCCAATTATATCTAATTGTCTTTCCTATTACTTTTCCCTCGTATTTAGATTGATTTTTAATCTTATTCCTTATTTCAAGGGGATATTGATTTTTAATGTAGTTTATTGTTTTTTTAAATTGTAATAGATTGGGGACTTATTCAGCAATCACTGCTGGATGGCCATGAAATTCTAAATATTCTGTATTAGCGGGGTTTCATGCCGTGTTTCAGACTATTTCTTTTAAGGTAAGATTAGGTTTAGTTTTACTTACTTTTACTTTTTGTTGGATATAATTTAGTATAATTTATTATTATCAAAATAATATTACTTACTTACTCAATAGCAATAGAAAATTCCTAAGCAAGCTAAAGGAATATTATCTAATTTTATGGAACCCAAGATTCATTTCCGCGCTTACCTCAGTCCGCCATTTAACCGTATTCTGTGCTAACTCCATCAATCATCCCTCACAAAGCCTACTTCCCTTAAATCCGTTCTAAGATTGTCCTCCCACCTTGTCTAGGTCTTCCACGTGGTCTTTTCCCTTCGGGTCTCCAAGTCAATACTTTATTAATTATTTGTATATATGTATATGATTAAGTTATATTGAAATATAATAAATGTATAAATATTTACTCACACAAACTTATTTAAATTTTGAAGCGTTCTCACATTTATTTAATTGCATTTATTCAATGCTTTTATTAATTAGAAATATTTTAACGGAATGTACTAGCACTAATTGAATTGTTTGTAGGCCTACATTAATATTTTTAAATCAACATAGCTATTCGCTAATTTATGAATTAACCGTTGACTATGTAATTTCATTTATGAAATAAATTTTTTAATATGAGTTGTAACATGTCACAAAGCATGTGAGGCTCCGTGCACTTTTCTCCAGTGAGAATATTTATGCATAGAGGAGCCTGTTCGTAAGGCGTGTAGTGGTTTTAATTTGCTCACGTGGAATTAACATATCAGAGAGAAGAACTTGCTCTGCGGTAATCCCTACCACACAAGCCGGGATTACGTCTTCCTCTCTGCCATGAAAATACTCTCCTCTGTCAAAACTCAGGTGAAGTTCTTCATTTCCTCTATTATGTTGTCGGAAAGGGAAACAAGGACATTTACACAAGCTATCCTCTGCATAGGCATATGGATGTTGTACTTAGCCTATAGTTCCTCTACATTCTACAGGAGTGGGCCTTGTTTTCAAATTATTTACTGGTGTAAGGTGTAACGACAAGCTTCATGACCTGTACGCTTCACCGGGTATGGTAAGGGTAATAAAATCGCGAAGCATGAAATGGGCTGGACATGTTGCACGCATGGGGAGGAAAGACATATCTCAAAAGTATTGACTGGGAGACCCGAAGGGAAAAGACCACGTGGAAGACCTAGACGTAGGTGGGAGGACAATCTTAGAACGGATTTAAGGGAAGTAGGATTTGTGAGGGATGATTGGATGGAGTTAGCACAGAGTAGGGTTGAAAGGCGGACTCAGGTAAGCGCGGCAATGAACCTTCGGGTTCCATAAAATAGATAATATTCCTTTAGCTTGCTTAGGAATTGTCTATTGCCATTGAGTAAGTAAGTAAGGTTCGACTGAAGAGGCCGAGGCGATAATGTCAAGGGCTCACAGTTTGGAGGTGGCGTGTTCAATTTCCGAAGGCCGACCAACCTGAGTATGAGTTTTTCTGAGATTATCTCCACACATATAGGTTAATCCTAGATTAAATTTACTTTTATCCACCCCAAAATGTTTCTTTCTGCTGTCTTGTGTGTTGTCCCGGAAGGCGACTCAACGTTGAATTGGTCTTTTGGTGACTGTTTAGTGAAGTCCTCTTCCCTCTCCTGTATGCATAGGTGTGCAAGTCCTTTTATATAATTTTATTACAGTTTGGTCATGCTTAACAAATGTAAATTAATGACATTAAAATTATTTTTAATTAAATAATTGCACGTTGCATAATTAAATGAACATTCCTATCTTAACAAGATTAAAATAAATAATACATATTTTAATTTGTTCCAGAGTAAACAATAAATATTGCTTTATGTAGTATAAAACGTTTAATTACTAAATTTCAGGGGCAATCTATTATAATTACTACATAAATAAATATTATTTATTATTTATTAGGCTTAATTTCCTGGATGTGCATATATGTTCTCTGTAAAATGACCGTGTTTCAACAATGTTTCTGAATTATTAAAATTAAGGTTGTTTAAAGTTTTAAAAACATACAAACGTGAGTAATATTGTACGAACGTTTGTGTAGGCATGTACTTATGTACGGTACATTTCTTTAATTCGAGTGTATGTAGAATAACGATACAAATTACGACATGCTGTTCTATTGATAATAAATTAGACAATTTTAATTTAGGTTTAATGATTTCTAACGGGCCAGCGATCCCAATATCAGTGAACAGAATAACTCTACCTTAAGTAATGGAATATACTTATTTGGGGCAATTAATCTCTTCAAAGACAAACGGAGGGAGAAATAAAAAGAAGAATCTGTATACTGGATAGCATTCAGGTCACTTCAGTGTGTATGCTGAAAAAGGCAACAAATATAAACATTTGATTCGAAGCACTGGAACAACTTTATTAACAGCAAAACAAAGGAACGAAATCTTAGTGTGCCGGAGGGAAATACAACGGAAGGTCTTGGGAATATTTCCTGAGTGGTAAGATTTCAAACGAGATGATACTCCAAATACCAACTACAGACATTATGCAACGAGCTATCAGAACGAAATGACAATGAGGAGTCCATGATGCAAAAATGAAAAACAGACATGAGCATATAAAGCCACTATGTGGGACCCAGTACAAGCAAGAGACTTCAAGACAGCCTTAGACGCAGATTTTTTCAAGGAACAAGCGGGCCAACTCTGCTTTAAGTGTAGAAAAAGTAAAAAGAGTTGAAAATCCACGCCAGTGATCTCAATAGTGAAAACTGCAACTAATAATCTGAACACTTAGACAAAGAACGATTCCTAACGCAAAATTAAAGAAATCCTTACAGAAATAATTATATTGATTTGTGAAAATAATAAAATTTTGTGAAAAAGGCGAGCATTATAAATATTATGATTATTAGTAGCGTACTATTAATTTTGCATCTCATTTTATTTACTGACTCTTTTACTTCAGATTATAGTTGAAATTTTAAAAAGTCATTTATTTGAGTTTATTTTATTGTATTTTACGTACAATTAATGAAATAGTTGTAGCAATGAAATATTATTTTCAGTTTTATTTTACTTGTTGAGAAAGAACACAAAGTGCCGAATATGATTAAACACATGCAACGAAACCTCATTGAGGAAAAAGTAGAGTGATATCTGTACACTCATTGTTATAGTACTAACACAATAATGAAAATTAGTATGAGTGCACTACAAATGCATGTTTATTACCCAAACACTATAGGTGAAAAGTATAAAGTGTTAACCACTTGGACTCATATTACTATAATTTTACATGTAACGATACATAATTATCCCATCGTTTATTGGAGTCTTTCTTTTTGAATGCCATTTTTAGGCGATGTGTAAATTGGTCTTCACAAAGGATCTTAGTAATAATAGAAACTAAGAAAACTTCCTCCTTGTCCAAGTCTTATTGGATGCTTATACTTCTTTTTTCATTAGATTGATTATTACGCTTATTTAACTAAGTTGTGTAGTGCTTCTTTGACCTATAGGTTTACATACCGATAAATTACCTGACAAAATCTTCAAGCAGAGATCCAAACAAGGAAATTGGTAATAAACAGCCACCCTTACTGACTGCTCTACTCAGGCCGACTATTTATTTCTTCGTCATATTCTTAAAATATTAACATTTGTTTTAAGATTACTCAATATCTCATAGCTCAATAAAGTCCACATCGGTTATCTTGAAAAGAGTGTTTTTATACGTTGGCATATGCGTGTCTCAGCGAATTGATGCGTAGAACATCGCAAGAAACTTATTCCTATAAATAACCCATATCACTTCCATCCATCTTGAGAATACTATTCCAATGATTTACAATTCTGTTCATTAAATTTTATATACCTTTCATTTTTATGAGACTTTAATTAGGTCACTTTATTGATATTACAAATATCTCTCATCATTTCATCGTGTTTACATTTCTTATTCTTTTTTAGTGGCCGTAATTTGAAATTACATAAAGTTCCTTCAAAGACTTTTGTTACCATCATTCACATGCACAACACAGTAAAATACTTTATTTATTTAGTCTGTGTGGACATCTTCATTTTAGTTTTTTTGAACTTAAAAAATCTCTGGATGGACTTAACCCAGCAATACCGGGGGAGGGGACAACAGAGGTCCATAACTTTTAACTAAAACTAAACTCCGTGGCGCTACATCCCCGGAAGGACTTGGCCTACCACCCGACCGCTGCATCATCTCCCGTAGGCAGATGGCAGGATTGGGGGGCATGTGGTAAGCATGCCGACACCCACGGCCGTTAATGGTGGTTTTCTGGACCGGAGCCGCTACTTCTCTATCAAGTAGCTCCTCAGTTTGGAATCACGAGGCTGAGTGCACCCCTACCAGACCTCCCTACCTCAGAAAAATCCGAGGAGGTACCGGGAATCGAACCCGGGCCGACGGATCTGTAGTCAGCAACGCTAACCACAAGACCACGTCGGCGGACCACCCATAACTTTTAACTTTTGTTTATTTGTCGTAAATACTTGTGATACAAATTTGACAAGAATAATTAATGTCCCTAAGGAATTCTGATTACAGAATGTGGAGACAACTTTAAAATATTTTAATTAAAATTAAAATAAATGACTAAATTTAGTACTGGGCGTGAGAGGAACGGAACAATTTCTGCTTTGATTAATATTAAAAATGCATTTTTGAATTCGATTGTCGCTTATTGTGAAGTATCACGAGTATTTTTTATGAACAATGGTAGTATCAGCTATCACATGATTTTTTTCATATTTATGTTTAAACACTTTTTATTTCACACAAAAGTCCGTCGTTATTTATAAACAAGTATAATGCAGATTTTATTTTAAGTGCAGTTTGAGTAAATGCAATGAAAAGTTTTTTTTCTGAACTTCAGGGCCTTGGTAAAGTACGTCACGAAAAATGCTAATACGAATAGTAAAAAATTTCAGAAATGATATTCCGGCTATCACAATGCTAAAATAAAGAAAACACCCGGAAGTGCTCTTTTATATTCCTGTACATCTGTACACATGGTACCGTACTGTTGAATTTAAGCTCATGGTCTTCAAAACAAAAGTCAGTTCTCAGGTTACTATCCAGATTAATTTATAATCTGGGTCTATAATATGAATTAATTATTCGCAGTAATAAATTATTTACTACATTTTATAAATTACGGTTAATTAATAACTTGTTGCATATAATTTAGAGCTTTATTGGTCTCAATTCATAAACACGTAGGATATGAGATTATTCTGCCATGAGAGGTAACAGATTTTATGCCTTTTAAACTAAATTATTTATCATTCTTAGCATAAGCAGTTTATTTTTTAAAAATAGTGAGGATTTTCATTCCTAAATGCCGAGTTCCTTAACAAGCTTTAATTTAACAGCATTAGAAGTTATTTTTGTCGCACATTGTTTAAAAATTCCGCCACATCATCACATTGGACACAAAGGATTTTATTCATAATTCAGTTTGCAACTCCGTTCTATTATGAGTGTTCTCTCTACATGCATTATGAATATGGAAGGAAATTCTCAGTTCGTGTCATGAAATTAAAAATAAATGTCTCTTTTTTGTCTTATTTGCATTATTTTTAGGAACCTACCGCTCATTCTATATAACTAATGCTTCATTCGTTCATATAATTATGTACATAATGAGCGATAGACTATTAGATAACAATGACTTCTGTATTTTCGCAATGTATGAAACCAAGGGTGAAATGGAGAGAACACCATGTTTTTTTTTATATCATAATGAGTGATAGTAATTTTTGGAAATAAGACCAAAGTAGGCCTACTTATTTCCGTATAGGTGCCAAATTCTCCAACAAAAATATCCGTATGCTTTTACTTTTGGTTTATGTGGAGTCGTATTGCTATAACGAGAATTAATTGTACACAATTATATGCAAATTAGAAGTAAGAAACTGCAATTTTTAAATAAAGTTTATTTTTTGCAGAAAACTTGCAACGTGAAGATCAAGAATTCATAACACAACTGTATAGATTTCTGACAAGGTGAAAAGAAAATCCGGTAAAATCTTCTTTATAGATGTCACAGAAGCCCTTAGGGTTGCAGGAGGTTGATTATTCCAGACTTTTAGACTTTATCCCATGGAAGTGGTAATGCCAACTTAGTGTATCGGCCGTATTTACCCAAAGAGTTGCTCCTAGTATATATTTGTTCCTGTTAGAGGCTGAATCGACTCGAGGACCATAGTATCATTAAAAGGATTAAGACGTTACAAAATCTGACCTCATCGGAGATCGAACCCGCAACTATCCTGTTCATAATTCTGTCCCCTAACTGACTGCTCTGCTGCGTATAACGAGGGCGAGAAGAAACTAAGCAAAAACTGCTTCCGCTCTATATGATTTTATTTGATTGGTTTGAAAGACTCCAGCTTAATTTAAGTCCAGACTAGCTCATTTATAAAAAGGTTTTCACAATTTTTACAAAATGTATTCCATGGATAGTTTTAATTTTACAAACGACCATTTTTTACATATGATTATACATCAAAATTTGAGGTCAAACCAAAAACTGAACCCGTTTTGCGTAAAATAATATCCTGGAAGTTTTCAGGAAATTTTAACCGATAATAATACTTTAATTTATGTCGGGGCTGATTTCTTTTATTGATTAACTCTTGCCAGCTATGTTCTTTTATCTAAAGTTGCCTCCGAAAAAACTACATATTTGTGTGGATTGTTCAAGCCTGCTTTTATCTAGGTCTATGGGTTAATTTTGAAAGGAAGCTCTTCACCTTTGGATTGCCATAATGGACAAATAATAATGTACCGGTATACAGTTTATGAACAGAAATCAAGCACACCATAATTAACACAAATAAAAAAAACTTCCAGACATTAAGTAAAATGATATACCATTTAAATTAGTGTATTTATGTTACTTTACTTGACAGAATATATTTAAAGTAGTAATTAAGATTTTACATTTTTTTTTCAATAAGAACCATTTTTTCCATTTTTCTGTTAACTCATACAATTCAGACAATCGATTCTTTGAAGCAAGGTACGCTAAATTAATGCTTCTTCTTACTTATTACAGTAAAGTAAAGTGGACTTCATACGGGCCGTTTAATGTTCCTTGAGGTTGAAGCTCCCAGATTTTGTCAGCCTTACGCACTAACCGGCTTTACCCCCCGTATAGCTGATGATACTCATTTCAATTAGAGACTGAGTCAACCCCAGGGTCTTAGTGCAACAAGAAAGAAGATGCCATTCGAAAAATCCGAACGACGTCATAAGGATCGAACCGCGACGTTCCGGTTTGTAGCGTAACGCCTCAACCAACTGCGCCACCGCGTACAAATTCTATGAAAAGAATACATTCTAAAAATATGGTTACAATTGAAGTTGAATTGTAAGGAAAAGGAACACAATAATTTAACCCTGAACGGTAGAAGGTAAGACTAGAGCGCTATTTCCTTGGCTATGTTCATTCTAATGACATTCTGTGAGAACTTAATTAAATTAGAAGATACGGGCATTCACAATAACTATCCTTCTAAATTTTTCGTAAATCATGCATTTATATCCCCTGTACATTTAAGTATTATTATTATTATTATTATTATTATTATTATTATTATTATTATTATTATTATTATTATAATTGTATATCATCGTCTTCATCATCATCATCGCCCTGTATCATCAATCATCCTATTAGGATGCCTGCTATTTAAAATTTGTAAAAATTGTCTGTAGCATCTTTAAATAAATAAATGAAATAATAATAATTATTATTATTATTATTATTATTATTATTATTATTATTATTATTATTATTATTATCTATGAAGCCTACTGTTTAAAATTTGTAAAAATTGTAGCTTCTCTAAATAAATAAATGAAAATGAAATGAAAATTATTATTATTTACACGAGCCCAGATGTTTATGAAAAATCATATTTTTAATAATGCACTCCATTACATGATACGTACTAAACATGAAAGAAATAACAGAAAATTGATGTTTCATTTTGCGTATTGTTTGCATATTGCTTACGTTTTGTGACAATACTTCCTATTTGCTTGATATTATGAAATTTGTGCAGATTTTATTATATTTCCACATTTTCAACGACATATTTCTGATAGTGACATAACTCTATTGATTCATACATTCACTGCATATTCGGCTAAGTTAATGTTTTCAGACCGACTGTACAATAATTGACAGTACAGTACATTACCCAATGTTTCCGAAACAGGCTATACAATATTAAAGTGACGTTTCCCTTCATTAGTATTAAATTTATGATTTTTTTGCATCCACCTTGCTTTTTAAAAAAATTTGTAATATAATTTTACAATGTCTACTTTTTACCGTAATTTATATTGTAATTCAGCTAACAAGGCAACATAAAGTATTAAATTTATTTAAATGAAAGAACATGCTCATTGGTCCCGGAGAATATTTTACAAATGTTAAAGCATATTTGGATGCATATTTCGTCTTCTGATGGAGAATTAAGTTCCGGGTCTTATTTATTACGTTTTATCACAGCATCGCCAGAATTCTCGTCCCGAAACTGTGCATTACTCTGCTATTATTTCCCTATGAGTAATTACTACAGACTAACATCCTGAAGTCCTCAAGCCACCCCATCCCGATGTTACATGTCTCTTCTCATTGCTTTACATCTTGTACGGCTACGCTTTCAACTTCTCTTCTGAATCCTCTCCAAAAGATTCTTATCGCGTTACTTATTTATACATTTCAATTTACATTCTAATTTTGATGTGGTTTACTTAAGAAGTGTCTCCATTCACATTATCCTCCTAGCTGAAGACAAATACATGTTATGCAAAACAAACTAGGCATTATAGCGTTTCAGTATAACTTAATAGATGTTTTTTCTTGTCAGCTGGCAGGTTGCGCGGAGGGACGTTTGCGCACACGATTGAGGGTAAAAACAGCAAGCGACGCCTGACGAGGCGCTGTTCCCTCGGAGTCGCCGCCTCTACAGGACGTAGCGACGCCTGAGGTAAGTTTAGTGTCGATACTTTGACGTGGCTGCCAAGCAAGGGAAACTAGGCAAACCTTTCCTGTACATATTCAATGCAACATTTTTACAATTTATTGCAATGGTTCTTATTTAAATTGTTGTTATACTAAATTATTGAATTTTAATTACTGATTGAGAATTGTGTCACTCATTTCATACTGAATTAGGTAATCACTGCATGTGTCTATGCCAGTTATATTAGTTGTAAATTTGAGAAAAGGTTGCGAATTATTTTCACTTGCATTAAAAATTCTTGTTAAGTTTAAAGGAAAACCGAAAAAGCAATATATCATTGTATTATTGTACAAATGCTGGACTTAAAAAAATCGCAGATAATTAAAAGTCAATCCAACGGAAATTATTTACATTATATTTTCTTTTTGTCATCATATTTGGTAATCTTGTGGATGCTATATTATATCCTTAAGCGTTGTTACCATACGAATCAATATTTTCAAATCACTTCCCAAAATATTTCCAGTGCAATAATAAAGTGTCAATGGCTTGCTAATTGGCTATAGGGCTTAGCATTATTATTGTAAGGAATTTAAAAAGCACAGCATGTAAATATGATTTATACACTGAAGGTCACTAGTGCGCGACGAGTAAAATTCATCCAAGGCGAAATGAGCCACTTCACAATTTTATGTACTTTTTGTTGTTTTAATATTGCTTTATTCCCAATTACCCCCCCTTTTTATAATCGAATGTACTAATACTGTAATCATCGGCATGTTCAAAAAACAGTGAGATTCTTGGCCACAGTAGCGATATTCTGACGTACTACCTAGATAGAGATTAGCATGCAATATTTCAAACCTAAAGAAGCTGATAGAATATATAATTATATTAAATTTACAGAACAATGTTTGAAGTACAAGAACGAGCCTAGAAGAAACATTGTCCACCTAAGGGAAAATTACTTATCAATTGAACTTACTCTAGAGGGTGCCCCAAGAGACAAAGAAAACATTAAAAGGGTGAAATTAACATCAATAAAGAAGTCTAACGTTTGTCATAGATATTCACGCCTGAGATACATATAATTAAAGTTATATGTTATTGTAGAATCATTTAAAATATAAACTACGCGATTATTTCCCCTGTAAACTCGTAAATTCTCATGAAATATACACATTTTTTTTGTATTTTGCATCTCATTTTTTTCCTTCCTCTGCCCGTACCATAGGTACTATACGTAGAGGAAATAGTTTTGGACCCCCCTGAACCCAAAAATACTATTTTAGGAAACATGTGCGTGTGTCTGTAAACAGCCTAAGTTAGCTCCAGAACGAAAAATCGTATGAAAACAAGATTCTGCATTTAAGTTAGGTATCTTCTAAGAATGTGACACATGATTGACAACAACTTTCTCTTATTTTTACGGGGACTTTACTTTAAGGAAATTACGTTTTTCAGATTTTCTCGAAAACGGTTCTAACGATTTTCTTTAAATTTTTTACATGGGGTGCTAAAACTTCTATTTGAAACATTTTTTTCTAAAATATTTTCTGAAGGGTAGTAATAAGCCACCCATTCTGAATACGCACTCTTTTGCAATTTGGTTTCTTTTTCTATTTCAGAATATGAAGTGAGAAAAACGTGTTGGCCATGATTAAAGTAATGAATGTTACGAGAATGTATTACTCATATTTTATTTGGGTTATGTATCCTTCGAGGATGATGTGATGTGGTAACGACATTCATTTCATTTTTACGAGTTTACGTGAAGTGAATGTCAAAATATATGACGATATAACATATTATACTAAGATGCTAACCCTTATTTGGGCAGAGGAAGTGATGTGAGTTTCACATAAGGTTTTTTAGGAAACGAATGGGAGATTTTCACAGTGATGAGAAATCATTGCTTTGTAGGCCTACAAGTATAAGTTATTGCAAGTCTGAAGACCTGGGGCAAAAATTCCCATGAAAGTTATACATAATGATGGCAATAATTTTAATACCGGTACTTGAATGGAACTGCATAACCATTTTATCAATCAGTTCATTTGCTAGTTTTCCTTGCTTATTATAGATTATTTGTAGATTGTGAGCTGTGCCTAGCGAAATAAATGCAATTCTTTCAGGTGAGTTCATAATGAAGTTTTGGAACACTATACAGCAGTACGAATAAGATCATGTTAGAATAATTTTACGTCATGAAAATTGTTCGGTTTACATAAATCGCATGACTATTTCAAACTGAATATTATCAAAATAACATTACTCTTTAAAAGCTATTGGTTCCTGTGCAGAGAAATTGTATATGTTCTAATAATAAACGAATAAAAGAGAAACTATATCGAATTCTTTTTTTGTTGACATATTTGTCTT
This sequence comes from Ectobius pallidus, assembly GCA_964059195.1. Lineage (NCBI taxonomy): Eukaryota > Metazoa > Arthropoda > Insecta > Blattodea > Ectobiidae > Ectobius > Ectobius pallidus. The sequence continues at coordinate 104,784,174 of CAXKWD010000010.1, forward strand.
CAAAATTTTCCTTTTATTCATATTGAGCAATAAACTGATGGATAAATGTTATTACAGATAAAATAGGACAAAAATCAATTTTGTTATTCTTATTAACAAAGGCTGAGGACTGAAAAATATTCAGAATAGGTTTAGGTTAACCCCTTTAATAATGAATTACTTTGTCCAGTTCCCTTGTTATATATTTTCTTATACTGTACCTCGATGGACTCTATTTTTATGTATTTTTGTTTATCAGAGCGAGTTAAATGTTTCCAATGTCAAAATAAAATTATCCTTCCGCTGTGACTGACGGAGCTATCTGTTGAAAATATAAAGCAAATACAAAACACATTATTAATTCTAGGACACATTATCAATTCCAATTAATTCCATTAATTGCTCTTCAACAAATATTTTAAATAGTATCCTCCAACATCATATCTATTAATAATTGACCGGCAGATCTAAACATTTTCAGACTAGAGTCTAAAAATATTTTAGAGTTTTAAAAAGATACATTTCAGTAAAATTGTAAATGTTTCTCCGTGTCTTGTTTCAGTTTCTCTTTATATGGTGTCTGTTGCTAGAATTCCGCAATAACGAAATTCGTGGAAACAACTGGACGTTATAAAATAAATGAAACTTTAGGTTTCACAACTCTGTAATAACGACAAAATTGGGAAGAAATATGAACCTTCTCATTATCTTTGTAGTTTGGTAATAATTATAGCACCATTTCAATACGGAAGTCATTAATGTATACATATACATAATTCCAATATAATTCAATGCTATACGCACTGGGGGACGCAGGCTGTAGGGCGCTGACTTTCTATGCCCAAGGTCGCGGGTTTGATCGAGGCCCAGGTCGAAGTCTATATACGAGTACCGTACTTAAATGTAAAGTAAACTCCTACGGGACAAAATTCTGGCACACCGACGACGATCAAGCAGGAGTAGTACACCCCCAAGTAACCAAAATCCGACTATTCAGTGCTTTAATCTCTCAAATTTCTTATGTATAACCATTTTCTGTTAAAAGAATTATTTTTCTTTCTTTGTTCTTGCTTCTGTGTTTCCTTATTTCTGTCTTTTCTGCTTTCCTTATTTTCTAGATCTACTTTTTCTTTCCAATTATTTCTTTATTCCTCCTTTGTCTCATTATCTTTTGTTCTCTTTCTTTTTCTTCCATCTTAACGTCTTTTGCTTTCTCCAGTTTTGTATCTTCTAGTTTCCATCTTTTCTTTCTCCTCTGTCTTTCCTTCTCTCTTTTATTATCTGTTTCCTTCTCGTTTTTTATCCTCATCTTTTCTTCCTGCCTTTTAAGAAGTGTTCTGTTTTCCTTTTATTTTAATTCTTTGTTTATTTATTTATTTTTCTTGAGTCCTTTATTTCTTTCTTTCCATTTTCCTTCCTTACTTTTCTTTCTTCCTTCCTACCTTTGTTTCCTTCTTTTGCCCTTTCCTTTCCTTTCCTTTCCTTTCCTTTCCTTTCCTTTCCTTTCCTTTCCTTTCCTTTCCTTTCCTTTCCTTTCCTTTCCTTTCCTTTCCTTTCCTTTCCTTTCCTTTCCTTTCCTTTCCTTTCCTTTCCTTTCCTTTCCTTTCCTTTCCTTTCCTTTCCTTTCCTTTCCTTTCCTTTCCTTTCCTTTCCTGCTTTTTCTTTCTTTCTTTCTTTCTTTTTCTTTTTACCACAAGCTTTGGCTTTCCAAAAGTACAGACTTTTCTTTAACGGTAGTAGCTTTTATGGGAATGCTGGCATAACAATGTAATGAATTTTATGTGAAACGTTTCACAAACTGGAGAGAAGTTAACATTTTCCATAGCATCACATGCGGGTTGCTGTCATAGAAACTAAAAGCCCCTGCTTACAAGTTTTGATGTGCATGTGCTATACACTGGCTCTGACAAATACATTTTAAAAATAACAAAGCAAGTACTTTACTGAATCTCATTACATCTATGGGTAGCTCATGTAACCTAAAATAAAATACAAACCACTGAGAAGTTTGAGCCATCAACAGGATTTCACTAAATCCCATCCATGTTATTTCGGGCGCAATGCGCTCTGAAATGCTTTTGCGCTGTAGAGTGTTTACGCTACAGTGTGATAGCGCCACAGTGTTTCATATTCACAGTCCACTCGAAATTTGAGAAATGGAAGTTAGGTTTGAACTAGAATCCCAGCAGGCCCAATGTCAAATAACAGACGCTTGGCGATAGATCGTAGGTTGCTTATGCTGTCTACTGGCAGCAGGTTCAATACAGTTTCGCTTTATAGGAATGGAAGTTCAACTCCCTCTTTTATTCCCCGCATCAAGATATTTTCAAAGTTGTCCATGTTTTGAACACACTTCAAGCAGAAACTTACAAGAAGATGGTTCAAAAGTCGCCCACGAAAAGAAGGTTAATTTAAAATATTTGGAGAATGGAAGTTTTAATTTGAAAGTATAAATCTGGCTAGCTATCACGGATAGAGTAGAAAAAAATATATCGAAATGAACCCAAATAGTCCACACCAAGGACGAATTCAACATGTCATGGATAAGCTTCACGATTGATGTTTTTATCAAGAGCATAGTGTTTAACTTCACAATATTAATATATATCATTTGTGTATGTTAGTGTAGGGCCGGTGACTCTTCACGTGTGTCATCCTAATTCCTTTCTCATTTTCATATTTGTCACAGAATCTACGTAAGCCAATTAGGTTTTCACTTTCATATGGTTACCAGTTCCAACCTAACTTGCTGCATGTACAATCATGTAACGATATTACATAATTTGTATATATTTAGAGGTATTCGAATTTTCAGACTTGCAAACGGTAGAATTTAACACTCATTTTTAGTTTCACCTTACATTCCGAAGGTTATTCAATTGATAACTCAATGCTCCAGAATTTCAATAGTTATCCTTTAGTCATAAATACATAATTATATGTATATAAAGAGATCTAGTAAGAAGAAACACTATGACTTAGTAAACACATAATTATATGTACTCCATAAATAGTAAACCAAGATAAATTTATCTCCTACAATATGTTCCAAATTTTTAAGAACTGTATTTCATTTTTATCCAGTATTAAAATGTCATATAAAATACTCTCAGAATAGCTGTTTGCCATTCCAATTGCTATTACACATTATACATGTCTTAATGGTGAATATGTAACACACTACCTTTCATCAGAATTAATTATGTGACTGAAAGTCAAGTAACAAATTATAAATATCTGAATCAAACATTTGAATTTTATTTTAATACAGTAGGCCTATTTAAATATGTTTTTCACATGATTAATTCTATGTCTGGCTAGTATACATTCTAATTTTACGTTAGGGATGGCCTATATCCCTTCACTTTTAGCGTAAAAGTTTTAGGATAACGGTAGGTTTTATTATAACCTATAATCTATTCTAAACGGTTAAAATAGACTCATGTGAATTTTTAATTTAAACAGTTAACTAACTTCTTTGCATCTATTTAAATTTTCTGAAAATTATTCACTTTTCAAGATACAAAGTAATTTCCATACAGCTAATATTTCAAATGTATGTCATACAGAAAAACCGGTAAGCCTATAATGTTTATGGTTACATCCTGGAAAATCATGCGATGACAATTAGTTTCTCTTGAGATCGTATGAGGACTACTCCACAATAATTAATGATTATGTGGTATTTGAAATTATATTAAGCTATGTTCTATAATTAAATTAAAATCAACTAGGTCAAATACAGATTTACCCAAACCCGATTAGTTTTGTAATATACTGTATATAGACTTCATTACAAGCTATTGCAATTTGCAATGGAATTGTATTTGAATTTCAGCTTTATTAATTTCAAAGTGCTTTCTCAGTACTCGCATGCTGATATTAAATCAGGGTTTGCGTATTTTATGGCTTCGAAGTCTCTGGTCTAGTTTCCTTGAAGAGGAGCTTAAAGCTAATAACTTTATATCTTGAGGGTGAGGTATCTTCTCCTAAATATTTTCCTAGCGATGGTCTACCTCTCATTTAATCTGGACCTTATGAATGTCAACAGAAGACTTATTGCAAAGACCCCTGCTTAAAAATTATTAGGTTTCGATATTAACAAGTGTTCGATTCTATTGGATTGAAGAAAAATGCATTGTGTTCTGTAGAGATAATTTTGTCATGGGCGGGAATCGAACCCGAGTTTCAGCATGGTGCGCAGGCGACAAGACTATATGGAACACCAAGAATGTACCGAAATCTTTTCCGAATATTCCTCTAGATGCTACATTTGTAAACTTACATTTGGATAGTTATTTACATATTTTCGCTTGAATTTCGTTGAAGGTATTTTGTATCATTTCGTAGAGTGGTACTAATTACAAAACGGTGGTTCATTTTTGTAGCCTTTACAATGTTTCCTGTAGATTGTTAGTTGTCTATCAATTCATTAAAAAAAAGGATAAGCTTTAATTATGTTTTCCAATATCTATCCTGAGTTATCTTGACCTTTTCACCGAAGGTAGTTAGTAATACAACTTTTTTTTCTTCTTCTTCTTCTTCGAGAAACTAGTAGTGAGGGGACTCTGGAACTCGTTTTTCCTGATATTTATGAACCTTCTGTTCTCTCACTTGTTCATCGAACCTTGAGGTTTCGTGAGCTTGTTGTGCGCTATATTGGACGGGGTTTAGGAGAGCAAAAATCAGCTCTAAAGACAGATGGAAAATAAATGATCGTATTCTTAGAATTTGTTTTGAGCCTGTAATGGACTAGGATCAGTCTGTTTCACCTACAGGTAAAGTAGCCTGATCTGTCTTAAAGTATCCAAGCTTGTCCAAAGCGTCCTCTAAATTCCCTAATATCTCGCTATAGATTTCATTTACAAGTAAAATACAGAGCTGAGCTGTTAATGTATAGCTAAGCGTTCGAAACAAAAAATAACGTCTTCAATGAACCAAGTGCTAAGCTGAGGTTTCAACATCCCGAAATCACATACTTCTTCTTCTTCTTCTTCGGCATTTTCCCCTTGCCGTTTTAACCCTCCACCACTCTCTTTCTTCCCAGTCACCCACTTTGAGTCCTCTGTCAATCATCTCATTTCCTATATATGTATTCCATCTTAAAGCCGGTCTTCCTTTCCGTCTTTTCTCTGGGGGTTTCCATTCTAATATTTTTTGGGCCATCTATATTCTGGCATTCTTTGGACATGTCCATACCATTGTAACGCTCTATTTTACAATTTTTTTTTGTTATAGAGCTTTCTATTTCCATCCGATCCCATATTTCTTCCGTTCTCATTCTATCTACTCTGGTAATTCGCAGACATCTTCTCATAAAATCACATACAAAAGCTCTAAATCTCTGGCCGGCCAATCTGAGTATGGTTTCCCCCCCCCCCCCGAGTATGAGTATCCGAGTATGAGTATGGTTGGAAATAGGGGTTTATTCTAGAACGCTTAGACAGATATATATATATATATAGAGAGAGAGAGAGAGAGAGAGAGGGGGGAGAGAGAGGGAGAGAGAGAAAGAGAAAGAGAGAGAGATAGAGAGAGAGAGGAAAAATAGACTTCGGCGATTATTTCTCTTAAATCTATTTTAAAAATTGATTAAAATTTTTTTCATATTCATACTATCTGATTTGGGGTACTTCTTCATAGTGGTATTAGGCCCATATAGTTTTAGCTCTCATTACGGGAAAGCTCACAGAATTCTTGTGTGTACGTTACTGTTAATTTCTTACTAATACATAATTACTGAGTGTGTGTATATATATACATATACAGTACATACATATGTGTATGTGTGTGTATGTACCCATAGTACCCGATGATTATGTATACTAACGTATTTTAAAATGAATAGTAACATAATTCTTATACGTAATACCAATGCATGTTAAATGACAAACGGAAACGTAAATATGTGACAGTAAGTTCAAATGGATTCAGTGAGTTTATAACAGGAAGAAAGACAAGAAGATGGGGTTCTTATGAATCCAAGCACTTTGACTTTGATGAGAAGAATAAGTTACAGAGGGAGAGTATTTCTCATGTTTCATCCGTTTTATTGCTGGTTGGATGCCAAGCTCTGTCATCCACTTTCCTGGAATTAGCTGGAGACTTCCCTCTTCAGATGCAACTAAAATAATACCGAGCGACCTTCATTATCAATGTCACAATCTTTGATGTAGTAAGGAGATATTCCAGCGTGACTCCTAGCGTAGACTTACTGCTGCTAGTTAGAATCCAGATTGGAGTAAATACTATTTGTGAATCGCCTTCCAATTTCCGAACTACACTATAAATTTTACATTATTTTATATTCGAATTGTCTCCCATAAAAGTCCAATCGACTTCGGAATAAAGGATTGTGTCAACATATTTGTTCGATAATTAAAACTATCGAACCGTTTCATTAATGTTATTCTTTTAACATTTTCCTTATGTATATGTAGTATATATATAAAGGGCCTAGTTCCATAAGGGCATAAGGCACAAGGACATAGTTTCAAGAAATCTTTATGTTTTTAACCAGTTACCACTCACAAGCCTTTTCTTATAACTGAGAAGAGGTTTAAGGCACAAGTATAAATTGTTCACTGAGTATTTAAGAGATATGAGAAAGCATAAATGTTAAAAACTCAAAATTAAAGATGTGCCTTACGCCCTTATGGAACTAAGCCATTAATATATATATATATATATATATATATATATATACTCTCTTTATATATATATATATATAAAGAGAGTTCAAAGTTTATCGTATAATTGTCTTATAAATTTGGAACTCTCTTAAAAACGGCATTTATATAATAGCAAGTCTTGTGTATTCTTTCTTTCACAACATTTTAAAATGCTTGTCTTGTTTCCTGTCGTTGTTTATGTTTTGGTTCGGAAAAGTTTTGAATACAACAAAACTCCATTTGACATTGTGGTGAGTGGAATATTGACCATTTAAATTAGAATGAGTTGACTCACACCGATTGTTAGGAAAGTAGAATCCGAAAAATCAGCTGATGTGTTAGGCGGTAAATGTTAAAAATAAGATAGGCTATGTAAGTATATAACAATAAAAACATAAGCATCGGCCACCTATTACGATACCATTACGCTTTTTTTATAGTAAATCATGAAATAATATTAGGTGTTATTTCCGAAACGGAGAATTTGAAGATATCGTTAGGACGAGGAAGGAGACATGAGCAAAACAAAACCCCATATACCTAGATGAAATTTAATATATATATATGAGACATGACAGTTTCTTGAAATGTAACAATGATGACAATAGAATTATACAAAATATAGGAGCAGGACGGAAGTTCGAAATTTTTAGGAAAGCCGAACAACTTCGACTATTCGATTCATACACCGCGTATTGGATGTTGACTAATAATGTTTAGCATTGCCTCGGATAACGAACAATCACGATCATTTATCTTATAATATGCTTCGCAAGGCTGCAATTTTAGCTTATATAATGTGAACTCGTTAGTGGAGCAGTGATTAATATGTGCCATGCTGCCAGTGAACAGAATAAAAACACAGTTTATACAACGTAACTTGTTTGGAAGGTGAAATAGTATGAGTGTCCATTGATTAAAAACAGAATTTCGATTCTATGCAAGCCAGTTTATGTGCTTTGTACGCTGTCCATCTTGACTTACGCACTATTGGTAACATTGGGAACTCTAATCGATTCATAAAATCTGTTCATGCACTTTGTATGCAGTGATCTAACAGCTCATAGAATATTGGCAAAAAAAGTAAAAAAATAATTATTACTTACAAAATCCGTTACATGTTATTCATGAATAGTCTTAATAAATCCTACGCGAGATTACGGGTTACAACAGATAAATTTGCTCAAACTTAGTAGTCTCAAATATATCGATAAACTCGTAATCTCTCTTGGGATTACCTATGACTATTACACTCATTCCCCCGTGATATTGACCAATAACGTTAAGCAATTCCTCGGATATAGACCAATTACGGCCGTTTATCTTAACAATATTCTTGTAGGAATCGCGAGGATGGCATTTTATCGGGTAAAATCGTCTGCTCGTTACTAGACACGAAGGCATCAGTGTGCAATGATTCATACGTCACATGTTGCAATTAAACAGCACGAAAACAGATTATTTTATACTACATAACTTGTGTGGAAATTGAAATAATAGAAATGTACATTGATTAAAAACACAATTTCGATTCGGGGCAAGCCAGTTCGTGTGCTTTTAGTCTGTTCTGCTGTTAGCTTACCTGAATGAAGTTAACTATGTGGTAATTCGAATCGATTCATGGATGGTTGATTCATAGTAGGTCGTGATCTCGCAGCTGTTAGTATTGTTTTTATATAACAAAGCACGAAAGTAATTATTATTTGTACCTATCATCCGTTATTCATGAAATAGTTGTTAGCTGTTGAAATAGCTGTTAGTTTTGTTTTTATATAACAAAGCACGAAAGTAATTATTATTTGTACCTATAATCCGTTATTCATGAAATAGTCTTAATAAATCCAACTCGAGTTGACGAGCTTCATCAGATAAATTCGCTCCTACTGCGCTGTCCGAATCTATCGATAAACTCGTCAACTCTCGTGGCATTATCTATGATAAATAGTGTTAAAATTTTAAGATATTATTCAATCTTTTTGCAAGCGTATTCAGGCGTATTAAACTTAACGAAAAACTGTCCTCCGGAAAAAACATTTCATAAAGGAAGAATTTTGAAAAATAGCCCGAAACATGTTATAACTTTCGTTTTTCGATCGCAAGAGATTTTTCCAATCGTTTAACCACAGTCTGATGGATTTTGAATATTTAATGCATATGTATGGTGACATAGCTCTTCAGGTAAGCTAAGTTAGAATTCACAAAAGGGTAATATATTATGCTCTTTGTTCCAACGCCATACACTCACACAAACAGTTGTATAGTTTGTGGGTTTTACTCCTATGCAGGAAATTTTGTAACATGCTGTACTGTACCCACATCCTCCTAACAGGTGTGGAGCGTCAGATCGGAAGAGCTCTAGATTAGGGAGGTTACCCTTTCCTCTGTCATTAAAACAAACATATTATAGCAAGATGTCTTCTTACCTAAACCCTAGTTTCCCCATTTGGGTAAGCTTCTTCCTATAGGGCATGATTAATAATGCAACTTCTCTGTATCATCGTACAAGGTATTTCGTAAAAGTCGTACATCAGTTATTTATTGCACAAGGCAGGTTATAATTTTTAAAAGCTACTGTAATTGTATGACATTTTTCTCTGTTGAGTGTCTTGATATTTTATTTTTATTTTCTTAAGAACTCATTGGCAATAGAAATTCCTAAGCAAGCTAAAGGAATATTATCTACTTTGTGGAACCCGGAGGTTCATTGCCGCGTTTACACATGCCTGCCATTCAACACTATTCTGTGCTAGCTCCAACCATACCTCGTAAATTCTACTTCCCTTAAATCTATTCTAATATTGTCATTCACTTAGTCTAGGTCTTCCGAGTGGCCTCTTCCCTTAGGGAAGTATAATAGAGTGAAGTGTTTTGGTAAATTATTGGTAAAATCTTCCGTAGGCCTATACTATACTAGTAAATGAGGTTTTTTTAAAAAAATAAGTTTATTAACGGCATTTTCCATTACATCATAGTAACACTACATGCTAGGTTTTACATTCTTTCGTTTTTTTGTCGTTCTACACATTACTTTTTCTTTTACTTTTTCTTGTCGTAAATTTATTTTGTTTACGAATTCAGCAAAATCTTTCCTGTTTTCTCTAATCAGTTGAGTTTTCTCAGCTGGCAATTTTTCCCGTTTCACTATAATTTTATGTTTTAGACTGTTCCTTTCTTTGACTAATATTTTGCATTCATAAATTATATGGTCGACTGTCTGTATTGGTGCACCACATGGACACTCAGGTGAATCCAAGATCTTGAAGCGATGATAATACGACAGCAACTTTCCGTGGCCTGTAAGAATCGCTGTCATGTTTGGTGTAACCGTGGTGGTTCCGAGCCTATCATTAGTAAATGAGGGTATAAGGTGGAAATATTTATCTTTCAATAATATTCCCCCAAGTTGGAAATATTTATCTTTCAATAATATTCCCCCATTGGACAAAAATGAAATTAATTAATAACAATACCATACTATAAGTACCTGTACGTTCATAGTCTATGTCAGGCTAATGCTTGTTGAGGTCCCTGTAGTTAAAATTTAGTTCAACTTGACGCCTGACATAATTGATCGCTTCCATCTGAGCGCCATGATGTTTTTAATCGCGATGACCCGCCATCTGTTGTTTTATTTCGAGCTGTCTTTTCCTCTTCTGACAAACAGTTCGGACTTATCTCGCGATTGTGGAATGGCGTGCTGCTTTCTTCCCTTCCCTTTAAACTTCTGACAGTCTCAGTACATATAAGAATCACTATCAGTACAAGTTATATTGAACTCTGCAATGTAATTTCCGTTATGACAGGTTAAAATGATCGTGAGGTAGATACTCTACCAACGTGATACAGAATGCGTGAATGCGTGTTCTCTTTGGGGTTCAGTTGCAGGGTGGAAAACTGGTAAGTCACAGCTATTGATCGAATACCTGAGCGAAAATATATTGCTCTGCCGTACTGGTAGTCATCCAGCGCCCCATTTTTACTTTCCATGAAAGAAAAGTAGTTTTATTATAATATAGTCTTTAAAATGCTAATTTTTACAGGATTACAATTCAATGGGTTGCCTGGGATGTAAGGCAACTCTGTATTGATGGCAATTATATTTCTCTAAATACATCGCCTCTAAAGCCATTAATATTATTATTATTATTATTTATTATTATTATAATCTATTATATTTATTAATTGAGCATTATTTGTTACATCCCACATTGCCATATATCTCTTTGGAGTCTGAATTCTTTCTTTACGATATCTTACCTAATCACTGAACGAATTCTTTTTTATATTAAAATAGGGCTCAGAAGAAAACAAACACGCGTAACGCTTGGTAGGTAAATCATAACAAAATGAAACATTTTAAAATTTGTCATTAGATGCACAACGATAGTTCATAACCGGATAATGTCGTAAATTTGTTTGGAGTGAAAGTAACTGCTTGGAATTCTGCGTGTAGGAAGTAAAGCAATCGCATGTTGTAGATAATATATGTAATTTTAAGTTTCTTATGTCCTGAATGACAGAGTAGGCCTACCTCTACGAATGTACTGGCCTTTTTTTAAGGCTAATTAATTCCTTCATCCTCTGCATTCCATTCGTAGGTGGTGAATCGACCCTTATCCAATGCGGGCATTGAAGTGATTTTGAGGACTCTTTTAAGACTTATGAGAAGTATTTTCAGACCTGAAGAAAATGATCTAACAACTAGCAGCAGTAATAAATTACATTTAAATGCTAAGAATGTGGGTATTCTAAAACAGAGCGTACAGTTTAACTATCCGTTAAAACCAACTAAATTATTTTTAAATCTATTTGGCTGTTAAAACCTAACTAAGATTGGAGCAACCAATCCTGACCGATTTTCCTTTGTCTTTACAGCCTCTTGAATTCGAATTCCGATGTCCCGTGGCCGGCAAACTTCACTTGTTTTTTTTTTTTTTTTTATGCTTTCCCCAATCGTAGGCTAAAGGCAAATGCCGATATTTAGTTACCATGAATTATCCCCGCTAGGCTTAGAACGTTCGTGTAAGGAACGATTAGGTTCACGAAGCGTGTCCTATAGGAAGAGGCGGGAGAGTGTATCAAGTGATGGCAACAAGCATTGACAATAGTGCGCTCAGATATAATCAGATAGAGATAAAAGGTGAACACTTTCCATATTGCTTTTATAACGAAGGCATGATTTATATTGCACACATGAATGGTGACCAGTGATTTTTATGAATGTAAATAAATTGTTCTTTTATCATCTTCATTTAGACAGTAATAGATGCACTCGAAATGCACACTGCTTATGCTGTAGAGCAACTGTTCATACACAGTGAAGTCATGCTGAGTACATGTTACACTAAATTTGTCTTCAAACTCTGTATGAACGTCCAAAGCCCAATCCCCTCTATCCTGTATCATATTAATTAAAAATAATATCATTTGAAGTTTAACTGACGCCAGTGACACATCAACAATAGAAAACAGTTCCACGCCAGTAGTTGCATGGCTTACTGGTGTAGGCCTACGCACAGACCCCAATTCCTGACGTTGGTATCGATGCTCAAAGGAGTAGAAATAAAGTTAAATTAAATAAAATATTCTCACTGTCCCAAGTTGAAACCATGTTGATTCCATGTCGCTTTGCGAGAGGGCCAACAACTCGATGTTGCCACTTTTCCTATATTCCAGCCTGGTTAAAGGAAGCCGTAGCACAACCTGATTTCATAATAACAATAGCAGATGCGAAACAAAACTGCAGCATAATGCAGCCAGGATATAGTGAGTCTGATCTGACTGGCTGCGAGGTGACGGAGCATCGTAATCGTCCCTTCATGCAGAAGTTATTACCGGGTCAACCGCTCGACTCCCGAGTTGCTTTATGTCACAGACAGTGAATATCTACAACCACATTTAATTACGAAATTCTGTGAAGTTTCACAGCTTGCTTGTCCCGTCATAATAAAATTAATCATAATAATTATATTGTAATAATTAATTTTTATTTATTTATATTTCCCCATGGTGTAGTTAAGGCCTTAAGGCCTTCTCTTCCACTAAACAGAGGTGGATACATTCAAACAATGATGATGATGATGATAATAATAATAATAATAATAATAATAATAATAATAATAATAATAATTTATTACATCTGTAGCCATACATTGTATAGATAGACATTGTCAATATTATTTAGGACATAAGAATATAGTGACTGCAGTAATAATTTATGTAAAACATTCTTAAAAGAATAAAATGTCTTTTCATACAAATACTCTTTCAGTTTAAGTTTAAAACACCTGAGATTTTCCACATTTAAAATACTGGCTGGTAAGTTATTTATAAATTTACTAACAATTTAAACTGGCGATTTAGTGTATACAAAAGTTCGATATTTAAAAAATAAATAAATATATATGTAACGTCTTTGGTCTTCGTGTTGTACTCATGTAATTCTGAATTAAAGATGAAAATATCTTTGTTGTTAAAATAAAATAAAGCAGCCTTGTATATTAAAATTCCAGTTGCTTGTTATTTTCGAAAAACATTCTTTAAGACTCCCTTGGTGCCAAGTTAAAATAAGTCCTCAGCTGACAGTTGGCTTTCAACCTCCGACCTGTAACAACAGTGATGTTCATATAAGCCACATCTTCAGGCCTGCAGTCAGGCATTTTATTATGTCGAGACTTTCGTTCATGTGCCTTCTCGACGCAGCCGAAATATATTGCACCAAGATGACTCCTGCAACGAAACGTTTATTCAGGTATTCTGGTTTCAATCTGATTTGACTTTATTATTTTCTCTGACGGGATCTTTTCTTAGCCTTTTATTTCAAGTAGGCCTGCATTTATTTTTATCTTTGGTTTAGTTTTCATTTCTGCCCATCGGATTTTATGGTTTTGGGTTCAACCCTTCTTAACCGTTCTTAATTTGTATATTATATATATATATGTATATATATATATATATATATATATATTTATCTAACATAGTAATATAATAATAAAAGGAAAATCATAATTTAACTACGAAAGAAAACTACGGAAGCTCAATATATATACGGTATATATATATATAGTGTATATATATACAACCATATAAACAAAAAATATTTATAAAATATATATATATATATATATATATTAATATATTTATAAAATATATATATATTTATAAAATATATATATATATATATATATATATACATTTTATAAATATTTTTATAAATATTTTTTGTTTATATGGTTGTATATATATACACTATATATATATATATATATATATATATATATATATATACCGTATATATATTGAGCTTCCGCAGTTTTCTTTCGTACATTATTATTACATTACTATGCCAGATACCTTTCTATTTTTGCCTTTCCGAATCTTTTTCTTGTCAATCAAGGTCTGCCACGCGTAATTTCAGACTCCACTCCTCCTGCAGTGTATGTAGTCTGTACCCGAGAAATTCGCTTTCCTGTATCCCATAAAGCATGTGGAATCTTCCATGTTAAAAGAAGTCTTCCTAAACAGTGATTCCCTCAGAGTCCTTCATTACTTGTCTGCTCTCCAGTCTTCCGATGCTTTTACTTCGGTCCAAATTACTCGTCGCCTAATAGCATGTCATTGTCCTTTGTATGGTCCCAGGGCACGTGCTATTTCTGGTAATGAAAGGTGGATAAGGCAGCTAAGGACGGTGCATTGCAGCCTTTGGTGGATATTCCATCTATTATATTGGTTACCATTTTCGGCACAAGATTTATAGAACGTAGGAAGCTGGGTGACAAACCTCTTGTCTAAATTAAGTTCTGCTAAATCTGTTGTCTTTCTCTCCGACCTCGTTTTCCAGGCCCATTAGGCGGGATGAGGTTGTCCTCACAAGGCTGCGAATCAATCACTTTGACCTTACTCACCTTTACCTTCTTCGAGGTGAGCTTCCACCAATATCAGTCAGTGTAAGAGAAGCATATTTTTGTCGAATTCCGAGTGTTCAGCGGTAGCCGTCGGAGACACCGTCTGAAGAACACCTTACCTGAATTTCTTGGTGAAAAATATTCTTGTAACTTACGTCCGATGGCCTATCTTAGAGGCAGTTGCATTTACCACCTTATTTGACGAACAGGTGTGGAGCTGAACATCCGTGGGCCACTATACACCGTACAGTTATCTTTTAGCTTTTAAATACTCTTACTTTATGGAAATTCTCTTCAATTTTACAGCCGGATCCACATTTTGCAGCTTCTATACAGCTGTTTGCTTTTACCCATGAGCTATTTCTCCTCCTAAAAATACTTTTGTTTTGTTATTTTATTTCCATTATCTCTCCTGCCAGGGGGGACAATGCCGATGTCAGGTTCGCGTTTCGTTGACTTTCCCTTAAACCGCATGATGCTTTTTTTTTTATTCTCGTGCTTTCCCCGTATTTCAGTTTATGTCAGAACTTCGAGGCATTCTACTTGATTGAACGCCAGGGGTGTGGTTTTGTTGGTCAAATATTTCCCTGCGTTTTGCTGCTTTGCTTAGAGCTCAACTCCATCTTCAATTGCTCAGAACAGATCTCATAGGAAGTTTTGTGAAGCCTCTTTTAAATTTCAATATGTGATCATTTTACTGCATTTTCTTTTATTGTGCTTTCGCCAAATTATTTGTGCATTCTCTCTACGCGTCCCTTAGTACTCCTACCACAATACTTCAAAAATATGATTACCAGAAAACTGCTTTAAGTCTTGCCTGGCGAAAATTTAAAATTACGTGGTACTCATTCCTCATACAAACGGTACACTAGAATGTCGCATTGTACAAAAGGAAGTCATGTAGAATTACTCGAAATATCGTGGCATATAATTTAAACTTTATTGAAAATTATTGGAATTGTTAACAGAAAATTGGCTTATATGTGCCACACAAGCATCTGAATGTAGTATTTATTGGACGCGGGTTAGTAGCGGTAAAGTTCTTGCAATAATAAATTGAAAATTATGAACACTTATTGTAATATTTCCGGCAATAATCATGAAAATGTAATGGGAACAAAGAGACAGAGGAAACAAAAATATAATCCTTAAATGCGCGAGACTCAATTTCTCACGTAGTAGACTATATGAACCCGTGCCGGATTGCAAAGAAAACAGTGATTAGGCCTATAGTTTACTTCTTGCACTTTATGTTCTAATTTTACGTAAAATTTGTTTTTCTACCAATGTATTTTCCATCATTTAATATAAATTCACGATAAACGTAATACAGGATTAAAACAAATTAAAGTATTCCATGTTTCGAGAGAGCAGGAAAGACTAAAATCTTCTTAAAACTCCAAAGCCAAAGTCCTGTGATATTCATCTGAACTCAACCACGAATGAAAAATCGAAATAAATGTAAAAATTACATAAACAACTTTTTTAAAAATTTCAGTTCACTCTGACAAGCTGGAATTTTCTATCGTTGCATTTTCCGCTAAAAATGGCAATGATGCAGTAGTAGGCTTAACAACTGATACTATTGAATTTTTTTCTTTTCTCAGAGTATCTTCGGAGATAGCGTTAATGTCAAATGGCGAGAATAAAATAATGGGAACAAATATTTTCTTTATACATATTCTTCAGTTCTTCTTTCGCATGTTCTCTCTAAACAGAGCAGTTCAGTAGTGAAAACTTAACAACTTACTTCAGTTTTTATTTTGAACAATAATTGCACTTATAGGTGAAAATGTAAAGAGTGATACAAACATTTCCATTTATTTCAAAGTTTATCGCGGTTTTAAAATATATGATTATTTTATTCGTTAAACCCTTCTATATTTATATATATACCAGGTATAAATTATTAGTTTCCAGGTAATCGCTTAAAAGTCATCATCTCCTGGCGTGCGTCGTTTGTGTAAACAGATATAAGTGTGTCGTGTATAAAGAGTAAAACAAAGCGACAAGTAAAGCAACTGAAAGACGGTATCTGGGAAGTCCAGAGTCGAATGAAATGTATCGTACAAATTAGAGGAATTTATTTCCAAAAGATTTTATTTTTTCAACTTAAAAGCAGCAATTAAAGTAAGCCGTGCAGTATGTAATTTCTTTCTTTCGCTCCGGAAATTAAAAAAAAAAAATATATATATAGCCTATAGGCCGTACAAATCTTAAGTTCAACATGTGAGAAAGTTGTATAACAAGGGTTTGCAGTGAGGGATAGTTTCCTAATATTTCGTCATGTCACTACTTTCTTTTGCTATTATAAGCGAAAGTAATACAGTTATCGATGAAGAAATAAAATAAATCCGTAACCTTATTTGATGGTGAAATAATACATATTTCTCCCACCCTCCCATTGATGTACTACGTTGTTAGTAATTGCAGTATCCGTAAGTGGATTGCCTGTCGTTTGATATAAGATCCCCTTTAAGCCACTGTTTCCGCAGAAGAGTATCATTCTCTGCTGGGGTCTTTGAAATTGAATAACGACTTGTGTAAGATACATCGGAGTGTATCATTGTTATCGGCATGGGTGGAGATTCGAGGCTTTTGAATCATAGAGAACAAACTTCAAGTAGTCAATACTGTAACCCACTTCTGCTAAAGCAAATATTCAATATAAACGTTTCAAAGCTCTTTCCCATTCATTCATGTGCTAACGAAAAACACGTTTTTAGTACGGGTGCTAGTGATGTTATTGTCAGGGAAGTTGTATCGTTGAGTATCAATTTATCGTCAGGGAAGTTGTACCGGTGAGTATCAATTTATCGTCAGGGAAGTTGTACCGGTGAGTATCGATTTACCGTCAGGGAAGTTGTACCGGTGAGTATCAATTTATCGTCAGGGAAGTTGTACCGGTGAGTATCAATTTATCGTCAGGGAAGTTGTACCGGTGAGTATCAATTTATCGTCAGGGAAGTTGTACCGGTGAGTATCAATTTATCGTCAGGGAAGTTGTACCGGTGAGTATCAATTTATTGCGACTAAAAGAATAGCTTTATTAAGTAGGGGAATTTCTAAAGGGTTAAATGGGATAATTGATAGAATGACGGAACTATTTCTTCCTATTTTGAAAAAGTCTCTTATGTATTTTATTATATAATATTTCCACACTAAATAAGGTTTTGTGGTTTCCGTCTTTAAACAACATTAGGCCTATACATTTTTATAAATATATTAAAATTTCTATGGAAACCATAGGATTAGAAAAAAGCATTAGCGTGATATGAAAGCTAGATTTTTAATCATTGCTACACCACAAATTGTTACACCTTTGTTCCATATCCATTTTATTGACTTTCACATAGTATTAAGCTCGTCTTAAATACTTACAAAGTAATTTTTGTCATTTACCAATCTACCTTAATCAAGATATTCCCATATTCTACTATCTGTGCCTCTCGTACCTTCCCCACCAATTTCTGGTAAGTTATACATAATTTATTAACATTCAAGACTCATATTTTTCCGGGAGTAAATACATTCAGAGGAAGAAATTTCGTTAATTTAGGTGAAATCGTTTTGGGGTTGGGTGAGACGGAAGATGAGAACCTTAAAACGGTGACCATACAACCAAACAAATTTCCATACTAAGTGCGATTGGCTACTCAACTACTTTATTCGATTGTAAATTGATTCTAAAGTATTAAAAGTTTGACGCTTATATACCTTTTTTCACTATTGAAAAGTGAAAAAAAAAATTCGAAACTTCGAATTCAGCTAATTGTTTTAAAAAAATACTGTTTTGGGAATGTCATCCGTCTGTGCGGTACGAATACTATCAACATGAAGTACAGAATTTGACATTTTCTTGACTGCTAGGACCATATTAGCTACCGGTAATTAAATTTCAGCCTATTGACTATTTTGTTGAAACAAAGGCAGAGATATTTCCCGAAAAGTACGTTCAGCGTGATGGAGTGTCTAATATTTTGTGATTTGGCGAAGAATGGAGCTTGACTCATAATTCATAACTTAAGTTAGACTAAGACTATTTAATAGAGACTGCGGCAGGAACTTTTCGTGAGATTTATTTGATCCAGTCCAGCTAGTCAGGATTCATCCTATAAACCAGAAGTTTGCAATATAATCGAAGGCCTTGTTAGGAAATATTATGGTAGAATTTACATGTAAATCGGATCAGTAATTCCAGCTGTTGAAATATTGTGATGAAGATGGTTTATTACTTGAAATAACACCAGTTGCGATAACAGCTTTGTAACTTTTCATGCAAATCGGATTAGAGGTTTCAGGGAAATTAATATTACGGGCCGCAATGTTGAAACATGTTGTAGTCATCGCTAAGATTTAGCGCTTTTGTTGCAGTTCTGCTATAAATGTTTTGTACTGCTACATCCATGCGTAATCCACCGTAATGCAATAGAATAACGTAAAACCTTCTTCTCTTTTTAAAGAAAAAGACAAATCAGATCCGGAACGGGATATTAGCCTACATCATCGAGTTAATAAGGTAAGGATTTTTCCTAAATCACTTCTTATGTAATTTATAGTTTCTTCGGGTTGTTCTTATAAAATAATTCCTTTATGGCAACCAATTGGTCTTATTTTGAGGAATGGAGAACGGTGAAATTATATATGGCAGGGGAACTGGAGAACCCTGAGAAGAATCTTAACATGACCCAACTTTCCCAACCGCAAGATCCACATGGATCCACCTAGGTTCGGTTCTAGGTCCCTGGGATGGAAGGCTAGCGTTTTCACCGCTCAGCCATGTGTTTGACCTGTTAATATGAAATAATAGGGCATAGGCCTATAACACACACATACACAAATACACACATATATGTACATTATAATATTATAATATTAATTATATTATTATATAATTATATTATATTATATATCATATAACATAATATAATGGTTAATGTATAGTATATATTAACCATTATAATATTAATTATAAATATTCACAGAATTATGGTACCACCACTGTTGTAGTTACTAATAGGCAATTTATTTCATGTTGTTCGCAATTAAAGACTGGAATCTCTGAGGTAACTGCGTTTCGATGAAATCACTTCTCTGCGTTGTTACATAAACTATGTACATCCATTATAGTTGATAACTTCGAATAATCATGAGAAACTTTTGAGTGAATTTATCTCCTTAACATCATTAAGCTCATGACAGAAAGGGGTTAGGTAGATTACAGTCTCTTTACACTTTGTTCATTAGCAGATGCAAGAACAGGTAGAAAATGGAATCCAAAGTGAATGGACTAGCAGAGTAAGTGAACTTTCTTGAGGCTTTCATCTACTCTCTCATGGCCACTAGCTTGGAAATTCCGTGAAAAACCGCAGCAGTCAGACTGAATTAGTTTATCTTGTACGCTCCGGGGTTGGACACACGGACACACAGATCTATGCAAACACAGACAGAATGCGGTCTCGTCCTCCTTTGATCTTGTCTTCACAATGCTAATTCATTTCCATACATTAACAGTCGTAGAAACTTTCTTCTGTAGTGGCATTGCTTTGAAATGGAACCAGTAGTACTTTAAGTGCATTAGAACTCCAGTTTTACAAATTACTTACGTGTAGTTTGCAATTCTGAAGTCTCATGATAGGAGTGTGATGTAGTTACAACAAATTTCTAGGCCAGACCTCATTAGTTTGCCCGTCTACCACTACAAATTTGACCTCATGTTATATTATTACGGTGAGTTACCAGTAAATGAGCTTCAATTTTATATTATATAATACATTGAACAATATTATATGTTTTATTTTACATAGTTAAAGCCGTCATTCTCGACCAAAAAGAATTTAAATACATATAACTTGCAAATATATATGATAAATTAAGTGATCTTATATGGCATTATTACACAAAAGTAAAAAAGTGTTAAGAGATAATAACAATTACTTAAAGAAATAAAATCAGGTAAACTGATATAACAAAGTACCAGTATGCTTTCGCTGAATCCAAGACGTTACCATTCGGTTAACTCAGTCAATTTGACGATGTAGTTTGATAAGCTTATGTGAAGGAGTATTGTTATTTGTCAAATCTAAATATATTAGGCCTACAACTTAAAATTCTTAAAATACGTCAACATTTCACAAAATTCAGTGGCATATAACTCCGCTAATTATTTCACAGTAATAGTATTTGATAGTACTTATTTTCAACTACATCAGCCAAGTAAACAAACATCTGACTGCACTGCAGACAAAGCCCCCAAATGATTAAAAATGCGACATTGTTGTATGGATATGATTTTAAAAAATGTGACCTTTAATTAGTTGTTACTCTGGTACCGGTAAACCGATTTGGCCCAAAATAAGTAGGCTTCTTGCCACGTACATTATAAATGTATATACCAATTTTCATGAAAATCCGATAAAGCGTATTTGAGTTATCGCACCTTTTGCTATATAATACCATAAAATGGCACCAAATTGGGTATTATTCCGGTACCGGCCAACCGATTTGGTCCAATATCAACAGACATCTTCCCATGGACATTATAAATAGGTATTCCAAGTTTCATGAAAATCCGATAAAGCGTATGTGAGTTATGGCGCCTTTAAAATATACACTAAATTGGGTTTTACTCCGGTACCGGTGAACCGATTTGGTTCAATATCAATAGGGTTCTTCCCATTGACATTATAAATGTGTTTTCCAAGTTTCATGAAAATCTGAAAAAGCGTATTTGAGTTAGAGCGCGTACAGACACACGGACGGACGGACGGACGGACAGACGGACAGACATTTTTCGTCCCCCACACAATCTCATAAAGTACCATACTGGCACTTAATAAAGACATTAGTAATAGTTGAAAAATATGTCTTCTTACAGTCTGTAATGGAAATATAAAAAATCTAAATTAAGGGACCGAGGAAATATACTATAGCATTTAAAGTTATGTGGGTAATATTTTCTAATATTGAAGTATTCTTTACGAGGATGTTATGAAATATAAATTGGTATCGCTGTTATAAGGTACATTCTTGAAATGTGTCCTGAAAAAATACTGCACTTACCTGCATTACTAGTCATTACTTATAAATTATTATGTAACGCTTCAAATATTCAAACAAACAAAATTATCATACATTACAAAATAATGATGTCCTTGTAATCCCCATTAATTTATATTGATTCAACTTGTATTTTTTGTAAATATTAATTTGTTGGTTTTATAACTTGCATTCTTTGTATGTGTGGTGTAAAAAAAAAGGATTTTCAGGATTTCTAAGTACTTTATTACCAGAGGATGAGTTGTTTCTGTACTTAGTAAATGACAACGCTAACTTTTTTAAGAAATTAATTCCAGATAGAATCTCAAGTGGTAATATGTATACAGTTTTATTTAGAAATCATGAAAATAATGATATGGGTTAATATTATAAAATTAAGAGCGGTATGTGTATCAGATTCAAATAGCATTAAGGTAGAAGTTAGGTGTCGACTGAAAGCAGAAAATGCAGTTCAGAAACGTTTACCTTCTCATCCTCTGTCCAAAATCTAAAAATAAAAAATAAGACAGTTATCCTTCTAGTTGTATTACACGGATGTGAGATAGTCCCTTACTCTTCGGGAAGAACATAATCTGAGAGTGTACGAAAACAGGATGCTTAGGAAAATATTTGGGCTTAAGAGAGCTGAAGAAGAAAACTGCATAATGACGAGCTTCATAACCTGCACTCTTCACCGAATATAGTAAGGATAATTAAATCACGGAGGATGAAATGGGCTGGACATGTTGCGCGCATGGGAGAGGAAAACATACCTCAAAAATATTGACTGGGACACCCGAATGGAAGAGGCCACTTGGAAGACCTAGACCTAGGTGGGAGGACAATATTAGGATATATTTAAGGGGAGTAATATTTGCGAGGGATGGTTGGATGGAGTTAGCACTGATAAGTTTGAATGTGCGGTCTCAGGTAAGGGCGGCAATAATCTCCGGGTTCCATAAAATAGATAATATTCCTTTAACTTGCTTGGGAATTGTCTATTGCTATTGAGTAAACATCACAACATGTAGCGCAAGTAATATAACAAAACATATCATGAAACCAAACACATAATTAGTCGTTTAAATTAATGTCCTAACCATATTAACATTTATAATGTATCAACCTGAAGGTTAAGCTTGCAGATTTTATCCTATTCATTATATTGCACACAACAGTTGTGACATTGTAGGCCTATACTTAACATACACTGTAGACTAATCTCTGGTTATAGCATAAAACATAATCATTACTCGTGAAAAGCTGCGGGGTGATTTTACTTTCCCTCGTTTTACCTCTTAGCAGATATGTGCTACTGTTTCAGCATTTTTCTATCACTTATTCCTGTCCAAACAAATAACCTGAACAGACCAGCTCTTCCGTGAACTTTACAGTCATGTTGATGGTTTTTATGAAATATCTCGCATTTACCTGTGAGAGATTTCAGTAACCGCCCGAGTTACTTCATACTCGTACTCCATTTTTACCTTTAAAATGTCTGTCTCCAGTGACTGCTTTGTTTTTAATGTTACTCCACCCGGAAACAATATTTAATCGCAGGGAAATTAACAAAGCAAGCAGCAGGGAATCTTTTTTGTTATGCTCAAATTCTCTTCTGACTGGAGAGAATGCATTAGAAGCTGTAGGCCTATATACGTTTTAATACAAAATGTCAATGGTATGAATTTATTTAAACCCCACGAGTTCTCTTTGTTTCTTAGGTGGTATAAATTTTCTTCTACTATGCAAAAGTATAAACAATAGTTGAACGTAAACAATGCATTTCCGTAAAAGTAATTATAGTTCCCTTTTCTGTGTAACGAAATATATTATATTCATACAACATACAATATACTAAAAAACTGTGATTTGACATAACTTCCTGTACCCTTAACAAATTTGAATATACAGTACACGGCTGTACTGCATTAGTGCGCATGCACGCCAGCCATGCGCATGCGCATAATTCGCCAGCCAAGACCCGAGTTTTTTTTATGAAATTAATAGCTTATAACTTTCCTGCAGGTAATTAATTGAAAAAGTTTCAAATAAAAAGTTTAGCTCTTAGTATAATAATGTATTAAAATACATAATATAGGATGCATATCGTACAATTCCTATAGAAAATTTCAACAGCATCGTTAAAGCCAATTTTGAGAAAAGGAAATGTAATTCTCTTCACATAAAATTGTTGCAGAAAGTCGTTTGCAGACTTCGTGTCGCATTTCCAGAAGATACATAACAGAAAAACAGGATTTATATTCTATACGATTTTTCGTTCTCGAGCTATGCTGTTCGCAAACAAACATGCACACAGACATACATATAGACAGACTGACTGAGAGACAGACATGTTTCTAAAAATAGTATTTTTGGATTCAGGAGATCTCAAAACGGGTGCTTATGTTGAAAACGCGACATCGAATTTCGGAGTCTAATACAATATTTCCTCTACCTATAGTTACCTAGAGTACGGGTAGAGGAACTTAAAATTAAAAAATATTGGGATTATTTTTAAATATTTAGTTTTTCTCAGCAGTTGTGTAAAACATGTGTTTAATGTTTTGATAGTTAAGTTGAGTTTCAAAAATACTTGTTCCCATGAACATAAAATTGCAAATAGTTCCTTTTTTCCCGAAGGGTTTTAAAAATCAATGCAAGAAATCTTTTCCCGTGCATTTTTCTCTAACAGCTTCCTCTAATGGCAACTTTTTCCAATGAATTTTCATTGAGATTTAATTCCCAGTGACTTTTCCAGAGTCATTTCCCTCAACAGTGCTTCTATTTAATAATAAATTATTTACAACATTTGGTTTTTCAGGCACTCGCGAGATGCATAGCTATTATGTAATCTACTAGGAGGTGCCCGCGGCTTCGCCCACGATAATTAATTGAAAAATTAAAAATTAATAGTATAATAATTATTAAGGCATTATATTTATTAACACTTCCACGCGAATCATTCTTAAACTAAACCATTAATAATTAATGACACAGCTAAAATTCCGGCTTTAGAGTACATTCCACGATTAGAAATCGCCACCTGGGAAAACGATCTCAGATTCGATTATGCAGTTCCAAAGATAACTGTGAACCACTGCCTTCTAAACTGTTTAATTCTCGTGCGTAATTCTCGAGACGGCGGTGGATAATACGTATCGTTTCTCAATTGTTTGTTGACAGATGAATGTGATGTGAATTTTATTTGATAAATTCAGTGTAATTTTCAGAAATTATATAGCCTAATTTTTCAAGAGAAGGAGTGATTAATTTGGATTTTTACTGTCCGCGATGCTTCGAGGATTAAACTATCAATATATTAAACCTGATGCCCGCGGCTTCACCCGCCATTATTAATTGACTCCAGGATTTTTAAGAAAATTACACTGGCAGTGTATTAAAAAAGTTTGTGGTTCAGAGCTATGAAAATTGTAAGTAAAAATAAAATTAGAATATTTGTTCATTGTGTTCATTTCACTTAGGACTAATGTAATAAAGAAACGGTTTTGCTAATTTTATAATCGTCATGAAAGTTTACACTGCGAGAGACGAACATCGCCGAGTATACCCGATGTCTCACGAAGCGGGCGAGCGAGCAAGCACGCTATTTAGGGCCGTTGAATTGTATAAGAGTAGATTTTTGCCTTCTCTGTGGATTTATTGTAAACCATCCTCTAATACTTATAGTAATTCGTTGATATTAGACGCAATAGTATCATTTATGATATTAAGAAGCACTGCGTTTAAATTCCTCCTCACATAATCTCTAGTTTACGTGTTAATGAATGTTGTCTTTCTTTCACAACGGTTGTAATGCACTTCGAGTTCGAGAATGATAGTGCCTTACATTCTTAAAGATTTGTAACGTCAAAGCTTGTATCTCTCAGGGTCTTGAAGTCTTCATTTCCTTTTCTAGCCGAATAAGTTATAATAGGAAGTTTTGACAAATTCAAACAGAATTTTGGAACCAAATACACAATTGTTCTTACTAATTCTAAACTGGTAAAAATGTTTGTTCCTCTGGTAACGAATAAATTGTTTAAATCAACAAATGAATTATAGTAGTTTTTATGGTAACGAATTTTCACTTTGAGGAGAATGATTAGTATTCAGGAAATATTCTGTAGAAATTTGATGATGTGTACCGTATTTAAAGTAATTTGATATTCGGAAAAACTGTTGTTATAAAATAGAACACAGAAAAGTAACTTTCCTGTGCTAATGAGATATCTTGTAAGTGTTCAGGTTGATGTATTACTAACACAGTGAACTTTGAGTCAATATCATTATAGACAAAAATTACTTCCATGAAAACTACTTCATTAGGAGTTATTAAGGAAAGTGTGTTCTTAAGTGTACTCGATATTTGAGCATGTAATTTATTATTTGTACGGCATTTCTGAGTTCGAAATATAAGGTATTCTTAGTGTTCAGAAGTTCGACATGAAGTTTGTTGCGAAGTTTTATTTTTTCATACGGAATGAGTCTACAGTTAAAAAAGTAAAGAACAGTTATAAAAACAGCTGATCTATTCTTTTCATTTCAAAAAAGTTTCTTATATATTTAGTATCTCAGAGCTAATCTTAATCATGTCAGATAAAAATTACTCTTTTTTCGTTAAAAAAAACTAACTGTAAACATTGCTATTGTTTCCGAGCCAATATTTTATTTTTGGTTTTGTGCTTCGAATGTACAAAAGTTCTACACCATTTCAACCTCAATTTCGGAAAAAGTAATTTCAATTTCGGAAAAAGTAATTTCAAATTCGGAAAAAGTAATTTCAATTTCGGAAAAAGTCATCTCAATTTCGGAAAAAGTAACTTCAATTTCGGAAATACGAGGGCTATTTTTTAAAGCATTCGATGGGGCATAAAATGAAAACCACAGTGAAAATCAAAACTGTTTTATTTGGAACATTTAGGTACACCTTCTAGCTACTTCTCTACATAATCTCGCTCCGATTGAGTCATTTGTCTTAGCGTGGTACCAATTTTACTATACCCTCTTCATAGCCCTCGCATTTCCGAAATTGAAGTTACTTTTTCCGAAATTGAAATTACCTTTTCCGAAATTGATGTTACTTTTTCCGAAATTGGAATTACTTTTTCCGAAATTGAAATTACTTTTTCCGAAATTGAAATTACTTTTTCCGAAATTGAGGTTGAAAAGGTGTAGATTTGGCACACTAACTCTGCAGTGTTGTGTTCTACTGGAAAATCTGAGAAATAAAACATCAAACCTTCCACATGTGATACTTCTCATACGAGCGAGCACTCATTTACAGTTTGGTGGTAGCGACGCCGCACCATAGCCAATTCTGATGCTGTAACCTTTCTCCCGAATACAGCCCTATTTCAGAAAAATTGCTATTAATATTAGAACTCATAGCCTAATATTATTTATTAGTTAACAAGATCTTGTTTCATAGAAATATGATTGATTTGGAGGATAGGTCTAGATTGTTGTTTGTGCTTTGCTTCTTCTTATTTTAATTAAGGGCCAGAATGGTATTTTATGAGATTGTGTGGGGGCGGGAAATGTATGTTTGTCTGTCTGTCAGTATGTCTATAAACGCGATAGCTCAAATACGCTTTATCGGATATTCATGAAACTTAGTAAACGCATTTATAATGTCCATTGAAAGAAGACTATTGGTATTGAACCAAATCGGTTGACCGGTAACGGAGTGATGCGTACTTTTGTGAATATTTTATGGTAATATATTAGAAAGAATTTATCAAATTAAAATCAATTCTCTTGGCAACATACTGTTTTACAGTGTTCGTATACGGCGTTGGAAGTTGCAATATCAGGTTATTTTACAAATAACACTACCCACATGTTCATGTATGCTTATCAAACTAGATCTTTGTTCTTCCATAAACCCTGCTTTATGAATCGGTCTGGAGCTTAACTCGGAAATCGGTTTAAAAAATAATTTATTTTCTGCATATCATAATTGCAATTATCACTGATTAAACAAAATCACTCTGGAACTTTGTTACATCAGTCTGCCTGATTTTATTTTCTGTAATATTTAAAAGCAGCACGCCTACTTCCATCAACATAATAAATCTCATTATTCAAATATTTGATAGCATCTATTTTCCTCTATTGCAGTGTCCGGCAGATGCTGCAGTTGTGACGTAAGAGCCGATCATCTCGCAAGAGCTTGAGCGAGCGAGCAGTTGAGTTGCATTCCTGTTAATACGCACTAGCGCAGTGGCGTTCAGTGCAGCAGTAGGGGGGTTAAGGTGAGCCGTAATGGTACATTGAATTGCGTGCATTAACCATGGCAAGGGTGCAGAGGTCAGTTAATCAATGAAATGTATGGTAAATTTAGTGCATTCAGATTAATACTAGACTTGCGGAAACGTCAGGTCACCCTCGGAGACACGCCACATTTTCCAAAGTTGTCTACAGTATGTCATTCAATTACAGACATTAATAATTATGTACAAATATTAGAAGAACTGGATCAGGATATTTTATTACAGATTTCAAGATTTTGCAAAACTCCAATCCGATATTTGCATATTTGCGACACCATTTTCTGTGGATGTTGACAGTGTTCCAACGTCATTGCAACTAGAAGTCATTGATTTGCAAAAGAATATTGAAATGAAAGACCGCTTTCAAAACAAAAAGGATCTATCTATATTTTATAGAAGATTTCCCCAGGCAACTACATAATATATTTGCTGCTAGAATGTTGAGTATATTTGTATCGACGTATGTATGTGAATAGTTCTTTTCTTGTATGAAGATCTGCAAACCACAACATGGAAACCGCCTATCTGATCAGAACATGAAAAATGTTCTCGTTTGTGTGTTAGCCAGACTATGTCTCCTAATATTGCAAAATTAGTGCGCGAGAAAAGAGGGAAAAAATCTCGACAATGCCTTGAGCTTGGGCACGATAGTGACACAAAGTAAGGGTGTGTATCAAAAGTCTGAATAGGCCTATACTTGGCATAGTGCTCACAAAGATGTATAGTTTAATTTGTATATTTTGTGTATTTTGTATATTTTGTATACTTTAACATTTTTCAGTTTCCGAGTAGACAAAGTTTTGCAGTACTCCTTAAAGTATTCTTATGTTTTATGTATTTGTATGTTTATAGTAGTTTCGGAGCCTCATTTAAATAACCTGACGCATCCGCACCTGGATGCATTTCAGATTAGTGTAAGTAGGGCCTATATTAAATTTCATTACAAATAAAACTGTTCTGTTACATTGATTTATCACAGTTGTACTATTTTGTTTTCGTACAAATGCATTGTAATTGTGCTATTCCCATACTATCTACGAAGATCGGAGCGCACTCTGTCAATGCATAGGCGTCGTCCCGCCACTGGCCAGTTGAACCCTTCCTCCACGCTCAGTACGGAGATATTGCAGAGCAAAGAGCGCGGCTGCTCTGTAGTATGACGTCACAGAGCACGGAACATGCCGGTCACTGCTCTATTGCCTTCCCATCGTATGTTTCTTCTCTATTTGCTTTTTGATAACCACTTGTTTTTTTAGGTTGAAACATAACTGGCTCTGAGAAATCATAAACCTACCAAGCACATATTCAAGATAACGGTAGGCGTATGTACCGATTTTTAACCTTCAGTTCTAAAATCTTATGACTAAAATTCCTTTGACGACAAAAACTTTTTTTAATCGATAATTGGATCAAAGTGATTCGTTTTCATCACAATTTTATGATCCAAAATCTGTATCATATGGATTTGACGAACCGATTAGTCCAAATAGACTCGTGGAAAAACATATAACGGTATTAGTAATTTTTTTTACCTTTGCTGTCGATGTGAACATGTTAATTTCCTTGAGCAATTAGTTAGATATAGGCTACAAGGGAGAATCAAATAAAAACCGCAATTAATTTCTTCCCACTATTTTACTGCAGAAGAATGTTTGCTTGTACATTATTTTCTATTTAGTCCCCTCCTAGTTCAAATCACTTAAGCCATCGGATAGGAAGTGCTTCGATACCGCGTGAGAAAAATTATTTTGGTTGACGCTGTAGCCACTCGTGCACCGCCGATTGGAGTCTTCATCAGACTTGAACTTCTGTCCTCCAAGGTGATCCTTTAATGAACCAAAGATGTGGAAATCTGGCGATTATGGCTGATGTCGTCGACGGTTTTCATTGTTGCACGAGGAGCAGAGAACGGGCGTTATCATGTCCAAGCAAAACACCTGCACTCAGCAATCTCCTTCGCTTTGGTACTATCTAAGTAGCAAAGACCTTATAAAGTGTGCCAGTGAAGTTATTTTTTAATAATTTATTTTGGAAAATGTAGAGTAATTTAATTTTTCGAAGTGTCAAAAACGAAAGGAAGATTCCCCGAAAAATAACGTTAAAACATTGAAATGCCTATTCAGTAAGCATAAGAAAGGAGCAAAACGGATATATATTTTAAATGTTATAGATGTACCTCAACCATATACCGTATTATGTAATGTAACACATAGCACATAGCGTGTATTAGGCCTATATCTATATATATAAAAATGAATGTATGTGTGTGTGTGTGTGTCCTTTATGCATTACTACACCATTCATCCGATCGCCGTGAAACTTTGGAAAGTTGTTGGGTACATTCCCGGGAAGGTTTCTGTCATACTACATTTTTAATTTTAGCCTTCGTTCGCGAGTTATCAGTGAAAAACGGCAAGAAAACGTGCATTTTTTACGCTTTCGAAACATCAGTTTTCAATTATTCATTTCAGTTGTCAAATCAATTGCAGAAGGCTTTGTCTATTTTTATCATACTTTGGAAACAATAGCATCGCGATCGCTATGGAAGGCAATGGGTATCTCCTGTTATTGTAAACACTACAGAAGTTGATAAGGTAATGTTAAACATTTATTTAACATGGAATATGCTTCTTATGAAAGATAGTTGACAGAAAATTCCGGGGAAGTTGCTTAGTTCGGGGTCCTGGCTACAACATTTCTATATGTAATCATAATTAAAATCTCTTATGTAGGGTCGTTAAATCTGCCTGAAATGTAACGGAATTATAAGTCTGGACAAATGAATATAGAAACTACGGCCTCAGTAGGCTTATTCCATTCTTCATCTATATAAATAAAAACAAATATATGTCTGTCTGTCTGTCAAATACATTTACACACATTTTTTTCATCGTGAGTTTAATCGATTTCAATTCTCATAATCTTCCGAGATTGCAGCAACGCTCGACGGGTAATCTATATAGATCTTCTATATAGCCTACATAAAAATGAATGTATGTGTGTTTGTCCTTTATGCATTACTATGCCATTCATCCGATCACCATGAAACTTTGGGAAGTTGTTGAATACATTCCCGCAAAGGCATGCTACATTTTTAATTTTAGCTTTCGTTCGCGAGTTATGAGTGAAAACGGGATTGAGACGTACATTTCTTGCGCTTTCGAAACATCAGTTTTCAGTTGTCAAATCAATTGCAGATGGTTTTGCCTACTTTCGTCATACCTTGGAAATAAAATCATCGCGATCGTTTGAATTTTGTAAGCCCGCCATGGCCGAATCATTTGTTTATAATGTCAAGGCACGCAGACAGATGAAATTTTCACCCTAGACGGAAGAAGAATAATAAATATAGCCCTAAATGGACAAACATTATGCAGGTTTTTTTTTAGGCCAGGGAACTCGAATCGGAGGTTATTTTTCCCATGCTGCGCTTTCTAATCGTGGAATTCACTTCAAAGCCAGATTTACAGTTGTTTCATTGATTAGGCCTATCAATCGTTTAGTTTAGACCTATGAATGTTAC
Source organism: Ectobius pallidus (assembly GCA_964059195.1). Classification (NCBI taxonomy): domain Eukaryota; kingdom Metazoa; phylum Arthropoda; class Insecta; order Blattodea; family Ectobiidae; genus Ectobius; species Ectobius pallidus. Next base: position 104,815,561 of record CAXKWD010000010.1, read on the forward strand.
GTGTGAAAAGTGTTAGTAGATATAATAGTTTAATTATTTTGCTCTTAATTTATAATCTTCCGATTAATTATTGTGGGCGAAGCCGCGGGGATCTGCTATAAGCTATAATAAGCTGTAGCCTATCTAGCGTTTTCTGAGGGAATAGTTTGTGTGTGATAAGTCGTTCTTTCCCATTTAAAATTCTAAATACCTATATAAAGACCTTAAAGACCTAGAGTTTGAAAATCGAAAGTCCTTCATAAGTTATTTTCGCATTTACAAAATACAAAGCCCGAGCGACGCCGGGCCTTTTAAGCTAGTGATATTATAAACGAACACAGAGCTAAGATCCATTATGCCCCATCAGAGGCCGCCCTCATTGCTGAGTAGTTAGACCACTCGTCTTCCACCGCTGGGACCCGGGATCGAACAAAATGGGGTCAGACTGGTTTTCTCGGGGTGCTTCTGTTTCCCCCGCCATATATCATTCTACCAGATCTCCATTCATCATACTATGACCATTGGTTGCAATAAACGAATTTATTTATTATGCCCCATCTGCCAGAATCTTTGAAACCACTGTGTATTTTTAACTTTCGATTTAGTACGACAGCTTAGTTTCTTAATTATAAGACATTTTTCAAGAGAAAAACTGGTTTTATTTTTAACGTCTTTGTCCCTTACTAAGGATCCTTTTAGTCGAAATTGTTGTGTTCTTAACTAATGGCTGCGATTCGTAATATATCATTAATTTTAATTAGGTTATGTAATTTACTGAATTGACCTCGGTTGTAACGTGAAGGACTCACTAATGGAGAACACGGGTTCAAAATCCATATGCCGCAAAAGCGAATGACGAATTGGAATTTACTTTCCGTCTATATCGAATGTTCGTGTCCGTTTCCTTTGTGTTTCTAATATCCTAGGACGAGGCCAGGCGTGGTGCTGATACGTGACTACTTCGTCCTTTCTTGTGTTTCCCTGGAATTTCTTCCCTCCCCTGAAAGCCATTAGAAGGCCCTTCATCAAGTGGTTTAACAGAAAATGATTAAATGTATTAACTTTTTTATCATTAAAAATATCACAACAGCGCACATACAGCGAATATTCTATATGCTACACATAGGTGCATTCATTCTACACAAATTCACAATCACTTTTTCTAAACTCGCTGCCGCACAGTGGTAACTTACTCATTTTAGAGGATTTTACATTTTACAAGTTAACAGCATTATTTAAAATGTATGTGATTACAAAGTTGACCCACTAAAGCAGCTGCCATTGTTTTTGAAATCATTACGACGAACACAGAAATGCAATATGGGGAAGCAATGCATTTTTATACTGCTCCGTATTGTTGACATTCCCGAGTTCTCAGCATGCTTTGCATGCTTCCTGAGGGTCAGGGATTCCAATCCAAACTAGGAAACTGAAGTGGAATCTCCCGAATAAGATTTCTTCACAGCTCCACCCGACATTTAGCACAATCAATATCAGGGATTATTTCGATTGAAATGTGTAAACCTATTTTTTATATACTGACGTTATAAAATTATATGATTTGATGTGCTTTGTTTAAGTATGTTCAATTTAGATATTTTGTTTACGCATCTAGCCTTTGAACTGGTTAAAATAGATTACCTTTAAATGATGAAGCAATATAATTTTGCGAAGCTTTCCAAAAACCCATGTACAAAAATAACATACCCTCCAAACAGTACAAATACATGAAAATTTATCTACTTACTCAGAATGCAGGGATTTTGAAATGTGTTCACAACAACAGGAATCAGGGAAAATATTTAGGCCTACCTGAAAAACAATGAATGAGAAAAGTTAGATAACTGTACGATATTTATTCGACATTTACTGTCAATAACCCTACTTTTAATTTTTTTTATTTTACTGAGAAACATCATGGCAAATCCTTCATGCCATAATTTGCATTCGTGAGGTTTCAAATTAAAATCCTTCGCCGGAAAATATTTTTAGGGTTTCCAACTCTCAAAAGTGAATACCGGATTGGAATTCGTTTACCATGAAACTTAAAATAGATAGTTGAAATAACTTTGGATAAATAAAGAAAATTGAGTCGAAAGACCTCTAGCTATCTAAAGTTATGCAAACAGAAATTTAAATAAACAAACCCAACTATTGATTTTGTTAGAACTCATATGCAATAACATTTTAAAATGTTAAATAGGACAGAGCCCTGAATTACTCATACGAACAATTGAATTGGAGTTGTGCCTAGTTTCATCGCTCTATACTATAATAATATCGTGTCATTTAAGATTTCTATTTTCAATTTTTAGGTCTCACAGTGGGAATAGACGTAAATGTTTTACATATGGACCTGTAAAGAGAAACTGTTTAAGCGTACAAATTTCAAGATAGATTGAAGCATGAAAGCTTTTAATATCTTCTATAATCATATTAATCTTAAAATATTAACATGATTTCCATTCTGATAAAGAAAGCTGTGATGTTAAAAATATATTCAAATTATCGTGGCATGTAAATGGTTCTGTTTGTTATTTATATAGGTAGATATTACCAGAACTCTCATGTACCGGTATAGTCATTTGGTCGATGATGGTATGAAGGGCCAGTAGATTATGATTTGACTTCCTGCACTTTAGGGTATGTAAAAAAGATACTGTTTAACATATATTACATAAGAAAGGAGAATAAAAATGGTAGTAACAATAATATATGTAGGATATTTGATTACTATTATATGACTTTACACCAAACTATTATCAAATTATCATAGGTGTTGCTGTTATTTAAGAAAAATATTGTCCCGAATATAGTAGTGGCATATAGATTTTTTCTCTACAATGTCAATTGAAGGTTGGGCCGAAATAAGACTTATAGATTTTCCATTTTTTGCACGTGAAATATGAGATCTTGAGCTACATTATTGAAATTTACATTTACATATTGAAACAAATAACGTAAAATGCTCAGGCGATATTAAACATATTTTTATACATGGGAAATGACCTTTAGAAGGTAATCGATGCACGATAAGAACTCCCTGCTGTGCTATGATTCCTCTTGTGTAGTGTAAAGCGACAGAAATTCTACATTTGGACGACTGATCTGTTTTAAGGTTGTGACACTGAGATATAGCCTGTCTGTCACGCGCATTGTAAACCTTTTCACCGATACTGACGTATAAATTCGTCATCTAAAAATATTATATAATTCAGAGATATAATATTAATAGACTATTTTTATATGAAGTGCGAGGATCTTTTTTCTCATGTTAATACTCAGGTCTTCTATTAAAATTGTATTGTTCTCATCGATTCCAAGCTTAGAGTCCACTGGTGATTTTAGTTAATGATTGCTTATATAAATATTCGAATTAAGCTCTGAAAGGGTTAATAGCGAATGGTTAGCGCGTTAGTTTTAAGAACATTAAACATTTGTATCCCAAACATAGATCGAAACAATCACAACTAGAGAGATGTAAAAAATTGTAATAGAATTTAATGTTAATTTTGATACTAGGCTTAAATATTATTTTCGTTAGAAGGTAGCATCTCTATCTTTTCCCAGAATGGATATTGCCGGGTTTGCTAATAGGCCCCTCATTTACACTATCGATTTATATCGTCCACGGGATAGTCTTCAAGCCTAGAAAGCAGGAATTAAAACTACATTAAAAAACCTTTATTTAAAATAAAATAAATTTTGTTCATGTTAATTTTAATGTTATAATAAATTGAGTTCATTTCGTGTGTTTTAATGTGCGTTGCTTTCAGGTCAAAACGCGCAAGACAAGCCCTGTCCCTGCATGCCTTTGACCCTGCCATATTTCGCACAAGATAAAATCTTACTAACAGATGAACGCCGAGATAGGGAGAATCATTTCTTTTATAAATTACATGGTATTCTAAAAATACAAATCTTACATTAATGTGGTCGAAAAAACAGGCGATGCACCTTGTTTGTAATGGCAATTAGTATGATACTCTTGTCTTAATGAAATCCGTTATAGTTGCATAATTTACTATTTTAGAGCTCTGTGTACAACAGAGAGTACGTTATTACTTTCCATTTTTCAAGCGTTTATTATAAAATCGCTTAATTTCTTCAACAGGTAAGACTTGTGCCATTTAATACTCTTCAGTAGGTGTCGAAATGTTCCGCCGTAGCGTAGTGATTGAGGCGCTGCGCTACAAACCGGAAGGTCGCGGGTTCGATTCCCGATGAGGTCGTTGGAGTTTTTCAATTGGCCTACTCCTTCTGGTGGCACCATGACCCTTGCAGAAATGAGTACCAGGAGCAATCTTGGCGGCCGATGCGGAAGGCTGATAACCTTACCACCTTCATGTGCCGAATGTCTAAAATCTGGGAGCCTTAGCCTTCTGGAACTCTCTGGGCCTCCACGGCCTATATAGGGAACACTTTACTTTTTTTACGCGTCGAAATGTTGACATGAGCTTCATGAGTATTTTAAGGATACTTTTTGTTTAAACAGGCTGTAGTTTTGCTGCTTTCTCTATGTCCACACACAATACCTTTCCGTTTCATTCTTTCCCTGCGAGCAACATTTTTTAGAGCTCTGAATATCAGTGGGGCTGACGTTTCGACGTTCACAAATGGCCAACCAGAACAAGGCTCATTACTTTCCCATGCTGACGTCACTGGAGAGTAACATTCCCACGGATTGACAGTCTCCACATTAGTAAATTCCTTTCTATTCTTTCAGAAACACACACAAATAAAAACAACCCACTCTCTCTGATTTGAAATCAAACTGACAAAGTGCACGTATCTAATATGAGTTTAAACTCGTCGGCATTGGTCTCATCACTGGACATTATCCAAAATTGCAATTCATCATAATTTTCATTTAATGGTGGTTATTCAATGTTGTGTAGGTTTTGAAGGTTCACTCAGTATAGAAAAATCCCATTCAGCTATATATATTTTTTCGTATATTTCGTTACTTTCGACGATGGATAGAGCAAGTATTTAACTAAAACAATGTAAGCAAGGTTTTATGTAGATGAAGTTAAGCTATCACATTTCATATTTTCTCACCAGTAAATATCTCCGAACTATGGTAATAAAAATTGTACTTCTTACGTTTCACATGTCTGCTTAAAACAATTAGAATGGCTTCCAACAGTACGACATAAAAATATTAATGGTAATAATTATTATTTATTTTACTATAGCACCGGTCCGTAATTGGTGAAATATTTCCTAATGTCTATAGGCCTTCTAGATAAATTGAGTATGCATGGTGAATAATATGTTCGAGAACTCTCTGATTTGAAAAAACTAGTTTTTCATTTATAGAAGAAAACATAATAAAACATTAAATTGCTTTCTTGAAACTCGGGAGTGGAATTCTTACAGAGCTTTGTACGAAATTTTACATTTACCTTCTCTACCTATGACGTATTAGTACTGTGTTCGTCCCCGAAGTTCGATGTAAATTTTTCAGCATTAGTTCATGTGTTGGGTTCCCTTAGTTCACATACACCTGTGTATGTGTTCACATGTGTTACTTATTATGTTATATTGTAACAACTAATGTAAGTTACTATTATTCCCTGGTGAAGTGGAAGAAAATACCTCACGGTCTTAACTTTCTCCAGGTTAAATAAACTATTATTATTATTATTATACAAATTATTTTAGAAAATATTAGCATGCTTATATATAGTCCGCGTGTTTGCCGTGAATAAAATAGCCCAGAAACTACAAATCGAGCAAAAAAAAAAACTCGATTAATATTTTCTTTATAATGTCTTTTATGGAGATGAGACGAAGCATGTCAATGATTTTCTCTTAGTTTACAACCACTTTTTATAAAGAAAAGAGTCACTTCTTTTCTCAAGAACAATACAGTTTTTGCATGTGACTGATACGACTGAAAACCCACTTTGGCAGTGCGACCATTTAACTTTATATTGCGTAGGGACAGAAAGGTTTAGTATTTCACTCAAGGTACTCAAGAGTACCTCAGAAGACCTGATCATTGTTTGCACTAACATATCTTACTAATTTGTCAAATTACTTAGGCCTACTTACTCAATGGCAGTAGATAATTCCTGAGCAAGCAAAGGAATATTATCTAGTTTATGGAACCGGAAAGTTCATTGCCGCGCTTACCTGAGCCCGCCATTCAACCCTATTCTGTGCTAACTTCATCCAATCATCCCTCGCAAATCCTACTTCCATTAAATCTATCCTAATATTGTCCTCCCACCTATGTCTGGTCTTCCAAATGATATTTTTCCTTCGGGTCTCCCAGTCAATACTTTTGAGATATGTCTTTCCTCCCCCATAGGCGCAACATGTCCGGCCCATTTCATCCTCCGTGATTTCGTTACCCGTACAATATCCGGTGAAGAGTACAGGTCATGAAGCTCGTCGTTATGCAGTTTTCTCCAGTCCCCATTTTCATCTCTCTTAGGCCCAAATAAAGAAAATTAAATAAAAAAGCACACAAACATTCAAAACATTTATTTTCAGTCGGCCTGGGTGGCGCTGGCTTTCTATGCCTAAGGTTGCGGGTTCGATCCCGGCCCACTTATGTATGCATAAATGCGAGAGGCCCATGTCTGTAGATTTACAGGCATGTAAAAGAACTCCAGCGAGATAAAATTCTGGCACGCCGGCGAGGGAAATAGGCCTAAGTTGCAATACATCTCCGTCGTTAAATAACCATATATCAACTAACCATGTATTTTCAGTTTGAAGTAGAATGGACGACAAATGTTTGCCTCTCAAATGCTATATACTGTAATCCAGTTTAGATAATAGGTGAACTTTCTGTAACGAATTCTAGTACAAATTCAGTTGTTAGGGAGAATTCACACACACCCACACACACAGACAACATAGACATGCACATGCAGTCGTACAAACGCTCTTTGTAATAATGTAATACTGACATGACTTTGTCATGTCACAAACTCTCTTAAACCCCCGTGTTCAAAAATAACAAAGGATTATCATATTGCTTTCTGCGGGATAATTGTGTGCGTTCACAAAGCCATGTCTCTGTGGGGTCACTACACATGCAGTGCCATGCTGCCAAGTGCTTTGTGGCTCTGCGCTGTGGTTTTCATTTGTTCTTCCCTCTCGCAGCGATAGATCTCGATCTCTCGCAGTTTTCAATATGTCTGTTGCTGCTGTAAAGAATTGATGCTTTTGTTGTGGTTAGATCAGTCCAGGATTTTGCCTTTATAACTAATAATGCCATTACTCTCCATGTGACAATTGTCATGTTTTAACTTCTTTGTGGAAAGCTACTATTCAGTGAAGGGATTATTTCTTCTTATTATGATTAATTAGTAGCGGAGCGGAATTGTTTGACCTCTTATTGAATGCTTTAATGAGGATGCTTTAAAGAAGAAAACTTCTGACATGGAGCTGCTTATGTATTTCAAAAGTTTCAGCTTTGTTATAATCCGACTAAAAGTGAATAATTACGTATATAAATTAGCAGAAATCTAATACGAGATTAATTTTGTATTCTGAACTCTAATAACGTTATACGTAGACCTAATTAAGAGATTATTCAACTTGAAGTTCAATACATAGGTCGTGCTAAACTTAATCTGGCCAAAAAATTATGGCATTAAAGCTACCATTCCGTAGAGATCCTAATAAAATTGTGAGTAACAAAATTCTATAACCGAGCGAGGTGGCCGAGATGGTAGCGTCTTGGACTCACATTCGGGAAGTTGTTTCATGGTTTCCTCCAGTCGTAAAGCAAATACCAAATTGGATAATCACTTACCATGGCACATCCTCGTTATTTTATCCTGTAACGTATCCATTTAAATTAATATCAGTTGAAATTTACCGACATAAAATACACCGACAATAGAACATAGTTGACAATTAATAGTTGCACGGCCTACTGTATAGACACAGATCCTGAACTCCTGATATGGCCTCGATGCTAAAAGAACTAAAAATACAGCTGAATTTAAAAAAAAAACTTTAATTTACTATATGTCAGTACCGGTAATTCCAACCATTTATTGTGTATTATGTGATAGATGAAGATTTTGATTATTGCAAAATAAGTTGCCTTCATTTTTTTCCTCTTCAAACATCGATTTAAAGTTGCAGAATGGCCTTTCGGTTTAGATGTTTTAGTGTGCTTTTTAAAAACATGGCAGTGCTGAGATGAAAGCCCAAGGCTTTTCTGGATCCTGTGACGAAGCCATGGGGTGAGGAATATGACTCGCTGAAGATGAACTCTGCAAGGATTATTCCGCTATGGAACGCAGGGAAGGGCATTTTTCACTTCCCAAAAATTTCTTACTTGAACCGTGACGAATCTTTCTATCCCATGAAAGTAAAATAAAATGTGATGAAAGTATATAAAACTTTAGTTCATATAATCATATTTATGTTTTTATACTCCCTCCGATCCATAATATGGTATAGACACAGGGATAATATTCGGCTTTATTGCGCATGCGCATCTGAGTAGTGGTCTGGTATTATTGTGTGGAGTCGTAATTCAAAGTAAACAGATATGGGACTGAGTGTAGTCTTCTCTCAAGGGAGCACCCGTTATGGTGAGTACCTTAAAGGAGGTATCAGAAGTAATAGCAGCACAACAAACACTTGTCTCAAATTGACGTGACCAGTGTACCAGGTTTTGAAGCAAAATGTAGCAGACATATAGTACTCCATCTACTACTACTAGACACAAAACATACTATAGCATCTCCTTACCATAATTATGTTGTAACATAAATATACCATAATTATAGTCAGAAAATGTGTCAATATGTAGGCTACAGAATAATCTATATTAATAAAAATGAATTACCAAAATGTATGTTGCCGCATCACTTGATAAAGACTCGAGCGATTTGGCTGATTTCTTTTTCCCCGTAATTGTCAGGACAAGGCTTGTATGAAAGAAATTTTTTGGAAAATCCACGAGAAAAGTCGGAAATGTGAAGTGAGACACAGTTAGAGAGTTCTGCTGTCAATTGTTTACATAAAAAAAAGTTAAATTGAAGTGTGACATATTCACAGTTTGAGAGTTCCGCTATCACATGTTTTCATATCAAAGCAAAAAAAAAAAAAGTGTGAGTCAACCAAGCCAGATCAAAAGTGTGTATTTATGTATGTGGGTATGTATGTTCCCTAGGCCTATACAAATCTACATTTCTTGACCAATTTGCACGAAATTTTTCACACATGCCCATTTAAGCCCGGGAAGTGACGCGGTGAACACTAAAATTCAAACAAACCACTCCTTTCCTTGAAAATGTATGTAATTTCTGAAAATATTATACTGAAAATTGAAATGCAATTCAGTTATCATGACAACAGTGTACTGTTTATAGTGTTCACATAGAGCTTTGGGAACTACATAATACTGGGCTTTAATAAATTCTGATGCTATCGATGTAATTAATACATTTGTGAAAATAATTCTTGAAGAATGAAATCCAAGAAAATAAAGCTCACATAACTTTCTGTACCCTTGACATGGAAAATATCATTTTATCACTTCACATTTTGATGTAGGATACGCGGTCGTATTGCAGGGACAGCTTAAGTGTGTGCCAGTGAGTATGCTATATCAGAAGTCTGTAAAAAATCCTATCCACTGATACGTCACTCGTAGCTGTAGGATGTTTATCGTAGGCCCTACAAGAAGACAAAATAGGGTGGAACATTTTCAGTTCTCAGTCCCAGGGTTTGGGGGAGGAAGGTATGAAAGTGATATTGATTTTTTTTTAATTTCAGCTCCGAAACGGTTGTATGGTAACATGAGAGTGAGAAATAAAATTTTCCATAAAGACAATTCAATCTTATGTAGTAGGAATTTATGTTTCTTCTTATTTCAACCCCTCCCAGGCATGGTGTGTAGAAGCAACGGAATGCAACATTCGACATCCTCTAAGAGCCATAAAAAGCTACATCTAGCGTTTTCTGAGGGAAGTCGTTCTTCTTCATTTCAAGTTCTACGTACATATTGTACAAGTCCATATAGTTTGAAAATCGAAAGTCCTTCATCAAGTTAATTTCACATTACAAAATAAAAACCCGGGCGACGCCGGGCCTTTTAAGCTAGTATTTTATAAAGGGCAAGTAGATTAAAATTAGTTCTTTATCATTCTCAAAAGACTCTAAGACTATCGAGAAACTAGTTATTGATTTGTAGGGTACTCATCAAAAGCTTTTCAACGATACCACACAAGACGTGGTTTCAAAAATTTCGAATTACCATCCCCCACCCCCACTCGTACCCCCAAAACCCCCGAATCGTTGGTGTCACTATGAACTCCATAGGGAGTACTCTAATTTATTCAAACAAAGTTTCCCTGTATAACTTACTTCATAGGGGCAGAGATATGAATTTTTCAAAATTTCAATCCCCTCCCCCGACTCTCACCCTTGGGCCAATTTTGCTCATTAACGAACTAGTCCGAACTATTGGGATCTAGAAACAACATAATAAAATTTGGTTCAAATATCTTCAAAATTACGGCCGCTAGCGTGTAAAGATATATATATATGTATGTATATATACAATATATACCATTTTTATTTTTTTGAACGGGCGGTGGTTTTGTACTTAAAGAGGCATGAAACATAGATATGAAAGAATTTTTCGAAAGTCATGACATGGTATCGATTGCAATAGGTAAATTTTTCATCGAAATCTACCTAAATAACTAGTTAAAATAATAAAGTATTGATTAGCTTGGTTATGTTCTTCTTCTGTAGTTCTTGAAATACATTTCGACAATTAAAATACCATCTTCAGTCTGTTTATATGAAGACAGAAAACGTCCTGTTCCTTTGAGCGCAGGTTATGTACGGGTGATGTACATTTACTGATATTAACTTATGACGATATATACGTTATATATATAACATATATATATGTGTGTGTTTGTGCGTGTGAAACAAGATAAATCTCATCTCTGTACAGAAAATGTTAAGCTTTGATTAGACTTCTTTTAATATATGATTGAATAAGTCTATATATTCTTACATGAAATACCTCAGTTTCCTTTAGCTGGGAGCCGAATCGATGAGATATCCTATACAGGAAAATAATCTTTACCAAAACACCCTTCGGTAATGAATCCTCCACTTGTAAGCCTTATACTCCTTGTCGGGGGTAACAGGACGCCTTTCAGCCATCCATTCGCAGTGTCCCCTGCAATTATGATACAGGCGGCTTCTCCGACAGCCGTGTACTGCGTGTAATCTAAACACAATCCGCACGGCGCTATTGTGCTGTTGAGACGTAAGTTGAATGTGAAATGATATAATTTATTTTTATATTTTATTGAAGCTAAATTCTGGAGTTATAAATGGCTCAGTTAGTAGGCCTATTCAATTATTGCAATTTGACCTGAATTTAGTTTAGAGAGAAAATCCACAAGGGATAGCAGCCCCAATTATAAGGAAAACAATGAGGGTTCAGCTTACTATTAAATCTGTATATGTATCTATATTAATAAAAATGAATTTCCAAAATGTATGTTGCCGCATCACTTGAGAACGGCTCGACCGATTTGGCTGATTTCTTTTTTGTTGTGTTCGTAATTGTCAGGACAAGGATTGTATGAAAGAAAATTTTTGGAAAATGTACGGGAAAAGTCGGAAATATGAAATGAGGCACAGTTGAGAGTTCTGCTGTCAATTGTTTACATAAAGAAAGATTTAAAAATTGAAGAGTGACAAAAGAAGTGTTATATATTCACAGTTTCACACATTTCGCTGTCACATGTTTTCATAACAAAACAAGCAAACAAAAAGAAGTGTGAGTCATGCAACCAAGACAAATTGTATGTGTGTATGTATGTACGTATGTATGTATGTATGTATTTGGGTATGTATGTTCCCTATACAAATCTACATTTCTTGACCAATTTGCACGAAATTTTGTACACATACCTATTTAAGCCCGGGAAGTAACGCGGTGAACACTAAAATTCAAACAAACCAGTCCTTCCCTTTAAAATTTATGTAATTTCTGAAAATATAATACTGAAAAGTGAAATGCAATTCAGTTATAATGACAACAGTGTACTGTTTATAGTGTTCACATAGAGCTTTGGGAACTATATAATACTGGGCTTTAACAGATTCTGATGCTATCGATGTAATACATTGGTGGAAATAATTATTGAAAAATGAAATCCACGAAAATAAAGCACAGTGTGAAGCAGTCACATAACTTTCTCTACCCTCAGCATGGAAAATATCATTTTCTCACTTCACATTTTAATGTAGAATAAGCGGTCGTATTGGAGGGACAGCTTAAGTGTGTGCCAGTGAGTATGCTATATCAGAAGTCGGTAAAAAGTCCTATCCACTGATTCGTCACTCATAGCTGTAGGCTTTGTATAGGGATGTTTATCATAGGCCCTAAACTTCTACAAGAAGACAAAATAGGATGGAGCATTTTCAGTCCTATGCCCGCAGTACATTATGTCCCAGGTTTTGGGGGAGGAAAGTATGAAAGTGATATAGAGTACCGTATATATATACATATATTACATTTCAGGTCAGAAACGGTTGTATGGTAACAAGAGAGTGAGAAATAAAATTTTCCATAAAGACAATACAATCTTATGTAATCGGAATTTATGTTTCTTCTTATTTCAACCCCTCCCAGGCATGGTGTGTAGAAACAACGGAATGCAACATTCGACATCCTCTGTGAGCCATAAAAAGCTCATCTAGCGTTTTGTGAGGGAACAGTTTGAGTGTGATAAGTCGTTCTTCCGCAAGCTCTATGTAGGCCTACATATTATACAAGGCCCTAGATTTCATAATCGAAAGTCCTTCATAAGTTAATTTCAAATTACCAATAAAAGCCCGGGCAACGCCGGGCCTTTTAAGCTAGTATGGATTAAAATGCTTTATTATGAGTATAAAATTGTAAAACACATATGGCATAGACCTAAATACAGCCTAACCATCTGAATTGACAAATTTAATTATGAATCTATGAGAGCAATTAGTATATGCACAACCAAATTTAAAATAAGTACGTACTTATTATTAATTTGCTCTAATCATCTAATTCTTTAAAATTTAACACATCTAAAGCTTATTGTAGAACAACATAAAAGATTTCTCCACCATATTATGGAACGGAGGGAATATATAAAACTACTGAACTATGAATTTTGTACTTTTTTTGGGACCATTTTGATATTGCGCTTAAAATTGAGGGGTTTGAAATAAATTACCTGAGCCTATCATTCTCAATCAGAAACATTTGGATTAGAATACTGTGCGTAAGCGGGGAGTGAGGGAATGCATAGGTAGTATTAGGATCGTTCCTACAGCCATGTCATGTACTAAGATGCACCTCGGGAATTTTACGAGAGAATTATTTCCCTTTTTTCTGGAAGCCAAACTATTACGCTTAAAAAGGTTTTTTGGGAGAGAATAGAGACGTTATTATGAGAAAATTAAAATATGGTGGAAATTTACAAGATCACTCCAGATTTACTTCACGTGTCACGAGAATCAGTTTATCGTCGCTCTGCGCTTTTGCTCTTATTCTTGGGTGGGTTTCAGGGCACACAGCTTCTGTGTTTGACGTTCATGGCTTTCACATGCGGAAGCGGCTCCCACACATGCGTAAAATAGGGAGTTTATCGATATTACATATATTTTCTTTTATGTTTGTATAGTCCTTTCATCATTCTATAGGAACTATGGGCAGGAAAGAAATGCACTCATTATGAAAAATCACTTATTGAAATACAGTAAAATGGTTAGCCTTTTTAATGAGGGAAAATGTCCCTTTTGCTGAGAATGTAAATAATGTGTCCATATTCTGGTGTGTAGCAAGGATTCTGAACTTGTAAGAATGGTGAATGTCCCCCTCAATAAGATGAATTAGGATAATTATTATTGTTAAATCTGACGGTGAACGAAGATACTAAGCATTATTTATTTCTGGCTAAGTCGCGCTTAAGAAGACTGATAGCAGAAAGGGTGGGAGGGTAAGTTAAGGAAAGGAAGTTACCTGTGTAGGCACTTGTGGTTGAAAATACGACCCATGTATGCGATTCATACAGAACAAATCTATTGATGTAACTATTGATGTGCATCTGTTTGTATTAAGTGTACTATGTCTTGTGTTCATCTTAACTGGCATTAACTTATATTTATTACATTAGGTGATAAATCAGTGATGAGTTATGGTAAGTAAATATACAATTCGGCATTTGACTTTACGTCTGAGGGAACCTTCAAAAACCAAATACAAATTGGCCGACCATAATCGATAATGAAAAAGCTAAAACATTCATCCAAAGAAAATGAAGGACCCTGACACAAAGAAATCAATTGAATGGGACGACAGGGTACCTATTGATGATCCCGATGGTAAGAAAACAGAAGATCATGCCAAACCAGAATATTTTACTGACCCATCCAAGAAAACCTGATGACTGAGACGAGGAGATAGATGGTGAATGGGAACCACCAATGATCGATAATCCTGAGTACGAGGGAGATGGGAAACTAAAACAAATTGGTATTGGCAGTCCAATTTACAAAGTCCGTGGGTAGATCCGGAAAAGAACACCAGAATACTCACCTGATGCCGAGCTTTATAAACAAGATGGAGTCCAAAACTAGAATAATTTAGGTATAAATCTTGATAAATGCATGTTACGAATGTATGAACGACTCAAAAATATGTTTTGAAAACCGGGACCCCCCCCCCCCGAATACGAGGCACATCGCTCGGTTCAGCAAAGTTTACAGTCAAATTAGTAAATTAAAAATTCTACATTTCTATCTCATATCATAATGAATGTTCTGGATGATGATGGATGTGATGTGTGTTACCAAAAGCTTGAATATAATATTTCTTATTCAGGTACAAGCCCGATAATCAATTTTTACTATTAACCGTCATTAGATAAGTTTTGGATTGCCGGAGGGCTGAGTATAAATTTCTCTGTGTTGAGTTGAATATAGAAAACGCCATAGCTCATTTCTTTTATCACCTCAAACAGCATTGGGGGAATAAAATAGTTTTGCTTAGGATTGGGTGCGGAATGCTGTTGTTTCAGGACTTGAATGGGAAGATTGATTTTTGCGGAAAGTGCTGTATATAGACTAAGACGAGTGGTGTTTTGGATTTCCTGCTTTCCCCTGGGAGCTATGCAAAATGCGGTACAAGCGCGTGAACATGTCGGTGCGTGGAGCGTGGTAGGGGGAGCAGACAAAACACTGACACACCACACAATGACAACACAGCATGCAAACCAATTCCGTGGAACTGGGCGCAATCATTCCTGTAATAGGCTATAAACACAGGAAGCCTCTTGTTCTACTTTCATCATACATGTCTTTTTTTTTTTATAGTGTACCTAGGTAAAAAGCTAGAGCGACTTTCACATCAGGATCAATACAGTATTTATGATCGAACTGATATCAAACATGACTTTATGAATGATAGGTATGGATCGTACGATTTTCTCGTTTCACGTTCTTAGAGTAAGGGCCGCAAAGTAGAAATGAGCCCTTACTTGTCTCCATTCCCCCTTGAATATGAAAATAATATCCAGAAATAATTTATATAACTTTAATAAACATTCATTTTCACAAAGCAAGCTAGCCTGAAGATGGGGCAAACGTATCGAAAGGCCTAAGGCATTTAAAAGAATTTAAAAATTGAACTGATAGTATCACTTCTTCATTTTATTTTATGGTACTAAGAATTGTGGGACGATTTCATGGGACAGCGAGACCAAATTTCCGGAACTAATTGCACTACCTGCTACCATTTTGCTTACTTTTTGTACCGTCATTGTACTTGCTCCTATCATTATTATTATTAAGCTACCCGTATGTTATGAAGAAGCACGCTTAAAATTACGGTAGCCCTACACTTCATTCGTTCATGATCGAGGGTTCATGTAAATGAGGCGTTCCATTTCACATGCATATCGGAAATGTTTCATGAAATTCTGTGTTTAACAGATAAGAATCTAATTGTTTTGAATTTGATGGTTTTTGAGTGGTGTAGGTTTTCTAAAATAATTAATTCACCATTATTTTTACAGGGCATTGCAATGAATTAAAACATAGCTTTGTAATGCAAATTTCCTCATTCGTATTTGCATGTTTAAAACATATTTAACAGAATTCGTCCTCTGTATTAATTCACGTGATGCGTTTCAATTGTTCGCTCTCTAAAGCTGCAGTTCAAACGATAAATATAGGGTGCTAGCGAATTATAGAGTCAGCCTTCCCTTTAGTGCTAAACTTCGGTCATAGATACCTAGAAGAAAGTTCATGTAATTACACTAATTCATTTTCTTATTATGATTGACAATATTAGCCGTAAATTTATTTATTTAAATTCTTGTATCAAACCCATTATTGTCAATAGCTTAAGCATTTATATAGCAATAGTCTCGCTTCTCATTCTGACATAAAGTGGATGTGAATTCATTTCTCTCAGCCTCATACAAACTGTAATTTTCAAGAGATAAAAAATACACTTGTAAAACCACCCTTCAAGCAATTTTTAAAGAAAAGTTGAGTATATCAAGCAGTTGGTGAACAATATTAAATGAATCGTCACAGTTGTTTTGATAAAATCGTGTAAAACAAAATTTTCTTCATCTAAAGTTACAGTTAGTTTCCTCCCCCCCCCCTCCGGGGACCCTTTAAAATCCCGAAAAGTACCTCGAATCTGGATTTTTTTTTTTTTTTTGCTTTTTCATTATTAATCGTTTTAATTATTTACGAATAATGTGCGTATAAGTGTTAATAAACGCATTATTTTAATTAATTTGATGTTAAATAAATTATTATAAAAATCTAGTTTTGCATAGAATTTGAATTTCTTTCCCAGTTTCCTTTCGTAAGATGACCGTCACAACCTATGTCTCGACCAGCACATGGATGAGTCTGATGGGTCTGGCACTCAAACATTAACCTATGAACACAGATCGGTATCAGGTTCTGGAATTAATAACTGGCGAGGTTAAGACACATTAAGTGGAGGGTTGGATGAAATTAGCTTTCGAGTAGTATCTTCTAAATTATACATACAGGGTGTCCACGCTAGAGGGATCGAGAGAAGTAAAGAACCTGTTTCTCGGAGTGTTCTGTCCCATTGGAGAATCGCTTTATGACCAGGTGGATCCACATTCCACGTACGACGAACACAGCGTAGCACCCGAGTAACAGATTTCTCTTCTGCTAGCCATAACACGCACTGAACTTTCTGTTGCAGTGTCCATATTTCGAGACAAAAGCTCTTGACGCGCATGCGCATGCGCGTGGAGCTGTCTGAAAACAGTGTTGCACAATCTCGGAGAGTTTCCCTTTCCTGTCATATGCAGAATGCAGCAATATACTTATCTCGTTTTAACTGGCGAGCATTTATTTCTCGATCCCTCTAGCGTGGACACACTGTACAGTCATTTGAAGTGAAGGACATGGAGAAAAAACAAAAAAAATATTTCGCTTATTGAACAAGTTAATGTTAGTTCAGAAAACATTATGTTCTCTCAACGATTCTAAAGGTTTTTAGCCGTATCCGCCATCGCTAATTAGAAGAAAAGGGGGGAGAATAGGCATATTAGCCGGTTTAGAATCCCTTTACGGACATAAACCACTGCGCGCCATAACGGAAAGATTCCATGCACTCGAGTGTACATCCGCGTCGTTAAATAGCCATAAGAACCAACCGAACCATCTCAGTCGTTAGCTACATTCCTCAAGCATCCTCTTAGGAAGTCAGCTACTTCAGTGCCGCTAATTAACGTCTGACCTAGCAGTAAATTAGTGTCTCTTATCTGTGGACTTGATTTTGTAAACAAGGCAAGACTTAACTTCTTTGGAGAGCTCTTGATACTCTTTCCCGCTGCTGGAGCGGGCGTGGAAGTAACCAAGTCACTTCTCGAGTCCCGAGACATCGATTTTCCTTAGCAACTCATGGCACACTCTGGTTATTAACAGCAGTAGCGAGCATTAGTATTCATTATCATTAAACAGGAGACTGACCCCTGTGGACTTGATTTCTGCATTAGTGCATTAGCTCGCACTACCATAGGAAGGTGCAAAACAGAGGCTACTTACTCCATACTGTCAAACTCGATGAACTGCCTTGTGAAATAAAATTATAGTGCAATGCCAATAATATTGTAGTTGATAACAATAAAATTTAGAATATTAAATTTAACATAAATCTACCCACATCTGACAATTCCTTTAGTTTCCTAGGTATTAATCTTCAACCTAATTTAGGATGGCAGACACAACACATGTGAATGGTATTTCGAATGAAATAAGTAAATTAAGTACAGGCTTATTCATGCTCAGAGTACTTAAGAGCATGTTTACTTAATTTTTATTAGGCTATGGGCATATCCATAGTCTACTAAACAACGGTATTTTACCATAGGGTAAACATAATTGAATGCACAAACTATTTATTCTGCAAAAGGAAGCTGTAAAATTAATTTTTGAGTTCGTCCATGGCGAGTTGTATTTTTTTATTGAATCGTGTATTTTTATCTTGCATCAAAGTATGTCTTGGCTTTCCTAATGTATGTTAAGAAAAATGTAAAAAATTTTACAAATTGTGACTCAGTTCAAAATTATTGCACGAGAAATAAATTTGAAGTTTACATAGAAAATTCAAATACAATTTAACACAAAATAGTTTTCACTACCCATCATTAACATTATTATTTTTACAGCATTGATCTGGGAGTAACTTGACTTTTGATGTTTTTAAGAGGAGGGTCAAGACAAACTGGTGACCAATACTCTATATAGACCTAATGTATACTCGCTTCGCTCGTTAAGGAGATGTCCCCCCAAATCCCCCCGAGGTTCGCGGGAAGAGTTTTTATTTTGTTTATTTATGAACTGACACAGTATAGAAGATAGAGCCCATGGGTTTAGACTGCGTTATGGCCTATTATCGTTTAGCCATAATAAACACAAAAAAGTGTGGAAAGACTTTAAGGATTTTTTCGGGGTAAAAAAATAAAAATTTGAACTTCTTGGAATTCTGTCGTCGGTTACAAACTAAAAGGTAGCTCATCTGGAAATGGGTAAACATTAATGTCAGTACAGTGTGTCAGGTGAGAAAATATTGTCCATGCCCATGGTAGAGAAAGTTATGTGATGCATCACACCTGACATTTTATTTACCTAGATTTCACTTTCCATTATTTATTTATGGAAATTATTTCTATCGCTAGCATGTTTAATTATTTTGTAACGCCCAGTGTATCGCACCTTCTAAAGCCCTATGTGAACACAGCAAACAACATTGTTGTAATGAGAACTGAGCAGAGACTTTTAAGCTGTGTCCGCCATTTTGAAGGTTCTTTAGAAGGAAAAAATTAAAAAATCGAACTTTTTGGAATTTTTCCATAGGTTAAATTCTGAAAGCTATAAGTGAGTCAAATTTTAAGTTTCTAGCTCTTCTGGAAGTGGGACGTTCATGTCAGTGAGTCAGTGAGTCAGTCAGTAGCCATGTGGCTTTATATTATAGGTATGAGTTTTAAGATTTTACTGTATGATTACTATTTGACTATACTGTACATACTATAATTATGTGCTTGGCAGTAATTAATGTCTGTGTATCTCTCTATCTATCTATCTATCTATAATAATAATAATAATAATAATAATAATAATAATAATAATCTTCTGTTTGAGCATAAAGCCATAAGACTTGTCACTATATCTCAGATTAAATATAAATCATACATTACCCACATTTACTTCATTAATACTGTATAGACACAATTGAATTAAAATCTTTCTGATACGTCTTTTAAAAACTTACAGGTCATTAATGACTCTAATCCTAACAGGCAGATTATTGTACATCTTCAAACCATACACCATGATGGATTTGTTGAAACTGTTTAAATTATGTTGAGGAATGCTAAACTTATTTCTATTTCGAGTAAAGTCTAAACCATGTGCTGTGGATCTTCAATTATATATATTACTCTAATTTCAGCGATTGTTAGTACATCACCAGTAAATACGGTATTAAATAAAGATGTTATAAGGATTGTTACATTTTTAAAATGCGGAAAATTTATTCGTACCTAATTTGAAACTCTGGATATTTTCTTAAATAAGATTTGCACCACACACAGGCATTTGCGGTTGGCGTCTTAAAGAAGCATTAATTTTTTTTTTAATTGGTTTACAACTTCAATGGCAACCGAAAAACTTTCTAGGCATTATACTCACTGTATTGGAAAATTCTAAGCGTAATCTCCACTAAGAGGCCCTATGCTCAGTGAAATAAGTGAAAATAATTCGATTCGTTTCGAAATTCATGTTATTAACATTAAATTTGCTCATATTTATATTTATTTCTATCTCTTTATTTTCTGTGCCCCTCATATATTGCGCGGAATTGTTTGTGAAGGTATGTAGTGTAGGCCTATGTTGTGTATGTTACTAGATTACCTCTGTTATTTCCGTAGCTCGAGAGTATAACATATGTTGCAAAATGAAATGTTATGTATGACCTTTACGTCTTTAAAGGATGAGATATGAAGCATGTCGAAGACTTCTTTTTAACCTATAACCTAACTTGGATTTTCTTTCGGTATTCTCCAAAATGGCTCTAATGAATTTATCTTATACAAAAATGTTATACAGTGCCACGGTTTTTTGGGACTTCCTTCTCATAACAGAAAGATAAAGATAACAAACTTTAATAAAACCAATAGCAGTACGTGTGTTTTGAACTTTCTTTGTTAAGTCTTTCTAGGCCTTTCGTTGTAGACAGTAGAATGTACACTTAATAGTTGGCCACCTAACCAACGTTGTAAAGTTTAGTATAAAATCTGATGATTCATATCTTGCCGGAACATTTCCAGGAAATTACTACTTTAAAGTTCTTAGGTATGAATTGATAGAAATGGTAAAAGAATATAGTTGAACTAACAAAATTCTAGTTTCTTTCTAGCCATGATCTACACTTAATTGTGACAATATTTTTTTTTTTTTTTTTTTCCCCGCTTCGCTTGAGTACGCAGAAAGGCAGTTAAAGTGCACACAACTGGATTCCCAGCGGAAATTTAATTTGGGCGCGGGAGAAGGGATGTTATTACAATAGTTAGCATAACCGGGCGTCATCACAGCTGTAAATTAGGGTGTGAATTAGCATCAGGGAGTTGCCACTTCCTCTGGGGATGACATCAATTGTCCCTTAAACTCTCTTCTTCTTACCTGATGGCCGTCTTCTTTTATTATCCTCCTGTCAGAGGAGAGTGTAACGAGAAACCTTTATTTACAACTTCTTTTTAGCACTTTCTCTTCTTTTAGAATAAAACGAATCCGTTCATCTGCATGCTGACAGGTGTAAGATCTCCGGTTTTTTACATCTGCGATCTCATTCCTTATTCTAAAATGTAGAATTTGGGCGTGATCATTTCTTCTTCCGGGTAACTCAGCATTTGTGATCAAGCTATCAGCATGCGCGTCACCTCATGTTCTTTATAAGATGATCTTTTCTTACGGCCACTGAAAAATTCCATTGCAAAAGGGTAGATATCCTTTTCATTTTGTTTCTTTGCTATCGGTTTTTTATAGGTAGCCCCTATGTATTTCCATGTCCATAACTCGTTTTTGCTTCTCTATATAAAAGTAATTCAGTAGTTATCATGTTTTGTTTTATTATCAAGAATTTAAGCTAACTTGACTTAACGTAAAGATAGGCACATTAATTAAATTAAGAAGTTTGGCGGCGACATTTTCTTATTTTTATTACCACTTTACATTAAGGAAATATACTTTATTTTATTTTTGCTACCACTTTTCGTAAAGAAAATATAATTCTTGCTAGTTTCTCGAAAATATCCCAAGAATTTTATATAGGCTACATTCAAAATAAAATTGCAAACTTTAATCCTAATCTTTTTCTCCAGTAAATTCTTTGAAGGATTCTCATCCCATCCACGAACTCTAGCTCTATGTCTTGTCTCACGAATAGTGCGATTTTCAATTACTTTAATACAACTGATTCCGGAATTCTGAAATCTAGCCGAGAGCACCGTGCTGGAATATGAAGGGCAGGGAAAGACGTATGTATGTTTCACAACCACTTTACATGTAGAGAATATCATTTTTGCCGATATTCTCAAAAACGGCTTAATTATTTTGTTTAAATTTTCTGCAGGAATTCCTTAATATGCATTATATTATAATATGCAATATTATATCTTGTAATATATTTTACTTTAGGGGAGGAGTTTGTGAAATGTAGGCACCATTGAACAGGGAGGGAAGAGAAGGTCATTAAGTATTGTGGCAGGGGAGCGCTCTTGCCTGACATCATTCGCAGTGTCTTGCCGCGAACTTCCTCCACAAACATCATCACTGGACTAAGCTGTCTTCCACTGTTTTACTTAGAATCAAATAATTGTATGTGGTTAGAGGAATTTATGTGTTTCGCAATAGATTTTTTCTATAGTTATTTGTTCGTTTCCAGAATATCACTACAATATAAAGCCACATGGCTGACTGATTGACTCACTCACTCACTCACTCACTGACATTAATGTTTGCCCACTTCCAGATGAGCTAGAAGCTTGGAATTTGGTACACTATAGCTTTTTGGCTGTAAACTACAGGAAAATTCCAAAAAGTTTATTTTTTTAATTTTTAGCCCTAAAATCCATGTCAGCGGTATTATCAAACAGTGTTCACGTAGGGCTCTGAAAGTTTAGAAATAATTATTTCCGTAAACCTAACGGGGTGCTCGAGGTAGTAACGTATTGGACTCGCATTCTGAAGTCTCAGGTTTATAATAATTAAATCCAATTAACATATGTTTGTCCAGAACTAACAAAATTTTCTTCTATCTGTTAAAGAAATTTCACAGGCTAATTTATATTCTTTAATCGGTGGCGGAGCACCCAACGAGCGAAGCGAGTTTTCCTTCTATAGACTTATGCATCCTATTCTGTGGTACCGTATATCCTTTTCCTTTTCCCACATTTTACAGATCTTTTCCTGGTGTTGATTTTAACCTTCATTAAAGAGCAAAAGAACTGACTGTTTACCAGACGTAAGCCGCCGTTATTTTTCCACATCGGAAAGCATAGTCAGTTTAAGGACCGTTTCCTCGCATTTTCTCTGCTCTGCTCCTTTTTTATTGACATGGTCTGTTCCTCCTACATTCCCGTCTCCCACATGACTTGCGTCTTGTCTAATCTTATTTTCATCATGTAAATAGAGCACAAGAGACCCTCCAGGGTTTTATGTAGAGCAGCTACCGGAGAGGAAAAATGTTTACGAGCTTTATACATCATCACTAACTCAATTCCTAATGGCTGTGGGAGAACTTCCTGCGAGAAATTCTTCTTAAAACTGATAAGATAATGTACTCAGTTAAATGAATCATGAACTATTGTTACTGCTCTTCATCTAAGTAATCTATTTTACAGCAAACATTACATCCGATCCTAAATTTGAATACCCGACTTTTCAGTATAGGCTATATATTTTTGAAGTATTCTGTGCTTGAAAAAATGAAAGGTCTGAATAAATGTGTATATGTGTAATTTTGCCATTGTGTTAATTAAGTGGATAGCGTAACTCATATATTTTCGATAAAATATTCTTAACCCTTGGTTTGACTTCCTATAAATAAAATGTTTATAACTTTACAAAATGTCTTATATTTCACAATGTTGCCACAAGCAACTACACAGGCTAAGCTAGAAGGAAATTATCTCCTGAACATTTTATTCACATTCTAGCAGTCAGATTGCAGTACTGAATCTTTTTATAATTTCCATGCAAAATCGGCTAGCTAAACTCCAGTTTCTCACAGCATCTCTGCCAAATAAAGGATTAATGCATTTGCAAAATAATTCCTTGTACTGAAACTTGCAGCTTACATTTGTATTCTTTTCGCGGAAATTGTCTTGAGTCATTAGTTTGATACCTATAAAAAAAATTCCAGGCAAACATTAATGATTACTTCTTGCTCTAGATAAGAATTATTCGTGCACTTGCTTTCTGCTGCTTGTGACTGTTATGTTATTGTTATTACTATTATTCTTCTTACTAATTTATTCTAATTGTATTCTAAATAAAAAATCTTATGAAAATCTCACATGACTTTCTCCTCCCTTATATTCCAGCATAGAATTGCTTAAGCGATTGATTAGAGGGACTATTACTAGAAGGGAGGGCTTGAAACATAAGTATGGATGAGATTAGTAGCTTTTAACTACCCTTCATAGAACACATTGGAAATATTTGAAATAAAAGTTTAACATCTTAATGTATAGAATCTGTGCAGGAAACTTGAATCAAACCGAAGAAGTTTTCGGGATTTCGGGAAAATCTAAAAAAAAAATGAGATTTTCTTCATGTAAAGTGGTAGTAGGAGTAAGATAAATTCGACATATCCTTCATGTCACATTTCTGAAGATTTTTCGAGCGTTACGTTCACGTATACAGACGTGTTTCCGGAAATTGAAGTTTTGAATTCAGGGAACCTCAAAACGTATATTAGTGGCGAAAGTTCGAGATTTAATTTCAATATCAAACACAATACTTCCTTTACCTATCCAATACTTGTGGGATGAGCAGTGGTGTAGTCGAGGGTTTACTTACGTATACGCCATATATCCTCAGCGTAACCTTACTCGTTAGCGTATAATTTTTCTATTGCGTATATTTCCTGTTTTGGTCATGTTTTATTTATTTATTTCTTTGCATATTTACAATTCTGCAATTGACTCGAGAGACCAATAGTAGCCTGTGTGAAAATTTCTGGTTCGTTGGCGCCTTACGAGTCCAGTAACGAGCTGACGATTTTATCAGATAAACTCGCATCCTCATATTAATAGCAAGCATTTTATAAGATAAACGATCGTGATTGGTCTATATCCAAGGAATTTCTAAATGTTAGTGGTCAATATCAAACAAGCAGCGTATGAGTGGAATTGTCAAACTAATCTCTACTAGGCCTATAGCCCTCGAGTAGAAATCTGATTGATAAAATGAATTTCTTCTTCTAAAATCCCAAAATACCATATCGATCCTGATAGGCCTATGCCAAACTGTGGGTGTAAGTGCATTGCTGCTGCCTCACTTTCAAATCAGTGAAATACCCTGTATTGCAATTTTTATAATAAAAAAATAATAAATAATTTTATTAATAACGTTCCGTATTAACTACTTCCATGCAGTGCAAAAGCCCATTTAAAAAATGTATTCCACCAAAATTTCCCGGAAGCTTGTTTAGAATATACCCTGGGTAAATTTTGGGACTACAGCACTGGTGATGAGTAGGGAAAATTATAAGAGACAAACATATTTGGTAACGTTTGACATTTATAAGCGTAGTTCGTTAAATAACTGAGCCTTTTAATTAATATTTTAACAGACGGGTACATAATGGAAGTCCATAAAGGAAATTGTGCAGTCCAAACGTGGCGATATGTGCGGCTACCTGCCCATATTTAACACGTTCACCGATGTGTTAATATTTGACGCTATGCGATGCTCAGATGTCGGATGAGGACAAGACAAGTGACGGTCTCACGGTACCACAGATCAATACTCAGCCCTTTCTATCTCTCCCTCTTTTCTGTGGAACAAAACCTTAATTGCTACTCTAAAAAAATACACAAACTCTTCTGATTCAAAATGATTTTACTTCTGCTACTAAAAACGTTAATTACTGCACTCCAAAAATAACCAGACTAATTTTAAAAATGAAAGGAAGAATCATTAAAGGCAACGCCACAAAACATTTCCTGATACATTATGAAATGAACTAATTATATCTTTAAAAAACGGTTGGGATTTTAATATGCCTTGAGGGAGGAAATTTTGCTGGTTACAGTGTAAGTGTACTTTTAAATTTATTTATTTATGCAGAAAGATAACCGCAATTATTCACTTCTCGGAATAAAAGCGTTAACTGTTGAAGTAGTAAAATATTTGACAGTCCAATCTAAACATGTGACCAATCCAAAATTGCATACTAAAATATTTAAACAGATCTCAATTAGCCTACAGTGATACTTTTTTCGTAGCAGATATTCCGATTCGCTATTGACAGTATTTCGAATCCAACTTTAAGTAAGTCCCATAACCAAGATGGACGCTTGTTCTTTTAATTTCGGGATTATTCAACCGTCTAAATGAGCAAATACCGGTTAAGAAAATTGGACTCAGTATTTATATCTCCATTATACCCTGCTCTTTTCCAATTTACTTTCAATTGAATCCAGTTTCTGATGTAAAAAAGGCCAGTTATGATCCTGGAGATTTAGGCTACAGAAGGCAGCATATTCTC
Source organism: Ectobius pallidus (assembly GCA_964059195.1). Classification (NCBI taxonomy): domain Eukaryota; kingdom Metazoa; phylum Arthropoda; class Insecta; order Blattodea; family Ectobiidae; genus Ectobius; species Ectobius pallidus. The sequence continues at coordinate 104,841,866 of CAXKWD010000010.1, forward strand.
CAGTTCGACTCTGTCCTTCATAATCTGAATATTAGGCTTCATAAGGACTTTCTTTAAGGTACCATAATTGTTTTTCAAACGAACTGAGAACTAAAGTGAAGACTGATGAGACTAAATCAAACTCGTAAAGAGATCACAGAAGTGTTGGTCTACCCGTTTTGGTAAAAAAAAAATAACTATCCAGCATAAGTAACAATGTAAAATTTCGAGCCGTTTTGTCGCAAGGAAATATGTTGCGGAAGTCATATTTAAAATACCATGTGCTTTAAACTGACAGTGCAACCAAACTTGCATCGCGTTTTCTCACTTTCAATTTTCAGGTAATGTAGTCCAGTGGCGGATCCAGAGAGACATTTTGGGGGGGGGGGAAATAAAGTAGAGAGGGAAGTCTTTACTCATAAAAATTAATTATTCCCAGTACACAATTGAAAACAAAATGAACATTTCAGCATTTTCTTACAAAGGCATTTCAAAATAATGAATGTCGCTGCTTTAAATTAAGTATTTGGGTTATGTTCTAATAAATTTTGAATAATTTGTGCTTAATGTTCCAAATTTTGGGGGGGGAATTTCCCCCATTTCCCCCCCCCCCCGTGGATCCGCCCCTGATGTAGTCAGATTAAAAATCTATCTTCTCCCCAAAAATTGACCTATTGCATATTGCTCTGAATTTTTTTCACAATGTGTGCAATAAAATTAGTAACGAGATTTGTTTGTATATTCCTTAGTATTTAAAAAATGAGTATCACAATAAGTATTTTTTTATGTTTCACTTTCTTATCTAAAATGTTTTAAAAACAAAACGTATAAATAAGGAGAAAATAATCAGTAATTTTGTAAAGACGGCATCAAAGAATAGCCTATTACATAACAATTCAGGTTCATTTTTTAATATTTGTCGGAGAAGATCGATTTCAATTTGTATTAATGAAATCTACAACAATAATTAATATTTTACCAGGAACAAAGTGAGATATTAAACTAAAATTTTTAACTGTAATTACCGTTCAGGTTTAAGTCAAGTATGACAAATTTCAAGTTTACAGCACAAATACTTTAGAAAATCACTCTCAACACTTCAGCCACTCCGAACAGGAAGAAGAAATTGTTTGCTTTATTGGTGTAAATATCTACGCAAATAAAGCCGTAATGATTCAGGTTCTCACATATCTAGATATTTCACCCGATCGCTCGGGTGTTAGAGCTGTGGCCACCGCAACGCAGAAACCTGAATGTTTGGCCAACTCGTACGTGAAACACACTGTAGATTGTGTATGATTAAGACATTGATTTCGCAAAATTGCAATGCTGCTGCCTACATTAAGGCAGAATGGGAAGGTAAAACATTATATGACATGGCTTGTCTGTCTGTGAGGTAGATCATTAGGGCAATCAGTCATAGGAGAGAGGTTCCATCCGGCGCTGTGAGTTGAACTCCGGCTTAGCTCAGTAGGTAGAGCATTGACGTGAATAGCCAAAGGTCCTGGGTTCAAGTCCCAGTGTCTGAGGAATTTTTCTCCTATAATATTATCATTATAAAATCAGTTATTAGAAAAAGAAGTATTGTATTAATATTTTATTATTTTTACTATTATTAAAATTATTGCTGTTATTATGACCGCCTGCGTGGTCTCGTGATTAACATCGCTGGCTACAGTTCTGCAGGCCAGAGTTCGATCCCCGGTACCTCGGATTTTTCTAAGGTAGGGAGGTCTGGAACGGGTTGCACTCAGCCTCGTGATACAAACCGAAAAGCTACTTGATTGAGATGTAGCTGCTCCGGTCACGGAAACCATCATTAACGGCCGATGATGTCGCTATAGTCACCACATGCCCCCTACCCTGTCATCTGCCTATGCTAGATGACACAGCGGTTGGATGGTAGGCCTAATCCCTTACGGGATGTGGCGCAATGGAGTTTTTTTTTTTTGTTATCATTATTATGCAAACGTTTGGGGCATAATAAGCAAGAATTGCATGAATATTATCACCAGATATTCCTGATAGCTGTAACATGTAACTAGACATCCGTGAACAGCTGCTGTGCTATGTTAACACGAGCACACAGAAGTTGGTGGAAGAAGCGGAGCATGCATGAAACCGTGAATTATTAAAGAGGCGAAACTGCGAGAGGATATAATAAATAACAGGGCCGTGAATATTTCATGGGACCCGCTCTATGCAGATTGGTTATTACTGGGCATTGATTTATCCTTAGCGCAAATAAATAGCTTTATTCCTATCGTTGTTGTCATATTCATGCATATGCTCAACGCTATAGGATGTTTATTGTGAAAGCTGCCAATTTTGTACTCGCTAGAATGAAAGACAAATGAGAAAACTATATACCGTGCGAATTTCTTATGCATATGAATTTTGAGTTCATTTATTTTATGTTCTTTTATGTTCAGTTTTCAGCCTACGTTTAGCTATTAAGAGTCCGTTAAAAATAGTTTAGAAGTAATTTAATAGTAATTTATGGCAGACAGCAATATAATAAAAAATAAATTTTATTCTAGCTCCCGACACGTCATACGAACTAGTGTAAAAAGAAGCCGAGAGTTGACCTAATGGATATTATCATTAGCTTATTTTCGGAACGTATTGGAAAATAAATGATATGTTAGTTGAAATGAAGGGTATGCTAGGAATGTGCAGAGGTCAGTATAAATTATTTTTATTGCTATTGTTCTACTGTATCAGTTTGACAAAGCTCCTTGTACAAAATTTTCTTCGCGTAAAGTGATAGTAAAAATAAGATAAATCGTCACTAACTTCCACATCTTCAAATTTTAGTTTTTGAACTATTTTTGCTCGAGCTCCAGGCCCACAGACACTAACAGAAATATATCTGAAAACTCTATTTTTGGTTTCAAGATTAAAATGTGATTACTGCTAAAAGCTCTACATTGAATTTCAGGGTTTTATATAATATGTCCTCTACCTGTAGGGCTGCAGTACCTATGATACAGGTAGGGAAAGTATAAAGTGCAAGCGACTTGCAACTTATTCTTTTGAGATAATTGGGGTACGGATGTTTATGACCCAAAAAAGTGGAAAATATGACTGCAAATATTACCTTAAAAATTACTAAATATGACTCAAAAATCATAAATCTGATCTCATAAAAGAATGTATTTTCTAAAAATAAATGTTTCAATTTAAAAATTTTATGACACTAAATCATTACATTACATGAATTCAATCAGATAATTACTTTTTAACAATTTTGCAGGTAATTTACAGTTTTACTTGTAAAGAACTTCTAATCAGTTCATGCTTGGTATAAAATATATCTATTGGAGGAAGACGTAATTGAGCTATTACTCGTTATTGTCCCTTCACAATTCAGTAACAGTTAAACTTTATATTCGTGACTCTTTTTCGGAAGTCGACTATTTAGTGTCCATAGTGCATAGGCTAATTGTCCTTTTTTACCGAATTTATAACTGAAACTGAATTTATAACTGAAATATGACTTTAAATTATAAATATTATCGAAATATGACTTTATATTCAAAATAAAAATGCTCCAATTAGGATAACAAATGTGTGATTAATGTTTAATTTGTGTTTAATTTGGTCAGGATAAAACATATGACATGTCATAAACATCCGAACTATAAAGATAATCTTATTAACTTTCATTGGTCATGCTGCAGTGAATAAATACCTGCACATAACTTCCTGTTAAATAAAATAGACTCAATCCAGTAACTCAACAATGTTTTATTTTATAATTCCCCTAGACCTTTCGGCGTATTTTCGCCATCTTCAGGTCATCTTCTTTTGCTGGTTTGGATGCCTCAATAATTAAAACCAACACAATGAAGAGGCCACAGAGTACGATTCAGTGATAGTTTTTCTATAAGCTTTTAGAAATTTTGTTTTATAAATGTGGCAAGATGTAAGACAATGCAGTTTTGGTTTTAATTAGTGAAGCATCCAAACCAGCAAAAGAAGCTGCCCTGAAAATGGCAGAAATACGCCGAAAGGCCTAGGCGAATTATAAAATAAAACATTGTTGAGTTACTGGTATTGAGTCTATTTTATTTTATTGATCGAGCTCAACGGTATATAACATGTAATTTAATAATTTCCTGTGAGTGAAATATGTTTTTATTATAAGGGAATTTTCAGCAGTTTTTAGTGCATAGTTGCACGCATATGTAGAGGTTTTTAGTAAATTCAGTTCCAACGTCTACTGACTAACTGACGACGTTTAGAACGATTTTCACTTCTATGAGATGAATTAATCTTTTGATCGCCAACGCTCCCTTTGGTTAATTGGAACGAATACTGTAGCGAGCCGATTTAGCAGGATTTCTACCCTAGTTTGTATCGATAACATCCTGTGTTCATTCACCCCTCCCGATCTGTTATTTTGTTCTATTGTGGAGTGCTGATTGCTTGACAACACTAGTGTAATGTCATGTTATGTCAGAACCTAGCTATCATGTTTGCATTGTGTTGCGATCGGCGGCGCAGACTTATATGTGCCCGAGGCTGTGTACCCGCCAATAACAGTGCGAGCCTTGTTATTCAAATTAATTTGTAGACTACTACGCAAAACCAACCCATAAAAACTTCAGCAAGAGAGAGAACATATTAAACAAACGACGTACCGTGTGGAAAATGTTCGTTTTCAACTGATTTCAGTTCGTTTCCGTTCTAATATGTTAAAAAGCTTGAGGCTTGCTGTATATCCCGGGGATTATCCAACTAGTATTCATATTCTATTAAAATTTGTAACACGAAGTCAATAATTTGGCTTCAAAAAATTTTCCGAATACTCATACATTTTAAAACTCTCAAATTGTAAATGTATGAATCATTCTGTTTTATCTCTTGTTCATTGAATACGCGGAACAACGATTTTTTTTTACTTCTTGTGTGTTAAAGAGACGAAAATAAGATTTTCTTATGAATCTAATATCCCTGAATACGAATAAGACAATAAAAGAATTTGTTCTTTCCGAATTTCGGAAAAATTTCTATTTTACATTAACCTAAAACAATTTTCTGCGCAATAGTATTAATCATTACAAATTAAATGGCAATAAATTTTTTGGACATGAGATACATATTTTCCATATAATTCTACCCTTCTGAGCACGAATATAACAATGATAAAAATTTCTTGATTCCGGACACCAAAAAAATAGCAATTTTATATTAATGGAAATCAATTTTCGCCGTAACCAAATAAAAAATAAGAATTATATTCCAATAAAAATTTGGTTGGAAATGAAATATATGTTTTCCATATAATTCAGCCCTTTTCAAAGAAGGTCAAATAGGTTAAGAAAGAAAGAAAGAAAGAAAAGGGATTGTGTAATGATGAAACATGGTACTACTAATTATAATTTATATTAAATGTTAGAATTTTCAGATAGAAGTGCATGATTATGAATGTTTAAAGGAAATTCTGCAACGGAAATTATTAGTAGGTCAAGTGCTCGGGGTTCTGTAAACAGGAATTGTAGACATTGTAGCAGCAATGAAATAAATTAGACAAAAATTACTAGCCCAAATATAAATGTTAAAACTTCAGCAGAAATTAATCCCCCCACTTGAAATCATATTCATGATTATACCTCCTTCATTTGAAGCTATCTGTTTGTCCGTAGCAAAGCTGAGAAGTTCGATATTTTTTCCTCTGTCCGGCCACTTATTACTCTCACCGCGTACTGGGCTTTCCGTGCAATTCTGATAACAGAGTACGCCTACTGTACACAAAAAGAAATAAAACTCACTGCAAGATATCTAACATAAAATGTACCCTTTTTGGCATGGGCCCTACTAATAAATTATGCTGAATAGCCCTGAAATAAAACTGAAAGTTATGAGGTTGATAGTACTTGTTTAGTAGCTGCTTTATAATAGTTTCCATGATAATTTGTTTATGGGTCAAAAGATATGACAAAATTAAATTTTTATAGGCCATTATTCTGTTTTAAAGCATAAGAACTATGCAACCTCCATGACGTTAGTGAATCGGTTACAATTTATTGCTTGCGACAGCGATATCTATTTTCAGGGTAATTTATACCCTACATAAAGAAACACGTCAATTCTGTCCAACGTACGGTAGTTGGGTTTCATAGGTAATGCTGCTGGTGAACTCTACTTCATGATTAATTTAATTAGTTATGACAGGGAAAGTGCCCAACGAGCTTTAATAAATTTTAAAAAATGGTGGCGGGAAATGCAACGAAATCCACGTGTGAAACATGTATGGTCTACTCCGGGTATCGATTGGTATAATGTAATTGAAATAAATAAATTTTTAGCCTTTTTTGAATAGGTAAAAATGGTCATTTCACTTACTAAAATTAATATTATAAAAGTAGGCTAAATACAGTACTGAAACATACAAGATCTTCATTATTCCTCGAAGATATAATAATTAAGAATATTTTCCCCAACAAATATTAAAAGTAATATCCCTACAGATATTTCCATTTGACTCTGATTAGATCAAATGAGATCCAGTCAGTTTGATGTGAGTTATGAACCATTGTTGCTATCCGATATTCCGTTATGAATCTTTGCATTATAATACTTGCATAACAGTTCCTAAAAATATCCCTCTCCATAAGCCCATGTTCTAAGGCTGATATAGATCGTGCATTAAGTTTCCTCTATGATCAGCTAAGAGAGTGTTGCCAGATTTACATTCATGTATATCAAATTTTTCCTCTTGGGCCCAAATCTTCCCTTGGGAGATAATTGGGTTAATATTCTCCGCAGTGAAGAAATTTAAATATCTGGGAGTAATAATTACAGATATAAATATACCAATTAATATTATAAACTAAAAAAAATTGTTCTTATGCAATTTGGAAACCTGTACAGAAATCTAAAAATAAAAATTTATAAGGCAACTATCCTGCCGGTTAAATTATGTAGACGTGAGAGATGGAAAGAATATAAGCTGAGAGTACAAACAGGTTTCCGTTCTTCGGAAGATTTTCGGATCCAAGAGAGATGAAAACGGGGACTGAAGAAAATTGCATAATGGCAAGCTTCTTCAATGAATATAGTAATAGTGGTAATTAAATCACAGAGGTGGAAATGGGCTGAACATGTTGCGTGCATGTGGGAGGAATGACATATCTTCAAAATATTGACTGGGTGACCCGAAGGGAAAACAACACTTGGATGACCTAGACGTAGGTGGGAGGACAATATTAGACTGCATTTATGGAAATTGGGATTTCTGAGGGATGGCCGGATGGAGTTAGCACAAATACGTTGAATGGCGGGCTCATGTAAGCGCGGCAATGAACATCCGGGTTCCATAAGATATACAATATTCCTTTAGTTTGCTTAGGAATTGTCTATTGCCACTGATTAATTAAGTCTCCGCAAAATGGTAACAGCGCACAGACAGATCGGTCTTTCGTTGGCAGTGACCTGACTGTCACTAGCATGAAAACAATCTCACCAGGATACTCGTGATAATTACACCTATCTTTATGTTGCCAAGTTTGGTAGACCATGTCTCCCACGGATTAATCTTTGTATTCATTTGGAAAACCCACACAGCGAAAATGCAATATCATCCCAAAATATCTAAACCCGTGTTATTCTAATACTGTTACAAGTTTTTTCCGATAAAGAAACTTTCTCAAAAAGTTGTAAAGGTCAGAGCTTTTTTGTGGTTTGCTTTCGTAAGTCAGGTACGGCAAAGGTTAGAGCACTTCATGGTTTTCAAGATAACATCCCCCTAAAAGGTTAAAACCTCGGTTAATTTTAAGAGGACTCCATGTTTATCTATTTTTATAGGCCTACTCAAGCCATAACCTTATGGGAAGCGCATTTGATGTATATATTAGATATTAGATTACATTAATGTTCCGACATAAAGGAAAGAATTTGTTATACTGTGTTACTAACACATTGTAATATCTAACCAACAAACGAATAAACCTCCCAGAAACATGTCCACGTAAACTTGAGGCTAGAAAAAGTAATGTCGTACAATGTGTTTTGTATGCATGAGTCGATTGCTTTGATGAAGATTGTGCCTAATGTCATTATTAGTTTATTTATTGCTGTTGTGCATATCGTATCTATCTTATATGCTGGGTGATGGTAAGAAAACCGTATTCTTTATCGCCAAGGGGACTGAGAAAACCTGAATGTTTAAAAGTTTTTTTTTCGGATTCAGTATAGGTTTAAGTATCTAAAAATATAAGGGATTTATACTTCGTAAGTTTAAATGTCCAATTAATGGAACTTTAAAATGGCGGTATACATGCCATGCCATGCCATGCCATGCCATGCCATGCCATGCCATGCCATACATCCTTCATTCTCTTATTGCATTTTTCCGTAAACCTTGATTTTTAAGCTTTTGGCACCATTTACTCAGAAAGTACTTAAGATAGGTGAATTTTATGTGCTAATTTAAACTGTATAGTTCTTCAAAAAGACCAGAATATTATATTAAAATATTGAATTCAAATAGTGATTTCATAGAACCACATGTGATACTTTTATGTATGGAAAATTAAGACAGGAATTTTCATATTAGGCTTGTGTAATCGAGTATATGCGAATTCTATTCTGCTCACTTTCTGATGAATTATCTTCTTAATACGTGGGGACATTTTTTAAATAGTAGGATTAATAATTTTTATCATATGTGCACCGGTACCTAACTGATGATAACCGTAGACTTTTTTCTTTTTGATAGTCTTCTTTATTCAATCTCTATATTAAAATAGAGGACGGTAATTTATTTCTGTGACCTGCTCTCAACTCATTCATATTTGTTAATTACTTGGTGCAAAGAAAATTGGTCTCCGTGTGATAAAAGTGGATAAAAGCACTTTTTTATTTATATATTATATATATGAAAATGGATTCAACAGTTCCTCCCAGTCCCCTTGTAGGCTGTAAGACTTTTACAAAGACTAAAAAAATTCCACGCGGGACGTTACTACTAAATATTAACAGGACCCCTAAAAACTCAATAGTGATATACAGTATTTATAGTATAGATAAGCAGTATATATTTTTTTCAATTTTATGTACTCATTGTCTACATGTATTTTAAATAATAGTTGTGCTTAAATATTTATTCTTTATATTAAAATAAATAGTAAATCGATCAAAATATTCAAGAAAAAAGGATTAATAATTTGGTAAAAGGACATTGAAGGACAATTAAAGAGAAACGACGATTATATAAGCTTTTCTAAACTTTAAAGTGCTGAAATTTTGGTCTCTTATAGTCGGCTGTCGGGAAGAGGTGTGATTTTTTTTAAATGAGATAAAAGTACAATGGTTTAATGAGATTTTAAATTGGTTCTTGAGACAATTTCTAAGTGTTCTATAATAATTGAAGAGGTTTCCAGGCACGTTTCACTATTAGAATCGAACATAACAAAATAAAAACAAATATCATTCGGTAAACTGATTTCAAAATTAATATATTTATAGATAGAAAACTGGAAGCGGGAACAGAAGGAATACTTCCGTCAGCGCTCTCTAGATGAATCTTCGGCGCTAGATTTTAAACTCAATGGTACAAAACAGACGAACTCACTCTGCTGTATGCATAATGATAATGCCGTGTATGCTCGTTTCGTACCTTGTTAACTCTCTGCCTGCCTTAGGAGATCCCGCGACAAGGCAAGAGGGCGGCTGTAGTAATGAAGCAAGGTCTTTTCAATGTTTCACTGCCTCACGTCCCTCGTGTAGCCTCCTCTCTGCACTGAGCTTTACAATTTTAACGACGCTGCTGATCCCTGTTTTTAAACTTGTCGAGCCTTGAGACATCAACCCTCCTTACGCAGAATTATTCACATATACTTCCCAAACTCTCCGTGCGTTAAAGTTTCCATTTAAGATAATACGAAACCGAGCACCATGTAGATGAATACTTACTGCTTTCATAAAGGCACGAGCACAATAAATGTAGAGTGGCTGTTCTTGTCCGTGCAAAATTAAACACATTCAACAAGAACGATCTACGCATAATGGGGAGAGATAATGCCATTGTTAAATTGGTCTATTGTGCACTATATTGTTATTAGATCTAAGTTATTCGTGTTTTTTTAGCAGAGTAAAATTTATTGAGCATTTGATAATACAATATCATACAATATCAATTTCTATACATCTATACAAAACACACCTTGTATACTTAATAAGTACAATAAAATACAACAATTAGAGAAAATATATACAAAATAAAATGCTAGCTAATGAAGCTATTCCTACGTTAGAATTAAAATTTATTAAATAATTATTATAATTATTGCCTCCGAATGAGCATTGCTTGTGATCAGAGGAGGATGTTAAATACAGTGAAAATTGGGAGAAAGAAGTGGACGTGCGAAGAGATTACATAAAAAATATATAAGAACTAAGAGCTATGATTAAAATACTCTAATAACATATAAGTACTAAAAATGGTAAAGCTAAAAAGCATGGTTAAAAATGTTAGTTACTTTTAGGGTATTAATAATTAAGTTGTGAGTTACTAATTCTAAAGATTTCTTTAATTCTAATTTTAAATTTGGACATAGGTTTATTTCTATATCCGGATGTTGTGAGAGATCGGAGTCTATGAACTCTCCAAAGAGCCTTTCCTTATAGAAGACCTGCGTATGAAATTAGCCCTACTATCCACAGACAGCTGGAAAAGTTCACTGTTTTAAAGAGCAAGGGAGACAAATGAGATCTGGCCAAACTTCTACAAAAGCTCATGATGAACAGATCATGGACTGATCTTAATCAAGAACTTCGACATCTTGTAAACTTGTTCACAGTGCATGGGTACCCCATAAAATATGCAAAATCAAGGGTTTTCATGACCACGACAGCAACTCCGTAGCCTAAATTGCGTGATCAACTCTGTGATCGTACCACATTACTACATACAAAAAACGAGTAAAATCTCTAATGGAATCTTATATCTAATGAACAGCATGAAGTGAACGGAGTGTGAAAGAACATCAGAACTCATGCACAACTTGTGCGCATTTATCTTATTATTTAAAATATGTATTAGAAACATATCTATCTTAATTTCACGCCATAAAACATTGCTTTCACGGTTACAAACGTCTCAATCTTGGATTTCTGCTGCAGGTTAAATGATTTGTTGTATTCTATATTCTCAAAGATCGGTTATTTTCCTTTTTATATGGCTAAGAAGTAGCCACAGGTAAGCCAATAATGACCTATGAGGATACAGACAAGCTGATTAGCGCTGGTGGAGCAACAAGATTTACACAGATAAGGTCACGAAAGCTTGCACATGCTAAGTCTTCATGCAACGCTAAGCCTCTCATACGAGTACATTGACTAGCATTATCTTTCCAACACAAACTTTCTGGCCGAGGTCAGGGTTTTCTAGGACTTAAAATTCATTTAGTATTTTTATAAACTGTATTGTGTTTCATTGCAGAGATATGTACTGTAAAATTTCACTCGAATATTTGTAGCAGCTTGAATATGTGTTCAGATGTGATTTATCTTAGCTTCTTACAATATAAAAAAGCAATTCTTTACCCAATTGACCGTATGTATGGCATTAGGAGTTTGGATTTAGCTTACCACCTTAAGGATTATCGACCTTTCAAGGTAATTTTTAAGTATACAATAACATCAGATTATTATGGTTTAGACTTAAGCTTTGCTATAAGAAGTTGTTTGTCACGTATTTCACTGAATGTTATATGTTTAACATTCTTTACCCTCATACTGTCGTTTTTAAAAACAGTTTTCTTGGTAATTCGTCGACAACCGAATAAAATTTGATGCAATTATTATGCATGCTATCTTATACATTATAATCTGTGAAAAAAAAAATGCCCAGTGCCCTGCAATTCTTTTAAACATTTTGCTTATAAAAATAATTTTAGGTCAACATACTTTTAAAATCCCTTAATTAAATTTAAATTGATAATGTTGTCTACTTAACAAGTAACATAAACCCCCACATGCGCACTTACCCCGAGTTCAAGAGAGTCGCTACATTATTGCAAGTTCATTATGCTACAGTGAGAGCAGCAATGATGTATAGGGCCTAAAAAAAATTAGATAGATTAACTCAAATGTAGAATGCTTTCCTGAAAAGAATTTTGAGGGAGGACAGAGATGTGGCAAATTGCAGAATAAGAAAAGAATGGGGAATTATGTGTGACACCACTTTGCAAAATTATGGTAACAAAATACTGGCTAAATTTAATCGTCTTTAAAATCTTTTTCTTACAAGGAGCAACTTGAGAATCTAGAAACAACTCGTACAAACTGGGAGTCTACCATAAAACGGGGGTTAGAGGGTATATGAATGGAGTGGGTATGGGAGAAAGGGATTGAGAATAGGAAACATATTTGGAGGAAAGTTAAATGGAGACTAATGGATAATGACAGCCAGAACATCGTAGCTAACTGTAATGATAAAGTATTATTAGAATTACAAGCAAACTTAAAGGTGACTTGGAGGAGGGAATCATAAATTAAAAAGCTGGGTGGGGAGGGTAGAGCAGCAACAGCCTGGATACGCCTGGGACGATCGAAATCTAGAATGATTTTGGATGAGAGGGGGTGAGAATCTGTCCAGTGTGCATAAATAATGATACCTGGGTTCATATCTTGTCTGGATGTGGATTCATAGAGCGCTGGAGAGTTACGATGCCTCCAGACACATTTTTTGAATTCGCAAAGCAGTGGGGAGGCATGCGTAAGCATGTTGTTTACCACAGCATGGGCTATGAAAATTTCTCCCGAAAGTTAGATGTGTGAGAGAAAACCTCTGTCTAGAGAATTAGGGAAATCTAAGTGTTATTTTTTCTAGTTAGATATACGTGTTTGCATTATAATTTTTACTTCGCTTTGTGGGATGGGGGTTACTTCTATGAATTTTATTAGGTATGTAAATAAATGAATATAGGTTTTTTAAGTTGGGTATTTTGTTGGTAATAATTTGAGTACTACTGAATGTGGTATGAGAATGTATGGTCTGTAAAAACCCTTGCGCTGGCTAATGTTAATAATATGGTTTATATGTATGAAACTGTAATATACATACCCCCAAAAAATCTTGGATGTTCGTCATTTTTGTAGCCTATAGCTACCTGTTTCAAAACTAAAAGTAAACGGAACATGGAAATGTTGAAAAATGTTGATTTAAGAGGGAAGCTGTAAATTCTGTTATAGCATATAGCTGCTATTTGAATTTAATTAGTTTATAAATTTAATTGCATGTTATATATTTCAAAATGGTTCAATAAACTTTTAAAAAATTGATACTTCATAGCATTGAATTGTACAGGCCTATGAGCCAGGGGGGAAATATTGTTGAATATGTTCAAGGCTCTTTAGTGTTGTTAGAACCTGTCCTCTTAATTCTCATAACACGGCGTGGATCCCTTCGTCATGAAAATGCATTAAGAAAACATGAGTACCATGTCTTATGTAATCCTGCCTTTCTAATAAGCAGCATATGCGTTAATGCTATTATTTCAGGTAAAACTAACGATTCGCAGAAATATCTTTCGCTTCTTTATGTTCAGAGGTGTATTCAAGAGCCGCAGTGGGACCTTTCTTTATCCCCTGGCTCATAAACCCAGTGAATTATATTAAACTTGTCTTTTTCTCTCTTTCTAGTTTTTACATCGCTTCGAGCGGAAAGTTTTAAAGGTACCTGCTGTGCTCCCGGAAACCCAAGTCGCTAAGGATCTCTTCAAAATGTAAGTAGAAGGCAAATTGAGTCTTATTAAAATTTTATTTCCACAGGACTTATGCTGTATTTATATTCAGTTGCTAGAATTAATTAGTGGTGATGAGAAAAAGTTGAAGTGAGGTTATGTTATTCATATCTTTTCATCCTCAAGACACCTTCTTGACTCGTGCGTTTTATGCTTGTTTCAATTGTGTAGCTTCCTGTCTCTTTTGGAAGAGGAATGATATAGTGTTTTTTCATAGTAGTGCTGTGCTCATCTTCGTAAATTGACATTCTTAACAATTTCTTGGCAATTTTAAGTCCAACTCTAAGCTTCTACATAGCTATACCACGAAATAAAGATTTTTTTTTCTTTCATTCAATTGGTATTTTACAGTTAATCAACCAAGCCAATTTTCGAATATTTTTAAGTCATTTTTACATTCTGAGGAATTTTTTTTTAAACCGTAAGGAACTTATTAATAAAATCGTATAACTTACGGTACGTTTTCAAAGTCGATTAATTCCATCGATGCCGTCGTACTTCCATGAGCGTGTTTGTAAAGATACTTGAATATTCACTTATGAAGCATCAGATTGTTTTAAACTCATCACTGTTTGTGTGATGAAAGTCAACGATTGCCATCAGACTTTTTGAACTTTATGTATGATGTTTCTTAGAAGACAGACATAGCGGAGTAGTGTAGCAGATGACAATAGTCGTGCACAAAAGAAGTTCTTGCGAAAGCTAATGAACTGCTCTGTTCTTTTCATCAGCGCCTGAGTCCACCGAAAATGAAAGAGATGAGTTTATTTCATTTCAAGACGCGGAAAGAAAAGATACCCGTATAAAAAACTGGTAATTAATGTTAATTTCCAAATTGTAAGTGCCTCGAAACTGACAGCCCTTCAGGCTATCCATAATAATAATTAATAATTATTATTAATATACAACTCTAATACTCCCGCCGAAATCCACCCAACTGTTCGTATAGTCAACTGTAATCACTAATCAGGAACTCATCACAAACTCAAATGACGTAATCGGCATTAATCACACTTTTCCATCGCTGGATTTACAGAAGATTTCCAAACGTGCCCTCTTCGAAACGTGCCTTTTGTGTTACCTCCATTTTATTTATCGTATATTTCCTTCATACTTGTGATCTCGTACATTAATGCTCATTGCAACAGAGCACTTTTAGGCTTACTCTTCGGGAAGAACATAACCTGAGAATACTCAAAACAGGGTGGTGAAAAAAATATTTGGATATGGGGACTGGAGAAAACTGCATAACGACGAGCTTCATAACCAAATATAGTAATTAAATCACGGAGAATGAAATGGTCTGGACATGTTGCACTCATGTAGGAGGAAAGTTATATCTAAAGAATGTTGACTGGGAGACCAGTTGGAAGACCTGGACGTGGGTAGGAGGACAATATCAAAATAGATTAAGGGAAGTAGGGTTTACGAAGGGGATGAAGTTAGCACAGAATAAGTTTGAATGGCTGGCTCAGGAAACCGCGGCAATGAACCTCCGGGCTCCATAAAATATATCTTATTCTTTTAGCTTGCTTAGGCATTGTCTATTTCCATTGAAGAAGTAAATAAATTATTATTATTATTATTATTATTATTATTATTATTATTATTATTATTATTATTATTATTATTATTATTATTATCGTTTCTTCAAGTACAATGGACCCATTTTCACCTTAGGGTATGCTAGAGTTTTAGTTACAGTAGGAATAATTAGTTAATGTAATATACATTCATTCACAGTTTGTTTAAGTTTTAGAATTTCTAATAAATTCTTAGCCTTTAGCGAGGTCTTTTTTTAGCAATAAAATAATTTTAAACTGAGATTTTTAGACTTCTACGATATATTCGTAAATACAGCTAGTACTACAGTGCGAATAGCTGAATTCGAAATCGTTCGAATGAAGTTAAATATCGTTACATAGGGTTTGTATAATGAGATAGGATACGAGGATCTATTAAAATGCTTTGGAGCGAACATATACACCTATAACAAAGTTGTTTGTAAAGTAACAAGTTATGTTTTTCCACATAATTTCTCCATTTTAATGAGTTGTAGATTTTGTGTACTGAAATAATAATCTACTTCAAAGCTGTTCTTTTGAGAGTAACATTTCTACAAATAAGGCGACTTTTTTTAAGTATAGGTGTAAAATTTCGTAGGCAAATTAAAATAAATTCTTTCAAGGCATTTACTGATATGTGGTGCAGCTCTTTAAATTCAACTCGATTCTTTATTCAGCTATACCAATTACGGACAATTCTAAGGCATCGTCAAGGTTAATATAAACGTGCAAAGTATACTCATAGGCTTGTTTATAAGTGATAAATCTATTACGTATTAAATATTTTGGTGATACAGTATTAGGCCTACACTTCTTTCACTCTGTATTTATATGGCTCAAATAGGCCTAATGGTTGAGTTTTTGTTTAAAGTCTGTACACTATGTCTGCTTTAAAGAACCTGGAAGTTTATTGGCTCTGATTATATAAGCCTATAGATCTTTATTCGTTGTCTGTTTTTTATAAACGGTGCTACGAAAACCACCCTTTATTACTGGTATCATGATTTTGAATATGACTATTTATACTGTTATATTTGTTTTAATACCTCAAAATAGACTTACTTTATAATTTATAAGGTATAACAATGTAGTAGAAAGTTAACACTTTTGCAGATTTAAAAACATTTCCCTGGAAGATTCTAATGTAGGCAAGTGAATCGTGATTGTTATGCATTTCAAGTTCACATTGGCGATACTAAGTTACAACACGCAGTTACGACTGATGTCAACTTTCGCTAAACGATAGTGGTAGTTTCTAGGTTGTACACGAATTTTGTAAAATTAAGTACGCAAATGAAAAAATTGTCAAGTACCTTGATTTATACGCGGCTCAAACGTATTTGTGGGTTTCAACACTTCAAACTTCAAAAATAATATGAACTCTGCAGCTGCACAGGAATTTGTTTTAAAAGAAATGGGAGTAATTAGTTTTACAATAGCGGTGTCATGAAAGTAGTTACGAAACCTAGATTCTTAGAAGCTAGGCTTCAATAGAAGATATAAAATGACAGATTTTTCTCAGAGATTCTAATTCTGACTTCGGGTTCGTTAACGAGGGTGGCATTGCAGAATGAGGAGTCCATCCAGAAGGACCCATGCTCAAAATACTTTTTGTCCCGAAAAACCAACTTCGTTAACAAAGTTTTATCCAACACTCAGATAAGACTAGACCAGCAAGAAGTCGATGGAGAATGTATAATAATAATAATAATAATAATAATAATAATAATAATAATAATAATCGTCTGTTTGAGCATAAAGCCATAAGACTTGTCACTACATCTAAGATTAAATATAAATCATACATTACCCACATTTAGGGCCTACTTCATTAATACTGTATGGACACAATTGAATTAAAATCTTTCTGATACGTCTTTTAAAAACTTTCAGGTCATTAATGACTCTAATGCTAACAGTCAGATCATTGTACATCTTCAAACCATACACCATGATGGATTTATTGAAACTGTTTAAATTATGTTGAGGAATGCTAAACTTATTTCTATTTCGAGTATTGTAGGAATGAAAATCACTATTGCAACTAAATTCATTTCTATGAATGTGCACAAATTCTAATAGTTTGAAGACGTTCGAATAAAGAATTTTTAATAATTTAAGTCAATATTTATATAGGCTCATACGCAAAATATAAGGACGGCAGTAAGCGAGAAGAACTCAGGAAATAAAGAAACGATTAAAATAAAAACAAAAAGGAACTAGACGGAGATTAAAGGAAAAGTGGAAAGAGATGTATTGATTTTTTGGAAGACAAAGCAATGTAAAATTATACTGATACACTCTTCTTTGCACAGCCTATAGAATGAATAAATAAAAGACTGGGTGGTTGATGGAAGCAATGAGTGAGGTAGTTTGATTGTATAATTGATTATGGCAGACTGTTGATGGCACTTCACATACTTAATCACTCTCCAGAACACAAAGGTGAAGCGAGCCTCTTCTAATTACACCCCTACCCCCTTCCTATTGGGAACCGAACAGCTGGCAGATTCCCGCACGAGGTTAGCTATACCCGCAACACCACTGATTAGGGCTTAGCACTATCTCAAGCCCCATGGAAACCTGTTACTATCTGTTCCGATATCTATGGTATTTTATGCTGCTCTTGATAAGCTTTGCACATGAGAAACGTGTGATTATAAGCTTTAAGAACGTATGGTGTTTTCTTAACACTATTCCTGTTTTTCACAGCTGTGTTAAGGGAATTATGAGAAATCAGTAGTTCAGACAACTTATATACCAACCTAGGAAAATATTATAAGCAGCGGTAGAATAAGTTTAAAATGACAAAACCCTCCCAATAAAAATGTGATATTTCTTTAAATGTTTAGGAGCTGAACTGCAGGGTTGCCAGATCAGAAACGTAGAACAGTCGTACCAATATTCGAAAATAGTCGTATTCTAGTCAAAACTGTCGTATGTTTTTTCAGTGTAGCCTAATGAACGCAATGCGTTAATAATAATAATAATAATAATTCATAATCGGTATTTTACACCTTACATATGTCATGTAATTGTTAATAAATCATCTAATTTGAAAATGATTAGGCGTGTTTCATTATCTCCCGATGTGCTAAATTTGATAAAATACAATAAAATGAAATAAACAGTAGTTGCCACAGTGTTTAATTATTGCAAAAGGAACAGGACTGCTTTCCATTCTTATTGATTTTAGCTACATACTTACAAAAAAACCATGAAACAACAGAAGCCTTGTGTATATATATATATATATATATATATATATATATATATAACAACATTTAAAATTCAACAGTAGACTGATTAAAAAATATCAAACTATGTTCAAAATAGTCGTACAAATAGGCGTACGACTCATGGTTGCGTCGTACGTCGTACAAATACATGAAATAGTCGTATGTGTACGACTATAGTCGTACGTATGGCAACCCTGAGCTGAAGTTATATTAATAACAATAAGCATTGATCAGTTGATATTAGCGGGTTTATAAGTTTGAAATCAATGAAGAAAATTCTAATGAAAAACTGGTTTTTGTAAATGGTAATCCTAACACGTGGATAAAATTGTTCATCTTATAACGTATAGCATTTCTCTATTAATTCTATGTCTCTGTTTTTATCCAATATTATCGGTGACGCATGTATTCGTCAGTAATAGTTAAAAGAGATTAAAAAAAAAATCTAATTTATGAAACCAATAATTATGATGATCATTTGTTATAGTTTTTTTAACCTACAAAATCCAAGATTATTCATGGTGGGTTTCACAGGAGCATTTCGTAATGAAGGCCTAAGTATAATTACCTCAATTCGTATAATTTGAATGGATTTTAATGTCCCCTTCAGAAATAGTAATCACCTGGATATATCATTAAGGCTTCTGTCAAAGTTCTCGCGCTGGCAGATGCCATCAGCTTTCCATGTAATTAAGTTACGATATTCATCGTTACGTCAGAAAAGGTTAAATGTGCAGGGGCATTAAGAGCCTACATAATTAAAGAAAGCTACGCATTATAGGCCTAATCAAACTATCTGCAGAAATTTGATCTGTCCTGTCCTGGAAATTACATTTTTTGTTTTAAAGAAAATTATGTTCACACGGAGTTTTAAGGAAGTCATTTTTCTCAATATCAATTCCTTATCAATTTCTTTTGCCATGTTTTAAGAAAAGTCATAGGTTTTTTTTTCAAACTTCAAGACACTTAGTCTCACTTCAAGAAAATTGTGCAACTTCCTAATGGGGAAACATAATAAGGCTACCGACACGACACTGTTACCATAGATTCACAACTACAATGTAAGTTACTTCTATGGATACAATTAGGTCGTACATATTTCACGATTGAGGGGTCTATTAGCAAACCCGGCAATCTCCATTTCAAAAAAAAGCTAGAGACGCTAACTTCTAACGAAAGTTGAATGCATTTCCTGGTAATTATTAAGTGTTTGTGTTGTAAATTTTAGTTCCCACATAAAGGGATAACTCACATTTACAACAGATACATTAAACATGTACCGGTAAATGCATTAAACTTTCATTAGAAGTTAGCATCTCTATCTTTTCTCAAAATGGAGATTGCCGGGTTTGCTAATAGACTCCTCAATTAATAGCTGTAAAATCTCGTATAGGACGTAGCTTAAAATAACCGCGAAGAGATAAGAAATTTATCTACGCAGACTATGTATTCTTCAAGCTTAAGTCCATCAAGAGTGGTGTTAAATGGAGATGTGCAGATCGAGGCGGACGTATTATGTGATGGTCTGGATTAATTATGCTTACCGTTGGGCCTGTGATATACATTCTGCATATACAAAACGCCATACATCAATAGATTCTTTGACTATAAGTCCGTAGTATATTGTTTGCTGAGACAAAAAGTTCAGAAATCTTGTTAATATGTCTGACTTTCTTTATATTATATCGTTTTCTCGTTAGTGTAAAAAGTAAAGTACTGTGGTCCATGAAGGGCCTTAGGGTTACAGGAAGTTGAAAGCCCCAGATTAAATAATTTCATAGGATATACGAGTATAATATAAAGTCCATCGCTGTGCAGGGGATTCGTTCGCTCCTTTCAATTAGCGGGCCCGGGCTCGATTCCTAGTTGGAACAAGTTACCTAAGAGTGCTTTTTTGGGGGGTTTCTCTCACCTATGACACGAATGTCTAGAAACTTTAGGCCATTTTGGTCCTCGGATATCATCTGGCTATTATCATCATCTTGATCGCATCCCCGCATGAGTGTGTGTATGCTACTGGTGCGTCTCGTCCGATGTGTTCGTGTTGTCTAGGAGTTGGCCCCGGCAATGGATGTTAAATTAGAGGAAAAAGAAGAGAAAGGCATAATTAGCTCTCATTATTTACTCTTGCAATGTTTATGAAAGATATAAAAATGAAATATAACTGCATATTTCTCGCGGGTTCGATCCCCGATGAGACCGTTCGAGTTTTTCAATTGGTGTAATCCTTCTGGTGGCATTATGGCCCTGGGGTCGACTCAGCCTCTAACAGAAATGAGTACCAGGAGCAATCCTGGGGGTAAAGGCGGCCGGTGCGTAGGCTAAGGCTGACAACCTTACCTCCTTCATGTCCCGAATGTCCAAAATCTGGGAGCCTCAACCTCCTGGAACCCTCTGGCCCTCCATGGCCTGTATAGGGAATACTTTATTTTACTTTTAACTGCATACTTCATTGGTAAATTTGACAGCTTAGAAGCCCTAGGCCTATTCTATCTAGATCTACCGTGTGTCCGTAAAGTCATGGTGAACTTACTGTTTTTAAAGTGCACCATGACTTTACGGACACACGGTAGATACGCAAATGCTGTATATTTTATTGTTTATATTTATCTTTATACTACACATATTTATTATATTTCCGTCTTATTTCCTCCCTTTTCTAATGCTTCAGAAATTCGTTGGAGTATAGTTTTTAGAAACACACTGCAATAAAATTTTACCCAAGTCTCTTGTCCATGAACAGGTAAATAACACCAGTTCGATAATCATTCCTCGCAGCTGGGAATAAGAAACGCTGGGGTGAACTTTAGCATTTGTGATGTCCGGAAAAGCTGTCAGGCGAAGTAAATGCGTTAGAGTTTTATGCTCAGTCCAGTAGGCTGGACATGCGACGAATACAGATATCGACAGCTGTACGCTTGGCTGCGCTAAAAGGACTCCTGTAGGGGGCCTACTCAGTTCAATAGTGAACCTCAAGGATTCCTTTACTTTCTCCATTCCAACATCAACTTCAATTTATGCGACTTCATTTCGACGTAGGATTTTTATGTACAGGGTGTTTAATGAAATGTAATCTAATTGGTATTAATCTCTTCGCTCCTCGGGTTGCACTCCTGTGATAGCCTACAGAAACGGAATTATTTTTAAGCATATGTTATAAGTCATTTTTAAAGAATATACTTTTTTCTTTGCGAGCGTAAGTTATCATTTTTAATTTTTTTTTGAACCACACAATTTCCTCTACCAATAATATTCCAGTGTAAAATACACGAATGTATTGCAGTAGTCGGTTCAGTTGTCTCAGCCTCATAAAAGTCGAATTATTCCTGAGGCAATTTTGTATGAAACGAGTAGTGTATAACTATCGTTTAGAGACTGTATTAGGAAAAATTTAAAGTGAAAGTTTTAGCTGCTAGTATAGACTAATATATTACAATTAGGGATGGATCGATACCAGATTTTCTCGATACTCGATACTCGATACCGATATATGATTTTTTCCTCGATACTCGATACCTTCAACATTTCCAGTTTCAATTAATAGGTACATTAAAAATTAAAATTTGAGAGAACTGTGTATTACCAACTAAATTAATTAAGTCTACATATTTAATGAGACAAAATTTAATATCATCAGTGGCCTATAATTATTTCTAAACTTTACATTAAAACTAAAATTAGTTTTTTTAACAGTTCACTTACAAGTTTTTGTTAAA
The DNA here is from genome assembly GCA_964059195.1 of Ectobius pallidus. Taxonomy (NCBI): domain Eukaryota; kingdom Metazoa; phylum Arthropoda; class Insecta; order Blattodea; family Ectobiidae; genus Ectobius; species Ectobius pallidus. The sequence continues at coordinate 104,864,119 of CAXKWD010000010.1, forward strand.
AAATACTAGCATTCTCACTTAATTGCAGAATTACAAAAGTATCTAAAAAGTATCGAGCGAGTTTTCTGAAGTATCGTTCGATGCCGATACCATGCAAGTATCGAGAGTATCGAGGTATCGAAAGTATCGAGGACCCATCCCTAATTACAATACATAGTATACCGTATATTCTAATATATTACGCATACTAACTTGTAAAATTCATGCAGAAAATAAAATCGTCAAACCCGTTTTCGAGAAAATCATGAAAAACGAATTATAAAAATAAAGTAGCACTGAAAGTAAGAGAAATTCTATTCGTCGTAATCTATTCAAGGTAATCTTTAAAAAATTAAGAGAAAGTCGTTAGGACAATTAGTCGTCCCTAAAGATAATACAATCCAAATAAAATCACTCACAAAACTTTCGTTAAGAATGGTCAATACACCTTTCTCACTGTACAGTCTGATACGTAGTAAGAGGTCTTATTGCAATCAGTGCGTAGTCAGTTGTTTCAGCCTGTTGCAAAGTTTTATTATTCACTAGGCAAGACTCGCTTTGTTTGAACAGTATCTGGCTTATAACCTCCCTGTAGAGGCAGAGTAACAGGTAGTAAGTGCATCGACTCTACAACAATCTAGTAGGAAACTAAGACGTGAAAGATCCGGCAAATAAGGAACCCACGGTTTATAGTCCCTCCCAGAGAACTTCGTTTTTAGGACTTCCTGAAAAATCCGTTGACCTCGGCCAGGTTTGAACCCGCGAAAAATGGATCAGAGACGGACACGCTACCTCTTTACACACTCGTCGATAAGGAAGGCTCCAAACCCTACAATTTTGAAACATCGAAATGAGCAGAATAGTACGGTTTTTCTGAGGTAGAATAATAGGCCTGATTGTTGTATATAAAATCATTTGGAAATTTAGTTTTACTGCTTAATAATACTTCGGGTATCAAAAAGAGTTGATCTGAATAAGTAGGTCTATTATAAATTTAGATCACAGGGTGGTATGTAGTATTAAAAACTTCATATAAACGCAGATAATTTGAGATGTGATGAAAACAAAACTTATGAACTAAGGAGTGTTTGATATCATCTTTCTCTTCATTCGCCGGCCATAGGCAATACTACAGCTTTTAAAAAGATTTTTAAACTTTCTGTTTAAGATAAAATTATTACCTTTTAGGTTGCAACATGAAATACAACTAAAATTAGTAGAAAATGTTGTTTTACTTCCTCTATTCTTACCATACTTAATTACTCAATGCAATAGGCAATTTCTCAGCAAGTTAAAGGAATATTATATATTTTATGGAACCCGAAGGTTCATTGCCGCGCTTACCTGAGCCCGCCATTCAACCCTATTCTGTGCTATCTCCATCCAGTCATCCCTCGCAAATCCTACTTCCCTTAAATCCATCCTAATATTGTCCTCCCACCTACGTCTAGGTCTTCCAGATGGTCTTTTCCCTTCGGCTTTTATCCTTACTATAGGTACTATAATTCGGCTCTAACGATTTTGCTACATTTTGCACATGAGGTTCTTAGTCTATACTAAGAGCTAAAAATTGTAATTGAAACATTTTTGTCAAAAACTCTCTGAAGGGAACCATCATATATTTTACAAACTGAGGCTTTGAGTCTTGTGCGACAAAAAATACTTTTTGCATGAGGCTGAAACAATTAAATTCGCTTCCTGCAATGCAGGGAAATAGCTAAATGAGAAGGAAATTATGATGAATCGTTATTTTTAAAATTGAAGGTTTTAATAGTGATGATATGAGTTAAGGCTAGTTTGCAAAGCTTTTTTGTAATAATATGCTATATAATAAAATTTTATTAGGAAGTTTACTATAGCAGTGTGCGACTGTATTTTCTCCATTAGCAACTATTTTGATGCCATTCACTTCTCAAAACCTTGTTTGAAAACAGATTATAGTTTGCCTCCATTTTAGATCCGTTGCTCTGAACGCATGGAAATCTTTTATCCAATGTAACGACATGCAGAAAGCCTTCGAAGAATCGTCCATTACGGTTTGTTTTTCAACTTCTCGAAGCAAAGGGTTGCCATCTTCTTTGCTTAAAGCCATTTAGCCAAATAACTTTGATAGTGGAATACCATCCTAATATTTTTTCACGCAGGTGGAATAAATAAAATAAAATAAAATAAATACCTTTCTACCTACAGATTAGTACGGGGTGAAGAGAGCCGAGGAACTCGGGACGGGGTAGAACAGCCTATAAAACCAATCCCTGTAGAGGAAAGACTAACCTCTAGAAATAAACATTAGGGAGAACATGGAGGGACTACATTTTGATGGACCAATTTAACCCAGAAATCCTCCTACTATACCAGGAACTATAGATAGGAACAATGGGGAAAGTGGAAAGTAAATTTCAATCTGGCATTCATCTTGCGATTGGAGAAAATCCTAAATAAACCACACTTAAATTTTTCGGACTATGGGATTGAATCCACGACCTCAAATAGAGAAAACTATTATTTATATTACGTGAGGAAAGGTTAAATCAGTTATTAATCCTCCTGATTAGCTGGATGTAAAATAATTATTACTTCTGCGTGTGACTTTTAAGTAATATCTCTAAAAACACACGCAAGCATAACATGCAGAGCTACTGTAAATAGGGGAAGGGCCGGTAGCACCGGACACTTAAGCCTAAACTATTACATCACGCAGGAAAAGTAACTGAAAGTGAAGTAAAGTAGATAAAGCCATTCTTAGGACCTTCTGCTTTAATTGATATAGTTTGAAATCTTCATGTAAAGCCTAATTATTATGAAAATACAAATAACTTTCATCCCTTACGTTTTAACAAATTGCGAAAATGAAGGGTAGCACCGGACACAACATTTCATTGTAACAAACAATGGAAATGAGTCATATTTAGCTGCACAATGATCACACTGGTATGAAAGCTGATGGTCTTCAACATTTGCACACTCCTCATGCGCCCAACCGGAGCAGTCCTGGCATTGAATCCAGTCTTCGTCAAACTGACCACTGCACAAAATACAAGTGGTTGTGCATAGGCCAGTGAAGTGCATGAACATTTGTTAGCTGCAGAATTTTTGTTCACTGCTCCTTTGTACATCTACGTTCCCATTAAAAAGGATTTGTTCCTAGATTAGGACCTATAGGCTTAGGTCTACTGTTTGTTTGCTACTATTTTTTTTAAATTTTCTTTGAGAATATTGTCAAAAGGAGAAGAAGTCAATATTTCATTTCTCTGCATTCTCCGTTTCCTTGTTGATAACTTTCTTGCAGTAGGGGCTACTATCTGGCACCTAATTCCCCTGATATTACTTTAACAATGGCAATTTTCATGTCACTTTCATCCCAGGAACCTCTGTTAGTAGTTTCCCCCCTGAATTTTGGCATATCGTCACAGCCTGAAACAAATAAACGAATTTAGCATTGTCCGGAGCTACCGTCATATGATGCGTCCGGGGCTACCATCTATGTAGCAAAGTAAATAACACGCTATTCTCATTTTATATAAATACTTCTGGACTTGAAACCACCTTTAATTATTTGTTAATGCTATATTCTTCACCCACAATAAAAACGGTATATTTGTATTTACCTGGTAAGCTGGAATGGCGGTTGGAAAGTTAACAATGCAACACTTATTCAGCACGTGCAACTATATCCACTCACCGGCAGAAAGTCTGAAATCACACTGGCGTCAATCTCTGTTTAATATCTCTGTAGAATGCAGGGAAGACGCAGGTGTACGACTCGTGTCACTATCTGTTGTAGAAACTCTGAACTAGCTATTGTCCGGGGGTACCCCCTGTCCGGGGCTACCGGCCTCTCCCCTACAGTTTTATTCTCTGATCGTATCATAGTGTTGCTTTCTGTTAGGTTAAAACTTAATAAAACGGCCATTTCCACATGCAAATACTAATTTCACAGCGCGCTTTTATTAATAATTGCAGATTAAATACACAGGTATTAAACATATGATACGGGGAACATGGTAAAAGACTTTTTTGTTATCAACTAGACCTATATGAATACAAAATTATTCATTATTTCTATGTGTTTATGTCAGTGAATAGGAAGGATCGTGCTTTAGACCTATCCCTTAGAGCAGTGGTTCCCAAACTATGGGTCGCGACCCACTGGTGGGTCGCGGGAGTAATTTCGGTGGGTCGCGAAAAGGGCGGGAAAATTAAACTTGTTTTCAATATAAAGAATAGCCTATAAGGCATTTGAACACAATAAAACTATTAAAAGGCATATGAAAAACATGTGCTGCATTTTATATAGCCTATATTGGTTATCGTTATGTAGTAGTGAGTCGCGAATTTTTTTTGTATAGCCTATATTGGTTATCGTTATGTAGTTATGTAGTTATGCAGTTATTGGTTATCGTTATGTAGTTATGTAGTTATGTAGTAGAATATTCCTACGTGAAGGTGGGTCCCAGGACTAAAAACTTTGGGAACCGCTGCCTTAGAGCATCGGTTCTTTAAGGAGGATGAAAAGAGTGTGTGAAGAATGCTTACTGAACTTGTTATATTATCCATTTCTACAAAGATATCATAAATATTATCTCAGACTAGAAAAGATACGGTACGTATGCGTATGTAGAAGCAGTAAGTTTTGATTTTCCAGTTTAGTGTAGATATTTACGGATCGTTGAATAAAATCGGGTTTCTGAAGAGACAAATTTTCCACAACGGTATGTCCTATATTACTCTAACGAGCAGTCTTTCCCGGTAAACGATTGGATTAAGGGAATCCTTAATCGCGAGTTGAATGGATACGTAGACAATATTCGATATGCATCCTCCTCCAGCGCGACTTGCCGCTTACTGTTTGCCCTAATTATTCTGCCCGAATATAAAACAATTAGCCTGGCGTAATTATGTCGAATATTGGTGAACGCATTTCTACAGAATCTATATTAATAAAAATGAATTACCAAATGGTTTTTGCCGCATCACTTGAGAACGGCTCGACCGATTTGGCTGATTTTTTTTTCGTAATTATCAGGGCAAGGTTTGTATGAAAGAAAATTTTTGGGAAATCCACGGGAAAAGTCTGAAATGTGAAATGAGGCACAGTTAGAGAGTTCTGCTGTCAAATGTTTACATAAAAAAAAATTAAAAATTGAAGTGTGTCAAAAGAAATGTGACATATTCACAGTTTGAGAGTTCTGCTGTCACATGTTTTCATAACAAAACAAAAACAAAACAAAGACAAAAAACAAACAAACAAACAAAAACAAAAAAAAGAAGTGTCAGTCTTGCAACCAAACCAAATCGAAAGTGTATATGTATGTTTGTGGATATGTGTGAACCGTATATAAATTTACATTTCTTGACCAATTTGCACGAAATGTTGCACACATACCCAGTTAAGCCCGGGACGTAACGCGATCAACATTAAAATTCAAACAATTCCCTTGAAAATTTATATAATTACAGAAAATATTATACTGAAAAAATGAACTCCAATTCAATTATCATAACAACAGTGTATTGTTTACAGTGTTCACATAGGGCTTTGGGAACTACATAATACTGGGCTTTAACAAATTCTGATGCGATCGATGTAATTAATACATTTGTGAAAATAATTCTTGAAGAATGAAATCCAAGAAAATAAAGCACAATGTGAAGCAGTCACATAACTTTCTCTACCCTCTACAAGAAAAATATCATTTTCTCACTTCACATTTTGATGTAGAATAAGCGGTCTTAATGTAGGGACAGCTTAAGTGTGTGCCAGTGAGTATGCTATATCAGAAGTCGGTAAAAAATCCTATCCACTGATACGTCACTCATAGCTGTAGGCTATGTATAGGGATGTTTATCATAGGCCCTAAACATCTACAAGAAGACAAAATAGAATGGAACCTATGCCGGCAGTATATTATGTCCCAGGTTTTGGGGGAAGAAAGTATGAAAGTGATATTGATTTTTTTTTTTAATTTCAGCTCCGAAACGGTTGTATGGTAACATGAGAGTGAGAAATAAAAATGTCCATAAAGACATACTATCTTATGTAATCGGAATTTATGTTTCTTCTTATTTCAACCCCTCCCAGGCATGGTGTGTAGAAGCAACGACATCCTCTGTGAGCCATAAAAAGCTATATCTAGCGTTTTCTGAGGGAATAGTTTGAGTGTGATAAGTCGTTCTTCCTCATTTCAAGTTCTACGTACATATTATACAAGGCCCTAGAGTTTGAAAATCGAAAGTCCTTCATAAGTTAATTTCAAATTACAAAATAAAAACCCGGGCAACGCTGGGCCTTTTAAGCTAGTTAGTGATAAAAAAATATATAGACCATTAACATATATAAATAACCCAGATTTCGTGTTTTATTCGTAATCATAAATTATGTTTTGGCTGTCAGGAACCTTTTAAACCCCTAATTTAACTTTTGTCATGTACTGTACATGCCTACTAACACATTTCCCGTTTGCGAGATTCACCCATAAAATGTTTCCTCTTATTAGTTGACAGCAGTAACCTTGGCATAGGTGGTTGAGTTCAATCACCGATAAGGCCGTATTTTTATCTGTTATGTTAAGTGTTATGTGTTAATGTGTTAGGCTATTACAGGAAAATGCGTTTGCGGGCATTAACTCAACTTGTACCACATTTCAGAAATGAAAACTGCATCTGCCCCTGCAAGCTATTAATTAGACTACGTGCATTACGTTAGTGTCGGTGAAGTTGCTTCTGCTTATGCCGTTCGGGCGTTGGGTTAATCTAGGGCGGGGGTGTTTTATGTGTTTGGGATCACCTTAGATCGGTGTAACTTTGTCTGAAAAAAGTGCCTACCTTTCTATTTCTCTACTATAGCAATTTAAATAGACTGATTGATTAATGGATTTCGTTCTATCTAATATATAAAATCGAATGTGACTGTGGATATGTGGATATGTATGTTCCCTATACAAATCTACATTTCTTGACCAGTATGCACGACATTTTGCACACATGCCAAGTTAAGCCCGGGAAGTAACGAGGTCAGCATTAAAATTCATACAAATAAGACCTTCCCTTGAAAATTTATACAATTTGTGAGAATAATATACTGAAAAAATGAAATCCCATTAAGTTGTCATGACAACAGTGTATTGTTTACAGTGATCACATAGGGATTTGATCACATAAAAACAATTGCCACCCACAATTGCCACCCACAATTGTATGGTATTCCGACATGGAATATTCTCATTTTGATTAATGTTGAAATTGCGGCGAAACTGATGCATTCTTGTTTACACGTAGGTTTCATAACTAAGTTTCGCAATTGTTTTTTACTTGAATGTGCAAGCGCGAAATTTACTGGCGACAATGAGTTACGACATTACGAAATTTCGGCAGATTCCAACTTTTCACGAAACCATAATAATAATTTTAATGTAATGGGCTTATTTAGCTTTGTGCATTGAAGTAGGAACACAATTTTCAAAAAGTAATTGATGTAGGTAAAATACTTTGAGATGTATTGTAATACTGAAATAAAATAATGTACGGAAACGATACAGTTTTGTAGTAATTTCAATTTAAAAACCGTCATGTTTCTCTGCCGGACCCTGTATAACAAAACAATCTACTAGGGTTTACAAATATCGTTATAAGGAGTTTGACTGTACTAGATATCAGTTGCGTTTCTTGATCACCAGTTAATTCATAACCTCGCTTGTATCATAACACATTCGTTTAGCATTTTCTGCTTTTGCAAATATATAGCCTATCAACTGTAAAACTTACTGTTTACTGGTAAGAATATTAACTGAATAATTATTTACGGAACACTGCATTTACTACTATAATTCCATCTTAATTATATTAATCTCAGCGGGATTGAAATTACCAGGCGTTCCATGGCATATGACATTTTTCACAGCTCGTGAACGCTGTATGTAGATAGTTGATACGATTACTTCGCACGGTACTGGTTAATTAACATTCTGAGCTCGGAGAGGAAGCATATAATTGAGAACTAATTTCTGATCGAAGATAACAGAGGTTAGAACTGAACTCCATTGTTCCCTGTAAAACATTCTGCGGGCTATTGAACAAACAGTGTTCCTTATCCAGGAAGTCTGCGGTTCCAATGTTATCAAACTTAACAAGTAGGTTATCGATATTGTATTAGATTTCTAATAATATTCTTATCATAGCTGTTGAGAAAAAAGTAGACGATATGATGAGTAAAAAGCACTTTAATACTTTATATTGCACGAGCATAAAAGATGACGCTGTTTTATATAAGACAGTTCTGCTGAGTATTTAGCTATTACCTCTTTCTTTCGATTTGAACCAATGACACATAAGAATGAGTTCGAAATCAGCCAATCACAGACCTTATTCTTTTCATCTCTATTGAATTTTGTTTTATTACCTCCGACAGAAGTGATAAAGATATATCCTTTTTCTTTATATTCTAATTAGTTCACAGAATCTCTTTGTAGTGATCTATTAGGGCCGTTTATAGAACCTTATGACCTATGCATTCGTCACCGTTGTCCCGCTACGTTAAAGTTTATTCTGGAAACAAAGTGAGTTACGCATGTTATGCTATGTTCAGGAATCATCATTATAATATTTTACGAGAAATGTATTCCATAGTTCGGCAACGTTGGAATTTGATTGTAATCACCTCCTGTAAAAATATAAAGACATAACTCAACAGCATGAATGAAATGTATCTCTTCCTACGTCCTTAATATCTTAAGAAACGGTACTTCCTAGTAACCATCGCTAGGAACTAAGAATACTATTATGTTTTACGAGAACTATCTTCAATATTTAAACAAATATTGCTTCAGTAAATGGATGTTTATTAACTAATGGATTTCCACCCGGTCTACAATCGAGTTGCATTCAGAGAAAATAGCTATATTGATTAGAGTCACGAGTTCCTTTCAAATGTACCCTATTGCTTCAATTTAAACTGCTATTCTAATAATTATATTTCACTATGTTTTATTAATTATTAATTATTTATTACATATTATTCGTTAAAAACTTACTATAAATGCAATTCATGGCTTGGAACCGGCAATTTCTGGGTCACTATTGGCATTATCTATGATATTGCCCTCATAAATTATAGTTATCAAGAGCCTCTACATGCGATTGATATGTTTGGTGATTAACTTCGTTTATGTAATGTTTTAATGATACTGTAACAGCTAATAAGTAACTAGAAGAGAAACTTTTTTTTAATTGTGGGAGTAAAAGGAAAAAATATATACATCGTATTATTTCCTCTTGCCATACTCTTATAAAAGACTCTTCGAAGTTCTTAAACCCTCCTCGCTGGAGAATTTTTGCTCTAAAATGCAATGCCTCTGGCTATGCAGGCCTATAAACCCACCAACTTCGTGTTCATAGGCAGGTCTCATTTTTGTATTTACACAAAATCCGCTACCTGTTCATAGTTATAATTTTATACATGAGCGTTGAACTGAATTTCGACACCTGTTAGATGACAATATCAGTAGTTTAAATATTTATAACCTCATGGACAATAATTCATTGATGTTGATGACACTTTAATCTCGCAAGGAAAACTCGTTATGTGGGTGCGACATACTAAAGAGCATTGCGTGCATCTGTCATTGTTACTTGCACACACATATTGACCCACATTACTCCAAACTCACGTGCTTTGTCCGTTGCTTAAACACAGGATTTCAACTAGTGGACCGCAACCAGCACACTATACATACATTGGGCACGTGGTATAATCAATTTTTTTCCCGTAAAGATCTGCAAGAAGTTTGGTTGTCAGAGTCAGCGAACTGATAAGAAGTAAGATAGACCTTTCACCTATTGTTTCTATTTCACTTCCATCTACATGTATAATGCAGGGTATTTATAAAAGACCTCCGGTTGGTTTTGCAAGTTGAATATTTTAATAAAATAACAAATTGAGGGTAATTTTTATACACGTTTGAAAGGTAACATTGTCAAGTTTTGTTATTTTTTTTAACAATTTAGTGCATTTCAATATGTGCCCCATTTGTGGAGCATACATCCAAGCGGTAATCGACCTCTTGCCTCTGGCCAACATGTCTGGGGTCACGGTTGCCACAGAAGCGATTATCCTTTGCTGCAGATGGTTTACGTCTTGAACCTCCTCCGCATAAACAAGGTTCTTTACATGTCCCCAAAAGAAGTCTAACGGAGTGAGATCCGGACTTCTAGGAGGCCAAGGAATAAGCCCTGCATTATATCACTCCGGATCTCATTCTCTTGGACTTATTTAATTTTGGGGGACATATAAAGAACCTTGCTTTTACGACTGAGGAAACCAAGTTAAATTGGCCAGACACAGGGTTTGAACCTGGAACATCTGAATGCGAATCCAAAACCCTACCATATCGGCCACCTCGCTCGGTGCCGTCAGCATCGAAATTACAAAAGCATAAATTGGTAAGTTTACGTTTTATAATCCTGGACAACGTCTCCCACATACCCGGTTGATTAAATTTAGAGTTACGGGAAAAGAGCTGAAATCGAATTGGGGTAAAGTACAGAAAGATTATAATGGAAAAGATCATCGAAAGTATTCTGAGTTCAACCAGAGTTCGTCGGTAAGTCCGAACATTGTAATAATCATGTCTGAAAATGTACTTTTCTTAACTTCTATTGTCGGCCTGAGCGGAGCAGTCATACGACATTGACTTTCTGTACCCAAGGACAGGGTTTCGATCAGGCCCGGGTCAACGGCACACATGTGAGTATAAGACAGTGTGACAATTGTCTGTGGACTTGTAACAATTTAAAATACTCCTACTGGGAAAACTTCCAGTACACTGCCCACGCTGTATACTGTTAGTGTCAGTACATTTCCATCGTTAAATAACAATCACAATCAACCGTACTTCTTAGCTTTATAATATCGTTTAAATTAAACAAGAAAAGAATCAGAACTTTTCCAACTACAGTAAAAACGAATTTATTACCTTACTAGCTGGTTACCCGTCCTTCGTAGGGTGAAAAAAGTATTTTCACGGGTTTTCGCTTTATCCAAAAAGCATCTCGAGGAAGTAACTGTAAATCGATTTTTAGTTAACTTGACGTTCTTCCGGAGTTTAAGAATGACGCCTCTCTAGATCTAACTTCATGTGAATTAGTTTATTTGTTAATTTGTGCAGTATTATTTCAGTATTTGAGCTGAAAATTATGTGAAGAAATAACATAATTGCTCTTAATGAATGTTTCTTAATCATAATTTCGATACAAAAGTCGTATAAAGTGCTGTATCTACTGCTATTAGTTTTACCAGAAGGCCATAACATTTTGATATTCATCTGTTTATATTATTATTTATCATGTTAAATGATATAGTTGATTAGCTTCATATTTTCAGGTGGTATATTATAGATTAGATGCATAGACAAGGTCCGCTATATACCACTAGATTTTTAAAAACAAACAGCTGAAGTCTACATGAGAAATGGGAGACCAGTTAATTTTAAAACAACGTGTTTTTAATTAACTGGTCTCCCATTTCTCATGTAGACTTCAGCTGTTTGTTTTTAAAAACCTAGTGGTATATAGGCGGACCTTGTCTATACATCTAATGTTAAATGATATCGAATTTTAATGATTGTGATATTAAGTGAAATGTAGAAAATAAGTGAATGACTACAACAGTCCTATATTTTTTCCGGGTACAAAAATATGTTCAAACAGAGTTTTAACTCTTATCAGGTTAGTAGCTTTTGCGACAAATCGGATCAGATGGAGATGAACCATTAGATTTTAATGTAAGTACAGTAGAACTCCATTTATCCAAACTCCAACTATTCGGATCGCTTTGGGCCCGTTTTTGCAGCAGCAAGCATTCGGAAACCCTTTTTCAGGGCCGATTATTTGCGAAAAAGCAAAACTTTCAGCCGACAAAATCGACAATTTGTCGACAGTCGATTGTTTATCCAATTATCTTCCGGATATTTGTTTATTCGGATGGGTTCTGGTCCCAATTAATCCGGATAATTGGATTCTACTGTATCTAATATATGAAATCGAATGTGTGTTTATGGGTATGTATGTATGTATGTATGTATTTCTGTATGTATGTATGTATGTATGTATGTATGTATGTATGTATGTATGTACGTATGTATGTATGTTCCCTATACAAATCTACATTTCTTGACCAATTTGTACGTATATTATAAAACTTTTTTTTGCCTGTCTGCACTGTTTAGACTACCTGAAAACCCTTCTTATGCATGGTAGTCTAAACAGTGCAGGTAGGCGAAAGGGAAAGTTATAATTATTTTATAATTTATTATAAAATATTTATAATAATTTATAAAAGTTGCCTTTCTCCTTACTGAACGCTTTAGACTACCTGCATAGCCTTGTTATGCTTCGTAGTCTAAACAGTGCAAACAGGCGAAAGGTAATTTTATATCTTATAAAAAAACTGCCTTTCGCCTATCTGCTCTATTTAGACTACCTGCAAAACAAGTTTCGTAAATACTTAAATTACAGTGTGATCAATTGATCGTATACTTAAGCTATTGTAAAAATATTTCTCTGTGTATGCATGAGTGCACTAGTTGTTAATTGATGAAAACTGAATCGAACTCTGTAACTAGGAGAGTTACTTCAAAGAATATGCCGTGCAATGCTTTAGCTCTCTCACCATTCTCTGCTAAATGAGGAAGAATTTCTTGTCATTGGTGTGACGTTTTGAAAAATCTAGCGCAAGAGAGGAAGCATGTGAAGACTTTGTGGAGTAGCTGGAGCTCTTCCTAGTTGTCTCTCCAGTAAATCAAATTTTGTGCTCCTCTAACGTTTTATCGTCCTGCGCGCATTCTTGTAGGGAAGCGTCTTTATAGCTCTATTAATCTTGTCCCCCTCCCAACTTTCTCTCTCACTCTCTCCTCCTTATCTCCCTCTCTATCGCACAATCTATTCTCTGTTCTTGGCTAATGAAATTGAAACCACACGAGGAGAAATAGCCACGCTTCTACTTGTAATCCTCAACAAAAGGTAAAAGCTGCTCGTTACAGCTCTGGATGGCACTGAAGAGCTGTAAAGTTGTCAAGTTCCCCTCCAGTGTATTCATTTCTATTTCACATTGCTTTCCAAACTGCGCTATTGTAAGCGAACTGCTTACAACTGTCAGATGGGTTTAGTAGCTCATAAAATATCAGTCTTGGATTTGCGAAACCTCAACTCCGTACTGCTTCAGTCTGCATATCCTAGTTTACCGTCTTCATATCTGGAGTATCTTGCACGTCTTTGTAATAAGGAAGTCTATATTAAGAAATTCTCCCAGCCTTGAAGCACTAGTAACTATTAGATATTGATAAGATAGGATGCTTACAAAGAATCTACTAGAAATTTTTTTAGTAACCTGTTTTGTTGTCACTTTTTATATATCATGAATGTTAAAAAGATTTTTAATTATCTTAATTCCTTCTTATGTAACAGAGTAGGTTTTATGTACAGGTAGGGGAAAAAAGCGGACCGACTCTTGTAGCTGAATTCAGAGCCTTGTGATACGTGATACAAGCAATGCATATTACGTGAAATTATTTTTCTATTCAAGCAATTTATCGGTTATAGAACAAACTTCAATGCATTCCAATGTGTTGTGGCTCATATCGGCAACTTAGATATTTCAGTCGGTCCGCTTTTTTCCCTACCTGTACATAATACATCTGAATATAACTTATTTATACATTATGTACATAAAACCTACTCTGTTACATAAGAAGGCATTAAGATAATTAAAAATCTTTTTAACATTCATGATATATAAAAAAGTGATGATAAATAAATCAGGTTACTAAACAATTTTCTAGTAGATTCTTTGTCAGCATTCTGTCTTATTAATATCTAATAGTTACTAGTGCTTCAAGGCTGAGAAAATTTCATAAAATAGACTTCCTTATTACCAGCACCAGAGGAAAAATGAAATTCATAGATGAACGTCTTTGTAACTTTCGTATTCAGTTATATATATATACTCATAAACTAAACTAAACTCCGTGGCGCTACATCCCTGGAGGGACTTGGCCTACCACCCGACCGCTGCGTCATCTCCCGTAGGCAGATGGCAGGATTGGGGGGCATGTGGTCAGCATGCCGACACCCACGGCCGTTATTGGTGGTTTTCATGACCGGAGCCGCTACTTCTCTAACAAGTAGCTCCTCAATTTGGAATCACGAGGCTGAGTGCACCCCTACCAGACCTCCCTACCTCAGAAAAATCCGAGGAGGTACCGGTACCGGGAATCGAACCCGGGCCGACGGATCTGTAGTCAGCTACGCTAACCACAAGACCACGCCGGCGGACATATATACTCATATTATAACTAAATAAATAAAACTTTTACTAAACAGTGTCTTTAGATATGGATTGTTATTGTATGGTAATAGCACGAAACTGAATGAAATTTTACTTCTGCAGAAAAAGGCTTTACGTATTATACAACTTCGAGGACACCTGTAAACCGCTGCAAGGGATTTTAACTGTGTATAATTGTTACATTCTGGAGCTTTTATTGTACGTAAAGAAACATATTAATGAATTGGTGTCAATTAATGCAAGTCATGCACATAATACTGGAAAATTTGATAATCTCCAAGAGCCTTATACAAGATTACGCAAGATACAGTCAAGTCACCTTATCACCAATGTTAAGTTTTATAAAAAGTAGCCAACGCAGATCAAACAACTAAATGATCGTACTTTTAAATCACTTATGAAAACTTGGCTAAGTAACAGCCCGTTTTATAATTTGACTGAATTTTTAGATAGTGATATTATTGTACTGTATAGGCCTAACATATCTATTTAACAAACTTTGACATACCCTACTGTACATTGAATTTAATAAATTAATTAAATAGTTATTAAGAAATTATTATTATTATTTAATTTGTTTCGCTTGTTTCAGAACCTGTAAGCTACTTTTCTATCTGAATATATGCGACTGTGGCAGGGAAACCTAACCATAAATCGGTAAAAAAGTTTCAACGTAAAAGTAAATAAAGTAAAAAAAAAACAGTTGTCAGGGTGTAAAATGTCGATTTTTAGGTTTTGCCCCACAAAATACCACCCACACTAATGTTTGCGGTCTATCGCATGCATACCTTCCATGTACTGTGTGCATTCTGAATCAGTTATAGCATAATTAATTCCTAGATACTTAGTCTGGAGTTGCAATTGCATTTTCATACGTTTTTTGTCTCTATAGGAGTTCTCAGACATGCTCTGTAATTACAGCATGCTCTTCTCTCTTCACTGACGGAAGGAAACATATACACTGAAGTGAATTACTGATATAATCCACAGGAGCCAAATGGATATAAATGAAGATATACATAGAAACGTAAGGTTTTTCGAAACTCTTACGATTTTTTTCAGTGCTCGAAAACGTTAAATAACTTTTATCTTTTTCTACCCATAGATGCAGAGGGGGTACTACGAGGGTGGATCGAAAAGTAACGCATAATATTTTTTTACAATAAGTTTAATAGGTACAAATACAAACAAATGCACACATGAAGGGGCATCTTTTATCTATTGTTCTATATAGTAGCCAAGTTTCTCAACAAATTTCTACCATCGTGACACCAGTTTCAAAATACTCTGTTCATAGAAGTCCGTTCGGTTGGAGTTTAGCTATCTGCGGACTGCTGTTTTCACTTCTGCATCTAACGCAAAGCTTTTACCGGCCAGAAATTTCTTCCTATTAAATTTATTGAATGTTTTGTTCATCCGAGCAGCGTTTACATGAATAATAATTCAAATAATTAAATTTTTCTGCAATTCTGGTTTTGAGACGTTTTTAATAAACATATCTACAACATAATATAACGAAATATTTAAGCTAGGACTTCAATAGTTATTTATGATACAAGGGCTAAAGGAAGGATTTTATTTTGCGAGTAGTAATGTTTGGGGAACGAGCCCGTAAGGGCGAGTGAAGAAATTCTATGAGCAAAATAAAGTAATTTTACTACGTGTATCATTTAGGGCCGATTGTATAAACATCACTGACTGGAGATCAATTATGATCTAAGATCAGAAAATGATCTAAGTTCAGACTGGAATCGTATTGTATAACACTGATCTAAGGTCAACTAATCGAAGTTCAATTTGGATCCTAGTTCATACATGAACGCTTGGCAACATCGCAGAAACAGCTGAGTATCGCGAGGCGAGAGCATTGTTACTCTGTTTTCCTTTGTATTCAGACCGTGTGCTATGCGAAAGGAAGGGAAAATATGATCGAAATTAAGCAGAAAAAGGATCGTTCCCAATTGAAATTGTCTTGGGAAAATATAAAGATATTATAGAATCCAAAAAGACGGATGCGATAATATCTGTGCAAGAGCAAAATGCGGTGACAAATGTTCTTGTAATTTCATTCCTGGCGTTATAAATCGGCTTAACTTTTTCACGGCTAAGGACGAGAATTCCTGTGTTTAAGGTTAAGGAAGCTGCATGAAATGGCGAAGATTGATAATTTCGTATTAGTTGCAGTCGTGGTGCAAGGGTTATTTTCGTATTATAGTAATTAGTGCAACATAATAATAACGTACAGGTTATACTGTAGAGTTATGTTACACTGCATTATAAGGAGCCTAAAACATACCATATATACGCACAACTACTATATAGCTAGAAATGTATGCACAACTGCGTTATAGCTAGAAATGTATGAAGTTGTCTATTGTGTATTTTCTTTATATTTATCGTAACCTCACAGGTAGGCCTAATATTATGTTTATAATGAGCTAATCTTATATCTCAAATACGAAAACAGACCCTTGAACTGAGATCAGCTAGTTTGATCGGAGAAATTTCTCCAGTCAAAATTGATCCAAGTTCAGTGCGAATTGATCTCAGATTAGCGTTTATACAACAAAAATTTCCGAGTTCAGCGTGAACTGAGATCAGTTTAGTCTCTGATCCAAGATCAAACTGTTTATACAATCGGCCCTTACTGTAGGTTTTTGGATGTGGAATAAAATATATTTTAGTAAAAAATATATATATAATTACTAATATATTTCCATGCATAAGCTTATGTTTTAAAGTACCGGTACACAAAATAATTCAGGGGTAAAGGTAGCAAAATCTATATCTATCTATATTAATAAAAGGAAGTGTCTGTCCTCCGTCTGTCTGTCTTCCGTCTGTCTTCCGTCTGTCTTCCGTCTGTCTGTCCGCGATGCCCAGCGAAATCTACTCAACGCAGAGATCTGAAATTTTATAAGTAGGCGGACTAAAGGGTCGGAATGTGCACCTCGAAGCCGGAATTTTAATTTTCGCCTCCTTTCGTGAGTTATGAGTGAAAAACTGGCAGAAAACGTGCATTTTTTTGCGTTTTAGAAGCATCAGTTTCAGTAATAAATTTCAATATCAAATAACTTACAGATGGCTTTGGCTATTTTTGTCAACATACCTCATAGCCTACCTTGAAAATAAAAGCAACGCGATCGCTTGATTTTGTAAGTCCATCCTAGACGATTCATTTGTTTCGAGTGTCAAGGCCCACAGACATATGACATTTTCAACCTACACGGAAGAAGGATAATCAACCCTAAATATGGTCAAACATTGTTCGATTTGAACGAAACTCACTATACAGGGGTTTTCTGGGCCAAGGAACTCGAATCTGAGGTCGCTTTTACCAGGGGACGCTACCTAATCGTGGAATGCACTCCACGTGATTTAGGTGTTAATAATTATAATTTGAAATAATTATCGCGGGGGAAGCCGCGGGCACATGCGGGCACATGCTGTTTGTCTGTCTGTCCACGATGCCCATCGAAATCTACTGAACGCAAAGATCTGAAAATTTAAAGATAGATGGACTGAAAGGTGGGCGAATGCACCTCGAAGCCGAATTTTTAATTTTAGCTTTCGTTCGCGAGTTATGAGTAAAAAACTGGCAGAAAACGTGATTTTAGCGCTGTCGAAGCATCAGATTTCAGTAATACATTTCAATGTCAAATCAATTGCAGTTGGCTTTGGCTATTTTTGTCATACCGTGGAAATAAAAGCATCGCGATCGCTTGAATGTTGTAAGCCCACGCTGGTCGATTCATTTGTTTAGAATGTCAAGGCCCGTAGACATATGAAATTTTCAACCTACACGGAAGAGGGATAATCAACATAGACCTAAATATGGTTAAACATCGTTCGATTTGGACGAAACTCACTATACAGGGATTTTCTGGGCCAAGGAACTCGAATCTGAGATAGCTTTTACCAGGCAACGATATCTAATCGTGGTATGTAATTCACGTGATTTAGGTGTTAATAAAATAATGATTTAACTATTATGCTCTTAATTTTTAATTCTTGAAATAATTATCGCGGGCGATCGCTTGATTTTGTAAGTCCATCCTGGACGATTCATTTGTTTAGAATATCAAGGCCCGAAGACATATGAAATTTTCAACCTACACGGAAGAGGGATAATCAATATAGGCCTAAATATGGTCAAACATTGTTCGATTTGGACGAAACTCACTGTACAGGGGTTTTCTGGGCCAAGGAACTCGAATCTGATGTCGCTTTTACCAGGCGACGCTATTTAATCGTGGTATGTAGTCCAAGTGATTTAGGTGTTAATAAATATAATGATTTAACTATTATGCTCTTAATTTTTATTTTTTTGAAATAATTATCGCGGGCGAAGCCGCGGGCACATGCTAGTAAACAATAATTACACATTCGGTGCAATATTATTTCGTCACGAAGGATATAATTTAAATGTGAAGTAATTTAGATGTTTATTTGTGTGTAGTGGTTCATTATGAGTTGGAACTATTGATCTGTGGGGATCGTATTGGTCCCCTACAATATGCGCACATTTAATTAAAATTCATGAATTTTAAGCGCGCCACTATTGTATATCAAGTGTACATCCAACTCGAGCTAGAATTTCCCGTACTATTGATTCTTCTGATGCGCAATCAACCATCCATCTCATGTTCTTGTTTTATAGGATTCGTTTGGACGCTGCATTTAATAAAATGTAATTATACCTTGCTTCTATCTTCACGTACTAGAATGTATAACCACAGTTAGTATTTCAGCTACTGTAGCTGAAAACATTTCCATACAATATTATTTTATTTTTATATTTAATTTTGAAAATTCCGTGTGGATGTGCAGTCGAGTGAATAGAAACTTTCCGATGCTTCTGGTATCTTCTAGTGTTTTTCTTTATTTAAAGTTACCATTGAATCTTCTTATAATTTGTGTTCCAAACCAGTCCTGGGTGAGCCAATCTCTTATTGGTTTGAGTTCAAGCCCTCCACATGCATCATCCTAGGAGCAATGCCCATGTGTATGTGAGCGGTGGAGTTTGAAACATTTATTTGTGTGGCTGGGAGGTGTGTTTACACAAGTTCCTAGATGAATCCGACTCTTATTGGTTTGATCTCCAAAATCGGACGCTCAGACATTTATCTACGAACACAAGTTGGTTTCAGTTGTCGGTTTTAGGCTCAGGAGCGAAGGACCGGGGTAATAGGACATATATTAGGTGGAGGGTTGGATAAAATTTCCATATAAATAGTGTCTTCTATATTATAAATACAGTCATTTGAACAAGGAACAAAGGACATGGACAACAAGCCGAAACTTATTTCCTTTATCGAGCAAAATTAAGATTAATTCTGAAATGATTAGGTCTATGTTCTCTCAACGAATCTAGAGACTCTTAGCGTATTCGCCATAGCGAATAGAAGAGTGGCCCAGGGGTGGGAAGTGGGCATGGCTGAGTCTGTATAGAATTCCCATACCACATGAATTACTGTGCATTATGTCGGAAAAATTCCGCGCATTCGATTGCACTCCTAAGTAATGTGACAGCCGAAGGAAAGCAATAAGTGGTTTTGAGGTCATCGAAAAATTCGACCGGATTAAGTTAATACTAAGCACAAACATTAACGGTTGAACTAGGTTTTTTTGGTTTAATACTAAGCACGTAACTTACATTTGGGTTGAAATGTGTTTGAAGAATTTAACACCGAGCTTGAAAATTACATCCAAATTTAACTGTGATCAGTGGTATCGTTGAAATTGCTAACTGGTTGAACATTGAAACTTTGGTTTTCTACTGAGAGGAAAATTATAGCCAGGTTAAATTCTAATCCTAGGTTATGGTTTAATACTAAGAAAGAAAATTACATTAATTACAAATTCATCCTTTGGTTGAATACTAAGTTTGAAATTACAGTCGTATTTAATTGCAATCCTTTGATTTAATAATAGCCTATACATTAAATTAACAGTCGGGTTAAACTAAGATGGTTAATATTAATACTAAGCATGAAAATTACACCCTGGACTGCCATTCTTGTGTTTAATACTAGTTATTAAAATTACAACTGTAATCTTTGGATTTAATACTAGCCATGAAAATAACAGCAGGGTTATGTTTTTAGACTTAATATTACAATCGGGTTTAACTACGAACCTTGGGTTTGATACTAAGCATGAAAATTACAGCCGAGTTAAAATCAAATTCTTATTCTTGAACCTCGTACATTATAGTGATGTAAGTTAATATTAACTTATCCAAATTTTTATACTGACATGATTAAAGTTGAATTGTGATTCTTAGATTCAATACTAAACATGAAAATTAATGCTTCGTTGATTTACAGCCTTAGAGTTTCATAACTCGAAACATGAAATTACAGGAGGATTAAACTTTATTCTAAAGTCAATAGCAAGAAAGCAAATCACTCCATTTCTGGCAAAAAATGAGCAGCGCCATATAGCCTATAGGTTTAATAAAATGATTGTAGTGATATGCTTATAAGACGCTGAGTTTGGGTCGGGTGCAATGTACCTAACAGTGTTTTAAAAACGGGATGAGGAGCTAACACGAAAATGGATATGGAGTAGGCCTACGTCATCGCAGAAAGAGAAAAATTGAGGTCTTCAAGTAATCCCTTCACTCGCAGTTTTTACGAGAGCAGCATAACAATAGCAACAAGAAAAATGTCCTCGCTGGAAATCTCTATAGAAGTCTGATGGAGAGATGAAAAAGGCCAAGGCAATATGTCCAACCACCTCCATCCTGATTGGATTGTTTTCTCTCCTCAAAACATATTTGTCAACATGTGCGGTTTGGCGAAGAGGGGGAAAAGAAGAAAGTTTTTAGCAGCAGATTCTTCTCCACGCTTTACCGAACTCTTAATGTTTATCTTCCATTGAGTTCTTTAACTTCCTAACAACTCTGTTTCCAAAGAAGAACAAAGCTCTCTAGTTTTTATAAGCCCATCTCAGATATGAAAGCCTCATGTCAGATTCAGAAGTTATGAAGTATACAACGCAGAGCCTACCTATTCAATAAGCCAACTTAAAAATTATATCACTAAATACCATAAGAATGAAAGATTTATTAAACGTTAATTTCCCCGATCAAAGGTTGCCTTGGTTGTCAAAGTAAATAGTAAATTATAAAGTAAACTTACATACAGAATCTTTAGGAAACGACTACATAACAACGTAATGTCTTTATTGGTTACTAACTGGCCAGATCCAGGTTAATTTAAGTTAGTGAATGTCAGAATATATTAATTTTGTTTAACCCTTTTCGATCTACAATCAAAATTCAAAAACAAATATTTAAATAAAGAATTATAACATAACGACTTTTAAGTTATATACAGCTTTAAAATGTGTATCCCGATTTGGAAATGTCTAGAAGGCCTACAATATCTTCAAAAATCAAATCAAACATAGAATAAGTCATTTTAATGTGTTTAATGACTGTAGACTATTTACTATAAATTCTTCATCAACCTAGAAATAAAATTAAACCATTTATAAATTATTTAGATTATTTGTGGTAAAATATGGTAATGCAATTTATTTCAGCGTTTATATTTAAGTTAAGTTGCGATAAATCAATGTTATATCTAAAAATTAATACACTTTAGTATTTCCTCCAAACTGCTCCCTAAAATATTTAATAATGAATAATAATTATTATTGTTAGGGTTACTATCCAAATTCAAGTTGCTTAGTTTAATCAAACAACTAAAGCTCGTTAAACTTTAAGTTTGCTTTCTAAAAAGGAAATATCCATTATTTAAGAGGAAGCGGAGTAGCGTATTTTACAATGTTAATTGTAATGTAAATTTTCTTAAAAACTACAAGAACTAGGCGCTTGATCTTTTTACAGTTTCTAGATACGTACCCTGTGTCAGAACTGAAACAATGATTTTTCATCAATATGTTTATTTACTGAAATAAGATTTTTTCATTATAACCAATTTTTACAACATTTTTAAAGTGGTATATGACCTGTAAATAGTTTATAGATTAACGGATTGAAAAGATGTTGATGCAATATATGTAAGACATCTGAATAAACAAATCCGCAAAATTTCAAGTTTGTAGTTTAAGTAGAAGCCGAGAAAAGGGCTACATTTTATGTAAAAACAAGTAAACTTACGGAAAACTAGCTTCAAAGTTAAAACATCCCTGCTCCGTAGTTTGGATCTTCTCAGAAAAAATGAGAAAAAGTAGCATGGATATAATTAAAGTACAATTATGGATGGTGCGTCATTTTAAATAGGAAAGTCCAGAGGATAAAATACATTAGTAAAAAGAATCCCAATTTTCATCCAAAAATCAATTGAGCTTCAAAGATGAAACATCCCTGCACCATAATCTGGATCTCACAACAATAAAAAGAAATAGCATGGATAGAATTAAACTACAATTATGTGTGGTACACAATTTTAAAGAGGAAAGTCTAGAGCAGCGGTTCCCAAACTTTTTTGTCCTGGGACCCACCTTCACCTAGAATTTTTTTTTCGCGACCCACTACTACATAACGATAACCAATGTAGACTATATAAAATACTGCACACATTTTTCATATGCCTTTCAATAGTTTTATTGTGTTTAAATGCCTTATATTCCTTATATTGAAAACAAATTTAATTTTTCCCGCCCTTTTCGCGACCCATCGATATTACTCCCGCGACCCACCAGTGGGTCGCGACCCATAGTTTGGGAACCACTGGTCTAGAGAATAAAATACAATAATAAAAATTACTTTTCATGCTAAAACCAATTCTGTTTCCCCGTAATAAAATCCTTGGTCGTTATTTACTTTGTATAAAATAAGTTTATTTTTTACTCAAGGCTGTGATCATTCTCTAATGATGAAGTTTTTTCCACCACACATGGTAGTAAGAGAAAGATGAACCAACTCCTATGGGAAAAGGTGTTATTTCGAGGAAAATCAGGTGCGAGGGGGCAAATCCATCACGTCGTGCCGTGGCAAGAGCCTCGATCTCTTATCATCTGTCATAAAAGAATCCCTCTCTTATCTTGAACTTCGGAAGCAAGCTTGCCTGGTCTCATCTCATTTTTAGCTGTCACGGGAAACAAGCTTATCTCCCTCAATACCATTGCTGTTATTATCATTTTTCTCGTAAGTACTATAGTGGCACCGTATTGCATTTGTTTCATATTCCTCGCATTAAGGCTAGTTTACACGATGACACTAGGTTTCTTAACCACTTTCATGAAAGTGATTTCGTGAAACTAATTAC
The DNA here is from genome assembly GCA_964059195.1 of Ectobius pallidus. NCBI lineage: Eukaryota > Metazoa > Arthropoda > Insecta > Blattodea > Ectobiidae > Ectobius > Ectobius pallidus. Next base: position 104,887,678 of record CAXKWD010000010.1, read on the forward strand.
ACACATTTTCTTTCCAATGCAACCGCACATTTCATGTTATTTCTGAAGTTCAAGTTGTTAAAATCCCAAACAAACGTTTGAAACACGTATTAATACAGGCATTTCACAATTTCCTCACTTCCCCATTTCATTTACGAAATGCGAACAAGCTACATAAGTGTATAATCTCAAAATTACTATTATAGTTTCGTGAAAAGTTGGAATCAGCCGAAACTGCGTAGTGTCGTAACTCATTGTCGCCAGTACATCTAGCGCTTGCGCATTCAAGTAAAAAACAGTTGCAAAACTCAGTTACGAAACCTAATTTCGTCGTGTAAACTAGCCTTAATAGGCAGATAACATTAACATTTCTGTATTTTAAATATTATGGTTTATAACTAGACTTCTGACTTTAGGTAAAAATCCTATTTTAATCCTTAAAAGATATATACGCAAAAACTTAAGCGTTTCATATGTGACTATGCCTGAAACTGGTTCTTTTATAGGACATCAAACAGCCTATTTTGATGTTAGAGCGTAATTATGCCCTTTTACATGTTGTCGTCTTCAAGTACCAAATAAGTGATTTTTTCTACATTTGTGTTATAATTATACATTTTTCAGTTCAGTACATGCCACACTTAATGGTCGAGTAAGGAAAAGCAATGTCTTGTCTTCGTGAAAATAATTCCTTGGACTTACCGAGAAAATTAGTTATTTTTGTTCATACTTCATTATCCAGCGACAAAAGAAAGTTCAGTTCTTCGAATGATTACGAGAGGGATGAATAAGCTAGTGGGCCTAGCTAAAGGGTAATGTATTATGAAGCCAGTTATAATGATCTTTACCTTCTAAAATGTATAAACTCTATGAAATTTCGATGTAAAATAGTGTACTACGTGTAGTGAATATAATATGGGCCCATGTAATCTGCCTGTATATTCTTTCCTCTTTATTCGCCCCATACAAGTAACAGAAAAGCTTCGTGGTGACAATGACCTCAAATGCACTAGCCGACCAAGTCATTGTATAATATGAAAGAGTGCTTGAAATGATTGCGTGCCTGAATGATAAAGTGGCAGTTTTATTTATTTACAGATTTGGAGGACTAAGAACAGTTTATTTTTTCAATCCGAAGTTATAAAACATTTATTTTTTCTCATAACTATTTTATTAACCTACATAATTCATCATGTGGTGTGTTAGTCTGTTCGTAGGCATGCTGATGTTTTTCCACCCATTACCATAGAAAATGAAGCATACATATTATAGCTTCATAAACAAAACGAATAATTTTTACGTTCACACTCATAATTGCATTTAATTAGAGAGTTTCATATTCCATTAACTGAACGCTTCATCATAGTGTAACTTACAATCTGGTTTACTACGCACAAAAATATCAATTAATTAATCTGTTATTACTCGTACATATCACAAAAAATTTAAATGCACAACAAAGCACTGCAGTACAGAATCAGCAAATTCTCCACTGAATCAGCAATTTTAGACTTTAATTAAAGTTGTTATATTTTTTTAAAGCTTAAATAGTCGATATTCATCACCAAGGGGGAAGAACGAGGTTGCTGAAGTCCCAGACTCACATTCAGGTGGTCGCGGGTTCTATCTGAGTGGAGAGACCAACGGGGGTTTCCCGCAACGACTTAATGGGAATCCCTGCACCATGTTTATCTTTTATTAATTTTGGTAACAGCGATAAGCTCGAAACTTTATAAACAACTTTCCTTAGCTATATTTAGCTTTGTACATGCTTAAAATATCACTCTTAAACGAATTAAAACGCGAACTATTGCGAAATTTGTTCTATTGTGCGAAATGTCTTTTAAAAAAAAAGCGCGAAATACGTACCTTTCATGCGTAAATTGTGAAATGTACACAAACATTCATTTTAAAATCATAATATTTTGTTTTAGTTTTTTTTTTCATTTCTTACAGCTTTCTTTCTTTTCTGCTATTTCTATGGCTGCCAAGGAGTTATCGATACATATGATCATTTACAGCAAGGAACGTACACTATCCCTTTTCTTCTAACTCTGCGCCGAGTTAGGGATGCCTATGAATCTTTGATGAAATGCGGGAACGATTCAACAGATTTCATATTTTATCCACAGATGTTGCCAGTTTGGTTTGAAAATGGCTATCTGAAGTTGCTTAATAGTATTTTCTATTGTATTTCTCATTATATTTGTGCATACTGTAAATAATGTCAAAATAGATAGTTAAGACAATTCATAAGAGAACAGAAGAATACAGAAATGGTAAATTTTATGTAGTAGATGGCAGAATGGCAGTAGATGGCAGTGATGTAGTAGATGGCAGTAGATGGGAAGTTTAGTGTAAGTACTGAAAATATTTGTTTCTCGAAATACCAATCAATGTAGAAGGAAGTTAACACTGAAATCATCCAAGTTCTTGTAAATCAGGCATGGTCTCAAATCTTGCTCAAACTAAATTCTGTAGCTGAGATTTTCTGCCGAAATCTTTCCTTCATCTGTTAAAACAAAAGTGTCGGATAAATTTTCTAGCACTGGAATCTCATTGTCACCATTCATTCACCTCGCGAAAGACAACGAAAAACCATCGGCAGTATTAATTCCCAGATGAATGCACAGCCTCATAAGTTGACCTAGTGGTTTCCGTTGTGTTGTTACAACCTATTGTCGTATATCTGCTTAGGGGACGACTATTGAGTCGTCTGTTAGAATTTTATAAAAACCTTGATAGTAGTAAGTTAGTGCAGGCGCGTTTGGTATTGTCATTGAGCCCGTTGAAATATTGATATTTCTATTGAATATCTGTTAACAACAAAAATTGTTATTTCATATAATCCAAGTATAACCTGTCCTAAGGTGTTTAACGACCGTAAATAAAATGCTCAAAAATTTAAAACTCACATCAATGGAATAATACGGAATGGAATAAAAATTGCAATAATTAAAGCAGGCCTAACTCGTGTAATATTGACTTTGTTTATTTTGCCTTCACTTTCATTAATTATTTTCTTGTCCTAAATCTATTGAATAGTCTGAGCAATTACTGTATTCGTTGAGTTCCTATATGTGATGCTATAAGGAGAATATTATATGAAAAATTCTGTAAAATCCCTCAAACATTTTAACCTAGAGGGTGTATGTTAATTTTTTAATATTATATACCGGATTATTTCGTCAACCTAAAAATCTTAAATATAAATCTTAACGCGTATGTGTGAGAAAATTTTGCAGCATACTTTGCACCGTTTGTTTTTACCTTAGTTGAACATAGACGTATGTGAACATTGTACGCACCCTGCACATACTGCTAGTCGCAGACGAACTTTTTTGCCTATAATGTCCTTGGTAAGCCACCGAAATGACTGCTCTGAGTCTGTATATAACTTATGAGACACCGGTAATAGAGCTTCGAGCTGTTCCTTCGGTACAGCTTATAGTTCATAGATTTATGAGCATGAAATTCCATAGTGCAGTAATGAAATGCTACTTCTCAGAGTTCGAATCTAGTGCAGCATACAGTCCATATTAGACAGATAAATCAACCAATATTGTTTAATTGTGTCTGCTATGTATCGCCTTAAATAACGAGCTTAGTGTAAAGTAATTTACAACGGTATTGCGTTATTTCATGAAATTGCATTACACATTCTATCATCCCGTGTATAACAGTTAAACTTCATGTAGCCATAGTTAAATTGGGTTCAATTTCCCGAGGGATTTCTAGGATTACTGTTTTGTCTTATTCCCATTGCTCGTTTCCCAACTAATTGGAAAAGTGAGATGTTCTGTCTATGTGTGACTGCTTCTTGCTTAGTACTTTCCATTGCTTTCTATTAACGTTGTTCTGTTTCTTGCTTAGTGCTTTCCATGGTCTTCTAAGAGGGAAAATCAAATGAAAACAGCAATTAATTTTTTCCCACTATTTTACTGCAGGAAGAATTTTTGCTTGTACATTATTTTTCTATTTAGTCCCCTCCTAGTTCAACGCACTTAAGCCATCGGATAGGAAGTGCTTCGATACCGCGTGAGATTTTTTGTTTGTTGACGCTGTAGCCACTCATGCACCGCCGATTGGACGTCTTCATCAGACATGAACTTCTACCCTCCAAGGTGCTCCTATTAATGGGGAAAAAAATCTGGAAATCCGATAGCGTCAAAGCGAAGGAGATTGCTGAGTGCAGGTGTTTTGCTGCAACATGATAACGCCCGTCCTCATGCTCCTCGTGCAACAATGAAAACCGTCGACTACATTCGCCATAATCGCCAGACTTGGAACCATCAGATTTCCACATCTTTGGTTCATTAAAGGATCACCTTGGAGGCCAGAACTCCAAGTCTGATGAAGACGTCGAATCGGTGGTGCACGAGTGGCTACAGGGTCAACCAAAATAATTTTTCTCACGCTGTATCGAAGCACTTCCTATCCTATGGCTTAAGTGAGTTGAACTAGGAGGGGGCTAAGTATAAAATTAATGAACAAGCAAACATTCTTCCTGCAGTAAAATCGTGGGAAAAAATGAATCGCGGTTTTCATTTGATTCTCCCCCGTATAAACTTTGTTCTTGTATAGAGGTTAAATAAATTGATAAACGCGTGCGAAACCGCAGGCCACTTGCTAGAATCCAATACGCGTTGAATGAATGGAATTGTCTGCGAAACACCATAAAAAATTTTACTCTTACGAAAAAGTTCCATACATCTATTAAAAGAAGCATAAAATATAATAATTACGTTAAATGAAATGAAATGTAATAACTATAAAATTATTTCTTTATATAGAGACTACAGAAATCCATTCTGGCCAGAAATAAGATATTGTAAAATAATCAGAGCAGGAAAACGGGCTTAATTCTCTGCAACAGACTGCGTGAGTTCGGGGCACAGAACTGTTAGATCCCATAATTCATTTCACATGGAGTGCTGCGAAAGTCTCTCTTCTGCTTTGCTCAGAGTGTTTCATTTACAAACTGTATAATGTAATCCAAGTTCGCTGAAATATCGACCAGAGCGCCTGCTTGCTTACTTTTAATATTATTTACATTTCATTTAGCGGCAAACGTTGCAAACTAATTAATTTGATAAATTCCAAGAATTTCCACTTCATTTGAATTCCAATGGAATCTAGATATACCGAATCTGATAACGGAATAGGCCTACTTAATGAAATTTGCAGGATTTTTAGCAGTGAGTTACATCAACAGAAGTAAAAGTTCCATTCTCAAGGTGATATTTTCTGTTTCTGTATAACTAAGTATCAGCTTGATTTTATTAACAATGATTAAAAAAATTATATGATATCTAATATGACTTTTTCTACCGTACATATTCCAACATCTGCTATATTGCGAGCTGCTATATTGCGAGAGTGTGTTTTCATTTATATAATCCTTTTTCAGAGACGTATTATTCGTGAGGCAAAACCTGAATTTGTGGATGATATGAATTTATAACCACAATTCAGAAAATGTATTGGTAAACATGTTTCAAAATAAAAAATTCACACCGAACTATCATAGCATCCAGAATGAGGCTGCACATCGAGTAGTGAAGCTTCAGTTTTCCATTCGTGCTACCAAAGTAGCATAGGCCTATTATGCGACCTGCCGTTTAAACTCTTAGGTTTTCACTTGACCAAACAAAAAAAAACATAATAATTTAAATTAATGTAATTTACCTGTAAAAGATCAAGTTTTAGTGATTCAGGTCCAAGCTTTTTCCTCTTCGTTTCGAAAATTGTACTCTTTCAATGTCAAATCATAACATGCATGGATGATTTTCCACAGTTAACCTAATTCTATGTTAATTTCTCATTTTCCGGCAGTTTTCATGACATTTTGTCATAGGCCTAATCTACAGTTACCCCAAGCGAATATGCGCTGAATTTTCTTAAAAATTAGAAAAAAAAGATGTGGTACCAGTAGGCCTATATCAATTTCAAATTATTCGCAGCGACCCACTGGAGACCATGAGTGCCTTATATCAAATCACTCAGCAATCATCTCTGAACAACCTCGGAAAGTTTGTCGGTAGTGTTCTGATCTACTCTGTATATGTAGGCTATATGCGTGATCATTAAATTTGTATCTACAGCTGTACAAATAGGTACTAATACACTCAGAAGTTTAAAACACCGGCACCATCTAAGAAAACTATTGTCAAATTGAGTTTTATTTTAGGGAATATGTGAACCCCAAGTCTTAGGCCTATTATTATTGTTGTTAATAATTTATGTTATTATATTTCATATTATTGACATCATTAATATTCATATTCATAGAGTTAAAATGAGAACTGAACTTAGTGAACACACTGTATAAGAAATGTCAGATGGTTTGCGGTGCGGAGCGCGTGAATTCGGTCACGGCCTGCTTTGGGGTAATTGATTTCCCGCGATCGGCAGCTTCCGCATCATTTGCCACCGACACCAACACTATTCTTTACTGGCCGCATGCGATGCATTATGTTGCCGTCCCCAACTTGCATAATGTGAGGGCTTTATTGTCCCTCGATTAGCTTTGCTAATTATTGTTGGTTTAATTAATTAAAACTCTATTGTTTGACTCTAATTTTGAAATACATCAACTATCCTTTCTTTCGAATCTTGTTAGCAATATATTATACACTCTTCTTCTTTTTCTTCTTCTTATAGTAATAATAATAATAATAATAATAATAATAATAATAGTCTTATTATATTATATTCATTGATATGCAGGTAAATCGAAAAAGATTTTGAATAAACACTAATGACTATGGTAGTAGTAAACTCAGCAAGTTTTGGCATTCGATTGTATAACTTAACACTTAAAAAGTAGGTTCTGATTTTCACACTGCAAACTTCAGTAATCCTTTTAAGGCCTTTGTAAAATATATGCTTCAAATTTAACGTTTCACTAACATTTTCTTCTCTATTAACGTGTATAACTGTATATTTACATTTTCTTTTCTTACGTAGTCTTCTAGAGTAGGCTTGGAAAAATCAACTTTACTAGTGAACGAAACTTGAACTTAGATGCATGTATCTTCCATAACACTAGCAACAATGGTTGCTCGGAAGGAAATCGCTCATTAGTAGGCCTGTTCTAATTTGTAGCAAATATATTGCCATCGTGAGTAATAAGATTACTTTCAGTTTTTCTTGCTTTTTGGGTAAAATTAGGAATAATCATGGCAAATATCTACACTAAAACGTCAACACTTCCGTAGCGTGCATCACAACTTATCTAGTGATGCAATCGCAGCGCTAAAAAAAATTCAGCAACAACTACATGTAAGTTAAAACTGGTGTGGAGAAATCTATTTGTCTATTAAGCCTTCAAATAAACCAGTTTAAAATTGTTCCAAGTTTAACCATAATTGTAGAAAATGGCCCTTAAACTCTTACTTTGCAGTCCACTATTATTGAATTATAAGTAAAATGTTATTTAATATCACCTACGCTAAGAAATTGTTACGAAATTATAAATTAAATATTAATTAATTTTACGTATTGTAAAGAGTGTTTTAACCTCATACTATCTGAACTCACGACTTAGCTATTAGGCCTAATCCTATTTTCATTCCCTATGGTAAAGGAAAGAAAAGTAAAAGGACTGTGTGATTGATGATGATTATATGATATATCGATAATCGATTACAATTGTTTGAATTACAAATGGTCATGATACAACCCGAAGACAGCACATGTAGTATCGGATAACGATCATTCTACAACAGTCACCTTTGTTCTTATTGTGCCGAGGGAGTGGAGGTAGAAAGCACGGAAACTTTACTAATCTCATAAATAGGATTTGTGTGACTACGAAGCTATATATTTTACTTACAAGTCGCAGAGTTCCTCCAATTTATTTCAAGTTATTTCAAGTTATTTCAACGACAGTAAAGAGTTAAGGTTATTAGATCACAACCTGCACGCAGAGAACAATAATAAAACTGCTACAAGGTAGATTCTGTTTCATTTTGGACTGTCAAACTCTGGGATTTCGCAGTGGATTTATTCTCCCAGTTGCGCATTCCAAGTGCTTCGGATGATTTTTATTCATAGTAGAACTTCAAAATGCATTACTTGGCTGCCCCATTATACCCCACTTTCGTACTTTTGCTACATCGCATTTCTGCAGAAAATGCGGGCAATTTATGCACATACTATTTCAGCAGTATTGGCATCACGTGATCGCCGGGCCGTATGAGTTGTATGAAGAATGTAAAAAAAAAAAAAAGTAAAGCGTTCCCTATTACAGACCATGGAGGCCCAGAGGGTTCCAGGAGGTTAGGCTCCCAGATTTTTAGACATCGGCACATGAAGGTTACCTGTCAGCCTTACGCACCGGCCGCCTTTACCCCCAGGATTGCTCCTGGTACTCATTTCTGTTAAAGGCTGAGTCGACCCCAGGGCCATAGTGCCACCAGAAGGATTAGGCCAATTGAAAAATTCAAACGACCTCATCGGGGATCGAACCCGCGACCTCTCGGTTTGTAGCGCAGCGCCTCAACCACTACGCTACGGCGTACCCCATGAAGAATGTAAGAACAATATTAATATCAAGCCGAGCTACAATAGTAGGCCTACATTAGAACCGTTAAGTTGTCTGCTATCTTGTAATTTTTCCTGATGTGATCAAAACGGAGGCATTCTATACTCACAGAATGCCTCCGTTTTGATCACATCAGGAAAAATTACAAGATACCAGAGAACTTAACGGTTCTCAATAATGTAAAAATGTTCAAAAACGTTGTATTATATTTAAAAGATATCCATGTTTATAGTAAAATTTAAATGTTATATCTTCTTTTATAATACTATGTAACCATAAACTAATATTGTTCTAATATGTATTACTGCTTAATATATGTAATGTAATATGTAATGTTATTATCTGTACAGTCGCGATTAGACTCCTATGAGTCAAAGCGACAATAAATAAATCATTAAACAAATAGTACATTAACTTATGCCATGAGCCTATAGTGGCATTTATTAATACACTAGTATGTTTTATGAAACGAGCAAAGCTAGTTTCATAAATTTCATACGAGTGTATCAGGAAATGAGCGTAACAAAATTCACTTAGGTAACAGAAACCTCCAATTGGAGGCCCTAAGCCCTAGCACTAGGGGATATAAGAAACTAGAGTTTTAATGTATTCACTGATGGATTGTTTAAGCTTGAAGGTGATTTCGCTGTGCTGTCTTTTTATAACCTGTAACGCTGCGCTGTGCTAAAGGAACGGTAAAACCTACATATTCGTTGAATCGTATTACACAGTCAGTGTATGCCTATTCTGTGAAATTGGCATATGTTTTTAAGCATTTGTTCTGTAATTAATTATTTATAATAAAGGACTGTGTAATGGTGAACCTAATTACTTAGCTATAAAGTCCAGTTTTCTACCTTTGTCAAAGTTGGGAAATGCGAAAGTTTCTTCCCCCTTTTCCCTTTTTTGACAGAAACCATAAAAATTGGAATCACTAATTAGAAATACTTAAATAATATATTATGGTACGAGCCTATAATGGCATTTAAGATAATGGTATTTTCATAAGAGTGTCTTAATTAACATTATACGCAAGCTGCTTACGCCTGTTTTTATTCGACCATAATTTAGGTCTGAGTTTTGAGTTTTTAGAATAGTTTGTAATTCATCAAACGAATCGGCTGACCTCGGCGATCAGCTGTTAGTAGGTTCTCGTCTTTTTGTGATAGATGGAAGGTGACGGCGTTAAGGGAACTCAGGGCCTCTCTGGTTATTTTACCCTCAAAGCAACGCACATTAAAACAGGCTAAGTGAACACAATTTCGGATAATATTAAAATTAACACGAAAAGAATTGATTTTATATTAAATACAGGACATTTATTGTGCATTTGAATTGCTACTTTTAAGACTTTAATATTGTTCCGTATTTGATATTAATCGATACCACTACAGTGTTATTATGAAATTCAGTATCTTAATAGATATCATTATGATACTGTTACGCCACATCCAATAAGCGTATTATAATACGGTTGAACAAAAAATATATACCGGTAGCGATTTCACAGAATGTACTGGCAATTATTGATGCTTTCACATTATTCACTAACCAGTTAGGTTGTTGAAGTGTTTAAAAATAAATATACTCAAATTAAAATAGTTTTACACGAGGATTTAAGAAAAGCGCAGATGACGACCACAAAGATGGTAAAAATTCAAATCTGTTTTATATTTTTACATTTGAACTATTTTTCAATTCATCTTTCCACATGTCATATTGTTAAAAAAAATTATAAAAGTAAAATTAACATTTAATTAATTCCACTTTTGTATTTATTTGTTGGTTCAGGTATTTTAAGATTAATTTTAGCTTCAAAGTTGAACCATAATCGCTAGCATATATCATTTGTTTCCTTGTTACGAACTGATCGCCTATGGGGCTTTGGATCGAGATATTGAAACGGAACTTTCTGTTCAACTTTAAAATAGTACGTTTTAATTAAAGTAAAACTCAACAAACTGCAAATTATATATAGAGAGGGAGAAAGAGTCAAAAAGGGGTCAGGGAGGTGAAGTGGATAATAAATAATAGGATGTTCTGAAGAACGCTGAAGCGATCCGGAAGATTTTCAGTGAAATTTGTTTAACAGTTAATAAACAAACAGCGTATCATTCTAAATATATCGTCACACTAAGGAAGGAACCTACTGGTAATGCTGGACTGGTTGTTCATAACAAGATTTTGAATAATGTAAATATATTCATTTAAGTAACCTGGTTCAATGTATTAAATCAATAACATTGTACTTTTTGCTGCTTGGTTGAAATCCGAGTTGTTGAATGCCAATGAAGTAGCTTAGTTAATTAGTTAGCTGGTTGGTTAGTTGGTTAGAAAGGTAGTTGGTTGGTTATTTGGTGGTTAGATAGCTAGTTAGCTAGTTAGCAGTTCGTTACTTAATCTGTTTAGGCTTGTTGGTTTGTTTCTTCTGTGTTGTTGGTTTCTTTGTGTGTTTGTTTGTTTGAAAGATTAAGGGGGGATATCTAAGAAAAAATAGAGCAGAGAATGAATCTAACAAAATGGTATTCTCACTATCGGAAATAGAAATTTACTCTCTTGTTTAAAATAACTATGACTGTGTACAAATTTCCACTCAGCCGACTCTGGAAATTACAAAAGCTCTAGTAACATCTATTGCATTTCACATCCCGTGTGTACTTCAACTCCAAAACATCCAATAGCGAGCATTACCTTTCACTTTCAGAATTCTTGAAATGCAGCTAATGTGCCTCTAAAATATCCAGGGGTAGCATTACATTCCCTTTTAGAAACAAAGATAAACAAAAACATTCTTCTTACTTTGCTGCATAGAAGGAACTGGCTATGTTTATAAAGGGAGACGTGAAAGCACATTAAGGACGAAATATTGTGCAGAACTAGGCCTATTGCACGAACCTGCGCATTATAAACTGTGCTTCTGTGGACCCTAACTTCTCGTTAGACTCTAAAAGCTAGGCTGGCAACACGATAGGCCTACAGGTGGAAACCTTTTTCCAAACAATATTTGCTGATGTTTTCCTTTCTCAATATAGCGTAAACAGAGCATTGTAGAGTAATCTGATTTTATATTTACATATAGGTCTTCTACTTTAAAAAGAGGACTTCTGCGTTGTCTAGAACATTTCCGCGCCGACTATAGAAAGTGGATGAATTGCAGGAGTGTTCATTCAGTTGTCTAGCCCTCATTCAAAACCGTAATATTCGCCTGAGTTTATGGATGAGATGAGTAGTTTATATGTACGCTTCAGGAATGTGTTGAATAAAATGTTTCAAATCGCTTTCCACCGATAGGACGCGGGATCGAATCTCGGTGAGCCCATGTTGGATCTACGGTGGACAAAATGGTATACTTTTAACTTACACATACATAAATGAGCATCAGATCTCTAATAAATTATAATTATTAAATAAAACAGCCATCGTCAAGTACTCAGCAGTCCAGTTTGGAGCTTGTCTGCGTAATAGGGAGCAATGGAAAGAGGAGCAAAGGGAAAAAATGTTCCTCAACGCAGCTGCGGGCCAAGTTCAGTCCAGTCGGGTAATTTGTATCGCAAAATTACTCCAGTTCAGTAACAGAAGCAGCTACTGATTTACAAACCGGCCTGCTGCTCAGCTTTCCTTCTGGTAGATACTAGCGGGAATGGAGCAGGTGAAGTCGACTGGCTAGAGCTGCGTGCTGATGATGGCTGATATAGCCTAAACCGCCATTGCACTTGCGTTCTCTCTATATTTGCAATATTCCTCTTGAAGTTCTCTTACAGAATGACCATGGTCTGCCGTCATAGTGAAATTCTCTGCCTAACTCTGGTGTAATAGCTGTTTTGTTTTTGTTTGTTTTAACTTTCGTTCATTAACTGTCTGCAATATCCTTAATGAAACTGAATAACGAAACATGTGATTAAATTATTCTATATTCTTCATATCTTCGTATATAAGCAGTGGCTTATCCAGAAAATAATTCCGGGGAGGATCGAAAGTGCCGGGGGGGGGGGGTTTGGGGGCTCATCCCCGGAAAGTGTTTAAAACTGAACTAATGAAAATCACATTTTACGCTATTTTAGCACTGAAAAATTAGTTAGGAAATTTGTTTGCTGTACTCTAAGAAATGCCAACTTAAACAAGAAATCGTTACCTATAATATGTCTCAAGTAAGTTTGATCCTGTTCAAAACAAAGAACAGTGACTGTCATAGTGGCAGCTGTTGTACACATGACAACCCATCTCATCGCCGTGATAATGGGTAGTTTGTTTATTCTCAGTACAACTCATTTCCTCTCTACCTTGAACAATGAATCCTTTATGTTTTGTTTGCTGATTGATATACTATAATGATAACGTTGCCAATGAGAGTTTATTTCACGTGTAAATGTTTTTATTGTTGCATGAACTTACGAACACTCCTAATCCGTTGGCAAGCCACACCCTGGTAATGGCGCATGCTAATCTCATTAACCAATCACGTTTTGTCACATGATGCGAACTCTCCGTGAGTTCTCCTCCCTTTTGTTTTGAACAGGATCAAACTAGCCTGAGATACAGTATAAGTTATAACACATACCACTATTTATAAGAAAAGTTAAATAGCAAATGGAGCAGTGGAAATAATAGGCCCACATTTACAAGTTCAATATTTTATTATTAATAAAATAATTAAATATTTTACTAAATAGAGCTTAAAAAACTTTAAAATAATTTTAGGTTTTTATTTCTGGGGAGGTCCGGACCCTTTGGACCCTTCCTTACGCCACTGTATATAAGTTTTTTTACTAAGTAAAGTAATACCGCTAGCGGGGTAACGTGTGCAAGCTGATTGAAGGAAGAGCTTAGTAACGATCCGCACCCCAACCCCCGCCCGGGGTAACATCCAGTTACTGCATCAGTTTGCTTTTACGTGCGGTACTACTCCTCCTCGAGGTAACTTAATCACTTAACCCTGCTCTGTTGCATACCCTCACTCAGAGAGTCTGATAATATTCCAGTTTGCCATACTTGCACCTTAAATTAATATTACACTATGTAGGCCCATAGCGCATATGCTATATTCTAGTGGAATTATTCAAATGGAGTTTCAACCGCAGTATCCATTCCCAGGTAGTGGGATAAAAAATGCTTTCTTAACCCTTCTGCCTCACTTTCTCCCACTCTTGTTCCCTCTCTCTCTTTCTCTTCGATATCTTCCAGTCTGCCCCTCACCATTGCTCCATTTTATTTTATGCTCAAACTTCTAATTTTCTATCCTGGTCTCATTTTTATGTCCCATTTTCTCTCATAGTTCAAATTCTCTCCATACCGTATCTCAAGATAATCTATTTCATTTTTCTGTAAACTCCATCTCCTAACAATTATGCTCTATCTTTGAAGGCATATTCTTCAAGTCTCATTTTTCTTTCTTCTTACATTTTCCTCACTTTTAAAATCGCATTCTCTCTCTTTCTCTGTCTCCGCTATCTTGCGTTTTCTCTTTTAATATTTCATTTACCCGGTGCCCTATCTTCTCCTGATTTCCTTTCCATGTCTCATTTTCTTGTTTCCTTTTATCTCTCATTTTCTTGTTTCCTTTTATCTCTCATTTATTAGAATGTTATCTTACTCTCAAGAAATTCTCTCTGTCTCATTTTTGGGGTTTTGGAGTTTTTTTCTTTCTTCTTCTTCTTCCTCGCCATACTTAAAAAATACCTTGTCTGTTTTGTCATATTAGGCCTTCATTTCGTCGCACATTTTCAGGTTCTCTTAGAGAAAATATCTCTGTCTCGCGCTTCTCTTTACTTCATTTCCATTTTTTTTTGTACTTTCTATAGCTCACGAAATTCTCTATAGGTTTATATCTTATAGCCTCTCCTATTCTATCGCCATTAATTGATTTTCTCCATGTTTCATTTTCTCTCAAAACCTCATTAAACCTCTAATTGTTAATTTCATTTCCTCTTCGTGTGTCGAATCTCTACAAGTGCTACTGTCGAATGTCTCATTATAGCTGAACTAACTTTCTTGTTTTCACTCAGTCTCCTTGATTGACTCTCTCACTACAGATCAACTCACTTCCTCCTTTCCTCTTGGTATCTTGCTTTCTCCTGTTTTTCTTTATCAGCCATTCTAGTATTGAAGTTTACTACTACTTTCCACCTCTGTTGTTTGCATTTTTTTCGTGAGAATTGCCTCCGTAGACAATAGGTATGCAAGAACTACTTTTGTCAGTCTGGGTGGCGAAGTATTATCGCCTGACTTTCTGTGCCCAAGGTTGCGGGTTCGATCCAGGCCCAGGTCGAAGATATTTATGTGTGCATAATGTGACAGGTTCATGTCTGTAGATTTACAGGCATGTAAAAGGAACTCCTGCGGTACAAAATTCCGGCACATCGGTGACGGTCACAGGCCTAAGTTGCAGTATATCCCCGTCGTTAAATAACCATAGAACGTACCAAAATTACTTGCAGAAGAATAAACTTGATCCACTGATGACTATTTTACTTCTTCTAGTATTCGTCTTCCTCATGCAAGCAAGAGTCTCCACGAATACAGTCAAAATTTTTGTGTAGTATTTTATGCACTTTATATGGTTGTTTATTACCTTCTGAACGTTTATGCATTTCGTATTAAAGTGCTTACTGCATGTCTGACAGTTACACACAAAGGAAATTAAAGTTTAATGGTAAAAGTTTAATGTAAACTGTATGACTGTAGCTACGCCATAAACCCATGAAGTATGGCGTATAAGGTAGCATGCATTAGATTGTAACCAGCACTGTACAGCATTTCTAGGAAGCATCTCGTTTGAAATGAAATCGCTGCTTCTACAAGCAACAGGATTTTCATCCACATTTACTGCAATCCTTTATTCTATATACAAAGATAAACTTGCCTTCAACTGCTACAGGAAGTTTCTGCTTAAACTAATGCAATATTTTGTTCAAGATGCTCCTGCAGTTGTTTAATTGTTATATTTTCCAATTTCCATGTGAGGTCTGTAATATGCCAAGTAGGCCTACATTAATTATTTCTACATGCACAAAACTAATGACAATACGCTTATTCAAATTGAAACTTAAATAGTATCTGTAGTAAAAAATAAGTCTAGTGCCTAAGTCTAGTACCAGTCTAGTATCAAATTTATAATTTTTTGCATAAAATATATAATACGAGTATTACGAAAATCTTAATACATTTTACTCATTGAGGTTACTGTACAATTCTTATGTTTATAAATATTCCATAAAGACCTGTAAGACATTTATCTCTTTGCAGTTTCTCCCTAAATATTTTTCTCTTTACATTTTATCACTAAAATTGGCTGTCTTTTGGTAAGTTAATTAAATTACATTACTTAAGACGAAAAATTACGACTCTTTTCATCGTTAGTTTACACTAAATCATACGTATATTTACATTATGCTTGTACGTAGTATAGAGAAGTCATCATGATGAATAGATTATTATTTTCATTTAAGGTAATCGGCAGTGTTATAGTTTCCACAACCGAAATATACATCATACATACCTAAACACATGTACATACAAATAAATGTCTTTTTTTGAAATTTTTTCCTTCTTAAATCTCTACCTAAAAGTCATCTTGTTGTAGTCCTTTCAATTCCATAATCTTTTTCACTCCGTTCATCATTTTTTCGCGTGGTCTTCCTGTCCTGTTTCTTCCCGCTCGTTCCCATCGCATACTTCTTTTGACTATGTTCTATCTACATGCCCATACCATTATAATCTTGTTGTATTCACGTTTTTTTATTATGCCATTCTCTATGTTCATCTATTATAATTGTAAGTTTTTTTAATCCTTTCTCTCCTTGATTTACTGGCCGCTTGTCTCCAATAATCAATTTTTGTGGTTTTTAATTTGTTTCTTTGTCTTCTACTTACCTTCCACGATTCTTCTCCTAGTATACTTTCCGCTAGTCCTTTATACGAGTATATTAATTTGATTTGCAAAATATTACTGCTTCAAAGTACTTAATTTAACATTCTAACAACTCTATTAAACAAACAAACAAATAATAATAATATAATAATAGTAATAATAATAATAATAATAATAATAATAATAATAATAATAAAATCAGGTAAACTGATGTAACAAAGTGCCAGTATGTTTTTTTAATCAGTTATGACTGCAATTATGATATGCAGAATGTGTTTTTTTTTTTAATTTATTTCCAAGTTAAGCTCCAGATTTATTCATTACGCAGGGCTTATGGAAGAAGAAAGGTCTACCATCTCGGCCACCTGGGTAATTTTAACGGTCTAGTTGGATAAGTGCATGTGAATCAATATGTTTTTTGTCATAGCTACCTGTATTTTAATTTCCAAGGCCTTATACGATCACAGTAAAACAATAGGATATGTTGTCAAGATAACTGATTTTCATTTTTTTTATAAATTCTTTCGAATACGTATATTACCATAAAATAGACACTAAATTGAGCATTACTCCGAAACAGTTCAACCGATTTTATCCATTACTAGCTGAAAAGGCCCGGCGTCGCCCGGGCTTTGTATTTTTTAATTTGAAATTAACTTATGAAGGACTTTATGTATGTAGAACTTGAAATGAAGAAAAAGATTTATCACACTCAAACTATTGCATCAGAAAACGCTGGATATAGCTTTTTATGGCTCATAGAGGATGTCGAAAGCTGCATTCCGTTGCTTCTACACATCATGCTTGGGAGGGGTTGAAATAAGAAGAAACACAAATTACATAAGATTGTACTGACTTGACGGAAAATTTTATTTCTCATTCTCATGTTACTATACAATCGTTTCGGAGCTGAAATAAAAGAGAAATGCAGTATCACTTTCATACTTTCCTCCCCTAGAACCCGGGACATAATATACTGCGAGCATAGGACTCAAAATGTTCCATCCCATGCTTAGGGCCTATGATAAACATCCCTATTTCTCAACTAATGCAAAGCCTACAGGTATGGATAACTTATCAGCGGAAAGGATTATTTATAGACTTTTGATATAGCATACTCACACACTTAAGTTGTCCCTCTTATTCTACATCAAAATGTGAAGTGAGTAAATATTTCTTATGTCGAGGGTAGAGAAAGTTATGTGACTACATCACACTGTGCTTTATTTTCGTGGATTTCATTTTCAGTCATTATTTTCGCCAATATATTACATCGATGGAATCATAATTCGTTAAAGCATTAGGCTATATACTTGCCAAGGCCCTATGTAATCATAGTAAACAATTTACTGTTGCCATGTGAACTAAACAGCAATTCATTTTTTCAGTATAAAATTCTCAGAAATTATATAATTTTCAAGGGAAGGAGTATTTTGTTTGAATTTTAATGTCGACAGCTATACTTCCCGGGCTTAACTGGGTATGTGTGCAAAATGTCGTGTAAATTGGTAAAGAAATGTAGATTTGTATAAGGAACAAACATACATACATACATACATACATACACACTTTCGATTTTATATATTAGACTAGCTGAAAAGGCCCGGCGTCGCCCGGGATTTGTATTTTTTAATTTGAAATTAACTTATGAAGGACTTTATGTATGTAGAACTTGAAATGAAGAAAAAGATTTATCACACTCAAACTATTCCATCAGAAAACGCTGGATATAGCTTTTTATGGCTCATAGAGGATGTGGAATGCTGCATTCCGTTGCTTCTACACATCATGCTTGGGAGCGGTTGATATAAGAAGAAACACAAATTACATAAGATTGTACTGACTTGACGGAAAATTTTATTTCTCATTCTCATGTTACTATACAATCGTTTCGGAGCTGAAATAAAAGAGAAATGCAGTATCACTTTCATACTTTCCTCCCCTAGAACCCGGGACATAATATACTGCGAGCATAGGACTCAAAATGTTCCATCCCATGCTTAGGGCCTATGATAAACATCCCTATTTCTCAACTAATACAAAGCCTACAGGTATGGATAGCTTATCAGCGGAAAGGATTATTTACAGACTTTTGATATAGCATACTCACACACTTAAGTTGTCCCTCTTATTCTACATCAAAATGTGAAGTGAGTAAATATTTCTTATGTCGAGGGTAGAGAAAGTTACGTGACTACATCACACTGTGCTTTATTTTCGTGGATTTCATTTTCAGTCATTATTTTCGCCAATATATTACATCGATGGAATCATAATTCGTTAAAGCATTAGGCTATATACTTGCCAAGGCCCTATGTAATCATAGTAAACAATTTACTGTTGCCATGTGAACTAAACAGCAATTCATTTTTTCAGTATAAAATTCTCAGAAATTATATAATTTTCAAGGGAAGGAGTATTTTGTTTGAATTTTAATGTCGACAGCTATACTTCCCGGGCTTAACTGGGTATGTGTGCAAAATGTCGTGTAAATTGGTAAAGAAATGTAGATTTGTATAAGGAACAAACATACATACATACATACATACATACACACTTTCGATTTTATATATTAGATGAATAGACGTCTTCCCATGGACATTATAAATGTGTATACCAAGTTTCATAAAAATCCGGTACAGCGTATTTGAGTTACCGCGTCTTTAAAATATACACTAAATTGGGTTTTACTCCGGTACCGGTCAACAGATTAGGTTCAAATTCAATAAGGCACTTCTTATGGACGTCATAAATGGGTATACCAAGTTTCATGGAAATCCGATACAGCGTATTTGAGTGATGGCGCCTTTCTATTAGAAAGGCGCCATAATCTATTAAAATAGGCACTAAATTGGGCATTACTCCGGTACCGGTGAACCGATTTGGTTCAATATCAATAGGGTTCTTCCCATGGACATTATAAATGTGTTTTCCAAGTTTCATGAAAATCCGAAAAAGCGTATTTGAGTTATGGTGCGTACAGACACACGGACAGACAGACGGACAGACGGACAGACAGACAGACGGACAGACATTTTTTCGTCCACCACACAATCTCATAAAGTACCATACTGGCACTTAATAACAATGAGAACAATACAATAGCTGTCAAAGAGAACTGAATTGCTATCATTGCAAACTCTTAAAGCTATATGCATGCCAATTACAATAGAAACTATGTCATCAGCCAGAAATATCCTCGCTGTAAAGAGTAGTTCATTGCATCGCAGTCCCGGCGCTGCTTTCCACTCTGAGTAAAAAGGACGCATCGTTTCTCTTGTTCGTCTGCAGCAATTAATTTCCTTTGTTTTTGTCAGAAGCTAGCTATGCCGAAGAGGCGTACATCTTACTGACTGACTCTGTAATTTTACTTGAAGATCTAATTAAGTTTTATTACCTACTTAATGTCGTATAGAGCGTGTATACACCTTTATATCACAAGTACAAGCAATTAAACTACTCGCTAGAAACTTGAAGAAACTTTAAGAAACTTCTCGAAAAGTAATGACTTCACATTCACGACTTCATATACAAACGGCCTTTGAGAGATCTAGTTTACGCTTTTACACTCATGTCTTTATCTTGTTACACTTCAATCGTGTTTCCAACAGGGACGTAGCCACGATTTTGGTTCGGGAGGGGCCCACCCGGGGTTCTGCGGGGTGGTAACCCTATTTATAAAAATAAAATTAAGTTTTCAATATTTTATTTTTGTCAGTTGCAAAGAAAATAGCTTTTTAAAACACATACCACAGTTTTTACTATTCCAAAAAAATAAGCAAGAAAGGCAAGAAATTAAAATTTGAAGGCTTATAACAACTGTTAATACCTGGCCTACTGTCAGTCTAATATAAAATTCACTTTATTTAAGAATACTAAATGAGAAGTACATTTTAATTCAGTGAAATGAAAAGGGGTTACACAATTATGCATTATTATAAATTTAGCTTAAGTAATATTTTATTTAAAAGCTTAAACAGTGTATCCATAGTGATTAAATAACAATAACTTTTAACTCTTTTAAAATATTCACTTAACGATATTTTGGTTACACAAAATGGTAAAAAATAATTTAAGCTAAGTTTGTAGCCTACAATTAAAACGACAATTTAATTTGGCAAAATAAATTTATTTTAAAAAATAACTTTGGTAATGGGCTTAACCAATGTTACATTTCAATTTTACAATCCTTGTTTAAAACCTAAATATTTACCTATTCAATTGTTGTATTAACATTTTTTTCAAATCGGGGAGGGTATGGGCCCCTCGCGGATTTGGGTATAGGCCCTGGATTCCAGCTTGTAAAAATGTGAAGTTGTCGGGTTCGATATGACAGGATGAATCATAATCCCCGTCTATTCAAAGTAGACGGATTTGCATTTGTCTTGGCCAAAGGTTAAGGTTGAAATAATTCCGTTTGTCGAATTCATTAAAATACCGTATTGTAATAGGCCTACGTCCTGTAGTTCTCTCAGACAGCTTTCAATTTAAGTGAAGCTCCATTCAACTCTGCCATCGCCAGTGAACCACTTGAAGGCATAATATGTGAGATTTATATGCTACAAAATTATTAAGATAGAGGTCTGAAATGTTGTTCTTATACCTTCCCTTTATGTGAAATAAGTCTGCGAATTTCAAAAATAAGTGGCATTTGAATAGAATAGAATAGAACAGAATAGATTTATAGGCCTATCCAATTCATATCTTCTGTAAAAATGGTGCAATTAATTGTGTTCGATTATTTTTTTTTTATATATATTTAGAAAAAATCAATTTTAAATGTAAACCTAAGGCAAAATTCTATTTTCTTTTATTAGCCTATGTAAATTCTTTCAGAACTGAATGTATATTAATATAAGAATTCGACGGGTGATATCAGTGGTTTTGCAAAATTGAAGTCAGTGAATATTTTTTATTGGAATAGCAGGGTTACCTTAAAAGGTAATCATAATACGAGAGTAAAATCCCTCATATTTTAGTATAACGCGTTATTTCACTCAATTTATATATCTGGTTTTGTGCCTTTTTTGTGGTGACCATATATATGTCAGTAGCAATGAAAAAGTTAAAAGTTCAATTTTATAGACTACGCATGACATCTAATTTAAAACTCTTCACTTTATTTTTAAAATGTCATTTTAGTTGTGTTAACCATATTCCATAATACGTTCATTCCAGGATCGCATATGAACTGGCGAGGGAATCTTTCTTTATAGAAGATCTGAAGCTGAAACTGCTGCTACCATCTACCGGTCCATATCAGGCACAGCTAAATTCAAGACGAAGAAAGCGGGACGACATCGACCCGGAATTTTATGGTACAAGCGCTATGATAGACAGGAAATGGATCGAGGCATGTCAGGACCAAAGGCACGTCGTGACCAGGCTCGCAACCCATGGCTTCCATCATAAAATCTGTAGAACCCAACGATTTCATCAACCAAATGAAGATTGTGTGTGCGTGTTGTGCAACGGGAAATGTGAACGCTACCATCTGATTAACTGCCCAGAGAGATCCAAACCTATAATCGACTATAGCAAAGACTAAACATACCTAATGCTCTTTCGAGCGCTCCTTATTTATTTCAATAATACGTTCATTAGAAATGTCGTAGAAATGTCATCTAAATTGAAGGGGTCGGGGAAGATAGTGCTAACCCACACAACCCCATTTTGAGATGTTACATTTTTACAGTTTGCTCAAAACTTTTCGTATACATTATGTTACTAACAAGACTTATTGACAGAAATAGTCTCTACTCAAACTCTGGAATAAATAGCGACCAAGGTAAAATATAAATAGTTCAATAATATCAACTTTTACAAAATGAGGGTTGGCACTATTTTCCCCTAGACTCCTTCAATTGTAGAAGCCTATTCATTCATCCTTTATTTACTTAATTTTTCTGAATAGAGCGGATACATTGGGCAATCTCCAACATAAATCACATGCTGCGCAAATAGTTATACTTTGAACAAAAGGTCTGATTTTGGTTGAAGAAAAACTTATTGTTATAAAATATTGCTTCATAAAGTGTAATTTGTGAAATTGTTTGTTATAAAATACAAATATACTGATTTTTTTTGCCTTTGCCGATCGTGTCTCAATAAAACATGGCATACAACAAGAAAACGGAATATGACATAAAACAATGAAAACCGAACATGACATAAAAGAATGGAAGACAGCATGATTACTTTAATAGGTTTAGGGAGAAATGATTGGACCACGGTACCACATTTAAGCTCCAAGTCTTCCAAGATACAGTAATCTCATCAGAATATTTCGTTACATCACATTGTACTAATCTGTATAACTTATATGAAGGAATGGGATTGTAAACATGCGAGGTTGATTTGGAAATACAGAGAAAGAAGCAATTTTGTTTGGTTAAATGAAAGGGCTGGTGGTTGCTTAATTTGAAACGTTCATTCAAATAGACTGGAAAGGACAGCTTGTCTTGGCTGAATTGAATAGCATCCTGATGAGACGAAAGCCTGTGTTTTCTTCATGTAAACCAGTTTCTTTTTGTTATGCAGTCCATTCATCACAGGTTGCTCAGGAGAATAAACATAACTTTAATGCGATATTAAATACGTGGGGGGTGCTGTATGTCATGGATTTCACGGACAATCCACGATTTCGTGCTGTAAGAACACATCCAAGCCGAAACACTAAAAATCCGCGATTCCGTTTTCATTATACAAATTCTGAAAATTTCGGTCAACTTAAATAATAATAATAATGCCAGGTATGTGTCATTAATGAAATTATGCTGTGTACTCTCCCTATAACTTATTTGTAGCTGATGCATAACCGCCAATCATCTCAGCTCAGATTCTAATAATTAGCCAAAAATATTCTTCAATAAGTTTCATTTTTACGACCGAGCTTAAGTCTGAAAATGTTTAGTTACCACCATTAGCTCAATTAATTAATATAGAATAAAATCGCACAATTGCTCGTGCATGCGTATTATAAAACACAAGTCACCTTACATGTAAATATATAAAATGAATAAATATTAAATATAGTTCAAAAGTTACTTCACTCTGTACTTAGTAGACAATTAAGGAACGATTTTATTTGTAATAACTCAGGGTTTCAATTTTTGTTCTTACTACTTTTCCTTTTTTCTTTTTACTTTTCTGTTCTTTCTTTATTATTATTATTTTTTAGGTTTTGATTTAATTATATTTTCTTTGTGTATTTGGTAATTTGTATTTTGTAATGTAAATGGCTGAACTGTGCCCGAGCACGAGCGCTTGCTCATTCGGGTGGTCTTGTTTTGTTTTGTATAAATATTTTGTATAAATATAAATAAATTTTTTGTATAAATATCATTGTAAAAGCTACTTTTTTAAAACATATAAAACATAAAAAAGAATAATATTTTAAAATATAGTTTTGTAAACTTCTTTTTTTATATATTTATATTTATATTTACATATCTTACATGTAAAGTGACTTGTGTTTTATAATACGCAAGCATGAGCAATTATTGTGAACTGATTGCGATTTTAACCTATATTAATTAATTGAGCTAATGGTGGCAACTATAAATTTTTAACCATAAATATATTTAAATGTTTCCTGTTCTAGTCCAATATTTTAATTTTAAAGGTGTTCACACGAAACTTAATTGTAATGAATATGACTTTGGAAATTCTAATGCTATATCAGTTCAAAATATGGTATTTATATCAGCTACACTAGATTTGGCTAATTATGCCCTGGTTTTCACTCCTAGATTGTGGCAACCCACGTAAACTTATTATTCTAGGTCATAGAACTTTCAGTCGTTAAACAAATTTTAAATAATTTGTTTTTTGTTATTAACCTGAATTGATCATTTTAATGCGGAAACACATTCAGGACGCTTCGGCCAATAAGTCCCTCAAAAGTTTCGCTGTTTTTTTCTTTATGAAAAGTTACAGAAATATGATGAGTTATTTCACAACTGTCGTTGAGGTGGTGGCTAGCCGGAGGGTGGAGTAGATCCCACCAATGTGGGCTGACATCTGCTGATGCTATCATTACCAGTATCCATGCTGGGCCTCAAGAATGCTTCTTTTAACATGAATTGATAGAACTGATGGTGGGGATGAGATTTGAAACGTGGCAATGACTTTCTCTTCATTTTTATAACCATTTTATATGAACAGAATGCCGTTATTCTGGATTTTCTCGAAAACGGCTCTAACGATTTTGTTTAAATTTCTTAAAAGAATTACATAATATGCATAATATTATAATATACTATAGTATATTTTATATTATAATAAATTATACTAAGAACTAAATATTTTATTTAGGTAGAGGAAGTTAAGTGTGAAACTTCAGATTGTTTTATGTGGAATCCGAAATGTCTTCAACAAATGCATTTGAAACGGCTGGTGCTTATGAGGAGCAAATGAGCTGTAAAACAAATGAGCTCTGAACTCCCATAAGGACAGTCGAGGTGTTAGGAACAAGTTTATAGTTCGAGATTGTAATTGTCACAAACTGCTGGCGACGTCTGGTCCAGTTTCAACGCGAAGTACAACTGCTGTCCACTTGAAACAGATAAACTTCGCCGCATTTGCAAGCAATTAAACAGTATTTAAGATGGGTTTAGTGTCTCCAACAAGCACCAGGGCAAATAGAGACTCAAGTTAGAGTTTTGTGTGCATATTCCAAGTTGAGTTAATTTCTGTACTAATTGTGCGTATGCTAATTATTCATTACGACAAGCAGCAGCATCTGCAAGTTTCCGGTGTGGTCTCACAGATGTCTCTGTTTGAGCAAGTTGTAGCAAGACAAACATCTGTTTGCACACACAAGAAGATGCTGTAATAATACGCATCAATCACACTCACCGGGGTGGATACCCCTAATACTGATTGATATACACAGTGAGCCTTGGGGTATGCCTTTGCTTATGTATCAGGGGATTAAATCTTATATTACCTGTCCTGATGAGGCAAACTTCTGCATACTGTATCTTATTCCTCTCTTCTCATTATAGTATCTCCTTTTCTCTTCTTCTCCTTCCATCTCTCTTCTCTCCTTCTTCCTATGTTACTGTCTCGTTCTCTCTCCTTCTCCCAGTCCATCTCTCTCTTTCTTTCACTTCTATTTCATCTGTTCTCTCTCCTGTTTTGTCTTTTTGCATATTTTCTCTCTCTGTTCTTCCCTCATATTCTTCTTCTTCTAACGTTTCTGAGTTCTTTCCTCTTCTTGCGTCTTCTCTCTTTCTATCTCTTTATCTATTCTCCCTTCCTCTTTATTCGTCTTTTATCTTCTTACACCATCTTCCGTCATCTCTTTTCTACTATCTCTACTTCTCTCTTATTTTATATGTTCTTTCTTCTCTTTGTTTCACTTCTATCTTTTATTCATTTTAATGTCTGCGCTCAACATTCCTCTCTTTTCGCCGTTTCGGGTATTTGTAGGTTGATCCATACTTTCATTCTTCGTTTTAGTTTTTAGTTATCAACTTTTCTCCATTATTTATTAATCGACCACTCTTTGTTTCTTACTTTCAGCTCCATTGTCATAAAATAATACAACAAATAATCCTCATAATCACCAGAACATCGTGTTCCATTTTCTACCCAGTACTCTATGTCCTTGTCCTTCATTCAATTTCCCCATTTCAATTAGTTTCCCTTTATTCCCATCCTTATCATGACATTTTTAGTTCATCCTCCAATTTATTCTCTTGCTATATTACTTCTTCCCGTTTCTCCACTTTCAACTCATGGAACTTTTAAGATTTTGTCCATTCTGTCATTTGAGAAAAAAGTAGGGAGCAAAGACAGATTCTTCGATTGAACTCCTCTCTTGCCTCTATCATCAGTAAGGTTGGGATAGATTTGTTTAGTTGTTCTCAAAATCAACGTACAGAAAGTCTTCATGAATCTGTCGAAGCTAATTAAGCCTCTCTTAGGTTTGGGTATAACTGTTTATCAATATTTCTTTTCTAAACTTAGGAAACAAAAACTTCGCTTATTACATGTGACATAGTTGTATCATAATGAAATCCATTTCGAACCAGATTTTCATTACAACACAGATGTGGTATCTTATTATCGAATACGGAACTATCTTGAAACCTTGAGAGCACCAAATCAAACTGACTTATAAACAGCCTGTAATTAAAATAAAATCAATCAATTCTGTTACTGTTATTTTAGTACTGTGTTAATTTGAGTTCATTTCGTGTTGTAAAATATCCTTTCGTTTTAATAAAGGGGCCAAGAACAAGTTTCGACTTGACCGTACGCTACCAGCTGCCATCTCTCGCACAAGACAACACGAGAACGAGAACGTGCTAACAGCTGATTGTGCGCGGTCAGCTGACTTGTTTTTTATTAATCTAAAATCTCAAAACTTAAACATTTAATTATGATAGAATAAAAACAGTCGTATGCAACTTGCCTATATTGGTAATGAAGATACTCCTATGAAACTTATGAAACTCGCTTTGTTCGTTTCAGAAACATACTCGTATCTTAATAAATGTCATTGTAGGCTCGTTGCATAATGTACTAATTGCCTTAAAAAGTAAAAATATCTTTACTATTGTATTTTCTGAGTTCACTCTGTTCATAAAAGGTTGGAATAAATGAACTCAAGAACTTTGGTTCCCCTGGAAGAAGTACGACATTTTCGATTTGTACTATAGGTTTGTAAAAATTAATATTACTGCTTCTCTCACAATTTCTCAGCACGCCCCCGCGGAGTTGTATTCAGGAGTCCTGGGTTATATATCCAGACTAACATGATTTTGACTAACGTCATTTTCCTAGAGTTCGAATGCTAGGTTGGATTATCAGGTCGGTTGTGTTAAATCTGTATAGACCCACATGGTACATAACATGCATACACGTATGTATGTTAGTATAGGTGAATTTTTTTTCCCATGATCAGTAACTAAGAAATGAACCAATTTAATTTAAAATTGTTCCTGTTTGATACATTTTAAATATTTTTTTTAAGTGGGTGCATTTAGATAGTTATTGCATCTAAGTAATTGCACTTGGCCTTGCTTGTCAATTTAATTATTTACACTGACAATCACTCATGGGATGTCACATAATTAAGAGCAGGCCTGGTGCAGAGCGGCATACTGATCACACGAGCGGATGGTCTAAATTAACATGTGTTTTTATTAATGCTGAAGCGCAAGATCGTTCAAAAATAATTCAGGTAATAACATGCGTAATCCATTTATTATTTTTAAAAAATAATAATAAAATTTTTTTTAACAAAACCTATTAGGCCCAGGAAACATGAAATCGGACGATATGTTATACTCTGAGTGCAAATAATTATTAATTCCAGCTGATGTTTATACAGATAGAGAGCTGTTTACACTCAAAACTAGAATGCATTCTTCCATTGGCATAATTGCCATAAATTGCTACATTCGACTTCATCACTGTAAAGTTTCATTGCGTATAGCTTCTTTAAAAAGATCGTTTAGCTGCCGTCTCCCTCTGTAAATTTGTTTGTATTTCCTCAAAGCCTATTCTCTGCTTTAATTATTAAATTATAAAAGATCCCTTGTTTATTTAACATCTTGCCACTATTCATTTCCAGATGACAGCTGCTGATTTTGTTTCTTAGAAAACACTTTATATTACATTATTTTCTCTCTATCCACTGCTTTTCTCTATGTTCCTTCCCTATTCGCTCCTTTCTTCATCGAGGCAGCTCTTCTGGAAATTAATAAAACTCTAATGGATCTCAGATGCTTTTCTTTTTTTCCACTTCGATGACTCTGAAAACGTTCTCGTGACTTTTAAGAAACACTTTTAAACAAGAAAGGCCGAGAAGTTGCGAATTTCTGAAATGAACATAAATTTCATTACCTCCATTAAAATTTCAATCCCGCCAAGACCTCAGTTTCTAAATCTCACCCTTCTCCTCTCCTCCCCGACTCACTTCTTCCATAATATATTAGAGGAGTTATAGAAGCGAAATCACTGACTCATTTATAAATGTGTTAAGTGCAGAATCATGTAGTAAAAAGTCTCCCTGGATTTTGGGGGAGAGAGAATAAATCTATTCCACGCCCATGGTTATACAATTAAACTGCTGTGTAAAATGCATTTTCATTGCATAACATAAATAACTTCCTTTCAGAAAATCTTTGCCTGAAATTATCGTCTCATCTACATTGATGTAAGGTTTAAGTTAATAGGAACCAGGTTGTCCCCAGTTTGAGAAATGTTTATACGTGCGAAAAGAATTGCGATTGTTACCTTTTACCGCAAAGAGAGAAAATATACAAATTTAATCCCTCACAGATGGAGAACTGTGAAAATAAATACTGAAACTATTTCTTATGAATGTACCTATGTTGTTTATAGAGTTATGTGATTTAACTTACTGTTATAGCAAATATGCTTGTGATTTTTACCACGACAAATAGAGATGGACTTAAATATCTAAACAATATAACACAATTATTTTCTAACATAGTTTAAACCAATATTTCTCAAACTTTTGTAAATTGTTTACAAATTCTGAAAATTCTTTAGCGTACCTACGTCTATGTAATGATAACATTTCTCAAAACACGGTTAAAAATAATCACCCTTGAAAGTTTTATTTTATTTTAATCTATCCCTTTAAATTATTTCAAAATAACCAAAGTATAGGCCTATGGAAAAGTAGACTAAAATATTTTTCATAGTAAGAGGGGTTGGAGGGGATAAGTTCATTTTCATTTTTAATGTCATTATGAAACAATGAAACATAAGCTTTGCAACACATCATATGGGAAATACAAGAGGTTGAGTCCCTGTGAAAATGAAAGAAAAAGAAATTAGTGAAGTAAGACAGTTACTGGGTATCATACGATTTAAAATGCTCTCCTGAAAAATTACAAAAAGTGGACTTATCTCTTTATTTTTCTAACCCTTCGTGTTAACATAAGAAGAGGTCTGGATTTTATCGATAAATTCATCTTGAGAAAATCCAAACCCCTAATTATATTAATTTATTGTGACTGATTACCGAATACATACATTCTTCTGTTCTTAATAAATATTCTTCATTGATTTCCAGTGCACTTTGATCCTATTCTGATTAATTCAATTCTTTCTGGTAAAAATTACAGAGCACGAGAAAGTATACTGATTTTTTTTTTTTTACTTTAAATGCTTTGCTATTACAAATCTATGATTCTTAATCTTGAAAGCCTACGACATTCATAGTGCTTCACTAAAAATATGATGATAGACATTTGAAATTGGTTGAAATTCCACTTACATGTATTCTCAAATTGGATTGGTCGCTGATTCATGAGCCAAATAGTGACTGTGAAATTACGAAGGAAAGTTTCTAGGCCTTTAATCTCAGAAACGAGTTCAATCAGAGGAAATAATGCATTCTTCCACAAATATTTATAGCAGGGGTAGCCAGCTACCAGAGTGTCGGGAGCAAAATTTTGAGGGAAGAGTTTGGAAAGAGCTGCACATACTTATAAGGTTAAATGTGATTATATAGAGATATAATTAAAAACAGCAGCAAAAATTGTATTTATCCACAAACTTACATTTCATCACTAATAATGTAGCACACTAATAAACATTTGTATAACTTCCACAAATTAAAAGACTTTTTGTCAACATAAACATTTTCTATTATCCACTTTTCTTGCTAATTGCTTGAAACCTGCGGTTCTCACAAGTTAAGTTAAATGTACAGGCAGGAAAAAAAAGCGGACCGACTAAAATATCTTAGTTGCCGATATGAGCCACTGCGCATGCCTAGCGGCATTCACAGGATAGCAGGGAACGTATTGAAATTAGTTCTACAGCCAATAAATTGCTTGAATTGAGAAATAATTTAACGTAATTTGCATTGCTTGTGAAAACAAACGTTTCCGTTACATCTCTTACATTTATTTACGTATCACAAGGCTCTGAAATCTGCTACAGAGTCGGTCCGCTTTTTTTCCCTACCTGTACATCACTTAGAACTGCTCGATGCCTACATTTAATGAACTTCATCGTTGAAGACAGTGACTCTCATGAATAGTTTGTCCCAAAAATGGAAATTACTCTTTCTGCACACTGTTTTATATTTGGGTATTTTTGTCCTGCGACCTTCTTTCAAAATTAAACCACTGCACATCCACTTTCTTTTAACTGTTTTAATCCCCAGTAGTTTTAACTCTACAGCTGCTGCAGCTGAATCCATCACATTGGGTTTGTTAGAGGGCAACCATTCTTTATGACGTCCATAAGAAGGGGGAGTTCCAAACACAGACTTAAAGTGCTCTGAGATCACTGAATCTTTCAGTCGTTTCTTGGATCAAGCCACTTAATTTGCATATATATTCTTCAGCGGATATTTTTAGGAAAAAATTAAATCGCCAGGCCAGAAAAATTAAACAGTTTTCAGTTTAGCCTCAGAATTTTCGTGAAATGCGGTTCGCGAACCAAGGTTTGGCCACCGTGAGTATATAGTAAGGAGCTGTCCAACCTTTAAAATTCAAATGTAGGTATTTGAATTATTTAGGCCTAATACTGTGCTTGTAGCAAACTCCTGATAAAGTTCTACACACCACTGGGCTCGGTCATCAAAAAACGGATTTAAAATTGAGTTAGCCCTGAGCCAGCATTAGGCCTATGCTTTGAGTTTTTTTTTTATTGGTAACACCTAGCATAAAGCATTCAGTAAGCCTTGAAACTAAAGTTATTACAATGGTCAAGAGGGACAATACACTTACATTCTGGAGAAAATTAACATTGTCAAAACAATCTGCTTAGACCCTTGATTCTTATTTGCTCATCACTTCTATTATTCGCTTATTTTCGTTAAATTTGGTGTTCCAGCAGAGGTTATGTGACTTTTCGAGTCTAGCATCTGTCTTTCCCAAGGTTTCTCTAGTAGATATATACCTATTTTACCATCCTCAAGCTCCACTATCATGGAAAATTTAGATTATTTTTAAATCTGCCTGAAATGTTTCTAACTATGTCACTGTTTAGTTTTAACGAAGTGATAGGCGTATACAGCTCGGCGTCACTGTTTAAAAGGTTCGTTCGAATCGTGGAAATTTGTAATTTTAACAAATGTATTTTTAAATGTACCCTATGCACCTATTTTCCGCGTTCCACAGTTCTAGAACTACTGTTTTAGTAAAATATAATCTAAAACTTTTCTCTGTTCGGTTGCCTTTCTCTACAAATGCACTTTTCTACAACATGAATAAAATGATCGTTGCTCATTAGAGAAGATCTTCGTTTTATTTTCGCAGGATGTTATTGATTTGACGTTACAAAATGATACCATAGCACTGGCTGAACTGTTAAGCTGTTAATTGGCCATAAACATAACATACCTAATGGGTTTAAAAGCTTAAAATTGCTATTACGGTTTTATTTGTGTGTTTGTGAAAGAGACAGGGATTATGGATGGCATAAAGGATATATTTTTATCGGTGTTTATTAACCAACATGACGTTACATTTCCTCTCATATGCGTTTATCCACTTATCGCACCCAAATGCAGCATCAAAACGTAATTAACGGCAGAAAAACTGAAAAACTACACATCTCACATTTCGAGCAAAACTTATAAAACGTTAAAATAAATAGATTAATATAAGTAGACTAGTTTAATTAAAGATAGTATGTTTATACAACGAGGTAACTAGCAAATTGAACTAATTTTTCCACAGCACAGTTAACATCAAACGTAACTTACTATACGGTGAACGGTTTTAGAAGGCATTTGAGCTGAGCTATTGCGTCCTTGCAGCAGCTGCAAAGCTGCCAAGTGTTGCGTTCTGAGCGCGGAGATAGCGGTAAGGAAGTAACGTTCGTCGCGTCACTTTGTTTATTCCTGACACGATAACTTGAGAGCCTTATGGTGCAGAAATGACGTGGCGTTTGGACAAGCTGCTTCAAAATTGTTTGTCGCTTATAGCTAGGTACATTAGATTGAATTTCCAATAGCATTTTTGGCGCATAGGAAACACTTCTGCTCACGCTTGTGCCGTGGATGTCCGAACTATAACTCCATTTGAAACGTCGGAGGAGCAAACATAAACACGCTCTCTGTGTCACTCACCTTTTCTTGCTGGCTCTCATTGGTTGAGACAGTAACACACCACTGGCAGCACGGTTCACAACCTTTCGCTTGTTCTTGTATTAGTTTGAAGTAAACGCAGTGTCTGGTGGTAGTGTGTTTGCGATGTCTTGTTTTCTTTCAGAAGTGTATCTTTGCTTCGTACACGTTTTTATTATTATTATTATTATTATTATTATTATTATTATTATTGTTATTATTATTGTTATCGTTATTCCAATTTTATCATTAATTATTACCGGCATCGTTATTGTTTTTGTTACGGTACTGTTAATGTGATAGTGTTATATTTATCACTATTAGGAGTAGTGAGTGAACTAGAAATTAAGTAGTTTACTTGTGCTACTAGGCCGCCGGCGTGGTCTTGTGGTTAGCGTCGCTGACTACCCGGGTTCGATCCGCGGTACCTGCTCGGATTTTTCTGAGGTAGGGAGGTTTTGTAGGGGTGCGCTCAGCCTCGTTCGTGATTCAAATTGAGGATCTACTTGATAGAGAAATAGCGGCTCCGGTCATGGAAACCACCATTAACGACGTGGGTGTCGGCATGCTGACCATATGCTCCCAATCCTGCTGTCTGCCGTCTGCCTATGGTAGATGACGCAGCGGTCGGGTGGTAGGCCTTATCCTTTCTGGGATGTTAGCGCCACGGAGTTAAGTTTACTTGTGCTACTTTGCAAAATGGAGGATAATGCTCAACCTGGCAGCTCCAAGATGCAGTCACCGGTGAAAAAAACATCCACGAGGTAAAGCATTAAGTAGTGGTGAAAAAATTCGAATAATCAATTTGTACAAAACTGTACTGCATGATTATCCACATACATCGATTTGAGATATAGGCTACTAAATAAAGTTTCATCATTGACCTTATGGTACAGGCGTTCTAATACTACCACTTTCATTAATCTTTTAAACTTTACACGAAGGTAATTTCGGCAGTGGTACTGTTCTATTCTTTTCATCATCATCATCATCATCATCATCATCATTATTATTATTATTATTATTATTTTTTTTTTTTTTTTAATAGCGTATCATGGTTATTATTATTGTTATTGTTTATTATTGCGTATTATGGTTATTAGTATTATTATTATTATCGTTTTTGTTATTATTATTGTAATTATTATCTTCATATTCTCGTGCTGTCCAAGTGTCAATTCTGTTTTAAAATTATTATACTAAAAATACTGCTTAATTTGTTGAAATACAACTAATATGTAGACTTATAATGCACAAAAAGGATTTTAATTAAAGTGATTGAAATGTTGCTGCGAAATATTGTGAGTTGAGAAGGGTAATAAACATTGGGCATGGAGGAGTTAAGTAGGCTAGCAGTATTTCGATAATTGCGTGGGAAAATGGCGAAAGTAAGGACAACTAAACTTAAACACTGCCAAACCTTCTTCGTTCGACATCTTGTGAACTGCGCTTTTCGCTTCTTCCCTCCCGTGTTTATGTTTGCTCCTCCGACGTTTCAAATGGACAACAACGCACAGCTATGATAAGCTAGTCGCGCTAGACAACCCCTCCTAGTCCCGCCTCATATGCTTTCTAAAATCGTGCGCCGTATAGTGATAGAGTAATTGCCAATCTAATAAATGTGTGTTTTGGTATCATTGCAAGATATTACAAAAATGACAGGAGATTCTGGTACTCTCAATGATTTAATCAACTAGCTTGGAACTTTTAAGGAATGGTATTGATTAACATTATACATGTATGCAAAACATAATGAAATCGATTGTTATATCCTTAATATTATATTGACCATATTATAGATAAGAGTATCAGAGTTGCCACTTTTCTCTTGTGGAAGTGTTCTTCCTTTTCGTCTATCTTCCGTCTCCTTCTTTTAAGAACCAGAGTTTTGAAGAATTTTTAAATACGTTAAAAATATGTTACTTTTATTTTAAACCATAGTTCAAATACTAGACAACACTTAAAAGTAAGAGGTCATGTGTTCGCAATAATTTATATTTTGATCTAAACTAAATGATTCTGTTTGTTTCTTTATGGTGAAATGTCAAGCATGTTCTGTAAGCTCTTTTTTTTTTTTTTTTTTTTTTCGAGAAATCATTAACGACCGTTTTCAAAAAAATATATATTGAAAGCCACTGTCAGCCATCAAGGGATAGTTTTTTTCAAACTTGTTTTTAATTTACAATCCTCCTCGTGGGAATAATAAGTTAACAATCCGAGAAAACATGTTGTGGAAAAAAGGTTCTATGATTGAGAAGTTTTCGATTTAAGGCATACACATAATCTTCCCTCTGCGCGAAAAAAAATGAAATATACATTAACATAAGTGAATACTGTATTTTATTTCTGAATTCTCGACTGCAATGTCACAGTGCAGTTCACACCTAGTCATTACTACTTTTGAGATAATGGTTTTCTTGCACGTGTCATTAAACCCTGTCCACGTGTTTGTGTGTGTAGGTGTGCGTGAAGTGCAGCATGGACACCTGGCACCCCAATCCACGTGCGCAACCCTTTGTGCCCCGGCAGCGGGGGTTGCACGCCCTCACGTCGCGTCCACTGGGCAGAAGAAGACTTCTCACAAAGATTTTCCAGGTATGTTGTCATAAAACTTTATTTATGCTAGCAACGTATTGCGGCCATCCCCAGATTTGTTTCCCTTCGCTAACTCCTGTGCAAGAAGTGTCCTAATTCCCTCGTAGCAATGCGGGCGGACAGGGTATTCGCCAGGAATTTGTAAAAGCATGGGGTGTAAATTTATTATAAAACATCTTGAGTGTAAATATGTGCATGCAGTGTGTCTAATTTAAAAAGTGAGGTTTTGTTTCACCTTTAAAACAGATGTAATCAGTAGACTTCGGACTTTTAGGTCGCTAAAAATGCTGTTTTAGGTACCTAAAATAGGCTCTAAAAATTGTAAAATAGGTTCTAAAAATCGTAAAATAGTCTCTTATAAAATCGTTAAATTGCCAATTTTCTGAAATATCTCAATTGCAATGCAGAATATTATATTTATTGAAGTAACCATTAATCAATAATCCTGATAAAACACAGATATAGGCCTATGGTACACAGAATTATATAGACCTATTACTAAGGCCTGTATTACTACCATAACAGTGAAAACCTAATCCCTGCGCCCAGAAGCTACTCATATCATACTAGCATATTCAACCCCTGTTTCCCTCAGTGATTCAGAGAACTACTTTTTTTTGTTACTGGATGTGGGAGTCGGGAGAAAAACACTACATTTTCTTGGGAATTCCAAGGAATTTTTCTACTAAAGACGAAACCACGTCACAAATGTGTCATGGACTGCACATTCCGAGCTAAAAATTTAGTACGAACTGAAAATAAATGCTAGAATTTATAACAAAAAGTGACTTATTTTAAACTTTAGAGGAAAAACAAGCAAAAAGGCAATATTAGGCTCTAACGTAAAAATAGGCTGTTTTAGGTCCAATAAAATTATCAGTTTTAGGCATAGTCAATTATGAAACATGCATATACAAGTTTTCGTCCATATATCACTTAAGGATGAAAATAGGTTTTTACCTAAAATCCGAAGTCTAGTAATCAGTTATATTGTCAAAAATAATTGATTAATTAAATCCATAATAATTTAGTTATAGTGTTTCAATACTCCACTCTTATAAATGTAACTGAAAAAGTTGGTTTCAGAAAGAATTACCCCAAGTCAGGCATGCCAAATACGTGGCCCAGGGCATGGACGTCCGCAGAAATTTTGTCAAGGGGGGCCAATGAATAAATTACTGCCACCATCACTATGCTACTATTATTATTATGTCTACTATTACTATTATTACTATTCATATTCATATTATTATTATTATTATTATTATTATTATTATATAATCAACATCCTTCATTTACTATAGCTGGACTATGGCCATGGCTACAAACAAAACATCTGATGTACACACTCACATGACTTTTCACACACCTTATAATTTCATAGGTACTATTCATATAAACTATAAAATGCGACATTCTTTGCCTTATCTTCATTGTAATAACTAGAGACCGGATTTTAAAGGGAATTCCTTTTTTTATATTTCATCACAAAACGTAATAAAATTGAACAGGACATTACTGAGTAAGTTTCAACTGCAAATGACCTGGTTTGAACGTCCCTTTTCTTCCTTTTTTAGGCTCATTTCCCTTTTTTTTTAGGAACTTTCCCTTTCCAGTACCTTTTTTGCTAATTTATTTTGAAAAATTCGTAAATTACCCAGTATTTGGTAATATGAAAACATTAACAATTGTTTTCACTGATTCACCATTGAAAAAATAATTCCTCCCAGGAGAATAGAGCGTTACAGGGAAATCACAGGCTTGCCATTGCCTAAGTTTCCCCATTATAACAAGGTGGGGAACATGGATTTCGTGTGCTATTTTCCTCTGTGAGAATTTCAACAATATCAAAAAAATTCTTCAGTCATTAGATGTTACAGAATCAGCAGCTGTAGAGCAAGCACAGGCTTTACATAAAACAAACATGTATCCCTCTGTTGAATTTTTACACTCTCTTACTTTTATATCCCTTTTTTCGCACCTTTTTTTGGCAATTATTTTCCCTTTTTTCCAACCTTTTTTGGAAGTAAATTTCCCTTTTTTCGTCCTTTTTTGGGCGAAAATTTTCCCTTTAAAATCCGGCCTCTAGTAATAACATGTTTGGGTATAAATGGTTTCAAGTTTAGGGGAAGTAATTATTCCTACAAGCTAATATCTAGTCAGCTTGTTTTCAACCAAACAACGCGAACATACAACAATAATTGGAGAATTAAACCTCACCTCACATTTAGTTGCTTGTATTCATTTAATTTATAGGTTTATGTGTAAACAATTTCCAGGGAGGGGCAGCGGCCCCACCCTGCCCCCCCCTTCCGGACGGCCATGGCCCAGGGGCCTCAGGTGGCCCTTTGCAATCACACCTACGTCCAGCATAACCTGGCATAACCTGGCCGACTTTCAGAATACTAGTTTCCTTTTCATACTTTCTTGAAAAGTTCAAGAACTTCAGAAAGTTTACCACTAGGATTATTGTAATGTTCCGTTGTGTGTGTGTATGTATGTGTGTGTGTGTATATATATATATACTGTATATATATACACCTACATATGAGTGTGAACAGTTATTTTCCTTCGTGAAATCTACAAAACCTTCTCAGAGAATAAGGCTGACCTGATCAAACCTTGTCATCTCTGGTCGAAGTTTGAACTGAACTGACATTTCGGCCAAACGTAGCAAAAATTGTCATTAAAATGAAGTGTCTAGTCTCAGGACAAAATAGAAGAATAGGAGTAGTGTGAAATGCTGAAATATTTTGATTTATTTAATGTTTTGCTGTCGCATACAACTCTATGTTGCCGTTAAACATTTTCTTTTCTTTTCTTTCAACAACTTCATTATTTGCACCGATGAATAAACCATTTTTATGCTTATTGCTTGTTTCTAAGTTTAAATAATAAAAATATTCTGCAATAATTTATAGTGAGTAGGGTGACCCTCATGACAAAACAAATTTGGCACATATGGCTTTCGGGAGACCCTCAGTTTTGACATGCCTGCTCAAAATAATATTGACTTTAATTAAAGAACTTTAATGTCGATTCAAAACCCCAGCAAATAGTTTGATTACAATTGCAATTGATACTTGATATTTCTAAAACGATCATAAAATCAAATAATAAAATTAATCTTAGCTTACCACTTCAGAATACTTTCATCGCGTCTGCAACATAGGATTAGCCTATGCTTACTTGCCAGTCAGTACTTTGCGGGTTCTCTTACCTGAAAAAATACAGGACAAGTTTATTTAGACCCATGGAATGACATATATCAATAGCTAGCAAAGTGAATTGTAACATAAATATTCCAGCTATGATGAATCCAGAATTTCAATTAATAAAATTAATTAAACCATTCTTGAAGGATAAATTTCATTTTGGGGTAGGCCCTTTTTTTTAATTTCATATTCCCTGTATGAGCGCTTATATAAGCAGTGGATATCACAATATATTTGAGATTGTACATAGGGACATGTTACGCAAGTATGAGAAGAATGCCTTGCTGTTAGGACTTCCTATGCGTACAGAGGACTCAATTACATGGAGTTCTAGTTCTGGAAAAAATAATTACGGACATTGAAAACCTGGTAGCATTACCGGTATATGCGTACATAGAGGGAAAATATAATACAAAAATATAAAGACCTTATGTCAAACATATAACTTACTCTACCCTTCATACATCCCAGCATTTTGTACATGACTTTATTGCAGTAGTTCTCGTCCATTTGTTTTAACTTCATTCAAAGTCGCATTATTCCCGAGGCAAGACATAAAACCCTAAGTTTCTGTATGAAATGAGTGGCTTCAAAGAATTTACTGGGGGAAATGTTTCTAATAAAGGATTTAGTTCTTAAAGTCGTTTTCGAAACATCGCGAAAAATTAAATTGTATTCATATAAACTGGTTATAAAAACTAAGAGGATGTCCTCACAATCCCGAAGAACTCACAACCCAAGTAACAAATGATGTAATGCACTCATATAAGCTAAGTTTCTTTATTCTAAGCTTAGGCAATATAACTTTCTTGCTTCCCATTCTGATTTAGAATAAGATGCCCTATGGCAAGGAGTGCGTATTCATTTTTTACGCCCTGAGCCTGTATTGTTCGCCACGAATGACTGAAAGCTTGAGCTTGTATGAACGGTGGCTAGCTTATATCTACCCTTCAGAGAATTTCTGAGAAAAAATAAGCTTAAAACTTACCGCCGAATCTATAGTCGTCCCCTAGGTATAGGGGCTTACCCACACCCAGCTGGCAGGCCCCTGGGAGTTCCGTATCGTAATACCTCTGCCAGCGGAGTTTCCAGCAGGAGTTCGGATTCTGCAGTAAATGGCAACCGTGTAGATGCATCACAGTCGAGCTAAAATGGCTACTTCATAGTAACCAATATGATAGGGAGAAAGTCAGCATACATTTTCACCAGTTGTATTTTTTAAGAACATTTATGAGGAATACTAAACATTTTCTGAATAAAGCCATCTAGTTTTACTATTATAAAGATTATCGTAATAGTTTTAAGCATAAGAACATTGTATTATTCTAAGTGGATGTTGGCAATATGTTAAGCTGGCCGCGCCTATCATCTCCACCTGCTACGCACGCCTTCGGCAGTAGCACAGGGGAGGGGCCAGCAGGAACTGGCCTTCATTGTTTGTTTACCTTTAAAATCTGAATTGCACCTTAAATTTGCGATCCCTATATTTGTGAAAAGGGTCCTCCATATCGCTTACATATAGCTACGACAACATTCTTCTCGCTTGCTCGTCTATGATTTTCACATAGTTTGCAAACTCCAACATATCGTCAAAGTTGACGCGGGAAGTTCGTGCCACGTGGCTTGCAGACGGAAAGAGTGTTGGTGACAGTTCTGGGAGACCGCTAGGGGTTTGCCAGGTAGCAGACCTCTGTCGATCGCTGCCACCTAGGTAGGTAAGCATGCTTACTTGGGGGAGGACTATAGATTCGGCGGTTAATTTAGCCTAAGCACTTCTTACAAAATAAATTAAACAAAATTGTTAGTGCCATTTTTTAGAAAATTTCGAAAAATTAAATTTATTCTTCACGAAAGTGGCATAAAAGGTAGGCTAAGAGAAAGTAGCGTAAATTTTCGTATGCCTCCAGAAGATCCTAACCCACGTTTTTATGTTTTCGAGCTATTCTCATCACACACAGACACATGGGCATTTTTCGCAAAATATCTTCTTTTTTTAATTCAGGAGGCCTCAGGCCTTAAACTTATGTTGCAAATGCGACACAGAATTTCGGGGACGAACACGTTCTTCCGTACTTAACAATGGTACCATACAATACTATGTACAATACTAAGGCTGTAAAAAATTGAAAATGTAAATATTAGTCACACTGATTCCGGCAGTGAAGCTTTGAATCTCATGGTTATCAATTCGAGACAATTGCTCTATGATTACACTGTATAGGATAATACCGCATTGTCACGGAAATAGTTTACACATTTTGGATACAGTTAATGTTACAGTGAATACTGGACATTTCCGATTCGACACGGTG
Source organism: Ectobius pallidus (assembly GCA_964059195.1). Taxonomy (NCBI): domain Eukaryota; kingdom Metazoa; phylum Arthropoda; class Insecta; order Blattodea; family Ectobiidae; genus Ectobius; species Ectobius pallidus. The sequence goes on from CAXKWD010000010.1 coordinate 104,928,266, forward strand.
CAAAGCCCTTTTGAAACTCGCAGGCATTAGTTTGGTAAATTCCATTCATTGCTGAGAGTCATTGCTGTGGAATATTAATGTTGTAGGACTATTGACCTTTGGAATGGGAGTTTGAACAGAATTACACATTCATATCCGCTCCTTGCTACATATTAATCCGGTCCACCATGTGAAAGCGACTTAGTTTGCTCTGTGACATTATAACTGCTTCATTCTAGAAGCCTCCATCAGGTCAATATACCTTAAATAGGGATTACTCTAATTCTACGGTTCTAGAAGTTCGGCATCAGCAACTTTGCTAATATGGGCCCACCGGTTTATGTATGCAGATGAATAAAACCTATCTAAATTACTATATACCTGGTTGAATTTTATTCCGTTATTTCCCTAAGAATTCTACATTCGGTCACACTAATAAAATTGTTTATATAGCCAAATAGAGAAAGATAAATATGTAAATTACAAATTAAGTTTGTTAAAACTATAACCCTAATGTACCTTCGGGTAAAATAGGGTTCATAAAACTGTATATTCAATAAATACCATTATCCTCTGTATGACTCGTACACAAGATGGTTCGTAGCGCATCATAGATGGAACCATAGGCCTAGTTCCAAAACTGGCAAAAAGTTGCATACCATCTTTAGGTAAAATCTGGTTGGTTGGTTATATAGTTATTTAACGACGCGAGTGTAATGAAAATTAGGCCTGCGACCGTCGCCAGTGTGCCGGAATTTCACCCGCAGGAGTATTTTACATATATGGAAATCCACAGACATAGGCCTGTCACATGCATGCATATACAAATGCAACTACCTGGGCTGGGGTCAAACCCGCGAAATTGAGCACAGAGAGCCAGCGTCATACTCACTGCGTTACTTAGCCAAGTCAAATCTCAATGGGGAAAAATACAGTCGAATACTCGCAGTCTATCCACTAGGAACATAATGCAATGAAACAATAATAGAATTTCAAGAATGCATTATTTTGGTTTCAGAAAGATTTAATGAGGGAAAATTAAGGAAGTAGATATTGGAAGCTAATGCTAACAGTGCCGTGAAAGTGGAAAAGTATGGTTTCAGACAGTCGAAGATAAGCACTTACATGTAAGTGTAGCCTACTTGCATGCTTTCAACTACATTACAGTTTCCGATGCAGTCATGTGTGGATGTTCATGGGCTTCACTATCCTACATCTACCTAGGTAGTACCCATAATCTGCATTATACGTACATTCCATACCCTGCCCTTTCGATTGTATATTTAAAAAATTTAAACTGGCCCCACATTTTCAAAAGAAAGATAGTTGCCGTGACATATGTCCCAACCCTCGTATGTTTAGCAATGCCATTAGGCTCGTTTAACTGATTGGCAGTCGTAATAATTTATTAAACATATACCTTAATTCATGCTTTCCTTTAAATAGGCATATGAATCCATATCGACATATATATATATATATATATATATATATATATATATATATATATATATATATATATATACACACACACACACACACATATATATATACCGTATATATACATTTGCCAGTATCTTTCCAACATTTATCAGAATCCATTAGGCAACTCTTAATATATCACTAAGGTCCGGAAAATAATGCTTTATCAGAAGACGAAATATGCATGCAAATATGCTCTAAACCTTATAAAATATGATCTGAAACCAATGAAGTTTGCTCTATCATTTAGGTAATTTTAATCCTCTACGTTCTTTTGTCAGCTGAATCACATAAATTAGAAAAAAACAGTAGAAGTTGTATAGATTACATTACACACTTAAAAAAAAACAAAGTCAATGCAGCAAATTTTATTAAATTGAAAACTAATGAAGTGAAACATCGCTTTAATATTATTCAATCAGTTTCGAAAACGTTAGGCTATGTAATGTCAAATATTGTACAGTCGGTGCTTGGAACATTCACGTACCTAAATATGCTGTGATTATTTGAATTAGCAGGAATATGCACAATATTTAAAATCTGTCATAAATATGCCGTTAAAAATGTGAAAAATTAATAAAATATGCATAAATATTTTAACATCAAGCAAATATGATGCATCTTCGGAAAATTGACAAAATATGCATCAATATGCAAAATGAAACCATCAATTTTCAGTTATTTCTCTCATGTCTTGTAAACATTTTAACGCTGGAGTGCATTATTAAAAATATTATTTTCCATAAACTTCCGGGCTCTATATGCACAGTACAATTCCTCAAACAGTTGCTTCTTGTTTATTGCAACGGGTCTATAGATAACGGACGGAATTGTTCAATTCAGTTTGAAGAAGACTATGGTAACTTACAGCAGAGGCCATAGACCTACTATGCCTACATCCTCACTTCGAAATCATTGAACTCATAACGCGCCCGCAGTTCTAGCTTCATCTGCATGCATTAGTGCACCACCTAAAGTATTCATTTCCGGAATGGATGTATGCAGCCATCTCCGTCGCAAACTCGCAAGCTATTTTCCTCGGCAGTTATAAATTCGCTAAGACGATTGCGGAATGTGGTTTTGCCGTTACCTAACGTCATTTTTCTATTTTGTAGATATCGACCATTCAAATGCATAGGGCATTTGTAGTAAAGAATGGCGACATCTGTACCAGTTGAAATAAAATAGAAACACGTTATGCAAGTAACATTACGAGTTCAGACTTTCAGATGTATCTTTGAATTCATGTTTTATGCAAGGTGATCAGTTTCAGAATTGGAAATGCTCTTTCCCCTCTGAAACTCACGTATGGTAGACTTTCTTTTCTATTACACGAATTTTATAATTAAAAACCTCAGTAGAGCCTATTATTCTAGTGCAGGGTTTTGCCAATCTTTTCGTAGAGGGAGGCACATTAACAGTCGGAGAATGATTCGCGGACCAAACCACAAAAGATCAAGAGAGGGGGGGGGGGAAATCGCTGGCACGAAGCGGACAGATCAATTATTTTTCGACCACATGTTTTTACTGAACTAAAATCTGCACTTACATATTTATTAACTATGTAATTAAATATTTAACAAATGATCAGTCTTTCATTCATAGTCTCATGAGAATGTAATTCATAGACCCCTGTTATGAAAGTATTTTGTGTTAATAGCAATCCATATTCAGTGAGAAGAAAGATACTTTTATGCTAGTCTGTGCTAGTAATCTAATTTCAGTGCTAAGTTTGTGCTCTCTATTATCAAAAGCTCATGTTCTAATTAATGTTATCAACAATAGTAGATCTATATTTTGATATACGTTGATGCGAACACTGATATTATTTCTCGTGAAAGTGTTGAATATTTGGTTTCATAATGCCTGGAAATATTAGGCCTATATTCTTTCAACATAGGCCTAGCAACTGATTCAACATAGCAACTATTTTGAAAATGCAAATATAATTTTTATAATATTTGTTTAGTTACAAAAAATTGTTTTATAAACATTTCATTTATTTGTTTATTTATTTTTGTTTACTTAGAAAAATTGTCACATAAATTGCATCAATCAGTTTTATTTTTAATTGGGGTACGCCATTTTTTAATAATGAAGTATTTATTTTCTTATTTGTAATTTTTCCTTTATTTTTCTGAACTCATCCGACCTCAAGCTTGCTCTTTCAGGAGTGTTTGGAATTATTTATTAATCTGTAAAATTTATCATAATAAATTAATAGCTGATACTAAATATTAAATAAAAAGGTTGTTCATACATTCCCCAAATTCTTTCATATCGTGTTAAGACACGTTATTTGTGGTATAAGTTGACTGAAAATTCTCACCAAATTATATAAGATAATTAATTTACTATATTAATTTGTAACTTTTTATATACTGTAAAACCATTATCGTTTTTGTGTCTCCCCTAAAAATTGAAGCACAAATTTTAACTAACAATTTTACAGTTTGTCCCTGAACCATGTGTTATTTTCACTCTTAAACCAGTGCATTTAGTTGACCTTATCATATAAGAACAGGAACGTGATACAATGTTTATTCTGACGCTGAACTCTTCCACTTAATCTGAAAAGAAGATTCGCGTAAGCCAGTGTTAAATCCGTGGATTAGTACGCAGCGATTGCTTTGAAAGACTCTTTATTTTTTTTCTCTCGTCTGTGAGGATGCTCAATAAATATCCCATCCTCCAGCCTCTTGCCCGGATATCGCTCGGATCATAGACTGCTACAAATTCTCATATTTCTTCTTTTTTTATATTTTAAGGTAATAAATCAATAGTTTGGACGGGGGTGTAACGCTCAACAAACTTTATGAGAGTTTTGTAACGTAAAGACATCTGGCACTCTTGACATTTTTTCTCAGGGTCACGGAAATGAGGGAGGAAATAAAATGTACAGTACGTTCCAGAATTTGTTAAACATCCCGTGTCACAAGGTTTCAAAAAAATAAGGATACTTGATTTTCTTTTAATGTCAAGTAGGAGGGGATAAGATAAGACAACTGTCCTAAGGTATGTTGAGTGCCAATTTACAATCATAATAAGTAACACCTGTCCCTGGTACAAATCTGGTTTTGGGCAGCGTTCTACTCTGAGTAGCCTATAGGCCTCCTTTCTTTCGGATGGGAAGAAAATACATTGGTTCAATGGGAGAGATATTTAACTAATTGCGTTGTCACTTCCTAGGCCCAGGAGGTACCTACTGTAAAATCAATACTGTTTGCAAATGTATCAATCGATTTCCAGTAAGAAATACTAAACCATATTACCTTTTGCATATAAATGTACTGTTGGCTTTTCTTTTTAACTGAGCAAAGAAGTAATGTAGCTAGGTAGGTTACTGAAGTAACCTGAGTACACTCACAGAAAATGTTCCATTTCTGGCGGAATAACTATATTTAAACCTACTACTTTCTTTATTATTAATATAATTACTGTGATTATTATTATGATTATTATTATTATTATTATTATTATTATTATTATTACTACTACTACTACTACTACTACTACTACTACTACTAAACTAAATTTTCTTGTTTTAATAGCATATAAGACATATCACGTCTTTAGAATGTTTGGGTGTACCAGTAGGCTATTGTAATAAAATAATTAATTCGTGTGCATCTTTTTCTATAGTTTGAGAATGTCTTTTTGTCTGATATTCAGTTTAAACAATTACGATATTGAATGACATAGCGGTGATGAGTTGTGGATTAGTAAACAAGTCCTACAAGTTCGGTGTTTGCCTTTGCGAATGAGGTAACCATAAAAAACCAAAGTCAAATTGCCCGACCATGAGGTTTAAGATTTGAACCCAGGACCTCTTACCTCTGCCACCTCGCTCGAACTACTTTTAGTGTATGCAGAACATCACAGGTATACTTTATTTCACAGCAGTAAGTTAAATATTGTAGTTAAATATTGATACTGTGGAAAACAAAAAATATCATTCATATTTTAATTAATGTATGTTCTGACATTCTGCAGTTAAGTAAAACTTATTTCTTTTCTGTCTCGATACGCATTACTTTTATAAAGTAATCACAATTTTTTTTATCTCCACTACAACTTAATTGTGGTTGGTTTTCAAGTATCGCCTACTTCAGTGTATATATCCTGGAAAAACTGAAAATAGGCTCTAGTAAACTATCCCCTAAGTAATTTTTATATAAAAACAAATATAGCCTTTTTTTGGAAGGTAGATGTTTCGAAAGTTATATCTTTATTAAAATTGTTAAAGCCATTTTCTTTCAATAATCAAAATTTTCAGTTAGAGAAACCGAAATCTGAGCAATCTGAGCAGTCCAAAATTAAAAAGGAAAGAAGTAAATACAAAGTACCGTTTACCCACTACGGTTGTCCTCAGACAGCCAGACATCATTCCAAAAACACTTTTTTGGGTTTCTAGATATCGTGAACACGTTTTCCCAGTGTCATCTCGTTTTTTTTGTTTTGTTTTGGACACGATCATAGTACTTTCTCTAAACTACATATGATCAAGAAAGTAATAAGTATATGCGATAAAGTAATTAAAAAAAAAAGGTCGCTTACACCTTAAACATCTCATTTCTTTATTGTTGACGCCAGTTTTCAAATTTTATAAGATTATTATCTGTAAAGTAAAAATATTTTAATTACCAATCCACAATAGGCCTATTTACGCTAGTAGAGTAGGCAATGTTCTGAATAGGAATCCGTATCTCGAAACATACCTTTTTTGTTTTGCTAGAACAACAAATTTAAAGTAAGTGTTTAAATCTCCCACTTTTGCCAGGGTTAAAGCAATAGTAATTCAATGATTTATGACTCAGTTACTTACATATACAAATACAAACATTCAACCAACGTTTGAAATAGGATACAATAGACAAAAAAAAAATAAAAAAATAAACAGTTTGCACAGAAACAACGTTTGTAAAGTGACAAACTCACGTATGTCCCTTGTCACAAAATCAATGAATGTCTGTTCTTATAAATATAAGTAACTGTGTCATAAATAATTAAATTTCACAAGCAGAAGCAGGAGATTTAAATGCTTGGTTTGAATTCGTTGCACCTGCAGCACCGCAGCACGGTAGGTTTCAGGTCACGAGTTTATATTAAAAATATAGTCTAATCCAGTGGCGCCAACTTTTAAAGAACATTGAGTGGGCTTAAAGGTTTTTTTTTTAAATTTTCATACTTAAACCCTTATTAAGGTTTATGAAATGGTCTTATAATGTAATATTGATGCAACTACAGATAAATAAAGAACTGTGCAAGAAACGATTTTAGTGTTTGTAATAGCAATCACATTTTGTAATTCAACCTCTAAGAAAGTAGTGTGTAGCCTGGTTAACAAATCTGTTTATGTGTTTATAATATTGTATACATTTAATTTTCGGTTTTAGGCAACTTCTAAAATAAAATTATGTATCACGGAGTTCTCCCAATAAATTCGTCACAAGCAACATATCATCATCTTCTTTGTCAGCAAAACTGCATTGACAGAGTAAGATGTAAAATTTAATGAATTCGACTATTTCAAACGATCGTGAGTGATTTCGAACAAGAGGAGGTCGTGCTGTATAAATCATGCCGCTTTACAGTGATTTAACAAAGAAACACGATGTTTAGTAATAGCAACAAATAATAAATTATAATAATACACGACAAATTATTGGGTGGGCTAGAGCCCCATGGGCCCATATAAGTTGGAGCCACTGGTCTAATCAGTTTCCTCTACTTAGGAAGATCAGAATTTTAGATATAAAATGCAGGTCCCTATCATCATTCAGCTGATACTGGAAAATCTGTAAATTGGTATTGATGAAGTGTAAATTAGGACACATTATACCTAATGATAATTCTCTCTTTATTGGATGCAATTAACAAAATTAAATAATCTGCATTTAATTAATGAGAAATATATTGCATATAAAACTATATTAGGCCTCTAATTATTATTGTGAACCAACAATCTACCTGGTATTTTTGATTATGAAGTCATTGAAACTCACAGTTTGATATAATTACTCATATTTGAAAAAGTTAATGAGATGTAGTTGCCATTATGAATATTAGTTTGAATTCCTTTACATTCATCAAAGTTTTATTACATAAAAAAAAAGCTTTACAGTATATTTAAGATAAAATTCCATTTCACAGGACTTATCGCAGGATATTTTGTAAAAGCAGGATATTTATGAGATTTCCAAGCCTATTTGTTGGCATCATAGTAAAGTGTTCAAAAAATGGAGTATCCTGTGGAAAACATCAGAGTTGTAAAGGGAATTTACGAGCGCCCATATATCAGTGTGCTAAAAATATTGTATTTTGATACTATTATTAAGTAACAGAGTGGTACTTTGAGATTGTGTGGTGGATGGGAAAATATCTGTCTGCCTGTCTGTCTGCCTGTCTGTCTGTCTGTCTGCCTGCCTGCCTGTCTGTCTGTCTGTCTGTCTGTCTACCTGCATGCGTCCATGATGCAATCAAAAGGCTAATATTATATGGACTATTATATTCCATAAACTCATGTAGTTAAAAGTTGGTTTATTGTCTTGATGTATTATGTATTATTTTTATATCGTTGTATGGTATTATTATTTTATATAACAACATTGTATTAATAATTGTATCCTGTTCAGGAACTTTTGACGAGTCACCAGTTTACGAGCAATGCTCAACCATGTAAATGCTATGTGACGATTAATAAAACTAAACTAAACTGAACTAAACATGTCTGTGTGTTAAATATTCTCTTGGCACCTAATACAAGCCTTTGGAAGCATAGGCATTGAAAACAATAAAAATCCTGATATTGTGGTTCTGGAAACTATGATTGTATTGCAGTGTTTGCTGGTAGTGGTCCTACTCATTACTATCGGCATCAATGTGATGTTCATTCTGGACACTAGCCGCCGACTTCATGAAGAAATACCTACCACTGGTAAATATGTGAAGAAATTTTATATTGATAAAATTCAAATAAATTTTCACTTCACTTAATTTAAGTAATTTGGACATATATACCTTAATTACCTTCTCATGGGTAACTTCAGTTGATTTCTGATATCCTTTAAATGTTTATTGTAGGAGCAGCAAGCGAACTCATTGGAGGAGAGAGTCGCAGGAACAGTTTACGACTTCAAGAAAGTCAACCCAAATCCCTCGCCATTGAAGTAGTGTCCAGTCAGTCCAAAGTTTCAGTCTCTGTTGATGGCACAACGGTAAGTCGCTTAAAATATCCATTAGTTATAAACCCACCATGGATTTGTAGAACAGATGTTGTAACCTTCAATGTAATGTGTTAGAAATAGGCCTACCTATATTTATTGATATCTGAAGACTGAAGAAGGTAATATTACACCAGGGAAAATAAGCAAAGCTTTCTATGGAAATTCTCAAATTAACATTTATTTTGCAGGGGAAACAATATTAAGGTGCTGGTACAATATCAAAGCTGTAATGATCTCACAGACTGTTCTAGATGTGTAGGCCATGTATTGATTTATTTTCAATTCTGCAATTCATTTGGAATGAATGCAGTTTTCTGACCAATATGAAAAATCAATGGGATTCTACTTTCCCTCCCGCAAGAAGTACAATCTTGTAATGTTTCCTATATAGTCAGAAAGCATATGAAAAGAACTGGGAAATAAGAAATCAGTATAGGATAAAACAAGTAATTTATTATTTAGTTGTACTGCAGTCACATGACATGAAATAACTAGTCATGATGCAATCAAAAGGCTAATATTATACGGACTATTATATTCCATAAACTCATGTAGTTAAAAGTTGGTTTACTGTCTTGAATAAATGTTACACAAAAGATTGTTAACAATTTTCCCACATGCACATGCTTGTGGTCAGGGGAAGTTCAGAAATTAAAAAATATTAAATTTCATTTTATAGGTAGAATTATTTTATAAACAGTTTATAAGCATGAGTTGCAGTAGCCTGTTTTAAAGGTCTATTTGTGTTATAGGTTAGGAGAATGCCAAGTTGGATTCAATAATTCCTATGTTTCCATATTTTCATTGACTAGGTTATAGGGTTAATGAATTTTCACTAGGTAGCTATTTGGGATTATATAACGTAGGCCTATGTTAATATAGCTTGCCAAACATGAGGCGAGAGAGATTTAATGTTAGTGTAGCTTGCTAGATCCTGGAGGATGCAGAGGAGCACAAGGGCCGCGGGATCCACGTGATGGTACTGAACCAAGCCAGTGGCAGTGTCATGGCTCAGCGCATCTTCGATACCTACTCCCCACATGAAGACGAAGCAATGGCCCTGTTTCTCAACATGGTCACCGATGGCAGAATCATCATCTTTGCTATCAAGGTAAGGTTATCTTCTTGTGAGGGCATTATATTCTAGATCTTATATATTTTCCTTATTTCTTTCTTCTTATGAACAACAAAAAGTTATTGAATAATGGTAAGTGCAGTGGAAACAGTGATAATAAAGGTACTGTGATGAAGCAACAATTTAGGACAAAGAACAATAAATTTACTTACATAGTAAAGTTAATTAGGCTATCGAAAAGTATGATTTGGGTTATTATCACAGGTCATTAAAACAACCTCTATCAAGAAACAGTGAAATGTTTCGAATTAACTATAATCCCAATTTCTTTCCAAGTACATTTGCAATACTACCACCGAGTTGTTGACCCAGTTGCAACATAGGGACGCCGCAACATAACATAAAATGAAATGGTTAAAATATAAAAACAAGCTCAGTTAGTGCAAAATTTCAGATATGTCAGTTGAGTAGTTTTTGCATGCAAGTGCAACAGATATATGCCAGGAATTTTGAAACAACACCTTTGAATTTGAACTTTATGAAGCTATGTGGCTGGTTAAGAAGAGGGACCAGAGAACCGAATTGGTAATAAATCTGCACCTGAGACTGTGAATATTGTTAAAAAGTCATTGAAAAATCCTTGAGCAGATACTCTGAAAGATATAATTTAGATGTACATAATATATTATTTTCGGTTGTTCTTAAGAAAGTCTGGGGGCTTTCCCCAATCCACCAACTGTTAAAATGATCAAGAGGCTCTTCTAGGATGAAATCCTAACCTTACCATTGTGAGAAGTCCACGGTGGTCTAGAGGTAGCGTGCCCACCTCTAGATCTGAAGGTCGTGGGATCAAACCCAGCCGCAGTCGAAGGATTTTTCATGACGTCCTGGGCACAGAGTCTTAAAGCTGAGGGGTCCGTGTCATAGATTTACAGCACATAAAATAACTCCAAGCCTAAATTAGAGCCTCTGGACAAAATTTCTCGGCCTTTTCATGTCTTAGGTAAATTTTAATGTTTTCTTGAATTAGACATATCTTATAAAAGAGCAAATAAAAATAAAAAAATATTTATCTAACATATTCCTTTTATTGTTTTAATTTAAGTTAAACATATATATTATGTCATTAAAGTGAAAAGAACATAAGTTAATATTCCTATACGATAATTAACTTTAATATTGTAGCTTGTTGGAACAGTCAGGCTGGGGCTTTCTGTACCCAAGTTTGCAGGTTCAGTCCCCATCCAGGTCAATGGCAGTTTTGATTGCAAACCTAAGTGACAGTACACAACCATTGTTAACTAACTATAATAAAAAACAACAAACAACCATTCTTTTTTCAGGATGAAGGTACATTTCAGATGAAACAGCCAGCTCGGGATCTATTAAAGCGACTGGGATCAAAGCGGGCACAAGTAATTGGCTGGAGAGACATGTGGGCAATGGTGACCCAGAAAGGAGCTAAGATGTTTGGGGAGTCATACAGCAAGAGCACAGAATTTAACACATGGGGTGCACCTGTAGTCCTGAGGACAGAAGTTCCACTCATCCCAGTTGAAGGTAAGCAAGGAAATATTAAAATTGCCATAAATTCAAGAAACTAAACTGAAACAGCTCAAGCTTTCATAGCCAGCATTGGAATAGCTATAGCTATACTTCATCCAAGATGTGTACAAAGCAAAAGTAAACAACAGAGTTGCCTTGGCTAACTGGGTCCTGTCGTTTCATTGGTTAATTGCACCAGTGCATACTTCACGGTAGTGTGACAAACTCAGTTAGATGTTGACTTCCATTCTGCACACATCATACAATTATTTATACCTTATATAATTGTGAAAACGTAAGTTCTGTTAAGTGACTTGTTTGCTTTCGTATTTATATCATACATGTTTTACAGCATATATCTAGCAAACAAGATTTCATTTGTTTTTTGTTGTTGCCTTAACAAATTTGAAGAAAAAATAAGTGACATAAAATAAGTTTACTAAATACAAGAAATATTTTATAATATTATTAATTCATTGTACTTTTCATTTTCATAATGTGCGATGAAGTACACCACAAATTGTAAGTAAAAGTAATAGGCATAGTCTCTAATAATTTCCATCAAAGAGGAATATTCAGAACTTATGTTATCAATAAAGAAATGTGCGAGGAAAAGTTTTTCCAGCGGCGAGAAAACACAGATTGTAACTATATGTACAAAACATTGGGAATCGAACTTGGAATCCTTGGCGCTTAATATAAAAAAAGAAAGTTCAATTGACTTTACTGTATGTAATTGACTAAACAGTCTCAGAAACGAACTCTTGTGAACTGTGCTTTGTACTTTCACATTTGGTTGTTTTACTTTTGCTCTGTACACATCTTGGATCAAGTATAAACAAGTTTTCCAGGAATGTAGGTCCATCTCTAATGCATTAACAGTGCTCACCTAACATTAGATTAACTTTCCTTTTGAATTGCTGAAACGGTTTCATTTAATCATTCAATTTCCAGATAGCGAATGTGACTGGGTTGATTCAGAGGAGAATCGTCGAAGGAGGGAGTTTTGTAACCACATTGAAGGTTATGGCAGTGTTTGTAGCTGTTCTGATCCGGCTCCTCTACTGTTCAACCCAGAACCAGTGAGTTAACCTTCATTGAATTGAATTGAATTGTTTTATTCGTCCAATATATCATTACATGAAATGGGACACGTCATACAATAATAATACAATAATACAATAATAATAATCATAGAATAATTTAACTTAATGAATATAATAAATACTATACAATTTACCCATCTAATAACACAAATATTCATCTACAGAATAGTACGATTCATTACATAGGAAAGCAGATAATTGAATCTTGAATTTGGTAAAATTTTCAATTTCTTTAATTTTGGTAGGTAATTTATTGAAAAGTTGGATTCCATTATGTGTGAGGGAATTTTCAAATAATTTTGTATTGTGACTGATTAAGGCTAAATTCGATTTTCCTCTTGTATTATGAGAATGTATTGCTGAATTTGTTGTGAATTTATTAATGAACGATTTTACGTGCAAAATAACATAGAACATGTACATACATGGTAACGTCATAATGCTTAACTTTTTGAAATATTTACAGCTTTCGAATCTTGGAATATTACAGATTATTCGTACTACCCTTTTTTGTACCCTGAAAACTCTATTGGAAATCTTCATTCCCCCCCAAAACATTATACCCTGTTTTAATAGGCAATGAAAATAAGCAAAATACGCTGTTCTAATAATATTCATATGAACCGAATTCTTTAACGTTTTAAAGGCAAAGCAAAGTTTACTAAGTTGTTTCGTCAAGTTATCTACATGGACTTTCCAATTTAAATTTTCATCAATCCATACACCTAAAAATTTTGTGTGATGTTTGTAAGAAATCTTCGTATCAGTTAAAATAAAATCAGGGAAAATTAAACTTTTGTTTACTTTATGATGGAAACCAATTGAAACTGTTTTATCGATATTTATAATAAGACCATTTTCATGAAACCAGGGTATGAATCTCTCTTTTAATTTCTCTAAATTTAGATTTACTTCATTTATATCCCTTCCTGAAATTAAAAGATTTGTATCATCAGCAAACATTGTTAATTTGATATCATTACAATTTTCTATAGTTTTATCTAAATCATTTATATATATTAAGAATAAAAGTGGTCCCAATATGGAGCCCTGTGGGACACCACAATGAACATCTTTTACTTGAGAATATATGGGTTTTGATTCCTTCTTTGTTGTGTCCACGTCATTCCATTCAACTATCTGCTTTCTATTTTTGAGATAAGATTCAAACCATTTATTTGCAATTCCCCTGATACCACAAGAATTTAATTTTGATAACAAAATGTCATGATTTACTAAATCAAAGGCTTTAGATAAATCCAAGAATAAGCCAATGCAAACTTTCTTACTGTCTAATTTTCTGTATATTTCTTCTAAAAATTGTTCTAATGCTGTATCAGTGGATTTACCCTTACGGAAACCGTTTTGACTATTCGTTAAAATTTCGTACTTATTAAAAAAAGTAATTATTCTGTTATAAACAGCTCTTTCAAGAATTTTTGAAAATGTGGAGAGTATTGCTATAGGACGATAGTTTCCTAATTCATCCTTAGCGCCTTTCTTAAACAGAGGTTTTATTTTAGCAATTTTTAGGTTTTCGGGAACTTGACCAGTAGAAAGCGATAGATTTATGAGAAATGATAACGGCCCTAGTAAATATGCGTAATATCTTTTAATTAGAAAACTAGAAATTTCGTCAAACCCACTTGACCTTTTATTTTTTAGGCTCTTGATTATGTTCGAGACTTCACCTTCATTAACGGGCGTGAAAAATATTGACGTAGCAAGATTTTGGCTATTTCTTGAAGTTATACTATTTCCTATTTTAGGATGACTCTTCAGCCTTTCAGCAACATTAACAAAATAATCATTAAATGCATTAGCAATTTCTCTAGGTTCAGACACGAGTTGACCGTTAAGTTTTATAGTATTTGTTTTATCAATTTTTACGGGATTGTTTTTATTTAACTCATTTTTAATTACGTCCCATATTCGTTTGGATTTATTCATAGATTCTAGAACGACTTTACTATTGTACATTTTTTTAGCTTCTCTGACAACTGTATTGTAAACTTTTTTATAATTTTTAAAATAGTTTATAAATTCAGGGGATGCGTTGTTGGTTTTGACAAATCTGCTAAGGGACTTAAGTGTTTCGTATGATTTGCGGATACCTCTTGTAATCCATCTATTAACAATTCGTTCTTGTTTTAAAATATTAATTCTTTTAATTGGAAATGCAATGTTGTAACAATAAGTGACAGAGTATAAAAAATTGTTAGTTGCAGCGTCAATATCAGTTTGCTCGTAAATATTGTTCCAATCTTCCTTAGAGAGAAGATAGTTAAAATAATTTATAGTTTCTTCATTAATTATTCTAATATTTTTATAAAGCATCTCATTAGTTTTAGTGTTGACATTACATTTATTTAAAATATTATCTAGTGTCAACAACTGTCCGAAATGATCTGATAAGCCTGTTTCAAATACAACAATCGAAGAGTGCGAATTTGAATTTAGAAAGATCTGATCGATAGCAGTTTGAGATGTAGATCTAACTCTGGTTGGCTCATTTATCTGAGCTTGCATACCAAATTCATATAAGAGATTTTCTAGTTCTCTCTTGTCATGGTTATCTTTTAAAAAATCTATATTCAAGTCTCCCACAAGTATAATTTGCATTTTGGGTTTTTGCACATTACTTAAAAGTATTTCGAGATTATGAAAAAAAGTCTTAAAATTACTACTTGGATTTCTATAAATACATATTATGATAATTTTGTAATATACGAGATTAACCACACTGCATTCGAAATGTTCTTCTACATTTAAAGACTCAAATTTGTTTATCGAAAGTGATTTAATACTAGACTTCACGTAAATGCATGAACCCCCATTTTTCTTATTTTTTCTGCAAAATTTACTAATAAGAGAATAATTTGGAAAACAGTAATATTCGATTTCATCTTCAGACAACCAGTGTTCTGTGAAACACATTACATCTATCTCTATGTCAGAATTTTTTAACAACACTTCTACATTAGTTTGTTTGTTTCTAAGGCTTTGTGTGTTAAACATGTAGAATAGATGGGTCAGAATTACATTGTGATATTTCTTTTAACATTGAAACACTGAATAAAAGATTTTATGGGCCAGAATGGTACTTTATGAGATTGTGTGGGGGAGGGGAAAATGTCTGTCCATCTGTCTGTCTACCTGTATATTTCTCTAGTTTTAGAATATGACTTTGTCCATTGCTGTAATGCTCAACGACAAGAAAATAAAATTATTATTATTATCCGTGTGTCTGTATGCACAATAACTCAAATACACTTTATCTTTCATGAAACTTTGTATAGGCCTACATATTTATTCAAGAAGAATAAATGGGAAGAAGCCTATTGATATTGAACCAATTCAGTTAACAGGACCAGAGTAATGCCCAATTTAGTGCCTATTTTATGGTAATATATTAGAAAGAATTCATCAAGTACAAATCAGTTCTCATGCCAACATATTATTTTACGGTGTTCGTATATGGCCTTGGAAGTTGCTAGACAGGTAACTTTGACAATGCTTATCAAACTAGACTTTTGTTCTTCTGTAAGCCATCCTTAACGAATCGATCTGGAGCTTAACTCTGAAATTGATTAAAAAATAACTTATTCTCTGCATATCATAATTGCAATTATAACTGATTAAACAAAATCATTCTAGCACTTTGTTATGTCAGTTTACCTATTTTATTCAATTTGAATCACTACAAGTAGGCCTATATTTTCAAGCTGCACATGTAATTAGGTTTGGTACAGATAAAATTAGAAATGTTTTGTTAAATTACTGTATTCAACATGTTAGATAAGGCTGCTGAGCTTCAGGATATTACTACGGTTTAATGCATAGGCCTACCATAAGTTTTTAATCTTTTAAAATGTCCATTAACTGAGATCGTAATGAATAAATTAGTCTTTTTATAAAGTCTACAAAGTCAAACATAAAGAATGCTATATAAGTTAATTTAATTCACATAATTGCAAAGTTCCCTTTCACGTTCAAGAAATACTTTAGTTTCTTCTAGATGAGTCATCAAGGTAATAGAACTACCATCTATCACTCTATTGTCTACAGAAAATAAGCATAACAAAATTAGTCTTAGGTAAATGAATCCCCAACCATGAGGCCCCATGCTCCATGGGTGGAGTGAAAAGAATTAAATTTGATTCAACTCATCAGGGTTCAAAGCACAAGAAAGGGATGGGAGACAGATTTGAACTTATTTGCTACTTTCCTGTGAGGATGGTGGGTGCCATATAGACAAAGTCAACAGATATCGGTTGGCTACTGGAAATGCATTACAATATGCAGAACCTTGTGTTGTAGTAGTAGTAGTAGTAAGTATTCTGCCTTCCGGCAGGTTTTCAAACTTGGTACGCGAATTTTGTTTTCCAAAACTGTCTATCCTCTGCTTCCTCCTTCAGCATCCAATATTTCCGCTTTTCCCTTAAATCGTCCAACAGCTGAATTCTTCTTCTTCCAAGTCTAGTTGTACCCTCCAATCTTCCTTCTACGACATCATGTAATAAGCAGTTCCTTCTGAGAATGTGCCCAACCCAGTTTGCTTTCCTCTGACGAATTGTGTGTATGATTGACTTCTTCTCACCCACTCTACTCAGAACCTCTTCGTTTGTCACCATGTCCATCCACTTTATATTTTCTATCTGTCTCCAGCACCACATTTCAAAACTTTCTAAATATTTCTTCTCCAATTTCCTCAAAGTCCATGTCTCTGATCCATACAAAGCAATACTCCAAATATAACACTTCACCAGGTTTTTACATAGCTCTAGGTTCAGACTACTAGTTAGCAGAGTTCTCTTCTTCATAAATGCTTTCTTGGCCATGGCAATTCTTGATCTTATCTCCTTGGTGCAATAGGCGTTGTGCCATATTAGAAAATTTTAATTTGTTTTCAAGTTTTTTTAAAATAAAATTATATTTTTTTAAACATCTGCTCAGATAAGCATTATCAGCTTTAATGGTTTTAGGTTTAACTGCCTCAAATTTTATATTTAAGACTAAGGTCTGTGTACACCAATGCCGATATTCTATTTCATCCTGATTTTGAGACTGTAAAGCTGAGATATTGTTAATTTTGCAAATCACCAGCTTAGTTTTCCTATACATGTCCAAGCTAGTGTTTTTACTCAACAGGTTAAACTGCTCAGTACTACCAATAAAATTTCAATGGACATATGGGCGGGTAATTATAATTTGTTGTGGATTTTTTATGAATGTTGGTGGCTACTGCAACTTCTGATCAACATGAGTGATAGTGACGGTGGCAGGGATATGAAGCAGAATATAGAGCAAAGCAACCTAGATTGGTAAAATGAGGTCCATGTTGTCGTTTTATGGAAAATTATACCGGTATGTAATAGGGTAAAATGTAAAGTGATCCCTATAAAGGCCATGGAGGCCCAGAGGGTTCCAAGAGGTTGAGGCTCCCAGATTTTTGGACATTCGGCACATGAAGGTGGTAAGGTTGTTAGCCTTACGCACCGGCCGCCTTTACTCCCAGAATTGCTCCTGGTACTCATTTCTGTTAGAAACTGAGTCGACCCCAGGGCCATAGTGCCACCAGAAGGATTAGGCCAATTGAAAAATCTCAACGTCCTCATCGGGAATCGAACCCACGACCTTCCAGTTTGTAGCGCAGCGCCTCAACCACTATGCTACGGCGTACATGTAATAGGGTAATGATCATAATTCCATGAAGTAAATACTTGTGACGCAATGCATGTTTAGAGCTTTTGCGTTGTTTTGTGTTGTTGTTGCCTATAGATTAATCTGTAGGCTATACAACACACCAAGATTTTGTTGTGTGTAAAGGATAAGACATTTTATATGAGTTTAGTACTACTCTAAGAAAACTAAACTCAAAGGCATGATATCCCTTGAGGGACTATATGGGTGCCATTTGACCACTGTATCATCTTCTACCATGGGCAGATGGCAGGGTTGGGGGGCATGTCGTCAACATGCTGACTCCCATGACCATTATTGATGTTTTATTGAACCGTATCCGCAGCTTGTTTATCAATTAGCTCCTCAGTTTGTGTCATGAAGCTGAGTGCACCCCGTTCCAGAACTCCCTACCTCAGAAAAATCCAAGAAGGTACTGAGGATTGAACCCAGATCTACAGATCTTTAGTTAGCAAGGATAATCACTAGACCACACAGACAGTACTACCCTAGGGCCAATAAAATTTCAATGGACCAATGAGTTGGTAATTATAATTTATTGTGGATTTTGTTTTACGAATGTTGGTAACAATGAAATTAACGCAAAATTGGTTTCTCTTGTGAGAATTTTAAGAGTCAGGCAAGAAGTAGATAAATCTGAGTTTATGTGGAGAAACCCAAATAATTTACCATCCAAGATAATGGTATATCTGATTTTTCAGTATCTAAGATAATGACAAATTTTATCCGTAATGGTGAACACAGCCCTTATTGACAAAATCATACTAATAAATTGTTATTTTTGTACAACAGGTTCAAAATAATGAAGTTCATGATGTGCCAGTTGCCATCATTGCCAGCAATAGACCTCACTACCTGTACAGGATGCTGAGGTCTCTGCTCTCTGCTCATGGAGCTAATCCAGAGATGATCACAGTCTTCATTGATGGCTATTTTGAGGAACCTTTGGAAGTGACAAAACTGTTTGGACTCAGAGGAATACAGCACACACCAATAGGAGTGAAGAATGCTCGAATATCTCAGCATTATAAAGCTTCTCTCACTGCTACATTCAACATATTCCCCAGTGCCAAGTATGCTATCATCGTGGAAGAAGACCTAGATGTTGCTCCTGATTTCTTTAGGTGTGTACTCTCTTCTGAAATGACCAGCCTCACTTTCTAGAAAATAGTGTTCGTAAAAACTAAACAACCACCCTTGGGTCCTGAGCTCGCAAATAAAGTTAGTTAATAACATAGAACTATTTAGGTAAGGAAATCTTATTTCTTCAAGATCTGTACCCTACTCATAAAATCATTCATGTTATGAGTTTATTGCTCAATTAATGCAGTTCAGTCATTTACTGCATTTATTGGTATGTTTTTTCTTGTCTAGCACCATGAACTAAGGAATTCTTTCTAGTCTCATAACTAGATATCTTGGGCTTTATTTGTTTTCTATTATTTTCTCATATGTGTAGAGAAAGTAAAGTGGTTGTGACAAAAATTTAAATTGATATAACACCAGGAAAATGTTTCATGATGTCTAGAAGCCAAAAAAAAAGTGTTTTTGGAATGATGGCTGTCTGTCTGTCTGTCTTTCTTTTCTTTTTTTGTCTGTATGTCTGTATTTTCTGTCTCTGTCTGTGTCTGTGCAGGTCCATTGCAAGTAAATGGTGCATTGTATTTACTTCCACTTTTTTATTATGGACTTGCTAGACTCTTATTGTCAACCCTAGAGTTTGGCTTCCACATCTAAATTATTAAGTTCAGTTTTCATGAAAACTTAAAAAATGTTACTTAAAAGAAAGTTGGCTCTAATGGTTTTGATAAAAATGTAAATTTCTCTACTTATATTCATGAGTAATAAAATAGCTATAGATATTTGTTTTTCTGTAATAAATTACTTTTGGGATAGTTTACTCACATCCATTTTTAAATTTGCTAGGCTTTCTCAACTACATTATAAGATACATAAAAAGCTATCACAGTTGTAAAGTTGTAGCAACAATTAAAATAAACAGTTTTTGTTAAACACTTCTATGTAATGTGAGGAAGTTTTTGTCTATCTGTGTGTGATGCACAACCTTATCTAGGGCATGCAGAGATCTGAAATTTTTAACATACATGGACTAAAGTGTGTCCAAATGCACCTCAAAGCCGGACTTTTAATTTTCGCTTTTGCTTGCAAGCAAAAGATGGCAGAAAACGTTATTTCTTGCACTATCAAGTACCAGTATTTCCCCTGTTCTGCTGACATAGTAACAGAGATAGAAGACCATCGTTGAATTAAATTTATTGCACCATAACATATCAGTTTCTCAATCGTTTTGATTTTGTTATCCTGCTCTGTTTGGTTCATTTGTTTATAACATTACAACATGCAGAAATCTGAAATTTTTACATAGGTGGACAGAAGAGGAATCATGAATACAGTCCTAAATGGGAAAACATTCAAAAATTTGGACAAAACTCACTGTGCAGAGATTTTTTGGGCTAGAGAAATTCAATCTCAGGTCATTCTTTTTTGGACGGTGCGCTTTAATTGTGAAATAAACCTCAAATCATTAATTTTAGCTATTTATTGATTATAAATCATTCTAATTGTTAATGCATGATTCACATTTAAGGGTAAGGTTCATAAATCTGTGGCTCATTTTAATCATTTCATTTTGATTCTGCCTATATGGCAGCACAATATTTGTTTCAGTCATTCTAAATATTTATTTACTACATCTAATAGTATAATGCAATTTATCTGAAAACAATGTCAGTGTTAATAAATAGCCTATAATGTTTTAATTATTTTCCTGTTAAATAAATTATTTCAGAAATCTATTGATGGAATTAAAAACAAGGGCAAAGCTGCTGGCTCTGCTAGTTTCTCTATAAAAATAACAGGTATTCAGTAGAAACAAAATAAGTATGACATCAGTAATTTGATTTGAAAAATACCAGAATACATGAAAGTGTGAGTACCAGTAATGTATGTGTACAATGTGCTTGTAATATGTTATAAAACTTCCAGACTGCTCTAGGACTAATGTTTGTTTATTGATTTTTTTTTACAGTTATTTTAGCCAAACAAAGCGACTGCTGGATGAAGATGAAACTTTATATTGTATTTCTGCATGGAATGATCAAGGTTATGAACATACAAGTAATGACCCTGCCATGCTATATCGAGTTGAGACTATGCCAGGTCTTGGCTGGATTCTCAAGAAATCTCTATACAAGGACGAACTGGAATCAAAATGGCCAACTCCTGAGAAGGTACACTGTTAAGAATATTCTCTTTTTTGTGGGATATCTAGATTCTTAAACATGAGATGACCATGGATTTTATACTACAAAAACCTTAAGTTTCAGTCACTGAAATCTTAATTTTCTTTCAACCTTGTGGTGCTGCATCGATGGACATAGCCTGAAGTCTGATTTGTGTTTCAACTAGTCAAGTCTTTAAAGTTCCTGCTGGACCAAATTGGCAATGGCATTTATGTGTGCATATTTGTGACAGACCTATGATTGTTGATTTAATTATGGTGCAAAATTCCGAATCATCAGTTACAGCTAAAGGTCTAAGTGACAGTACTCAACCACTGTTAAATAACTAACTTCACTGGCAGATGGCAATATTGGGACACTTCAGGTTAAGATGAAATGAAATTTGAAAATTATAAATATTCAACCTACAGTTTTCATAGTTTCTACACCACTTTACATACCATATCCTATTAATAATATGTTTGCTAGTTTTCGAATTAACTGATAATTATTTTGCACTTTTTCAAGTTTCATTACAAATAAGATTAGTCTCATATCTTTTTATACAGAAATATTCTTAAACTGGTATTTTACTTTTTATGTTCTGCATACACATATTAATAATTTATAATTGATAGAGGAATTTTAAATTTATTCAAAACAAATGTTTACTTTCCAGTACCTCAAATGTAAAGAAAATATTTCCCTAACTGTTGTTGTTATTATTATGTTATTATTATTACTATTATAATAGTTATTAATGTTGTTATTGTTATTATCATTGTTGTTATCTTTATTATTGTTTTAATATTGTTATTATGAATATTATTATTAGTAGTAGTAGGGGTAGTAGTATTATTAGTATTAATATTATTAGTATTTTTATTAATAGTATTAGTAGGCCTATTATTATTATTATTGTTATTGTTATTACTATTAGTGTTGTTATTATTATGAATATTATTATTTTTATTATTAGTATTAGTGCCTATTGTTATTATTATTATTATTATTATTATTATTATTATTATTATTATTAGTTTTATTATTTATTATAATTTTTATCAAAATCCACTGAGAATTCCACAAACTTTGTTAATGTAATTTGTAGAAGACAAATTTGTAGCGTAGATAAATATGCCAAAACCAAGTACAAAAATAAAGCTGAATTTTATTCTAAAGGCACTGTGAGGAATTTAGAAGGAATCCAGACCTTTAAACGTAGCTGCCTAAACCAATGTTCTTAGGAGTGCAAATTCTTAAATTTTGCAGAAAGTATCTATAAACATGGATTTATTTCTAAATAGTGAAAACATAAAATCTGAATTTAGGGGTTGAATAACAGCAAGACCAGTCCTTAGAAGCCTGTTTGTTATCTGGAAGTGGGTGGTCACCCACTGTTAGCAATCTTCACACTCTAAAATTGTTA
This sequence comes from Ectobius pallidus, assembly GCA_964059195.1. Taxonomy (NCBI): domain Eukaryota; kingdom Metazoa; phylum Arthropoda; class Insecta; order Blattodea; family Ectobiidae; genus Ectobius; species Ectobius pallidus. Next base: position 104,951,053 of record CAXKWD010000010.1, read on the forward strand.
AATAATACATTCAAGAATGTATTTGAATCTCATGTATACATTATTAATAGGAGACTGATTTCTTTGGGGTCAATCCATATGAAGTCAACCAACACTGGTTGCTTGACCATTTTAAAAAAAATTCATTTTTTGTCAGATATCACCCCTATATACCAATAGTACAAAACGACAAATATTTTATTTTTACTCGGTTCCGTTTAGAAATGGCGGCCATCTTTCAATCATGGCGGACAGCTATTTTTGCATTTGTAGGTGTTTATGCAAATGCAAATATCTCTGGACTGGGAAGTGATAGAGCCTTGAGGAAAAAACCATTATTCTCAGTAGAGTCTGGGCTACATTTCTGGTCAAAAGCATTGGTTAGCTTAATTCACTTTTAAATGGTGAAAAAGGGGGCTAAACCTGAACAAAACTTTTGCAATATTATGACTTTTCAGGGTGTCACTATCTTACCTTGGAAAGAAATCTCGGGTGTCAGTTTTTTGTAGGAGGTACATATGTACCAGTACTTTCCTGGAATAAAATACAAAGCCACACATTTGTTTGCTTCCATTATTTAGGACTCTCAGAAAATAATGATTTTTCCAAATTTGACCAATTTTAGGCCTAAATATCTCTGGTTGGCAAAATAGGAAAAATCTAATTTTAGGCTCAATTCAAGGTCTATATGACACTAAGCTACTGTGAAAATTTCAAGTTTGAGACTCAAGCCAGAATGAAATTATGCTTGATACAACAAAGTGAAAAAATCGTATAGTAGGCTATATATGTAACACCCTCAATATCAGCCTTAATTAATACTGACATTTTAAATAACGATTTAGAGCCTTAACATAACAATTTAGATACCTTTTCACATAATCACATGTGATTACATTTGGTGTTTCACCAATAGATGGGATATCTCCTCAGATAGGTGAGGTTCAATATTGTGGGATCGTCCAGTCGATGTCAGCTCCATTGCGTTAAGTTTTCTCAGAACATTAGTCAGAGGAACCCACGTTGAGTCTTTGTTGTTCTTCTGAAAAGAGGTTCTTGGTCCTGCTGGATGATAGAAAATCACGTGAATGTCCCTATTGAGACTGAACTTTAGAAATGTAGTGGTGTTTTTTTAACTTGTCAATCTTCTGTGCAAGAGTTTCAAAAAATTCATCTCTAGGTGTCGTCAGAGTCAACATCTCGGCTCTATCAACAGTGACCCATTGCTTGTAGAAAATTCTTTCTGGTATTTCATCAGTTTCTTGGGCTTCAGTAAACAATTCAAGTATAGCTTGCTGTCCTGGACATTGATCACATTCTTCCATCATACATTTGTATCCAGTCATGTCACTATCCATCATATCCAGCAGTTCTTTATAGTCGACATTCAATTTTGCTCCTTCAATCATAAGTTTGACATTTTGGTGGTACAAGCAGACACAGACAGTGTGAGTTCCCGAAGCTCCGGCAAGAATACACCATTTTGGCTTCATTTCACAAAACTTCGACCTCTGAATGCCACATTCTAGATGTTTGTTTTTGAATTCAACATAGAGCTCATTTAGATTGCACAACATAAGCCTTTTTTGTTTGTAAACTTTTTGACCATCAATTTTCACAGAGACAAAGTCCTTTTTGCCTGGACATAAGCGGCTGTACTCATCATCCTCAAAGAAATCTACCACTTTCTTGGCAGTTACATCTGAAATTCTGACACCTTTCTTTTTTCCCAACACTGGCAATATGCCTTGATCCTTCACCAGTTTCCTTGACAACCTAACAAGATGCACTGAGACATTAAACTCAGTAGCTATTTTGTCTCTGGACCAAGAATTTGGAAGTAGACTAATAATTTGTACTTTTGTTTCTTTGTTTGCTACCAAACACTTCTTTTTTAGCTTTTCGATCAGTTCATCATACTCAAATGATAGAGACTGCTGGTTTGGCTCACTGTCTTCAATATCCTCATCAAAACATATTTCCAACTTTTTTCTAATAGCTTCAGACACCTTCTTATACTTTGCTTTTAAAGCCCCTTTTCTTTTATCAGAACTAAGTTTTTTAATTTTGGCTGCAGGTGACAATTCCAAACTACTACAAGCTGCATCAACCTTCACCATATTTTCTGTTTTGTCTACATATTCATCCCTAACGTTATCAACAGTAGCAGTATGAGCAGTAGGCCTAACAAAGATCTTTGTGTAGCATGTAGGGCATAAGGATTTCCCTGGGACAATATTTACAGGGAAGTGTTTTTCCTTAAAAATATAATCCATTTTTATTTCCCTTAGTCCCTTAGACACTGATTTTTTGTGCACTTTTAGAGGGTCACAACAAATGCATCCAAAGAGGTGGTTGTACTGTGATAAAAACTTGATTTCATGATACTTGCAGATGAGGGAAAGATTTGAAGATATTCGTAATGAAAGCAATGATTTTTCTTCAGAACTATATTCACTGAAATGCCTTAGTCCCTTGGGCACAACACCATAAACATTTCTGTGGCACAGTTCATTGGTCAATGTTCCTATACAGCACTGAGGATCCATCTTGGTCTATTCAGAACACTACCAAGCAAAAAGCACTTCTTCACCCTACAACTGCATCCAACAAACTGAATAACTGGCTGGAACAGTTCATGTCTCAGCATGAGCAGTTGCATGTTTAGACTTGTCTATACCCTCTCATCTTGCTCCCCACTGTGACTTTCCATAAAAGCAAAGGTTGATTGTTCCCTACTCAGGCATATGAAAATTAACTAAGCACCAAGCAAATTGTGTACAATTAGTTATAACTGGTAATCAGGGAAATCCAAATTCTAAAACTGAACAGACTAAAATAATATACGCCTACATACATACAAACAAAAATTGATTCAGATTTGTTTTTTCAATTGAAAACTTGTAGGCCTATCCTCTATAATTTATTTTAGCAGACCATAATGATTTATAATTAGGCTTATAATATGTAAATGAGGCCTTAAAACCATTAAATATTGTGGACTAGGGTGATTATTTATTTATATATGGTTCACACAAAGCCTCATTATTTAAGGAGTTTGTTTGATACATAACTCCATTCTGGCTTGAGTCTCAAACTTGAAATTTTCACAGTAGGTTAGTGTCGTATAGACCTTGAATTGAGCCCAAAATTAGATTTTTCCTATTTTGCCAACCAGAGATATTTAGGCCTAAAATTGGCCAAATTTGGAAAAATCTTCATTTTCTGAGTGTCCTAAATAATAGAAGCAAACAAATGTGTGGCTTTGTATTTTTTTCCAGGAAAGTACTGGTACATATGTACCTCCTACAAAAAACTGACACCAGAGATTTCTTTCCAGGGTAAGATAGTGACACCCTGAAAAGTCATAATTTTGCAAAAGTTTTGTTCAGAATTAGCCCCCTTTTTCACCATTTAAAAGTGAAATAAGCTAACCAATGCATTTGACCAGAAATGTAGCCCAAACTCTGCTGAGAATAATGGTTTTTTCCTCAAGGCTCTATCACTTCCCAGTCCAGAGATATTTGCATTTGCATAAACACCTACAAATGCAAAAATAGCTGTCCGCCATGATTGAAAGATGGCCGCCATTTCTAAACGGAACCGAGTAAAAATAAAATATTTGTGGTTTTGTACTATTGGTATATAGGGGTCATATGTGACAAAAAATGAATTTTTTTAAAAATGGTCAGGCAACCAGAAAATTCATAATTGGCTGACTTCGTATGGATTGACCCTTTGGTGAAATAAGGGGCTGATTCTGTGTGAACTTCCTGTTTGGTCGATATTTTGCTAAATAAGTTAATTTATTCTTTACATAACATGATAAATTTTAACTCTTTATTTACTTTAATACTTAAATATAGCGAAGGGAAATACAATCAAAATCATTATAAAACGTTATTTGGCAATAAAAATAAATTTTAGTTTGTGTTGAAAGGTATAACATAATTAATTACAGCATATGTTATGAAGAGATTTAAAATTTTTAAATCATTATATCTGTGATAGTTCAGTTTTCATTTTAACCTAAGTTTTATTTGTGTGTAGTACAGTTATTCATTTCATACCCTGGTGGCTTATTTTGTTAGGAGGAGAAATTTTCCACCAGCTCAACCCATGCTTTAATTATCAGTGGACCTATCAGCAAATCAAAATCTAAGAACTTTTTGTGACAGCTACCCACTACGCTGCGTGGAGCAGGTTTGCAAGAGCTAGTTACAGTAAACAATAACATGTGTGAATTGATTAAACCAAGGGAAGAACTGAAGTCAGCAATAACAATGAGAGAATATTGCAACACCGACTTAATGGTTTAATCCTTTGAAGCTGCCTGGGTATGCAATGATAAACTCTACTACATCACTTTGTCTATGTGGCAGCTTCTAATGGGATAACGTTTTTACTAAACATTGGCATTTGACAACACAAGTATCAAACACATTCCATGAAATATACAGAATGAAAAAGACATTTCAAACACCAACAATTACAACTTAAGTCATTGTTTTTGTACACACTTCGCAATATTCGTTCTGGAATATTTTGCACTTTTTTACACATATTGTGAAATCCAAAAGTTTTGTGATATTTCATGGATATAATTTTTTAAGTGATATTTTAAACATCCATAAAGTTAAATATGGCTAATGAAAGCTGTTTTGTAAAATTTTTCCTTTATCATTGTTACCAGTCCCTAATTATTAAGTTTAACTATCCTAGTATAGGATGATAAAATTGTAATTTTTTTAATGTCTAGATGTGGGACTGGGACATGTGGATGAGACTGCCAGAGATAAGGAAGGACAGAGAATGTGTGATTCCTGATGTGTCAAGAACATACCATTTTGGTGCATCGGGCCTCAATATGAATTCCTACTTCCAAGACATCTACTTCAAGAAACATTCTTTCAACACCCTTCCATATGTTCATCTCAAGGACGTGGAAAGGTTTGTAGAGTATGTGTAGGAGATACCCTACCAAACTCTTAATGTAATAAGAATTTTCTTTGATGATGCGTAACCGCTACCAAAATACTGTGTAACATCCAACACATTGTCATGGAATAATAGTTACTTATAACACAGGTACTAAAAGAAGAATTTTATTTTGTGAAGAGGGTATGTTTGCACTATTTTTAAGAGAGCTATTAATATTTGTGAAATAATACCAATTTTATACCATTAATATAGACCTATATATTTCTTTCAGATAAATATAAGGTAGTTTAAAAGTCGATAAAGTAAATTAAGTTCAAAAGTTCACAAACTAATGGCACTTGTCGATAATCAAAATGTTAAGCTATAAAATAAAAAATAGGGTGTTCGCCGATATACGTTTTTCTGTTACTTTTTATTTTATTTTTATTTTAACATTGCATTCCATGGATTCAGAGTAAGTCATAAGACTTTAGATGTACTGCCACTCGAGCAATCACATCACATTAATAATATTAATATGTTTATGTTTATACTGTACAAATTCGAGAAACATGATATACATGGTCCAAGAAATATATTCTTCTGTGAAGGAATATTTAAAGACTGGGCAAGAGGCATGCTACACTTGTAAAACTCCTTCCTTAGGCTGCGGACTCCTCAGTCTAGGCATTACTCTGTCAATGACGCACTGATGAAACTCAATGAATACTTGACTTCAGTTTGCAAATAAGCAGATTTTTTTTTTTTTTTAATTTAATTTAAACACTGGAAAATTGCATGTAATGGTAATGGGACATCAGCATTTGATGAGTACAGTGAACATTAATACCATATCGTGAGTGCACTCCTATAAACTGTAGCTTATCAGTAACAAATCTTGGTGACTTTATGGATTCAGATCACACATCTGTAAAAAATTATATTCATTCTTCATTCTCTAAGGACTGTTAACGACCTGCTCCCTAGCGAACAAAAGACAAATCTAGTCCAAAAGCTAGTGAGCCTCATCTCAATTATTGAAATACCAGTTTCTGTTGATCAGATTAATTACCAACCTAACTGACAGACTCCAGTATGCTCATAATGCTTGCGTTAGATTTATAAGTAACGTCAGTTGACTTGACCATGTGATGCCATCTTTTCAAACCTTGTCATGGGTGTGCCTCAAGCAATGAAAAATTATCCATCCTCTTATCTTCCTTCACAATATAATATAACTTCTTCTCCTGCTTATTTACAATCTCATTTTAATCTCCTCTTTACCTTATGAACACATAACTAAACCTATTGCTTATTCCCCAACATTCAGCATCATTCTATTGTTCATTTTTTAGTGAATCTATCCCTCATTACCTAGTCATATCACAGACCGTCGAAATGTACTACAATTTAGAAATAAATTGAATTTTCATTTTATTACTCATTAACTAGTTAGCATTATTATTAATGAGATTTTATTTCATTTTATTTGATCAAATTTGTAATTAAATCAATGTAACTTATAAGACTTTTACTGTCTGTAACATTTTTATGATTTAATTTATAGATCATTATCAAAATTTGTATTATTTGTAATATGTATAGTTTTACTGAAGTGGAAGGGAAGGCCTTATGGCCTGAATTTCGACAGTATAATTAAATAGATTAATTAAAAATTTAAATACTCTGGAATTCCCATTAAGATACCCTAATTTTGAGGTGCATTTTTAGATAGTAAATAATGAAATACTGTGTTGTTAAATTAAATTATCTGATTTCAGCATTAAGAAGAACAATTACGAGGAGCTCATTGTAAGCAAGATCAAGCAGGGCATGGTGTTGGATCATAGCAAGTCTCCTTGTGAAGAAAACTTCATTCCAGATAAGAAGGTAGAATTTTCATAATTTTAATATTACCATTATGAATCTGAATACATTGCCTTCAGGTTGTAGTCCAGATGAGTAGTTTAGAAACACTGGTGAAACACCTCACGAGTTGGTGGGGAAATTCATTCATCATGTTCAATTCAATAAGTTGCCTGAATTTGCAAATCAATGACGAGGACTTACTAGTCAGTTTCTACAGTGAGTCTCAGACAGATTGGTGCCGCTTGTCGCGGCGCCGTGTTTCTCTTGTGATGACTCAACACTACCCGCATCGCGGCCAGCTGTGGCCCCGCAGATAAGTAAACCATTCCTGCATAGCCTGCAGTTGAGCATTGTTCTCGTGTTTTACAGACGTGAAAGTGTTATTCGGTAGTTGTCACAACTAAAAGAAAACATTAGGATAGAGATAAACTCAATAATAACGGAAGAACAATTAATGCGTATTAATCGGAATTTCCTATCACGATGCCAAAATGTGTGGATGTAGGAGGAGGACACTTCCAGCATCTCCTGTAATAAGATAGATGCCTATTTTCGTTATTTTCAAACTTATTTCATTTATTTTCATTGTCACGCACGGACAAGTCAGTCAACTGCCGGGGAGTTCCTTTGCCGCATACCGGGGATAGGAGCGTCATCTACGGGGAACCCAACGTGCGGCGCGGCGGCACCCATTTGCCTGAGACTCACTGTACATGGTCACTAGTCCTATTGAGGACACAATACAATTTCTCTTCCCTCACTTCATCAAAGATGTAATTCAGCTGTTTTGTCTTGCATTTTTATCCCCTATTTCCTATATAATGGGAAATACTACGAGCAGGAAAATGGGGTTGCTAGGGATCACCATTTCCTCCAGTCATGGCCATTCTATACAGTAAAACCTATCTTAAAGACTGCTCTTTAGCGACCACCTCCTTTAAAGACCAATTTTTCTAGGAACCGACAGTAAAACCCATAAGGCCAATGTTATTTTTACCCCTATTAAACGACCACCCCTCTCCCCGACCAATGACCAGAGTTTCATTTTCGTTAAACTCCTCTATAACGATCAAAATCGTAAGAAATATTTACTCAAATGATAGGCATTAATCAGCATTTGAACAGAAATACTGAGGTGGGTACTGCAAGACGACTCTTCAATTTTCAATACAATACAAGAGTGATGGACAGAAATGTGAATATGGTTGAACAATGCTTTGGGCTGTTTTATTTTTGCGTTCTGGGAAAATCCTTACAGTAGACAGTGTACAAGTACCGTACAGCGCACGGCATGAACAGGACCCATTCCAATCTCCTACCTCTGACCTGCTTGTTTCAATACATTTAAGAATTCATGCCTTTATTATCTACATGATAGCAGTGACTCTGAGGGGTAATTCTATTTCTTATGAAAACGTTTATTCAGTGGACATGGGGAGGTTTCTGAAATTCTCGGTTCTAAGTAATCATAGTGGCTTCAGTCTCTGGCTTCAATTTTCCTCTGATTAGCCAGCCACCTGTATGTCTTTTCTTTGTCTATTTGTATTCCATCCAACCTTATTATTATTATTATTATTATTATTATTATTATTATTATTATTATTATTATTATTATTATTATTATTATTATTGTTGTTGTTGTTGTTGTTGGTTTTGTTGTTGTTGTTGTTGTTGTTAGTTGTTGTTGTAGTTGTTAGTTTTAGTTGTTAGTTGGTAAGTTTATTAGTTATTGTAATTTGCAAGTATAAGACTTGCATTGAGGAATCTGCCCCTGAACATGAGAATTTCTCATTCAGAGGTTTTGCTAGAATTTTAAGTATTATTATATTACTCTGTATATTTTGCTATCAATAAACCATAATATTTTATTTTTATTCTACTTTATAATTTAATTTTATAGTTGAAATTGCCTGTGTCCCCTGTTCAAGCTTTCCAATCTTGCACAATTAGGTCTGAATGTTAAATTTGCCAGTAATTCTTAATATTGGCTTTGTCCCATATTGGATCAGAAAAATCTGTCCAGCCTATACTGCCCCCGAAGTAATTTTGTTTCTTGAGCTAGTAAGTTATATCATTAGATTCAGAAAAAAAATTTGTGTTACAGGATGATGTTATTATCCTGTTTATAAAAATGGAGGAACCCAAAGACTTTGTGACATGGCTGCAAGTAGCTAAGGTAAATATCATATATCCAACTAGTTCAACGACAATCAAGAACTTTAGTTCAACACACAGCATCAAATCCCTCAAACATCCTCCGTCTTCTACTACCCCTAGTAGCTTCTATCCAAGCTGTTTATCTCATTCCTCTCTCTTTAAGATTATCCTTTTATCCTTAATAATGCCTTCCTATCTTCATCTAGATCATCTTCTATAGAGTTTTCTCTATAATAACTTTTTTGGTAGTTTGCTATCTTCATCTTAGTATGCATGATTTGTAATATAGGCCTACACTGTGTACAATACCCTACAGTCTAATCCACAATGGAATAGCCTTGAGATTCAGAATGTACATACTCCACTTTCACAGACTGTTATTAGACTAACAGAAGTGCTTTCGAGGTTTTGAGTGAAATAAGATACTTGACTTACTAAACCATATTTTGTTACACTTCTATTTTAAAATCCCCTTTATTAAATGTTCAACCTTAAGGTAGAAATCTGATTTTGCTGAGAGGACTTGATTCTATGCAAATTGTTTACTCCAGGATCCAAATGATCTCTTTTGAGGATGGATCTTATCTACGAATAGGTGCATCATGCTTATAAAACTATTTTTAATTTTTCTTTCTATCTTCCTGTAAACATGCCTTTAAATATGTTTTCAGTTTTGTAAATTACAAACAAAAAATAATTTTGGATTTAATGGTAAATGAATTTCAGTGTGGTTATAAAAGTATTTTTAATTTTTCTTTTTAACTTCCTCTTAAAATGCCTTTAAATATGTGCTCAGTTATGTAAATTAGAAACAACAAATAATTTGTTTAGTTTAGTTTAGTTTCATCTTTCTATCTTGCATAAGATAATGGACACAAATATAAATACAGAAATTCTAAAATACAAAATACAGAATTACAAAGCAAAGCAGTGTAACATAATATATTGTAGTATAGTATCATACTTAGCCTATTCATGAATTCATGTGATTATATGGTAAATGAATTTCAGTGTTTCAAGATTTGGGACCTAGATGCAAGAGGATATCATAAAAGTATGTGGAGGATGCATATGAAAGGAAGCGAACTTCTCATCATAGGAGTTCCTCAATCAGAATACTCGTAAGTATTAAAATCCTGATTTCCTTTCAGTCTCTGAGTTGTGAGTGTAGATTAGTAGAGAGAATTCATGTAGAGTGAATTCATGATGTAATATTCACATAAGTTTTTTTTAATTTTTTTGTTTAATTTTTTATTTATTTATTTACACAGAAGTGGGTAAATTCAGTGTTTGTCTGATTTCATTTATCATTTCTTTCACAAATTGATCATAATTTTTTTATGAACTCTCAAATCTTATTCATCAAAAGGTTTAGATTCTACAAATCACTAGTTTCAAAACTGAGCTTTAACATGATCTTATTTCAAGATTATTGATATTTCTGTTCAAAATCTTGAGTTTTCATGCCCATCTAGCAGGATTCCTGTTACCAGGGTCCCTTTTTTAATATCATACCGGTAGTACAAACTCTGTGTGTCTACTTTACTGTCATCTCTTTCATTACTTTCGTCACTAGGACTATTATTAGCTTTGTTTTATCATAGGAATCCCAAGAGAGATTACGAGTTTATCAATATATTTGCAAGAAAGAATTTCAAGCAAATTTATCTGATGAAACTCAGAATCTCGAATAGGATTTATTAAGACTATCCCATGAATAAAATGTAACTGATTTTGTAAATAATAATTATTTTCTTACTTTTCTATCAATATTCTGCCCGCTATGAGATCATGGCGTACTAAGGAATGAAAAGTCCATGCATCGTTTCAATGAATTAATTCAAGTTACCAATACTACCAACAGAGAATACCACAAGATGGAGAGCATCAACGTCAAAGCACTATGAATCAAAATTTTGTTTTTAATCAGTGGTAATTTATATTGTTTCAATTTCCAAACATGTTACGTTGTATAAAATAATGTGTTTTTATTCTGTTCACTGGCAGCATGTGACATTAATCATTGTACGTTGATTCCTTAAATGTCCAGTAACGAGTTGTTTTATCAGGTAAAACTGCATCCTTGTGACCTTAGGAAGCATATTGTATTATAAACGATCATGATTGGTCGATATCTAAGGCATAGCAGTAGCTAAATGTTACTGGTCAATATCAAATATGCGGCATAATATGAATGGAATGGTCTAAGAAAAATCCCTTGACTCATTTTCACTATTTACAACACTTTCTGGAAGTTTTCTCTATACTTCTTTGTCAACAGCAAGAGGCCATCGAGAGCTATGGAGAATTAGAACCATCACATAAATTAATACTGAGCTTGACACTTAACTGCATATAATTGTATCTATTTTCAAAGAGGCAATATCTTCTGAAAGAGTAACTTAACCTAGAACAATCCTACAAAAGTGACCAAGTGACCATGCCAGGGAAACCCAACCATAAGTTGATAAATATGTTTTCGCATAATAGTTGAACACAGCTGTCAGAGTATAAGATGTTGATTTTCAAATTTTGAGCATATCTATAGGTTTCACTCTTGAACAACATTCTCTGATCACAACAAACATAAAGACAACATTACTAATCACAGTATTTTCACTTTTAAAAATCCATCAATATTCACAATGGAAATTTAACATCCTCCTTAAAGTTTCTTTGTGATCTTTGTGACAGAAATATTAAATGCAGGCAATAGAAACACTTTCCATGTTGTAGTTCGACATTTTTTAGTGTGTGACAAACTTTGAGGTTGGTATCACAGTATTGTGGAACTGAAGTCTAGAGCATGGAAAAGTTTCTTGTCTTTGGAGAACAATTGCCATAAATATTAATTTTTCTAAAAATAAGTTTCAAAGATCATAAAACATCAATTTTTAAGCTAGAGGTGTGTTACTTTTTCAGACTCTCAGAATTCTGTGCTGAAGTTGAATTCATTCAAATCAGGAAATTTATTTTTTTGACTTGTGGTTGGGTTTCCCTATAGGTTCTAGGAAGATAAAAAGTAAGACTTATTCATATTAAAAACTGTAATTTCTTTTCAGGAATTTTAAGCCTTCCAACATCACCCCTATCTATCTGGAGCCTCATAAAGACAAGATAAAAGTTAGATAGCAGGAAAGTACTAATGCTGCAGCGCACCCTAGCTTATCATGAAAACAGCCGTCTGTGAATCTTCAAGAGAAATACCGGTACTCCTTGCTCTCGCCAGTGCCAAAACAAGATAATCTGATGCGAGAAATCAATTGTGTGCAGTGAGTGTTCCTTTAGTTTTTGACAATAAGAAAAGGTTACATGTAAATATGAGGTGCTGGGAAAATTTGGTGATGGTGGATTTACATACATACAAGCAGCTGTGTTAAGGGGGAGTCTATTTTCTACAATTTTGTACCCTATATTCCTTTCCTTTGATACATGTAGTAACACATTTGAGTTTTGTTAAATTTTGTTTAATAGTTTCGAGTAATTCACTTTTTAAAAACATAAATTGCACAGTTTCAAAACGTACCTGCTTTTACAGACTCTGTTCAGTAGTTTTGATTATTTTACATCTCTCATAAGTCATATTCACAAAAAAAAAGTACACACTTAGTTTTAAATATTAGCTTAGATTTTGATTTACTTAATATAAAACTAAATCTTAATAGTATTTACTTTATTTTAAAAGAATGATGCTGCATCATTGATGAAAGATGCAAGGAACAGCAGCAGAGAATCAGATTGGATACTTGAACAAGTTTACAATGCTCCGACATCTTTGTGACAGTGGCCACCACATCAATTTCCCTATTTCAATAGGGACATCAGACTTCAGCTAAGCCCGGCATAAGACCCACCATTGAATCTCATCAAAACACCTCAAATCAGAGCCTTCAAACTCTACAATAATAAACCAATCAAAGAAGTCACGTTCCATTCCTCAATTTCTCTTTTCCCCATTGGCTCCCTTCTGGGAATTACTCTTTGTTGCTACAGAAGGATGTCTTCTCTCCTTTTGCCGTTGAATTTTTTTAAAAATTTCAAACAAGCTAAGTTTTCTCTACCCTCCTTACTATGAATATGCCTGTTTAAAATATTTGACTCATATCAAGACTGCAATCCATTAGGCTTCAGCCAGTGAATATATATTAGTGAATATGTATGGTTATATATATATAACCATCTCTCAATCTCATTCTCTTTCTTTTCCTTATTGGTTCTTTCAATTCTATATTAGTACTGGTAATTAACAGGTCAATGACTAACTACTTCTTCCCAGAACATAATCATAAGGCTGTTGAAAATTCAACTTGCTCACCTAGTGCAATCCCAAATTAATGTTATATTACCGGTGCCTAAATATTGCTTGAAATGCATTAATAAATTCTGTGTAGAACTTATCAGATTAATACAACCCCACACAATATTGGACTGATTTACTTCTTGAAAGATATGGGTGTTCCAAAATTGTTCAGCATCATTATCTCTACCATGTACATTAACTAGCATGGAAACATATCATCATATACAATAATTCAACATGAGTACTGCCATTTTTAAAAACTAAAACAATTTAATATTGACTGACTTTTTCATGTTTCCCCTATGGTGGGCCATTGGGCCTCCAATTGGAGGTTACATTACCTAAATTAATTTCCACACTCATTTTCCTGAGGAAGGCCGCAGAGATGTCAGCGACCAAAAGCTTGGATGTTGTTATCCTTTTACTCGGCTTATAGCCCATAAATTTAATAAAAATTAATTTTGTTATGCTTATTTTTTGAGAGAGGACTTAGGGACAGGTGATAAGCCCATGGTCTCACAAACTCTTCTCTGGAACTAAGGTATTACTTGGACATGAAAGGGCTTGGAGTTCTTTTATGTTCGGTAAATGTACAACACGGTCCTCCCAGAAGGACTCCTTGCCCAGGATTTTTACATCCTGAAAAATCCATCGAACCTCAATCAGGTTTGATACCACAACTTTTGGATCAACACCACCATGACCGAAAATACAATAAATATTGGTCTTTCAATGTTTTGAGGACCCCGCTGGTCAGTTGCTATTATGTAACTCTGTGTTTTTTTTTCTTCTTTTCTTTTTCTTTTCCTAATAACTTAGAAGGAAAGAAATATCAATATAATGATTTGATTCCAAATTGACACAGCTGCTTTGTATAACACATGACACTTCTGTAATACTTCTGTATCATTTGCAGATGTCTGAAAACTGTTTATACTTTTGTAATTAGTGAAATGGGTTGGTGTTTTGTTGGGCTTGGTGTTACATGTAAAACAGAATGTAATATATTATATATGTTTAATCAGTTGTACAACATGTAGAGTTTTGGAAATAAGATAATTTATTTTCTTAAGACTGACACTCATTTATTACAGAATGAGCATTAAGTCACTGTAGAGCAAACAAGGAAATTAGTGTTCATTAACACTTCATATGAGAATTAGTAATATTAATGTTATAGAACTTAAACAGCGAAGAAACTATAATAAATTTGTAAGATTGGAGGTTTTCCTGGCGAAGAAGCTGAGTGAAAGTTTCTCAGGTGATCAGCCAATAAATTTAATTGCTTCACTTACCGGTACCAATATTATGATAGGACATGTTTCAAGGGCTTATTTTGTCCTCATTTTCAGCTATTTAGTCAAATCTTTCATAGGAATATACTGATGCACAAGTGGTGGATTTTTTTTTATTAACTATTTGGTCAAAATTTTCTTCTGGTATATCAAAATTTATCAGCGAGGTTTCAAACTTTTTAATTTAGATTTTCTTCAAAATGTCCATATCTTTTTAATTTTTTAGAGTTTAACAATATCACTTCCTTACAAATTTTATAATCATTTGCCAAACATGAAATGCCACAGGTAATTAGTCAATCTGATTGTATGTAACCAGTAAACCTGGTGCAAAAATTTTTACACATTCAACCTCCCCCCCCCCCCCCAAAAAAAAAGTGTTTTGTTGGGTTGTTAAATTAAATACTAAGTGGAGCAAAGAAAGTTTATTAATCTGAATGTATTTGAAATTTACAATATGCCCACCTCTTTGTAGACAATATTTGATGTCTGAATACAATTATCTTGAAATTTTTGCTAATCATTTTCGATAATTGATACAGATATTTTTATATTTAGTGACTCCTGAAAAAGCAACTTGAAGTTGGCCATGAACAAATACAGCATTTGGTCAACATCACTTTTTTATGAACTAACTTAATACAAAGCCTACAGCAACGAATAATGTATCAGTGGACAGGATATTTTGGACTCCTGACAGCACATTTGCTACCAGTCATTTGCACACATTACGTCTTTGTCCTGCTTTTGTGTGAGGCTGAGAGAACTGAATAGACACTCTCTGCAATATGGCCTGTTATTCTATAATGTGAATCAAAATGTGAAATGAGAAAATGATATTGTCCATGCTAGAGAAAGTTATGTGAATCTACTCGTATACAATTCAATGGCCCTCAATAGCGTGCTCACTCGCTCCCTCGCTTTGTGAGACATCAGGTATACTCAGCGATGTTCATCTCTCGCAGTGTAAACTTTCACGGTATAAAATTAGGAAAACCGTTTCTTTATTATATAAGGCCTAAGTGAAATGAACACAATGTACAAATATTCTATTTTTTTTTTACTTACAATTTTCATAGCTCTGAACCACAAACATTTTTAATAAACTTAAAAATCCTGGAGTTAATTAATGGCAGGCGGAGCCATGGACACCAGCTATAACGTATTGATAGTTTAACCCTGGAAGTATCGCACTAAAAATCCAAACAAACTACTCCTTCACTTGAAAAATTATATAATTTCCGAAAATTACACTGAATTTATCAAATCAAATTAACATCGTATTCGGATAGGTGAAGTCAGAATGAAAAATTCAATACCATAGCCAGGATTTGAACCAGGATCTTTGGAATTATGTTTGAATAAATCAAATCCCCCTATTATGCAATTTCCCAATCCAGCTGTGTACACTCCAAACAATAGCATTGTCATGGAAACTGCAAATCGGTTTCATTACAATGCAGTGTGAATTCCATGTGGTGAGTTCAATGTTGATTTTCAGAAATATATATGTAAAAATTTGTAACTAACTACAGGAGCCTACATTTTTTAACAAAAATTCAGTATGCTATGCCAAAAGTCTGTAAAACACCCCATCCACTGATACCTTATTCATTGCTATAATCTTTATATTAGTTGAAAAAAATGGATGCTGACAAAAATAAATAATATAATTATGATGTTCCTCAGATCAGATAGATAAAGCAGCAGTGTCATCTCACTTTCAGGAAAGTGATCATGAAATTTGTAGAAAATAAAACAGTTAAATTCACTGAAAATCAAAAAGATTTGGAAGTTTGGGAGAATACCAGTCTATCTACGTATATTAATAAATTTGAAAGCTCCCTGTTGAAGATATAATAAAAAGAAGAAAATTTGGGAAAAAATAAATTTAATTCGCACCTTGGATGAATGTTCCCACCCTCCGCTCCCTCGCGATGCACTTTCTTTTATACCACTTATTCTGTCCTCATATTACGTAGAAACTCGTGATTGGACATTGGTAGTGTGACGTCATACCGGTAAACAAAAGTTGACAGGCTTACTAACCTCTGGAAGATATAATATGCCACATTTTCGAAACCTACAAACAGTGTATCGTACATTATTCGAAAATGCAAGGGCGCTTCGCTTCGGCTGCCGCCTCCACTCACGCACTTAACTATGTGGATAGTGTTGTGCATTATTTAGACTATGTGAAGAGGTGATTGTGGTCTGATCGGGAGTGCCAAGTGAGCTAGAGGGTTGTCATTTTGGTGAAGGGTTGGTAGCTGGTATTTGGTACGATCGGGAGTTTGGAGAGAAGGTACGATCGGGAGTGCCGAGATAACAAGCGTGTGGTCGCCAATAGCAACGCATTGTTTGGAGCGTAAGGGGCGACTTACTCTTATCTTTCGCCGAAAATTTAATTACGAAATTCACAGCTGTTCATCAGGGGGTCTCTAGAAAGATTTGGCAGTTGATAATGTTACTGAAGATAAGCACAATCCTTAAATTAATCCTTAAAAACTGCAGTGGTTATTTATAATCAGTCAATACAATGGTAACCAAGACTTTAAAGTCAACAGTATGGTATCTTTTCATCTAATTTCTTTTCTTTTCATGAATTTAAGCATCTCATTCCAATCTTCCTTTGAACAACTTATTTCCCCATTTAAGTTGCTCATTGACATTGGTTAGTGCTAACTCACATTTATTAGAGTTTAAGATATTTATGTTCAAAGTTCAAAAAGCCACAAAAAAAATTGATTTCACTCTAATCCTAATAGATTTTGGTGTGTACTCTCAGTGCGTAATAGTGTATTACAAAATATACAAACACATAACATTTTTGCCTATTACAATGCTGCAGAGCGACTTAGTGCTCAGACTGTATAATAATAATCCCACCAATTACATTGAGCTTGAGCTGGTATTAGTAGGGACTGTACTTTTTGGTAAAATAAAATGGCTGATTTTAGTGTTAACTTCTCCCTATTTTATAGGTATTTCGCAAAATAAAATATTTGATACAATTTATCCTTATGGGGAATCTATGGCTCTCTGCAAGCTACATTTTTTTTTATAAAACATGGCCAATGTTCTTTAAAACTTGTAGAATTCATATAAAAGTTAAACTCAGTTTGCTGCTCAAAAATAGGCAAAATGAAAGAAAAATCATGAGCATTGGGCTTTTATCCCAAACTCTGTACAGATATAGCAGAAAAGGAGCATATCGTGGTCACTGTAGCCTATAGTGTACATTCCTCAGTCTTTGCTGTAATTGATCACACATATCAATAACTTCTAGGCAGCCATAAAAATAGCAGAAAAGGAAGCATGCTAAAAGAAATGAAGGAAGAAATCGCACTAAAACAAAATCCGATTTTAATCTAATTTTTGTACACATTCCTCTGTTGATGTATGGAAGAAGCGTATTTCAGAATTGAACAAACTTTGTGATATTTCGTAAATTCAGTTTGCTTAATATTGGTATTTTACACATGTGCAAAGCTAAATATATCAAAGGAATGCTGTTTTGTAATATTCCGTGCTTATCTCTGTTACTAAAAACTACAGTCCCTAGGTATTAGACATACTAGGTCAACTCTAGATTCATCATGCCGTATAGGCCTACTTGGATTTAATTTTGGTTAGTATTCTATAGTTGGTGAAGGGATAGGAAGAGTAGGCCTATATTAATTATTGCATTTTGAAACTTATTGCATGTGGTAAACATGTGTTTTTGTCTATTTACCTTTTATATGTTGACACTAACGCAACATAAACATTGGTTGTGTATAAATAGCATTGACCTTATGGGTTTTGGTGTCGGTTTCTAGAAAAATTGATCTTTAAGTGAGGTGCTTGCTAAAGAGAAGTTGTCTTAAATACAGGTTTTACAGTATACACAAAGTGAGAAGTTATTTTCTGTAGGCCTACAGTTCAAGACTAAAACAAAGTTATTTGGAAGAACCAGAGATCTGGAACAATGAGGGCCAGATAACGAGGTATTAGGTACTGGTACTACGTTTAAAATAAGTTTAGTAAACCCTACGTAAGAGTATCTTCTTAAAATAGTTCCAGTCAAATCAATACATTAATATAAATGATAGAGAAGTTGTCACACATTTTCTGTAAAATTCAGTCCCTTTCTTTTTAAATTCACACAAAAATACTTATCATTCTAAATTTTTACTAAATATTGTACTTTAGTGTAATTTTTCAGTGAATATATAGCATATGTATGTATAGCATAGTGATTCACTAGAAATTCAAGATAAAGGATTTCTCATCGCTAATCTAAATATTTTTGTTAAAAAAATAATCTCAACTTTAAAAAAATCCCTTTAGGCAGGCCAACAGGCTGAGGTAGATTTTGAAGTGCTTTTGGTTTAATTTATTGTCTCTGCGCAGCACTCTTCTTCTTTAGCCTTGTCATGACAAACCCACAATAATAACTGCAAAAGAGAGGAAAAGAATTTTTTTTAATACCAAAAATTATAACTTATTTCAGTACCAGTACCAGTGGGTAGTAGAAATTATAATTTAAATGACATTACTGGCCTGCCAACTTTGTGTTCAGAGAAATTTGTTTCACAACAAGAAGGATGCAAAGGAACAAACAGAAAGCTGTGTCTCAGAAAACAATGTAAGTACAAGCACTTTTGTAATGCTACCTTCACTATTTCAGAACCAGCGATGACTCTCCAAGTGCAACAGGCATAGCCTGGTTGCGCTTATATTTCCATGATGCTCATTTAGATCATTTGTAACCACTGTTTTGGGTTAAGCCTATTTTTATTTTATTCCTAAATGGTTTAAACTCTTTATTTCCCAAACGTTAACAAATAATCAGTATAATAAAATCACTCAGCAACCTATACTTTTCAAACTGCTTTTAAAGGGACGTTGTAATACATATTTCTGATCCAGGATAAATGTGCAGTCTGCCAGATAAATGGTTAAACACATTATCTGTTCGTAACCCCATTGTCATTGCTCTGCAAGTGGAGACTTTCGTTCCCAATCATGGCCTTGAAAATACCCTCCCTTCCTACTTTGGCATTGAAATCTCCTAGCACTATATTCATGTGATATGCTGAAAACTGATCAAATGTTCATTCTATTTCCTCATAAAAACTGTCCCTGTCATCATCTTGTTTATCCTCTGTTGGTGCATGAACATTCATAACTTTGATGTCACACCTCCGTCCTCTTAGAATAACATAAGAAAGTCTATTATTAATAAACTCTACTTTCTTAATGGCTGAATTAATTCTCCTATGTATGAAGAACCCGGTCCTAATTGATGGTTATCATTCCTTTCTTGTAGAAAAAGGTATATTTGTCTGTTTGTAATAATAATAATAATAATAATAATTTTATTTTCTTGTCATTAAACCATTTAGGTAATAGACAAAGTCAGGAGTACAAAGATTACATACATAAATTAAAACACGAATTATATACATAATTCACAACCAATTTTACAATATAAGTGAAATTACTACCTATATATTAAGTTTCTTGTACATTTACTAACTATTACTAACTATTACTAACTATAAATTCTTAAAGTCATATTCGAAATATTCATTAACAGTATAAAATGGGTTGTCAACAAGAATTTTTTTAAGAATAACTTATATTTAGATAAATTAAATAAATAAATAAACCTAAATAAATAATAAATGTATTGAACCTTCATCCTCTCATCTAACTTCCTGTACTGCTACTACATCAACCTGTATTTCTCTAATTCTCTAGTAATTCTCTGTAATGATATTACATAATTATTAAGTGCCAGAATGGTACCGGTACTTTATGAGATTGTCTGGTAGACATGACTGTCTGACCGTCTGTCTGTAAGAGCTTTATCGGATTTTCATGAAACTTGGTATACCATTTATAACGCCCATGGGATGAAGCCTATTGATTTTGGACCAAATCGATTAACTGATGCCGGGCACGAAACGGAAAAATACATTAATATATTCTTTTTAGGAACAATTTTATCTGTATGTACCAGTTTAATTTTTGAAAATTATGATTTTAAATGCCGAACGTTAGTGAGACCTACTGTTGAGTCCAAAAGGATTTCTGTTTCTGCTTTTCAAAAATATAATTTTTTCTTCAAGAATAATCCGTTTCGGATTAACTGATTAATTCCGTGTCATTGTCATACGACAGGACAATGCAGATAAAATAAACACATAGAGCATAACTTAAGCTGTTTATTGGCTTATAACCAATTTTATTTTAGAGTAAATATAGAAAGTAAAAAAATAAAACCTGGCCCCAGGGCTGCAGCCCCGGCTGCCCCTCCCTCTCGTCGGGCCTGCCCAGGCCTATACAAGCACAAAATATTATCACTTCTAACTTAAACCCTGTGTTGTATGAAAATTTCTTCTTTACAGGTGGCATCACGTAAATTTTAACAACTGAACTGATTTCTCATGAAAGACTGAAAATATTTTTACACCCTCTAACCCTCAATTAAGCAACGGTAAGTGTAATGGGACAAGGCTGTTTAGAGGTCATTGCCTTCTTTTAGACCACGTGGTGGATACAACTCCTTTTGTGTAAAAGAACTCAACATTCCTTTCTTTTCGCATTGTATACCTGTCTTTCAGCTACCTTCATTTTACCATTGTGACAAGTACACTGATGTACAGTCTGTGCCAAAATTTGTAACTGTCTTATCGTTTACAACACCGTGTTTATAGCTATGATATTCTAGCAATATTTACCATAATTTAAATTTTTTTAGTATACTTGGGACCATTAGACACACCCAACATTCAAGGCTCTGTTTTCAAGGTAAAAAAGTGCATATTATAGTCTGTATAATACAGTACTTAAAAATAAACAAAATAAACTGGTAAGATTGCACGAGTATAAGTGGAAAATTAATATTTTAAAATTAAAATCTTTGGTAGACTATTAGTTCACATACTAGGCAATACTAGACATATGGCCTGGGACGGCAATGTGAAATCAGTTGTCCGGTGCAACCGCATGTAACCCATGTCGAGTAATGCCAGAGAATGTCACAGATGGAAGCTGTTGTGATTAATGCCCTGCAACCATTGTCTGTCATCCTCCAGCAGATGCTCAAATACTGCTTGTGCCACGTTGGTAAGCACACTCACAGGTCGTCCCGCATGTTGCTGTACGTTCTTGCTGAAACTCTCCTACCATTTTGGGACTGTATATGGACTTTGTGGACCACACCAGGCTGATGTTCACTTGATTCTATCCTCTCTGTCAGATCATTTTTATAAAGCTGTAGCTATCAGAGCCTAAATTTTGTGGTGGTGAGAAGTTTCATTAAATGGGCATGATCCCAAAACACGGCTGATTGTTACTATCTCATTGTTACATCAGTGGCATTGGTTTCCATACATTAACCCATCATTTGTTGATATGTGAGTGCTGTGCTCACTTTTGATTTCAAAGTTATCATTGAAGCCAATGAGTGAGAGACTGTTTACCTTTCACTGCTTAATCAAGTTGATAAAGTTCTGGAGTGTTTGAATGTTTTATTCTTCTACAGATAGCTGAAGACATGGTACATGTGAATGAACTGAGTGTGCGACTCATATGTTGACCATTTGCACTACATGAGTGTCTCATCGTGTTATTTTTTCTGAAGTACACGGATAAGATACTGAATTGTTGTTGTTCCTGCCTCATTGTCAACTCATTGCCGATTGATCATCTGCAATTTTTAGGCTCTTACTCATTTTTGTGTTAGCTGTATGCAGTGTTAGAAAGGTTTGATTACAAGTTGGAACATCAAGAGCAGCAAACATTGAAATGACTCCAGGAAGTTGAAGATGAATCTCTTTCCCCATTTTAATTTTCTGAAGAATAGTATGTCAGGCTACAGGGAGAAAATTGAAAATCTAGACAAAGAAATTCCTAAACCAGTGAAGAAAACACAGACTTGGAAGTTTCAGCAGAATCTGATGCTCAAGTTGCTCAAATTTCTGCACATTATTTAGGCAAAGACATTGTGGAATGCCCACTCGCCACCACCTAATACATATACTATGAAGAAGAATACTGCCATTCATGCACAGAGAGTAAAACAAGGAACTCAAAGTGCAATTCTGTAATGTCAAAATGTATGCCCTGATTATATTATTTAATAAAAGATATTGAAACAGATATGTTTCCCAAAACCGTAAATTACAAAAAACTTGTCAAGGTAATTGTTCAATAACAATAAATAGATAGTATGATGATTGGTACTGCGGCCCTGTGCTCACATGTCGAACAATGGCGGGATCCTAATGAACTCGACCAATAATGTTGAAATATCAGAAATATCTTTCACATAATATTAACAGTTTATTAACTCCTCAGAGACGCATGGGATTTAAATGCCTTACTACTACGCAAACAGAGAAGATTTAAACACCCAACTGCCAGTTTTTAAAAATTATTACATAAATAGTTACATAAATAGTTACATAAATAGTTACATAAATAGGTCAATAAAGTCTGGATCCCCATTTTAAGAAAGACTAAAATCAAAAAACCTACAGTCAATCAACGCCCAGTTGAAATTGTGTCACCAACAGCCAATAAACAGTCTTCCCATATGCCGGCCAATCAGCTTCGAGTGCTTACTACAGAGAGCACACCCCATGGATATAAATAGGAGTGACAGTGAGTTCCAGCTCAGTTCACTGCCGACTGATGTAGACAGAGGATCCCTGAGGATGCCAGACACAGTCACCAGCTAAACGTTGGGAACATCATACCCCACTGGACCATGACCTACAAACCCGGAAAACTTCTCTAATGATTTCAACGCTGGCTGTGAAAGACTAACCTGTTATGTAAGTTACAAAACAGTTAAAAACTAATTGATTTTGCTGGAACTTTGACTGAAACAATTTCTGAACATTGTAATAAAATTTTGGATGGCTTTATAGCTAACTTTTACTATATTGATTTATTTATTAGCATGCTAATGAAACAGTTGGATAATCAAAACAAAAACCTACACATTGCACACTCCTGTTACAATAATCAGATTGTGGACACTCCTGTTGAGCTGTTATAAACAATACCCTTGTCAATGGTTCTTGGAGGTGGCAGTGTCACCTTGTCTATCAAGAATTTGTATTTGTATTTGTTTTGTATTTGTATTTTAATCCCACTGGAATCACACAAAGTGACATGGTTGTCAGCATACATAAATCACCAACCAACACTGTCAAAAAATTCTTTCATATTATAATACTAGCTGAAAAGGCCCGGCGTCGCCCGGGCTTTGTATTTTGTAATTTGAAATTAACTTATGGAGGACTTTCGATTTTGAAACTCTAGGTCCTTATAGCCTATAATATGTATGTAAAACTTGAAATGACGAAAAAGATTTATCAAACTATTCCATCAGAAAATGCTAGACATAGCTTTTTATGGCTCATAGAGGATGTCGAATGCTGCATTCCGTTGCTTCTACACATCATGCCTGGGAGGGGTTGAAATAAGAAGAAACATAAATTCCGGTTACATAAGATTGTATTGACTTGACGGAAAATTTTATTTCTCATTCTCATGTTACCTACAACCGTTTCAGGGATGAAATAAAAGAGAAATGCAGTATCACTTTCATACTTTCCTCCCCTGAAACCCGGGACATAATACACTGCGAGTATAGGACTCAAAATGTTCCATCCCATGCTTAGGGCCTATGATAAATCTCAACTAATACAAAGCCTACAGCTATGGATAACTGACTATTTACAGACTTCTGATATAGCATTCTCACACACTTAAGTTGTACCTGCAATACGACCTCTTATTCTACATCAAAATGTGAAGTGAGAAAATATATCTTATGTCTAGGGTTGAGAAAGTTGTGTGACTGCATCACACTGTGCTTTATTTTCGTGTAATTCATTTTTCAGTAATTATTTTCGCCAATATATTGCATCGATTCAATCATAATTCGTTAAAGTCCAGTTGCCAAGGCCCAATGTTATCAAAGTAAACAATGGCCGGTGTGAATAAAAACGAGTAGGACAAGTAAATACTTGAACATATCAAAATAACAAGTAAACGCCAAAATTGAAGTGAATAAAACAAGCATTTACTCTTACTTCGAGTAAATACTTGAGAGGCTAGTAAAACCCGGAAAAATGCCAATTTTGGTGTGAATAAACGCAAGTAAATACTTCTGTAGGAAGTAAATACTCGTCTATTCACAAGTCAACCCGACCCCAGACTTGCAGTCGTACTTGTACACGAAAGATGGCTGCATTTATGAACCTGCGTGGTGTGAAACGTTATAGAGACCGGCGTGATATAAGTCCCGATCTATCTAAGGGACTATTACGGTTTGAGAGCGAAAACGTAGATTTTCTCACTTCGCACTTTCTTGATGAAAACACTGATGCAAGGGGTGGAGGATTAACTGCACGGAAAAAGATGGAAATTTTTCTGAGATACGTTAGTGATCCAGGATTCCAAAGTGGTGTTGCCAACGACATGGGGGTTGAAAGAAGTACAGTCAGCAGAACATTTTCAAGTGTATTGGATAAAATAGTGTCGAAGTCTGAAGATTGGATTACATTTCCACGCACTATTGAAGATATGGATCAGGCCAAGGCAGATTGGGCTTCAAAATTTCGCATTCCGACTGTCATTGGTGCTATAGATTGCACTCACGTGCATATTATGAAGCCTTCGGAATTCGGCGACGAGTATGTGAACAGAAAAGGAAAAACAACAATAAACATTCAGATGACTTGTGACGCTAATGAAAAAATTACAAGTGTGGACGCTCAATGGCCAGGGAGTGTACATGATGGCAGGATTAGGCGAGTGAGTGGAATTCAGGATGTGGTGCGCCAATATGATGGTGATGTTTGTCTCCTTGGTGATAGCGGATATGGAATTACTCCTTGGTTACTGACTCCTTTTGACGAACCAAGAAATGCTCGTGAGCGGAATTACAATTCGACCCATGCTCAGGAAAGAGTAATAATTGAACGAGTTTTTGGCCAGATGAAACGTCGTTTTCCCATACTCTCGAGCCAAGTTAGAATAGCAGTCAAAAATGTTCCCAATGTAGTAATAAGTTGTGCAGTGCTTCACAATGTAGCAAAACATTTGAATGATCCTTGGGAAGTGGAAGACGGAATCGAAAATGGTGTGGCTGAAGAAAATGTACCTCTATATAATTTGGATCGGAATGAAGTTATAAATAGACGACGTGGTCAGCAAAAACGATTAGAAATTAGTAATAATCTGATGATGTAAATACACATTTTTGACATGGAAATAAATTTAATCCTATTTCCTTTACTCCAATTGCAATCGCATATGTGAAAAATAAAATAAAAAAGTAATAAAAAATATATAAAAAAACAAAAATATATCTTTTTAAATAAGTATGTCACATGTGCGCATAGGCCTACAGTATGTCAGGTTTAACATGGCCTGGTGGAAAAGCAAATGGGCATATACCACCAGCCTATGAGCCCTCCACCGGTCATGCCATACCCGACAAACTGTGTACAGCTGTGTACGTGACGTACGTCACGTGACTGTGTACGTGACGTATATTATATACTTATTTCTTTTTGTATTTTTGTTTTTTATTTATTTTATTATTATTTTTATTTTTATTTTATTTTTTTTAGAGAAAAGGAATATTTCAGGAAAGGAAACAGGATACAATTTATCTCAACAACAAAAATTCTTTTAAGACATCGACTTCTTCAACCTCAACGCGTTGTTCAACGGACTCCGTTCGTCTGTGTTGTGCAGCTCTTAGGTTCAACTCCGTTATCATCAGTTGTTCACATTCAGCCTGAAGTCTTGTTAGCTTAATTTGTTCAAGTAATAATAAACGCTGCAGCTCACCAGTTGTCAACTTTGACGTCTCTTCAGTTTCAGTTGAGAGTTTCAATTTCTTATCTTTTTTCAACTTCGTCGCATCGCTCTTACGTATGCAAGTCACTGGTGTGATGGGCTGGTTTGATGCTAACATGTCAACGGGGTCATCTTCGTCTTCCCTATTCTCATTCTCCTCATTGAGTTCAGACGTAGAACTTGCTCCCAATCCAACGCATGAAGCCCCAGGTATTTTGCAATAAACTGGGTTCTCGTTTGAATCGCAAATTTTTAGGAAATCTGCCTCCCATGACAACAATGTTATTGGTTTATTTCCAGTTGCGTTGACATCAGTTTTTTTCTTGACTGCGGTTTTCATATTGTTCAATAGCTTTTTTAACTGTCCAACACTAGTTTGCTTCCCAACGTTTTTCGAAAACTGGTCGGCTAAACATCCCCATGCCTTCTCTTTAGCAGATGCAACTTTAGGCAACATGGATTTATTTAGCACAACACTAAAGTCTTTCAATAACGCTACAAAAATAGCTCTATTGTCACAACCGGAAGTCACACTACTTTCATCCATAGCTGCAAGAGGACAAAACAAACGGGAACGACAACTGACTTGTGAGTAAGCGGCGAAAACAGAACAAGTCACAACAGGAAATGATGCGTAGTCTGTGTGGCGCTACAAGTATTTACTTGCCTTGTTTGTGAATTCAGTTGTCTCGCGAGTAAATACTTGCTAGTATACCCTCGGGTTGACGAGTACACGGTCACAAGTAAACTCGACGCTTTATTCACATCGGTTTACTTGGAGTTTAAATACTCGTTACACTTTACTTGTCAGTAAATACTCGTCGTACTCGTTTTTATTCACACCGGCCAATACACGGTTGTCATGTGAACGGAACAGCATTTCATTGTTTTTAGTATAATATTCTCAGAAATTATATAATTTTCAAGGGAAGGACTGATTTATTACAATTTTAATGTTGACCGCGTTACTTCCCGGGCTTAACTGGGTATGTGTGCAAAATTTTGTACAAATTGGTGAAGAAATGTGGATTTGTATAAGGAACAAACATACATACATACATACATACATATCCACAAACACACATTCAACTTTATATATTAGATGCTTTGTCCAATAAATTTAAAAACAGGTACTTTCCTCATCAAAATGTTCTCAACGTAAATTTCAGTTTGCATAATAGATATAAGACTCTCATTTTATAGAAAAACAGCAGAACAAAATAGATAATTTAATTACTGTCACATATCTTAGTAATTTAGTTTGGTACAGTAAAGAGATCAACATCACATTCTTGGCAGCAGTAAACACCATTATATCTTCTTTGAGGCTTCCATTTTTTTGTTTTTGGTATTTTATTAATAGAATGTTACTCCCTTGTAGCCCTGAGTGATCTAATATAGAACTGGAATTTTTTTACCTGACTAAACACTAACTATTGGTTTCAAAAGCTTACTAAAAACTGACTTACAGGACTTGTTTTAAAAGAAATACCAAAGTTCTCCTAATAAAAAAAGTTATATGTCCATCTAGATTTCCAAGGCCTTAATTTTTTTTAAGTCATAATATATCTTAAAAGTACATTACTTGTGTCTACAAATAGGCTACATATTCTGAAAGGTTGGAACTTGATGTTGAGCCTAGTAAACCTTTCCTTTCCATAAATGTACTCTTAAGAACAAGGTTATTTAGCACTGTATGGGTCTTTATAATGTATGGTGGCCACCCACAGGTATATAGGGTTACATCCTTTAGAGAATCTTTGAGAAAAGTGTTAAATATAAAGTTTTAGATCTTAGTATAAAGACCTCATATGCAAAATTTAAACAATATCATTAGTTGTTGCGAGAAAATCGTGAAAAATGAAACTTTCTTCATGTAAAGTGGCATTATAAATTAAGAGAAAGTCATCACCCATCTCCCTGTCACATGAGCAAGTTACCTAAACCCAAATATAAAGGTTTTCTTTCATATAATTTTCCATTCTGGAGCTAGATGTTTCACAGACACACATACAGACATGTTTCTGAAAATACTATTTTTGTATTCAGGGAACCTCAAAACATGTATGTATACTTTCTCTACTAGTAAGTAGTAATTTGTAGAGAGGGTAATAAGCTGATTGAATTCTGCGAGGAAATAATTTAATAGTGTGTAATGGAAGCAGGGGAAGTGATAAACAGGGTGAATTTACATTCGCAAATGCTAATGGACAAAGTGTGATTGATTATGCTATGTGCAGTGAAGGAATCGACGAGAGGCTTGCAGACTTTAAGGTATTAAATGAGGTAGTGGACAGTTGCCATTTTCCGTTAATATTAAAAGTGAACATAGGCAGGAAAGAAGAAACAGAAAGTAATTCAAGGGGAACAAAATCTATAAGATGTTTTAAATGGAAAGAGGAGGCAAGGGACAAATTTTGGCACAATATGAATACAGAAGAGAGTGAAATAGTAAGGGTGGGGGTCATAGAAGCTAAATGTTCGGGTGATATACAGCTGGCTTCAGAAAGATTAGAATTAGTGTTAAGAAGAGCAGGGGTTACAATGGAAGTGAAAAATAAGGGGAATTTAGGAAAAATGAGGGAGAAGTGGATGAGAAAAATTAGGAAATAGATCAAGAGTAAAATAACCAAGAAAGGTGTGGTAAGTTAACCAGAATCCCCACTCATACACTAAACCCAGGGAGTATAGTATGAGGGGATTCTTAGTGGGTAGTGCTAGACTTATAGATAAGAGATGTTTAAAGTGGATGTAGATAACCATGTATGTAAAAGTATGCGTAAATAAAATTCTATTCTACTTTAGTACTTCTATTCTACTTTACTAGTAAGTAGGCTATGGTACCTATATGGGCAGAGGAAGCATAAAAATACATGTAGGAATACACAATTGAAATTTTATAATGTAAGCTTACCATATTTTACGGACCATAAGATGCACTTTTCTACAATAAAAGTAGAGCCTTTAATGTTGGGTGCGTCTAATGGTACACTACAAAGTACAATAAAAAATTTAAATAGTGGTAAATATTGATAGAATACCATAGTTATAAACGAGGTTTTGAACGATATGATAATTACAAATTTTGGCATGGACAGTAAATTTTCAGGAACAAATTGTATGACTGGCTTGCCATAAATCCTTTCTACAATATAAATGGATTCTTCACCTCCAATATTATAATGTAGGCCTACTAATTGTTTTGATAACAACAATTCTCTTTTATTCTGGGCTATTAACCTGGATAATTTTTTCCCACAATAATAGCATTGCTTATATTTATGTATATATGTATATAATTTACTTTATGTTAACTGTACACTTGATGTTGTCTATTGCTAATTTGTACTAGCCTAACGACAATAAAATACAATGTGAAAAGAAAGGAATGTTTGCTTCTTTTATACGAAAGGAGTTGTCTCCGCCAGGTGGTTTAAATGAAGGCAGTGACCTCTAAACAGTCTTGTCCTGTTACACTTACCATATGTTGAATTGAGGGTTAGAGGGTGTACAAGTATTTTCAGTCTTTCATGAGAAATAAGCTCAGTTGTTATGTGATACAGTACCACCTGTACAGAAGAAATATCCGTACAACACAGGTTTTAAGTTAGAAGTCATTTACAATGATTCGATTGTACAAGGTTATAATTTGTTTATGCAATGAAGTATGTTATTTGCTTAAAATTTTTTCGTTTAGAATCACATTAACTTTCGTTTTCTTTAAAGTTCAATCCTAAAATCAAGTTGCGTCTTATGGTCCAGAACGTCTTATAGTTTGTAAAATATGGTAATGGTTGGACCTGTTCTATTGTATGGTGCAGGGTCGTGAGTTTTAACAAAGAAGGAATGAAGGATTGCCTATGCATTTAGGCTGCTAAAATGAAGTTTTTGCATGCAGTTTCAGACTACAAACTGTCAGATCAGAAGAGAAATGAAAACATTAGATATTATGAACTGTAATCTAAACGAAAAAATTAGAGGATACAGAGAAAAATGGATGGACAACTCAACCGAACAGTATGAGGATAATATAGCAAAACAATCAGTCTACAATAAAGTTAAAGGAAAGAGATAGATAGACCAAATGACATAAGTGGCTGGAACAGGCAGTAATGATTAATTCTTGAAAGAAGCAGGGCCGTTGCAAGGTCTTTCTGCGCCCTTGGCGAGTTTAACAAATCTGCGCCCTCCAATACTGGGGGGTCTGAACAATTTTTAAATTTCTGTAAAAATGTTTATTTTAATATAAAAACACTGTTATTATCAAAGAAAACCTTTTCAAGGTACTAAAACATTTTCAGACGACTGAACTACTTAAAAAAGAATTCAATAATAAAATCTAGTATCAAAAGTAAATTACATAATAGGCCTGAGGCCTATAAAATGTTTAACACATTAATATAGGTAAAAGTATTTTTTGAACAGTTGAACCACTTTCATCTCAATAATAACTTACATTTTAATTTTTATTGTTATATCATTCCATACTGTTCATGATATTTATATTATACTCTGTCAATAAAAAATGTGTTAATTAAAGAATGTTGCATGACTGCTTTTCGTTTGTAGACAATCTGCATAATACTACAGATAGTTCACGTGCAGTCATTTTTAATAACCTGAAAGATTTCTTCCATTAACGTGGAATTTTTGTTGCTTGATAAATTGCACCAGTCTAAAATTAGGCGGGATTTTTCATGGTTAATTTTGCGCCCTCTCTGTACCTGCGCCCTTGGCGGGGGCCCATCTTGCCACCGCCTAGCTACAGCCCTGGATAGAAGATGATGATTATATTCCATTAATGAATAGATATTTCTCTAAGGGGAGGGGAAGATTAATTCACTTCAGGCAAGTACTTGTATAAAATCTAAAAAGATCTTAAAGGTTACCCGGTAAAACCGGAAACTAAAATTGTAAATGTCCACACTACCATATTTAATAATAATGTGCTCACCTTTGTTTAAGAGCTTTTTATCATCAAAGGGTGAAACGTCTGAAAGAAGTAATGTTCATTTTAATTGCTAATCACAACTATTTCCTGGAACACACAATGTCTTTCCTTTCATTTTCACTACATACGTCCGAAATTAAAGTTTTCAGAATGGACTGTTCAAACTGTTCGCGCCTTTTTCACGAGCTCCTTTCTGCTGTTTTTGCCAAAGTAGGGATAAAGGAATATTTGTTTTCAATTGTGGTATTTTAATGACTTTCATGTTGGCTGCCATGTTCTAATAAAGAAAACAAACACCGAGTCACGTCGCCATTTTCGTTTTGTTGTAGATGTTCATTGAAAATTCTCCCCGGTACATAAAAAATTAATTTAAAAATATTGTTTCACTGCCAATACTGTATAAAACTGTTAGGGATGTCGTGGATTACTGCAAATATTGGATATGGACTGGTAATTCGGAAAGATATCGATTTCTTTCTATTTCGATCCTGTAGTTTTGTCTCGATAGTTGAATACAATATATCGATTATACTGGCTATCGCTTATCGCGCAGTCTCCCATCTGTTTAAGCAAATGGCTACCTTGTAATTTTGGGTGTTTTAATTAATATAATTTGAACATCTAGTGTAGTGTGAAAAATAACTAAAACAAGTGAAATAATAAAACAGTGCTTATTACTCAAGTGATTTTTTTCGATGGAAGTTGTTCTCATTTAATTCATAGATGGTATGTACAATCATGGTTTCTTTTAAAGTAGAGTTACAACTCCTTACTGTTAAGAATGCGGCTGTAGTATTTGCAGTGCAGAGTTTGGTAAAATTCTTTGTTTAATCAACTTTTGGTACATAAAATTATCTATTAGATTGGTCTTATTGGGTCTATATACAAAGGAAGTAAAAATAGTATGTATCATATACACACTGCGAAGTTTGTAGTTGCAGTACGGCGCTCGGGAGTTCATAGTGTAGTCCAAATTACATAGCCGATTTTTTGAAGTTATAAATTAACAAAAACTGGTAATTTCATAGGAGATTATATAGCAGGTATGTGGATGTGATAGGCCTATTTTGCTTTTAGAGACATGGGGACAATGCGGTATTTTGCAAGGTAATAGGCTATTTTGTTTTTAAAACCACACAAAACAAGCATTTGGGCGAAAAATAGTTCTAGGCCGTGCAGCAGCAAAGCTCCTCCCAGTCTCGACTGCTGGCCAGCTTCCTCTGGCCGTCTAGCTTTGTGTGCGCTCTACCCTGGCTATGAACCTACTCAGTGCCAGCACTGCAACTCACTGTTGCACCCTTAATCATATGCGCAAATTATGATAACGTATGTTACAAAAATGACCTGCCAAATAACCCTTGACCGTATCAAAAATACAATACAATCACCAGAGGACAAAACTGAAGAATCTGTGGCACTTTGGCTCACACGTCACTCTTTGCTTTGCGTTGTCATGGTGATGGCCCGCTTTCCCAACCTTCCCCTAGCCTGGGCTTCAGCCTTGAACCTTTCCCCTCAAGCTGCTCAATGCCGGTAATGCAAGTCACTGTTGTAGCCTACTATGCTCTACAGTATAATGAGGAAAGCAAGATGACGTAATTAATGCAGCAAAAATGACCCTTGCACCATAAAAGGCTCTTTGAGAGCCAACATAATATTTCATGATTAAAAAAAACAATCCCAGCACCAAAATTGCTATTTCTCATGTATTCAACCTCTCTAAATGAATGTTCCCTTCACTGCTCAGCATTCACTCGTGGCATAGTGGTTAAGGCTGCTGGTTATGATGCTAGTGGTCCCGGGTTCAAATACCGATCGATGCGTAAAATTTACGGTTAGGAATAGATCCCACATAGGTAGGTACAGTGAAGAGAAGGTGAGAGAAAGGAAGGATGTAGATGTAGACTATGAAAATGTCATCTCGGTGGTTCTGTTGCTAATTGAGGATTTCTACCAGACACAGAAAGTTAATGTTGGCCCTGGATCCCCTTCTATTTTTCTATATTGGGGGCACAGCACCTGTACCCTCTGCATACATAGCCAGACCCCCTTCACAGGAAGCTTTTAGTATGGTAACTTGGTATTGGCCACGTAAGTTAGTTCCTTACTGTTTTTCTTGGTTGGGGGCTTTGCCCCAAACTCCACTAGGGGCTGGACCCTCTCCAAGTTTCTCCCAGACCTCATTCACCGGGATCTTTAAGTGTAGTAATTATTATAACAGTAACGGGGGACCTAACCATAATATAACTAAATTTGGGAAAATGGAACTTTATGCCCCATGCGAGTCCCTCACTCCAACTCTCTAACTCCCTCCCCTAGCGGCAGCATTTGAACCTCTAGCTGCGATGGTAGCACCATCTCTTACGCAATTGATCTCTCTCTCTCTCATCCTGTGCCCCCATGCTGGGGCGAAGGGCCTCCAAGTGGAGGTTTCTGTACCTACATGAATTTTGTTACGCTTATTTTCCTAGAGAGGGCAGAGGGACAGGTGGTAAGCCCATCGCCCCTTAACCCCCCTCCGGAAACTAAGGTATTACTTGGACATGAAATTGCTGAGAAATTTTGTCCAGAGGCTCTAATTTAGGCTTGGAGTTCTTTTACGTGCCGTAAATCTACAACATGGGCCTCCCAGCTTAAAGTCCCTCCCGGAGGACTCGGTGCCCAGGATTTTTACGTCCTGAAAAACCCATCTTCTGCGGCCGGGTTCGATCCCGCGACCTTCGGATCTAGAGGCGGGCACGCTACCTCCAGACCACCGCAGCCGACTTACGCAACTGATGAAACAGAAAAAATAATTTATTTCTTCTTTACTCTCTCCTTCTCTTCCTTTCCCGTCTCCTTCCTCTCACCTCCTGTTAACCCTACCTACCTATTTGAGACCTATACCTACCGGTAATAGTAAATTTTGGATTGACCGGGATTTGAACTCGGGACCCTAGCATTATAGCTATGAATCTCAACCATTACGCTACGAGTGAATGTTGAGCACTGATGGAAGCTTTCGTATATTTGAGTTATGATAGGGGGGATTTCATGAGTTTTAACGCAAGAATCGGTTTTTATAATTTTGAGATATTTTGTTAGTTATGAAAAGAGTAGAGTTGGTGCAAGGGAATTTTCCTGCATCAATTAACCCACATTTTATGTTATAATACGGCGTTTTTTATAATTATGAAATGTTATGCATGGTGCCAGGGCAATTTTTTTTATTGTGAAATAGCCTATTTTGTTGCAAGGGTTGTTTTTATAATTGTGAAATATTATGTGGAGGTGCAAGGGTCTTTTTTTATTGTGAAATATTAGGTGACATGTCAATTGCAATTATATATTACCGGCGTTGAGCAGCGGCTACAGGCATGATGGCATGCACTACGGGGAAGCAGGGCAGGCGGCATGCGGGAAGCAGCCAGGTGGGGAAGCGGCCAGGCAAGTGGCGAGTGGAAAGGGAACCTGGCTGGGGCGTAAAGTTCCAACTTGCCCTAAATGTGTATATGAAACTATTGGCAGCAATGGATAAGCCTGTGCGGGAAGAACCAATGAAGATGGAAGGTTGAAGATGAACCAAGTGGGAAGAGCCAATAAAGATGGAAACACCTCTCGCTGAAAGGGAGCAGAGTGCTTGACCAGACCGAAGTATTTTTTTTTTCTTTCTTTCTTTTTTTTCTTTTCTCATCTTGAAACAAAATCAACTCATCACCTTCATTTCCTGAAGACTCTGATGAAGAGCAGTTCATTAGCTTTCCCATGAGAATAAACTCAATTAATTTATGTTACCGGTAGTGGCAACTGTCATCTACTTCTCTGCTCTGCCATGTCTGTCATCTAAGAAGCATCGTACATAAAGTTCAATCAGTCTGATTGCAAACAATGACTTTCAGCAGACAAACAGCAGTGAGTTTACAAACAGTTTGATGCTTTCCTGGTGGATTTGTCCGCTGACTTTACAAACACTTCGATGAAAGTCCAATGGCATCAATGGAATTAATCAATGACTTTAAAAACGTGCCCATAGTTCCTTGCTAACCCCTCCACCAAACCCCCTTTTGAAGTTTCTCCCAGACCCCCTTTACCAGGAGCTTCAAGTATGGTAATTATTATAACTAATGGGGGACCTAACCGTACTATAACTATATACATATATAAAACTATTGGCAGCAATGCTGGAAGAACCAATGAGATGGAACCAAAAACCAGAATGAAAGAAGAAACCATTAAGGAAATGAAAAGCAGCTGAGATACAAATTAACAAAATAATGAGGGTTAATTTTACATCGAAAGTACCGGTAGGCCTATTAAGATAATTTTCAGAGGGTACATTCATCGAAGAATGTCTCACAATAGCCACACAAGATATTTGTCCCCACCAATTAAGTACCGGTATTTATTGAAATTGACCTAAGTTACTCTATAGAATTCAAATGTGCTGTGAGTGAAAAGCCAGACTGATAGAATCAGTCACGAACAGCACAACACCTGTTGTCCAACAACCAAACAACATTTAAACATAATTAGGCTACTGTACATTTCTTGCCATAAATATTTACAGTAGGCCTACCTAACCAACAGTGTTTGGTGGGAGAACTTCGGAGTCTTGCACAAATCACAAACCTTTTCCCCTTCTCATTGGTCATTCCAGTTTTGTTTTAGACAGTCTCGACTTTCAGCAAATCCTTTGTTTCAAAAAAGGACATGACATACTTAATGTCTGTGATATGTGTAAGTAATGTCTATTATTCCTGCTCCACTTTACCTTCTTGCACTAAACATGACAATTCAATGATCCCCATCTCGGCCAGGCTTCACCATTTGGGACCAAGTAGGCATATACAGTGTCACCAATAAATCATGACTGTGTGCCGATTGAACTCCAGCAGATGGTCGAGTAGTTTTGGGATTAGTCTGTGTACTAAATGCTGGTGTGTTATTTGTTATGGAATAATAACATGGTAAATACAGGATGATGAATAAAATCAGTGTTAGGAGGAATTATCTTAGATGTGGCAGTATTGGCTGATAGATTCTATGTCAGTGTTATGTAGTGCCAGTGATAGATTGTTCGGTTAGGAACAGTTATACAGTAAAATACCAGTAGGCCTACGGTATAATGAACACCTGTAGGCTATAACAAAATTTTTGGTATTGCAAAATTATGTATTGACCCCTTCCCTTTTCCTTATTTATTGTGTTCTAAAACATTTCATTTTAACAAATTTAGAGCTTTCAGTATAACAAATTAAAATTTTGCTTGTTTGCCTACATATAGCCTAATTTTAATTTTGTCCATGCTTGTGATAGCCTATTGACTCAGGGAGAGGCATTAGTGCCAACTTTTCAAAATAAATGCATATTATGTTGAGTACTGAATGGAAGGAGCATAAAGAAGAAATATGTGATTGGTAACTGCTTTAGAAAAGCTGGAGTGGTTTATGATAAGTAGGGCAAGGCATTTGATGATTTTGCATCTTTTTTATATGAAGGTTAAAAGATAGCTCCAATGTATATAAATGTATATCATTAAATAATTAATTAAATAAGGGCAATTTGTTTTTGCATTATTCTGCTATATTTTGTCATTTTTCAAGAGATAGGTCATTTTTTGGCAATTTTTAGGTCATTTTCGGCATTTTTAGGTCATTTTCAGCATTTTATGTCATTTTTGGGATAGTAGGTCATTTTCGGCATTTTAGCAATAAATATTTTTTCTTTCTTTTTAAATGGCACATATTTGCTAGGGGCAAGTTGATGGCCATCCCAGTTCAGAAAGAATTTATTTTTCGCTAAGGGTGTCCAAGTACTGTAGTATAAATTTACTGATTCCTTTAGTAACAAAATAAGTGTGTTTTATATTGTAAATTCATATATAAAGCATCGTCATAAACTGTATTTAGCAATTCATTACTTAAGAAAAAACTAATTATAAGTAATAATGGTAAATTTATTGGTCATTATTTTAAGATTTTGGGTCATTTTTTCACTATTTTTAGGTCATAAATGCATTTTTTATTTTGCATTTTTTCACTATTTTATGGTCATTAAATGCCTTGCCCTAATGATAAGACATAAAAAAAAGTGAAGTGCTAGATGAACA
The DNA here is from genome assembly GCA_964059195.1 of Ectobius pallidus. NCBI lineage: Eukaryota > Metazoa > Arthropoda > Insecta > Blattodea > Ectobiidae > Ectobius > Ectobius pallidus. The sequence continues at coordinate 104,988,489 of CAXKWD010000010.1, forward strand.
CATGAGAACTGGAAACGTTTGTGAGAAAAGTCTGATAGGCCAGCAGATGTGTATCTTATTGACTATGTCAATGTGGACTGTGATGTGAGAGTGTAACATGAAATCACAGATGACTGAATTGTGGCAGATAGGCTGTAACAAATGAAAATAAAATTCTGCATGTTTCTGGTATTACCCTTTCTTGCAACAATCCAAGAAGTGCAGTACAATCTTTTTGTTTAACGTAGGGTAGGATCAAAAAGTAGTTGGACAGAATTTCTGTAGCGCAAACGGAGCAGTGAAGGGCGGTCTGACCACCTGGGCATGGTAGTGGGGAGCCTTCCGAAGAGACCAGTATTTTTTTCAGACGCCTGCGGGCAAGCGGAGAGTAAGCACGTCGATTTTCGTTAACCTCTGTTAAGAAGTGACGTCGCGATCCAAGATGGAGAAAAATCTCAAGCAGCGCTACGCCATTAAATTCTGCGTCAAACTCGGGAAAACCACAACGGAGACCCTCGGAATGATTAAGGATGCCTATGGGGATGCTGTCATGAGCTGCTTAACAGTGTTCGAGTGGCATAAGCTGTTCCGGGAGGGGCGGGAGCTCGTCGAAGATGACCAGCATGCTGGTTGCCCATCAACTTCAAGGATTGATGAAAATGTGGCCAAAGTGAAGGTGCTCCTGGACTCTGACCGGCGCACAAACATTCGTCCACTTGCGACCAGACATCGCCGATTCTTGGAAGCTTTACCATGACAACGCGCCGTGCCACAACACACTGCTGGTAAGGGAGTTTCTGGCCATGCACAGGGATGCCACGTTGCTCCACCCCCCTACAGTCCAGATCTGGCACTGCCGGACTTCTTCCTCTTTCCTTGGCTCAAGTGGGACCTCAAGGGAAACCGATACAGGTCTGTAGAAGACGTCCAAGGGGCTGTGACGGCGTCTCTGAAGGGGATAAGCGAGTTCCAGAAGGCGTACACGCAGTGGGAATCGTGTTATACGCATTGTGTCGTAACTTTCTGATCCTACCCTGTATCTATTATGACTTTTTTTACAATACTTAATTGATGATGGAAATGCCAGATTGTAATGCTTAGGGTGAATATTGTATATTTTGATTGATGTGACTCAGTTTACTAGCAAATCTATGCCAAAGAAAATTTGTTCTAATTTTATTATTAAATAACATATAATAGGTTATACCGGTTTGTTTGTTTCAGGGATATGATCAGTAGAAGTAGCTTAGAGGCTGCTTGTGAAGCTGCAGCAAAAGTGAATGCTGTTTTAATTGCTAAAGGGAAACTGAAACAACCTGCTCCGCAGATTATTAAGGTAAGTACTTTATATTAAGTAATACAAAGGAACCTCCACATTACAGTTTCCTTATACCATACTGGATGAACAGTAAAACCTGTCTTAAAGACCACCCCTCTTTAGCAACCACCTCTTTTAAAGACCAATTTTTCTAGGAACCGACAGTAAAACCCATAAGGCCAATGTTATTTGTACCCCTATTAAACGAGCCTCCCTCTCCCCGACCAACGACCAGAGTTTCATTTTCATTGAACTCCTCTATAACAACCAAAATCATAAAAAATATTTACTCAAATTATAGGCATTAATCAGCATTTGAACAGAAATACTGATGTGGGCACTGCCAAGACGTCTCTTCAATTTTCAATCCAATACTTTTACAAGAGTGATGGACAGAAATGTGAATATGGTTGAACAATGCTTTGGGCTGTTTTCTTTTCGCATACTGAGAAAATCCTTACAGTTAGACAGTGTACAAGTACCGTACAGCGCACGGCGTGAACAGGACCCATTCCAATCTCCTACCTCTGACCTGCTTGTTTCAATACATTTAAGAATTCATGCCTTTATTATCTACATGATCGCAGTGACTCGGAGGGGTAATTCTATTTCTTATGAAAAACGTTTATTCAGTGGGCATGTGGGGGTTTCTGAAATTCTCGATTCTAAGAAACGTGCTGGACGAGTCCCTTTCATTGTCCTCCAAGCAAAATTCAATGTAGGGAAAATAGACGTGTCTTTCTTTTCCTGGAAAACATTACCCCGTTATACTGTAAATAGAGGCTGAGTGTTCTTGGCCTGCATAGTTTAAGTGTCTTATTGTTGTGCTGCAATTTGAAATAAAGTAAAAGTAAGTAATAATCAACTGTGTGTTACATAATACACCTACTGTATTGTACCATGTTTATTCTATTGTATTTTCAGTTCCAAGACATAACAATGCATTCCCCCTATTAAGAGACCACCCACTTTTTCGTGGAACCAGCGATGGTCGTCATATAGAGGTTTTACTGTATCAAAGAAGCAGTGTTTATCAATTCCTCTTACATAGGCCTATTAATCCAAAAGCATTAAATTCCATGTTCTAATTCCCTTGCAATTTTAAAACAATCATACTTTATATGACTAAAGAGTGCAAAGCGTAGCTAAAGTTTTGTCTTTCCTGAAAACCTCACAATTATTGTGACTGCAGCCCTTAGGCCCGGTTGCATAAAAGCTCCAGATATCTTCTAGACAGCTAATGGTTCTATACATTTATAGACTTGATAAACACCTTCCCGTTTCCAAAAGCAAATACGCTCAGTAAATAGCTAATGTCAGATAAATGAGTTGAGCACTTTGTCAATAGATGGAGACACGGTGCATACTGTAATATCAAATTGGCCGTGATTGAGTAGCAACCAATCGGAGCGCTTCTAGCTATGTATTCAAAATGGCTGAATTTTCTGTCTGCTTTTTTCTTGTCAGCTGTTTCTCTAGTAAAATGAATGTAAAACATGAGAGAAACTAAGGCAATTTCGACTTCTAGACTTGTGCATTAGAGAAAATATCACCCATTACAATCTGACAATGTAATGCATAAAATGTAACACATTAATTAAGTTATAGCTGATTTACCACTGAGAAAGGAATGCTGCGATTTGTTCTCATTTCTAATGATGAGCTATTAACGCTGAAAAAGGCATGCTTGCAGTTGTTCCTTATTTCATATGATGGCCTATTTATCCATAGGTCATTGCTTTGACAGCCTGATTCTTTCCGAAACTCAATATCGTCAAAGATCTAATTCTTTCAGGGAATATTTTTGCTTTACACATCTCTAGGCCTAATTATTGCCTCAGGATGAAGATGACGAGAAAGATGATTATGTATTAATATTCGTGCTGTAAAAAGGCAATATTTTCTTCATAAAGTGTTGCATCATAAAATAAAATTAATATACTTGAGCTACATTTTTTCTGAATCTGAATATCATCGTACTTCTTGAAAGGATTGCTGTATTTCTTTCAGGGAATATTTACTTCTGTATAGACCTAGGCCTTATACAATCTGGCATTGAAGATGACCAGCAAGAAAATATGATGTGAATTAATATTCATGATGTTTTCCTAAAAGAATTAACTTACAACAGAAAAATTAAATTAATACAAATAAACGATGGATACATTAATAGCCTAGGCTATAACAAAGTTCATCTAACCGATAATGTACATTTTTTCTAGTACAGTATTATGAATTATTTCACACACAAATTAATAACCAATGCCAGCTTCATTACTACTTTTCAGTTTAATACCATAACAAGCTAGTAACATCATGTGGGATAAAATGCTAACATAATAACGAAACATACATCAACATAAATGTATCGCACGTCCACTATATTGAATGTTTATCTGGAGTTCGTGAGATATCTAGTGATCTGTCTACCGATAAGTTAACGAGTGTTTCATTGAATGGATAACCGTCATCTGACGTTTCAGAAATACTCATCGATCAATTAATGCAATCTAATAGATATCTAACGTTTCAGAAAACCGGCATTAGTGAATTAAGATACGGAAATCTATATTAAAATGGATGAGTATAAAATGAGTGCTTTTGATAACCATGTGAAGAATCTGTTTGAGATACCAAAAGAAAGTTATTTGTTGGTGTCGAACATAGGAAGATTTATTAATATGATTTTTTCAAACTTCATTTCAATTAGTATGGAATTTGTTTTATTTAATCAGGTTATACAATGTCCTAGACATCTTCCTGCACCCATTTCAGGAGTTTATCACTTTTCTCCATAATTCTCGATTTGTCCATGCTTCGTCTTCTATTCTCCTTTCCTTTAGTGTTTGATTGATGCCTTGTGTCCATGTCAATTTGGGCCTGCCCCTCTTTCTTCGTCTTTTCACTTATATATCTTCTTCGGTAGTCTATCGTCTGTCATGACAGACGATTAGTATGAAAATATGAGCAAAATATTTACTTCATAACTCCTTGATTGTTTGAATTTTTCATTGTGGTATCCCCGACAGATAAGTGCCATCCATTTTACATAATCTGTAAAATCAGATACCGATATGTAGCTTTTGTAGTTCAAGCACTAGAACAGACAGAAGAACATACAACTGAGAGGGGGAGAGAGCCATATTGTATTCTACAGGAGAACTAGCAGATGCCCGTGGCTTTGCCAGTGATTATTTACTCAGCTGCTAGATGTTTTATTTAAATCAATTAATTTAACAGAAAAATAATTAGATTGCACTGCTCAAAAAAATTAGAGGGACAACATTTTGACCACCTGCATTATTGTTTCAGGAATGGTTGGAGTGAAACATACATTTTATCTGGAAAATAAAACCTTTATTTAATTGAAATGTGCATATCCTGTTCACTTCTTATCACATGTGTTAGTGCTTTGACCAGAAATTCAACACAATGTCGTGAACCAAAGTAGAAATGCCTTCAATTAATTCACATAGAGCACAAAAAGAAACATTTCAGTACCGTATCTGGTAGGCCCTCCATGTGCCCGTACTACTACCTCACAACTTTGAGGCATGCTCCTGACAAGTCTGCGAATAGTTTCTTGTGGAATTTTGTCCCACTCCTCAATAAGACCTCTGCAAGTTGTAAGACTCTGAGATGCTTCAGGACAGGCCCGAAGGTGTCTGAGGACCCAGGATAAACTGAGGACCCATTACAACTGCAACGGACTTAACATGATCCAGTACAATCTCGTTTATGTACCTCTGAGCATTAAGTCGGCCTCTGATTATCTGAAGATCCGATCGGCCATCAATTGTGATGCCACCCCACACCATGACGCAGCCACAGCCAAATCTGTCCCTTTCCTGGACTGCTGCTTCAGTATAACGTTCACCACGATGACGATATACATGTATACGTCCATTGCACCATGTTAGATGAAAGTCAGACTCGTCTGTAAACAATACATTGTGCCAGTGACGAAGCTGCCAGTTCCTATGGTCCTCTGCAAATCGAAGTCGATCTCTCTTGTGCCGAGCAGTTAATCGAGGGACGTGATAAGGTCTTCTTGGTCTTAAACCTGCCTCTCGGAGTCTTGTGCGTATTGTTTGGTCACTGACACTACAACCAGTTGCTGCTCTTAGATCATTTTGTAGGTCCCTGGCAGTCGCAGAGCACCGGCGGAGAGAACAATTCATCACATATCGGTCTTCTCTGGCTGATGTTTTCTGTTTTCTCCTTTGCCTGGCTTTCTTGTGTATGTACCAGTTTCACAAAATCATTTCCAAATCAGATGAAGCCACATTCAGCTCTGTAGACACTGCACAAATAGTCCAACCTTCCTGCAGTAATGTCATTGCCCGAACACGTTCTGCCTCATTCAGATACTTCATCTTGACTGATAAAACGTACACAATGAGTATAGAGACACACTCTTTACTTACACTCACTAGATGGCGGAGTGAGACATTGCTCGTCCATCTCACTTTTGGGCATAGCACAATACATTTGGGGGGTACGCCGTAGCATAGTGGTTGAGGCGCTGCGCTACAAACCGGAAGATCGCGGGTTTGATTCCCGATGAGGTCATTGAGATTTTTCAATTGGCCTAATCCTTCTGGTGGCACTATAGCCCTGGGCTCGACTCAGCCTCTAACAGAAATGAGTACCAGGAACAATCCTGGGGGTAAAAGCGGCCGGTGCGTAAGGCTGCCGAATGTCAAAAAATCTAGGAGCCTCAACCCTCTGGGCCTCCATGGCCTGTATAGGGATCTCTTTACCTTTTATGATACATTTGAATACTGCCACAAAGCCTTGGCTTTCCAACGTAATGTGGAGGATTCTTCTCATTCCTAAAACATGTTGGAAAAATAAGAGCAACAGTATGTATCGTAATCACGGGGTACTTACATGGTACACGCAATCAAATTCTTGTTCCTCTAATTCTTTTGAGCAGTATATTTTATTAATACTGACATCGTTTATACATGAATTGCATGAACTAATTAAAAAGCTAAAAATCCAGCTTCGAGGTGCATTTCATGATTAAAGTGTGCTGCCTGGGAAAAAAAAGTCTTCAGATTTGAGTTCCCTAGCCCAAAAACCCCTGCGTGGTGAGTTTTGTCCAAATTATTCAGTGTTTCCTATTTGTGACTGCATTCATGATTCCCTTTTATTCATCTGTATTAAAAATATATTCAGATCTCTGTGTGTTGTTATGTTATAAACAAAGAGTGAAGCAGAGCAAACTAACAAAATCAAAGCACTCAACAAATTGATATGTTAGGCTATGTTGCTATGGCATCAGAGGAAGGCCATCTGCAATTATTTTTACGAAGCTAAAACTTCGATTGAGCAAAAAATCATGTTTTCTGCCATTCTTTTGCTAACTTATGAATGAAAGTGAAAATAAAGAAAATCTGGCTTCGAGGTGCATTCAGACACCCTTTTTTTATTTTTTTTATATAACTTTATTTACAGCATGTCCCATTACAAATGCAACACTACATGCCATATTTACAATATATCTACATTGGTATTCCTATAACTAGATTGCAATTTAGTATAGTATTTTATTGCTTTAAATTATCCATCAGTGTTAAAAACCTCAGACCTCAGACCTTGAGGCATAGGTTTGGCCGGGATCACACATAGACAAACATATAGATATCTGCAGAACCTTGAAAAGGATGGCCGATTTTGTGTCAATAGATGATTGAGAAGTTCCTCAAATAACAATCCTCCCTTCCAGTGCAGTCCTTGTAGCTGAGAGGTATATCTAACTCAACATTATACCACAATGCTTACTGGTGCAAATATTATTTAATCAATGGAATTGGTGAATATACCTACATGTTATGGTATTTGCAGATAACTTGTTTTTGACTGTTCACATGATTGTAGCACTGTAGGTTAGATAATAATCCTAGTGTAGTGAATAATATTTAATGAAATTGTGTGAATTGGCAGATGCTCCATATAACGACCTTGACCCAAGTCAGAATTATTTACCAGCTTACCTTGATCCAGATCTTACACAAGACTCCATTCATTGGTATATATTCTTAACCTGAGCCAGAATAATTGTTTGCTTTCTAAGTGGGTGGAAGGAACTTAATTGTTCTGTAATTATATTTACCAAACACTGTATGAGAGTAGGCTACAATGTGAAGGTTCCTCGGTGTGAAAATTTTCTATCAATTCTTCAAATTTTATTTTGGTCTGTTGAAGTAAGACTAATTTATTCTTCATAAATTAATTATGTTCTTTTTTCTGTGTAGGTTGGCAATAGTTTTCGTACATCGGCCGATCTTTTTACATCTGAATACGAGATTAACGAAGCACCATTAGCTGCTCGTAATCTCCTCACTAAAGGTCATACTCAAGAGGAAATAAATCTTTTTTCTGGTGAGTCATTCATTACATCCTTAATAAATTCTCTTCATTATCTCAAATCCATACAACAAAACGTTCTACCTACAGTTATATATAAGTTACTGTATTTGTGATATTCTTTTCTGAGTCATATTAAACAGGATATAATATTGAGTTGGGTTATACAGTGAGTCCCACGCAAGAGTTGGCCAATGATGCGGGTTTCTGCATCGCTGCGGACACAGCTTCAACTCCTGAAATATCTACGCTAATCGGGTGAAATATCTATGCTAATACAGCCGCGATCATTGTAATGATTCAGGTTCTCACATTTACAGTTAAAATTACAATTAAAATAACCATGTATCTCATTTCAAGAGATGTTAGAAATATTCTCCTCTTGAATATGCACAACACTGGCACCTTTTTAGAGAATTTTCTTTCATGTGCGTAAGTTCAGCTTCCGAGATAGGGTTAATTTCTCTTGTGATACTGTCTTTAAGTTCTTTTAACAATAGCCTATGTTACTGTTATTTATGGGGAACTTGAAAAATAAATTACATAGGTCAATTCCCCACATGTTAGGACATTAAAAGAGAAATTAACTCTATCTCGGAAGCTGAACTTACGCGCGTGAAAGAACATTTTCTAAAAAAAAGGTGTCAGTGTTGTGCGTATGCAAGAGGAAAATATTTCTAATGTCTCTTGTGATGAGGTATGTGGTTATTTTCATTGTAATTTTAACTGTAAATGTAAAAACCTGAATCATTACACCGATCGCGGCTTTATTAGCTTAGATATTTCACCCAATTACTCGGGAGTTGGAGCTGTGCCCGCCGCAACACAGAAACCCGCTTCATTGGCCAACTCTTGCATGGGACTCACTGTACTTCACTTTTGCATAAATAATTGAACTAGTTTCAAAGACCATCGTCATTCATAATCACCAGAGTAACACCAAATAGCCTCCTATACTTGCTAGACCCAACTCATTATTTGTATCCTGTATAATATAGATTCACTGTGTTAACTTTCAATATATTGTTGAATTAATATATTAAGTTCTCTAACAGCTACTCTTTCCTTCCAAACATGTACTGTTTTGTCTTTTACTAAGCCTAAATCCTTTATTAAATATCACTCCTGAATACTTGTGTTTGTCCCTACCCTTTCCCTCTTGTCCTGTGGTGGAGCTTAGTTGCTGGTTTTAAAGTGGTTCCACTTGCTCGTTAGCAACAGTTTTCACTCCTAAATCTGAAAAATGGAAGTCACGGAATATGTACCTACCCCATAATAAAAAAATGCATTGGGACGTAACCTGTGCTACAAAAAAAACCAGGGCCTTTGCATGTGACCAATTTTTGTGCTTAAAATTACCACAAAGACATACTTCCAATTCAGCCACTAGAGGCAGTCTTTTCAATGATTTTGTACGTTCAGTTAAATAATGTACAAGACCTCCAAGAATGAATGGTTTGGTTTCGTAGGCTATTGTACCTGTGAATTATGTAATGAATTGGAAAGTGCTTTTAGTTAATTCAGTAACTCATTTTCAAAAAAACATTAGTAAATTTCAGTGTGACCACCATTAACACCATGACAAATATAAAAACAAACAGTTTCAGCCTACTCGGCAAGAACATCTGGCTTAATGGTTGCAGTTTGTTGTCTGATTCTTCTATCACTGTAGACATAGTTTCAATATCTTCAGCATGGCATCGTCGACTTAGCTAACTGTAGACTATAGCATGAAATGGACTTCTGAGGACTCTGAAGGCATCTCTTTCTAATGTTTAGTTTTATATGCACTAGGAAATATTACTTCGTCTGTTGAACTAGAAAATATCACCATCAGTATAGTTAAAGGAGACACTATTTGGATGTTTATTCTAAGAAAAAATAGGCAATTTACTTATGACTTCATGCATACAACTTATACAGTGTGTCCCACGCAAGAGTTGGCCAATCATGCGGGTTTCTGCGTCGCGCCGACTACAGCTCTAACTCCCGAGCGAGCGGGTGAAATATCTACGCTAATAAAGCCGCTAATGGCGTTATGATTCAGGTTCTCACATTTACAGTTGGAATTACAATGAAAATAACCACGTACCTCATCATAAGAGATGTTGGAAATGTCCCCCTCTTGCATCCACACAACACTGGAACCTTTTTAAGAAATTTTCTTTCACGCGCATAAATTCAGCTTCCGAGATAGAAACACCGTGCTTTTGTTGGGAGAGAACTCGTCTTTTTTAAATCCACGAATTGTATCAAAATAAAATGAGGTAACTGATATAAGAACGTGCCCGAATGCTTTTTTTAACCAGTAGGGCTATTGCCAGATAAATCACATGTGTTTTTCTTTGTGAGAACCTGAACCATTACACCATCAGCGGGCTTTATTAGTGTAGTAGATAGTTCACCCGTTTTCTTTGTAATGTACGGGAAGTTGACCTATACACTTTATTTTTCAAGTTTCTCCATAAATAATATTCACATACTGTTAGAAGAACTTAAAGACATAGGCCTATCACAAGAGAAATTAACTCTGTCTCGGAAGCTGAACATATGCGCGTGAAAGAAAATTTCCTAAAAAGGTGTCAGTGTTGTGTGGATGCAAGAGGAGAACATTTCCAACATCTCTTGTGATGAAGTACGTGTTTGTTTTCATTGTAATTTTAACTGTAAATGTGAGAACCTAAATCGTAACACCGATCGCGGCTTCATTAGCGTAGATATTTCACCCGATCGCTCGGGAGTTGGAGCTGTGCCCGCCGCGCCGCAGGAACCCGCGTCATTGGCCAACTCTTGCGTGGGACACACTGTATAAAGTAAGTGTAACTACCAGTACTGCCTTTTCCAGCGGAGTTTTGAACTATGTTGGCTATAATACCTGATACATGATGATACAGACGCCAAGAATTCTTTTATACTATAGGCTGGGGCTATCACAGTGTTTTATTTATCAGACACAGTAAAAAATATTGATTAACCTACAATCTGTAATAATTTTTTAGGAACCATCTAATTTTATGTGGCAAGAAGTCTTTTATTTCCTTTCGCAAATCTAAACTACTAACAAATGATCAGGAAACCTTAGTGAAGTACAATTGCACCTATTCTTCCTGACAACCAGTTACATTATTTATACAAAATCAGATTCTATAGAAGAAACTTAACTTACTAATTTTTATTCTTCTACCGTTACTAACTTTTGTAGTTTAACATTGATCAGACTCATATGCTTTAGGGACAGGAACTACTATATATGTATAAGAGGTTCAGTAATATTAGGTCTTAAATCCATGGAGATAACTAACTGTCTGGGGGGGGGGGGGGGAAGTATACGTTTGATACACTTCTCAAACAATGAGAACACAATAACATTCACTGAGATTGTATGCCATCACTGTACTGTTCTACGTAACGGTACTGAAATAAGACATGGCCTAAAGCAATATTCCTAACAATTACATTTTCTTGAAACAATTATAAGTTTATTCCAGTTTAGTATATTTACCCAACATACGAGAACTCTACAGAATTTTACTCATTAAAATGGAATTTGTTCTTGATCAGAACAGCTTCAATTTAGTGTACTGGTACAGCAATAGCTAAGGCATTTTAACATTATGTTTCCGATGAAAACAGAGATAAGGGACAACACTGCCAGATGAAATTTTTATATAAAACAAAATATTGCCCAACCTTCTGTCATTCAGATATAACTTCTAGAATCTTGGACATATACTAGCAACCATGCAGAAAACTTTCAAACTGCCTAAATGGTTAGGTATTAAGTTGCTTAAAAAAAGCTAAATACACTAACTACATAGCCTATTGTGCTTTCCCCTGTAGATATCTCTCCAGAGTGAACCTCTGCCATCTCCCTTTCATGTCTCCCAACAAAGAGATGTGCAAATAGTTTTTAGAAGAGGCTTATAAGAAACGTGTGCAAGAAGATGCACATGAAATACCTACAGATGGTACTGGAGGCCTTATTGAAATATTTAGATGGAGAAATTGCCCATATATAACTATTTAGAAATGTTTATGTTGAAATGTGTTTTCTAGGTGCTGCTGTTTCAACGCGTGGCAGATACTTGAGCCTGGAGGAACGAGCTAGAAATCCAGGGGAGCGGCCATTATATCTTCATATACAAGCAGCTAACAAACAGGCTATTGATTGTAAGAGGAAAACAATTTATCTCCAGTATTTCTTTCTCTCCATTCTCACATAGCATCCTCGTTTGACTCCTCTGTCTTCTTTGTAAAGATCATTATCTACTGTTAGTTTTCAGCTTCCTTTTATTATAACTTAATTATGATCCCTTTCTTCGTTCTGTTTTCGTTCTCAGGAAATGTTTCTATGCTAAGGAATGGTAGTTGTAAGTATGTTAATTAGTTTTAGTGCTTTACTTTCGTCTTGAGCTATCAATCATTAGATCTGAGTAACAGAGCTTCTTTGTGCTTTTCCCTCCTAGAAGAGTAAATTATTTGTAATCTTTTATTTACGCTAGTAATCAGTAGAGCGAGGTTTTATAGGCATAATAAAACAAAATAAACGTGGAAATAAGCATAAAAAGAGGATGAAAATAGCACCAATTAAGCAAAAACAAATTACATGAAAATTATCTTGGACTGAATGCACCTGGAAGTCGGAGTTTTAATATTCCCTTTTGTTTGCAAGTTATCAGTGAAAAACCAGCAGAAAACTTAAATTATTTATGCTATCAAAGTGCCAGTTTTTGCTAAAATATTTCAATTGTAAAATGAATTGAAGGTGGCATTGCTCTAAAGCAGTGTTTCTCAATCTATGGTCCGTGGACCACTGGTGGTCCCCGAAGATGGTGCAGATGGTCCACAGACATAATTTAAAAACATCTTGAAGCAAGTGGAAAGTAAAGAAGTAAAACTCCGGTTTTAATATTTTTCCAATTCAATAACTGTGTTTCCGTCAAATTAAATAAAAATTTAGCAAATTCAAAGTCCATAAACTTTCCACCGGTCAGAAATATAAAATACTTTTAAAATACTGTTAAAAGTTTTAGTCTGTTTGTACAGTATTTTAAATAAAAATTATTTAGATTTATTTCGTTATAATAACCTATAATTAATGCTCCAAATATTAAGAATATAGGCCTACATATAGCCTACTTTTAAAAATGGGATTAAAATTAGGGGTCCGTAATTTTTTTTAGAAATTTTAGAGGTCCTTGGGTTCGAAAAGGTTGAGAAACGCTGCTCTAAAGGATTCATTTTGTAATGTTATGGGATAGAGAGCATGCACAGAGATCTTATTTTTTTGCATAGTGGACTAAAGAGGGATAATGAATGTAGGCCCAAATGTGAAAACATTGAATTATTTTGATGGAACTCACTATGCAGGATTTTTTTTTTGGGGGGGGGGGGGGCAGGGACTTGAATCTGAGGTCGTTTTTCCCAGGCAGCACTTTGTAATTGTTGAATGTACTCCAAAGCCATATTGTAGCTGTTAAATTATAATGATTAATTGTTTCGTTTATGAATGATTTGCATGTAAATGTTAGTAAATATAATGTTTTAATTATTTTGCTCTTAAATAAATTGTTTAAAAACTAGCAATTGAATTAATTATCGTGAACGAAGCCACAGGCATCTTCTAGTTCATAATAAATTCCAGTTGAAGACTTAAAAGGGCAGCTTTTTAAGAGTATGACATCAGAATGTATTCCTATGAAATCTATATTTTCTGTGAAAGAATCAGTTTCTGTGAATGTAATTTGGCACGTATGAGGATAAACTTGATATATTTATTGCAAAGAACTGTTGTATTGTGGAAGAAAAATTTTCCTGTAAGTTAATCACTGAACTTCCCATAACATTGTAAAATCTTTATTCTATTTGAGAGAGGTAATTTCATGCAGACTTCACCTATTACTTGGTTTTAAGAACATTTTTCAGAAAACCTCTCTCCATCTGATTCTGACAGGCCATCAGGTAGTGTGGGTGGATGAACTTGTTGATTCATGTTCTTTCCTTGTCTGTTGGGGTGTCAAAATTTAGGATTTCACTTTTTTTCCCTCTGCTGAATATTTTCTCTCAATTATGAGTTCTGTTGTACAATGTAGAGGTAGGGGGAAAAAAAGCGGACCAACTAAAATGTCTTAAGTTGCCGATATGAGCCACTGCGCATGCCTAGCAGCATTCACAGGATAGCAGGGAATGGATTGAAATTTGTTCTAGTGTCGACTGTTGACTTAGCCCATTTTGAAACCCAAAATATGGTTTCTAATCGTATTGTTTAATAACTGAATATATTAATTATTAATATTATTATAAAATACACAAATTATATTATATTCAGCTACAAGAGTCGGTCCACTTTTTTTTTCCCTACCTGTACCGGTTTCAATAATTTTATTTAATCTCTATTTTGTGGCCTTCTTCCCAGAAATAGCTGCCAAATCAAAGGGAATCTAAGTGCAAGGAGAAAGGAACAAGTATTGTGGAAAGTCATCTTTATTAGTTAATTTCCATTAGTGAAATTTTGGAAAGTTGTTACCAATAGAGCTCATGGTCTGGGAGAAAGTATTTGATTAAAAAGAAAACAGTAAAAGTTTTAACTTTGACACCACATTAGGCCTACAAGGAATTTGAATCACGTTTATAACAAGTCAGCCGATAAATTACAGAGGTCCTCCGAAACATATTCTAAGGTAAATTCCTAATAAGTTAAGTCTGTGTGAAATTTCCTTAAGCAAATTTGCTGCAGATGTCAACACTCGATCATGCGTGTCCCGTTAATATTGATAATGTAAAATCTTTGGGTAAATTTTTGTAAAATATTAGAGGATGAAAAATTAAAAATTTTGTGCAAAGTGAAAGTAGCTAGAAATATAGTTAATAATTTTTTTTTGAGCATTTTTACTGCTAATTTTTCTTTTAATAGTCTATGAATAACTATTGTTGCGTAATGGAGAATACATAATATCTCGGTTAGTGTTGATAGTGAGTTCATGGTAAACTTCTTATTATTTCACCAATGTGATGTATTGCTCTAGGATATAGGATAAGTAACCCCTTGGTTACTTTGCAGTGGCCGTTCAAAGAATTGAGGAGATCATACAGCAGTATCAGATGGATCAAATACCACCAATTGGACGACCAAGCAAGTTCAAAATGGGCCCACCGCAACAGAATATGCCACCTCCATTAATGAGTATACACACACCAATGCCTTCAGTTGTAAGTATAATTTTCCCCCATAGTTATTTTCAAGACAAAATGAGGTCAAATAAGATTAGTGAAGATGTTTCATACTTGATATTGGGTAGAGACATTATACTTTCTAAAAAAATAAAGTATTGTTCCCTGTATTTGGTATCAGTTGAAAGCTTCAGGTATCCTTTATTTGTAGAATTCAAATTTTGAAACATTCATCAGGAAGTTGGGATGTTACAAAAAGAATAATTGCACCATTTAAATTAATTTAATTATTTGGTTTTGAAAATCTAAGATCCATGGTATTTGAAAATAGAAGTATTCAAAATGAATTCAATCTCAAGAAATTAAATTCACTTGGAATGTAAAGAAAGTAAAGAAATGTCTGTATATCTAAACAGTTGCAGAATGTTTATGCGTGTAGTGGACTTATTTTTAAATAACTTTTTTCAACAAGAATAGGTGATGCATCCTTTATTCAGGGAAAATATTTCCCACATAATGAAATAGTATGGAATTCTTCTGTAAATTGTTTTGAGTAATAGTAATATGATGAGTTTTTAGTTGATCAACATGTGGATTGGTATGTTGTAGCGTTTCTCAACCTATGGTCCGCAGACCACTGGTCCTCAGACATAATTAAAAAATATCATAAAGCAAGTGGAAAGTAAAGAAGTAAAATTTTTTTGCATGTTTTGATATACGAGGGTGTATCAATACTGATTTTACTGTACTTAAATAAACCGCCCAGGAACGAAACGGCTGCTAGTCGAGGAAAGGTGAATCCTTCGTCTAACAGTGCTGTGAATCCCAGTCATGCAGAACGATTCAGTTAGGAGTTACACCCGGATATCGCAGGTGGTGTTTACTGTACCCAACATGGAACTGAAATTCCAGCAATGCGCATCGATGTTCAACTCCTTATCACTTTGAAAATGGCGACCATGTGGCTCCTTTTTCACTTTAGGGAAGAGGTGAAAATCGCTAGGTGCGAGATTCGGAGAATGCAGTGGATGAGGCATGATCTCAATGTCCAATTCTTCGACGAATCTTGAGTTGCACGCGCTCGATGAGCCGGCGCATTGTCTTGGTGCAAGATCCATCCTGTCCTGGCAAGATCTGGTTCCTAAAGACAAATTCATTATAACTGCAACCTTCGCAATTGTTATGTGACGATCTTCTTGCACAGTTGCTTCTATTGTGTTGATGTTAACTTTTGTTTTTGCTGTTACGGGTCTTCCAGGGCGCGGAGAATCTTGAAGGTCTTCATAACCCTCTTTGAAACGTTTGTGCCACTCAAAGACTTGTGTTCTGCCTAAAGCATGGTCTTTATATGCTTGCTCCACCATTTCTAAGGTTTCTGTAGGAGTTCTGTCTAGAATAACACAAAACTTTATCGATGCGCATTGCTACAATTTCAGTTCCATGTTGGGTACAGTAAACACCACCTGCGATATCCGGGTGTAACTCCTAATTAAATCGTTCTGCATGACTGGGATTCACAGCACTGCTAGACGAAGGATTCACCTTTCCGCGACTAGCAGCCGTTTCGTTCCAGGGCGGTTTATTTAAGTACAATAAAATCAGTCCGGTTATATATTGATACACCCTCATAATGACCTATAATAATACCCCAAATATTAAGAATATAGGCCTTCTTTTAAAAATGGGATGTAAAATTAGGGGTCCGTAAAATTTTTTACACATTTTAGAGGTCCTCGGGTTCAAAAAGGTTGAGAAACGCTGGTATATTGCTTACACACAAACATATTGAATCTAGGATAAATTCAATATAACATACCAGTATACTTCAATATGGTGTTTGTCACAGTTTGCAAAATAGGTTGGAGCATTTTACTAATAAATAAAGGTCATAATACAAGTTTTACATCACACGTAAGGTACCAGATTCTTTTAGTGAAATCTAGGATACTAGTGGTCTAAAATGTAGGACATTATAGAAAATGTTAAATTTAAGAAAAAATCTAAACCTAAATTACTACTGAAACACATATGGATATGTTCTACATTTTCTTCATACACTTTGCTAAATTGTCAGTAAACTTAAATTTTCTCTTCAACATCATAGGACACATCTTACAACTATTATAAAATTCTTGCTCTCTCACTCCATAACAAACAAAATCCAAATGGAAGAGTGTAGTTTTGCTATTGTTGCTCTGTGCATTCCAGCATGCTTTGGGTGATGACAGTAGCCAAGAGAAACTACCGCCTTTGGCAATAATCTGTATTGTTTTGGCAAACTACAGCAAATATTCTTCTAATCTTTCCCGAGTTAATAATCCATTTGAAACTAATGAATGTTTACATTCTTCAAAATGTAGGACATTCCACATTTTTTTCAGAAAGTTCAAGTGTAGGGCATGTCCGGTATTTCCCAAGTGGCTGGCAACCCTAATCACATGATTAACTTGCAAGGAAGTTATTCCTTCTTCCATGTTTCATCAGTGCTGTTCCCAATGGCCATATTCCATACATTTCTTCAGAAAAAAACCCACAAACAAACAGCACATGTTTCACTGCAGGTATGGCAATAGAAAGGAAATCAAAACCCACACAGGGAAAATGGAATCACTAACTAGGTTTGTAGTACAACTTTAAAAAAAAAAAGTTAACAAATTGCCTACATGCAAAAATATCAGATATCAAGTAAAATCGATAGAAACAAACAACATTCTAGCCTACTCTCTTCATTATTGCTTGTAGGATCGCGAATATGTTACAGTTCAATGCATTCCCAAATTTTGGGGTGAAATTAAGGTGCATCCATTAGGCAGTGACTTCTATTACACATGTAAATATGGTATTGAAAATATCTCAAGTACTCTAGGTTGAGGTGAACTTTGTGGTGTTTTGGTAGTGAAATACAGTTAGTTTGTTAGTTTATTTACTTACACAGGTCACTGATTTTCATTATACGAGGGTTATCCAGAAAGTAAGGAACGTTTTGGAATTTAAAAAAAAACCAAGTACAAGAAAAACATTTTATTATATACATGTGAAAGAGGGACTAAAATACTACTTTTCAACATAATCACCATACAAATTCAGGCACTTATCAAGCGGTGGACAAGCTTTGAAATTCCTGTGTCATAGAATTCTGCCGCCTGTGATCTCAGCCACTCAGTGACGCGTACCTGGAGCTCCTCATCGCGTGAAGCTTCTGTGAAACAATTTCAAAAAATAAAGTCCGTGAAACTTGTGGGAAACACAGAGAAAGCTCAGTTATTGTGAAACGGCGGTTTTCACGAATCTTTTCGTCAACTTGGGCGACCAGATCGTCAGTCACAATGCTCGGACGTTCACTCTTCTCTTCATCATGAACGTTTGTTCGCCCATTTTTAAACTGAATACACCACTTACTGACACACTCATTACATTGTTCCCGTACACTTCACACAGTTCCCGATGAATTTCTATTGGTTTTAAGTTTTTGCCAACAAAAAACGAATCACATACCGCACCTCACAACTGGCGGGATTTTGGATTGCAGCACACATTTCAAATTTGAATAATAAAAAAAGGGGCAGCGCAGAGATGTTCCCGTTGGCACAGCTGGACGCTGACTGAGGTACCGAGTACGAGCACATCATTGTATATGCTATTGGCGCGCGCCTGGCGGCATCAGGTGGAAACGTTCCTTACTTTCTGGATAACCCTCGTACAACAAAGCTTGTTACATATAATTATATTGTGTATTAATAAATTGTTTATATTGTGTATTAATAAATTGTTTTGATGTTTACAGGAGAAAGTATTAGTTGGCTTAGAACATGCCCCTCCAAGTTTTGATTTGAGGAATAAACTAATTGGACAAGGAGGTGCTAATCTTCATTACATTCGCAATGAAACTGGAGCCATGGTCACCCTTCGAGGTAAAGGATCAGGTTTCATTGAACCAACAACAGGAAATGAATCCATGGAGCCTCTTCATTTATGTGTAGAGTAAGTTAGACTATTCCTGTTATTCGTAGTACAAAGTGATTTTTATAAAATTACCTTTGCATGCAAGATTTAATATATATATAGTGTTTCAACATCCAACTCATTCACATTATAAATTTTTATCCATGTCATTTCAGACATCCTAAAATTGAAGGACTTCAAGCTGCTCATCAGTTGGCTCTTAACTTGATAGAAACTATGCAGCAGGAATTCTCACAGTTTCAACAACAGCAGCAGCAACAACACCAACAACAGCAGCAACAGCAGCATCAACAACAGCAGCAACAGCATCATCCAAACCAACAATTAAATAATCTTACACTTCAACCAGGTTAGTGAATATTTGTTGATGATATTCAAGTGATAGAACTTATGAAAAGGATGAGTGTATGGGAAGCAATCCACCTAACGTGTAATACCACACTATAATTACAGTAGTATACCAGACTTTATTTGTGGGTTTAGTGGGGGGACTCAAGAATAATTTCTAGTTTTCAGTGTTTACGGCCGTTATCAGTAGTTAAACACTCTGCCAATTTTTAGATTGCTTTTAGCGGGTAAATTATCCAAACTCCAACTATCCAAATTGCTTTGAGACCATATGACCGATATGTTCAAGATGTGACACTTTATGCAAGTACAGTAGGCCCTACTGTACAGTTTAGATTTTTTTTTTTTTAAATAAATTACATTTTTCATGACTTATCCAATTATCTGGATATTTGATTTTCCGGATTGGGTCCGGTCCCAGTTAATCCAGATAATAGGAGTTCTACTGGATAATTAAAAGTCCAGTAAATAACAACAGATCTCTTACTAAGATAGTTGGAAAATATATAAACACTTTATGCTCCACTTACGTCTGGAATTAGAATCACAGGACTAGTTTCGGGAGTTACCCCATCATCGGCTGTTGGTCTACTGGAGTTAGAGTTTGGCGATCCCAAACTCCAACTCCAGTAGACCAACAGCCGATGATGGGGTAACTCCCGAAACTAGTCCTGTGATTCTAATTCCAGACGTAAGTGGAGCATAAAGTGTTTATATATTTTCCAACTATCTTAGTTTAATTTGCCCCACTGTTTACAATACTTCGTTTTAATTTGTTTTTAACAGATCTCTTATTGCTGAAGTCTTCAGATTATGGTATTGTAAAACCTGTACAACCAATGGTTCAATTAAGCTGCGTCTCCATGGATAAACATTTAGCACCAACATGTTGCAGTTAACATATGTTAAATGTTTATCATCAACTTGTTGAGGTATACAAGACAAGTTGTTTGCTCATTAACAACTGTCTCCACTACAATGTTATAGGTTAACATGTGTTGGCGTGGTCATTCAAAAAGAAAACGCCTCTGAAGAGGGCAGCCAACATTACACAATGAAAGTAATTTTATATACTCATTATCTTCTTGTTAACTGTCTATGACTTTCTTAAATACTAATTTTGTATAGATGTCTTGAGCTTTTCAAAATAACTATCACATTTTTCAACAATGGAGTATGCCATAAAAAATAATTTTAAAAGTAGATGCAATACTATTGAGAACACTGATATACCAAATACTCACATAATACGAAATGGATGCCGGCAATATTGAGGAAGCTGTCGACTGCTTTTTGTGGACACGGAAATTCCCGAACCAAAGCCGATTAAGCTGGCGATCGCTTTTTGCTTCCCGGAAATTCCCGAAACAAATCCAATATCGACCGACTATTCAATTGACTTGACATGTTGTCCGTTTTCTCCAGAAAACAAATTAACATCTGAAAATGTTAAGTGCAACACGCTGGGTTTGCATGTCAAGTCAATTGGGACGCGAAATTGCAATATACATGTCAATATCAACTTGTTAATGTTGACATGTTGGTGTTCAATGTATATCAATGCAGAGATGCCAACTTCTACGGAATTCCCGTAGTTTCTACGATTATCTTGAATTTGCTACGGCAATACGGAAATTGTACTGAATATTACGGATTTTACGAATCGCAATATCTATTTCTAAAATGTTTCGTTTCTCCCGCAAACATAAAAAAGTTAATGTGTCGGCAGAGATGCCAACTGTTATCATGAGAAATAGTTTGTGAAAGAAAACACCCGTTATGTTGGCGCCATTGGACACTACAAGCTTTGACGTGAGTGTGTTAACCAAAGATGTTATATCTTACAGTTGTAACATAATTGTAGTTATAACATCTTTGGTGTTAACATATTTCCTCTTTTTTCATTATCACTGTAATGCCGCTGACGACTGCCAACGCCGTTGCTTGCAAGAAGTTTTATTGAGTGTTGCAGTGCAAGTAGAATATTGAGGAAATATGTCGTGTAAACGTAAAACCAGTGACGAGTTTGATGGACAAAAACGAACTGCGGCAAATCAGCAGTATCAAAAGCAATATACGGAAGAGTTTCCTTGTCTCGGACCTTCAAACATTATTTTCACCGATCACCTGTAATTGTGATTTTTCGGTTAAACATGGAGGACTCACACTACTGATAACCACCTTTCAAGGTTGGCATTTCTGTCAATGGAGACACAGCTTTAGATCCTTCTGTTTATAGTGTCAAGAGTTGGCTCCATTTATTATTATTATTGTATATTGTTGTTGTTGTTGTTTTTACTAATCTCAAGTGCATTTACACTTGACTTAATTTACATATTATCAGTATGTAAAATTTATGAAATTACATACTTTATTTCAAGTAAACTAGCAATATTTACTTCTTTGAGAATTCAATCTCAGGTTCAATTTCATAGCATTTTTTCTCTCAATCTCTCTCTACAAGACTATATTTGTAATGGTTTGTATTCTTCACTGCAAGGGTTAAATATCACCAATTACTAAAAAAATTATACAGTATAATGTCAATTTCGGCATTTATGTTGCACTTGTTTCATCATATAATGTGTAAATATTGATATATGTGCTGTGGTATCCATTTAATTTGCACTACAGCAGGTGACATGAAGCAGTAGCTGTGATTCCGGCTTAGAGATGGCCTCAGTGTTTTGTTCTCCACCGTTAACAAGAGTGTCCCATTCTGTTAGAGTGTATTTGCTAAGAAATGCCATCCCTTGCAAATTGATGCCCTAGGCCTGGGTCTGTAAAACCTATTGTGAAATCTAGCCCTGATTACCACTGTATTCTAGTAAATTTCTGAGGTATCAATAACTGAGTGCTACTATTGTTTCTTTTCCAGCCCAGTTCCAGGCTGTTAGTGTGAGTGGTTTGGGTCAGCCTGGATTAGTCACGTTGCAACATCATCAGGCACTACAACCACAAGGTAAATTTACATCATAGCTGTAATTTTAGGATTTGTTACCAAATATTCATTTGTTTCAGTCTTTGTACTGCTATTTTGTGATATACCATGAACTCAAATACCACAAAGCTATTATGTCTTAATGCTTATGCAATAGCTGTTCTTATTTTATGATGTCATGGAACTTCACCATCTTGGCCATAACGAAGGAAAAGAGGTCGAGTTTCAGTTTCATTGTGGCATTGCTGACAATTGTTAGTGTTTGAGGTCCTAGCATGCACAGCTAATTATTCCTTGAAACCGGAAATAGGATTCAACTAATTATAGTTTTATGTTTCTCTTATTTTTCTGGGTGGTTTGAAATTATATTTTTCCCTCTAATTGTGTTAACTATGTGGATTGTAACAAAAATAATGTCAACACTGTTGTGGAAGCAAAACAAGACGGAAATGATTGTTGTCACTTCTACCGCATGTTAGTCTATGACAGACTAAACTCACAATGAATGAACTGTTCCATCAGACTCAAAGCGCACGTACAGTGACATGAAGAAGTTAGTTTGCTGTGAGTTACCGTCAAGTTCACAAAACAGGAACAGTGAAGTTGGCTGAAAATTGAATGTACTCTTGGTCGCACAGCAAGACAATATCACAAAGGTTGATGGAATTAAAGCTACCACTTTAATTAAGCAGCAACACATAAATAAATAATATGGGAGAATCAAAGCAAGTACTACGGGCTAAAGGGGAATAAGAGAAAGTAGAGTAAAATAATACTAGCACTCCCAACCAGACTGTTTACTGGGAATCTTTCAATAGCTAGCATACAATTTCTATAGGCACACTATGGGATATTGGCGTCAAGTATTCATAACTTGTGCACAAGTCTTTTCATAAGTTTTTACTGCCATTATACTGCCATGGGAGAGAAAGAAGGTATTAAAGAATGAATAGAAAATACTTAGAATATGGATTTGGGGAAAGACACTCGAGCTGTACCAGGAATCTGCCTGCAGGCACAAGCTATGTAAGTAGTTCAAGAAGCACTAATATGCGGGGGAAGAAATAGCCAATGACCATTAGTTTTAGAAGTGTAAAACATGATTTTTGCTCTAAGGAAAGAGATGATTAGCTGTAAGGAATATCATGAATATTGGAAGGGGATTGAGTCAGTTAGTGGTGAAACGAATGCATTTACCGACACTGTGCAACTGGACTGAGGGTCTGACTGGACGCAATCGCGTACTGTCTCCTCGTTGCAACCTTTATACTGTCTTATTGGCAGTAAATCGCCAATTCGACTGTTTTGATTCTAAACTCTGTGCAGGTGAGGGTTATATTAAAACCTTACACCACTTTAAGACAACTGTTGCTTATACAAGTCATATTTACGACTTGTACAGTAAATTCAGTGTGTGAAACGCAGTAAGTACATTACGACCTTCAAGGGCATAAATAGGCCAGTGATATCACAAATCGGTGTAGAACAGAAAATATATTCGTGAAGCTCCCAATATTGCCAGACTGACTTTCTTCCGCTCTGCAATATAAACTATTGTTATTGAACACTTGTGAATTAATTTGTTTCTGGTAAAATAAACATTCTTAAACCCACTATATACCTCACTGTTTTGAATACATGAAGTGTAATTTAGAACCTAACCACACCCAATAAATATGCCCCGAGAAATGTAAAGAGGTAAATCTCGTTGTTCGCGACTGAAGCTGCCGTGGTACACAAACATATAAATTCAGTGGGACCCAATAAAACATTTTTATTCCCCTAAATTCAAATTATATGAGCGAACTGCTACATAGAAATGGCACCCAGATCCGCTACATAGAAATGGCGCCCAGATCCGCTACATAGAGATGGCTAACCCAGAACGTGGGGCTTCGAAGGAATAGTGGCTAAATAGAAAAGAACAATTAAAAATCAAAAATCAAAACCTACCCGAGGGAAAAGACATTACAAGAATAAAAACAATTAAGAGGGAAAACAGAACAGTAATCCAGGATAATAGGAGCGGGGCAGCGATCAAAAAAAAAAAATCGATAGGACGAGGGATAAGTAAATAGGAGCAGGGCATCGCATCACATCTCATCACATCACATCTCATCACGTCACATCACAACAAACAAGCAGATGGCAACCCCAGACCAGACCAGAAGGAAGGAAGGATGACCAATACCCAAACGGATAAGTCCAAAAAGAAAATCTTGTTTAAAATTTTAATATTCAAATGTAAAAATTCTTGTACTGTGAACCTAGTTATAAGAGGGCCAGTGTGCATGAAAATGTCTGATAGTGAAATGTGTGTAGGGAACATAAGTATTGGAGAGTGAAATGCCAAAACTGCGTAACGGGAAAATTGTGTTAGTTAAAATGGGTTCAAATGAGATTCAGTTAGGGCAGGACTTGTTAAGTGGGAGTGAATTAGAGAATTTTCAGAACAACATTAGCATGGAGGGAGAAAATAGTAGCCAGGACAGTAGTAGCCAGGTAGAAGGGACTGAAGTTCAAACCCCAGTAGAAAGGGTGGAAAATCAAAATGTGGGAATTCAAAATGTAAATAAAGAGGGAGAAATGATGTTAATGATGCAGGAAGTGCTGATGGAGATGAAAAAATATTCTGAGAAATTAGGGGAAATAAAAGAAAATTATGAAAAAGTAACTAGGGAACTAGGGGAAATAAAAGAAAATTATGAAAAAGTAACTAGGGAACCAGGGGAAATAAAAGAAAGCTCAGAGAAATCAAAAGGGGAAATAAAAGAAAGTTCTGATAAAGTAACTCAGGAACTAGGAGAGATGAAAGAAAGCTCAAAATCCTTAGGGGAAAAATTTGATCAGTTTCAGACAGATGACAAGACTATGAATGACCGGTTAGAAGGGAAAATTCAAAATGTTGAGGTTAGGCTTGAAAGAAATCATAAAGAACTTGATCAGAACATAAATGAGGTAAAGCAGGAGTTAGACACTAAGTTAATTAGTATGATTACAACTGTAGATGACAAGGCAGAAAATCAAAATAAATTGTTGAGTAAGGAGATAGACGAGAAAAACAAAAGTCTCGAAAATAAATTAGCTCAGGCATGGTCGGAGGACTTAAACGAAATTCATAGTAAATTCCAAGGGAAATTTGAGGAAATAGAGGAAAATACTCAAAGAGAATTAGTTCAAATTCAGACAAGTAATAAAATTGATAAGGAAAATCTAGATAGTAAAATACTTGACAAGGTAAAGAAATTTGAAGGCGTGTTAACTAAAAAAGTGACAACAATAATTGACAAAAAAGTAAATGGGTTAGCTAATAAAATTAACTCCAGGAAGAATGAACCTCAGAACGGACGGAACGGTACTGATCAGAAAGGGGCGTGTCCTCCTACAGTAAATGTAACTAGTAACAAAATGTTACAAAACAATAACTCAGTAATTGGAGATCAATACATCCCTAGTATCATTACCGGGCCGTACGATACGCAAAGCAAGGTTAAATTGAAGAACCATACTGTGTTGCAAGTAGGAAGTCATGATCCAGTTAAGTGGAAGAAAATTCTGGGAAATAAAAATCGGGTTGAAATTGGAGATAATAATTATCAGATACACAGGACTGTCATGCAGAAAAATTACGCTAACAGGCCTAACAATGGTAGCTTCTCAATTCAAGATTACGAAGTAGGGAATAATGGGAGAATTAATCAGATAATACTAGCAGTTATTACGGGAGCCTGCATAATAGGGAGGATGTTAAGAAAAATACAGAAGCATAATTCACGTAAGAAATATTACGATATAAGTGGGTCACCGCAGCATACTAAGGTCAACCCCCTGAAATTCTTAGAATATGACAGAAGGAATGTCAACTATGGCCAGAGACAAGGGGAGAAAAATGAAAGGGAAGATATGCGTGATAGTGTAAATGGCAATACGGGTAACGGAACTGAACAAAGTGTAAATAAGTCACTTAACCCGGAGGCTAGTAATAATAACAGAAATAACAGGAGCGGGGCAGACAAAAATAGTTCACTTAACCCAGAAGCTAGGGAATACCAAAATGACTGTGATCGCGTAATTATGCAATTTGATGAAAATAGGCCTAATGGAGAGAGGGTAGAGATGAACGGAGCATATTAATGATCATACATGTATTGACAAGAAAGCCGTGCTAAATAAGAAAAATACTCAAAGTAGATAAAATCTTAATAAAGCAATTAGGAAACAAAATGTAAACAATGTAAACAAAATATTAATAACATGAACAAATGCTGAAGTTACGTCAAAACAAATATAAAG
This sequence comes from Ectobius pallidus, assembly GCA_964059195.1. Classification (NCBI taxonomy): domain Eukaryota; kingdom Metazoa; phylum Arthropoda; class Insecta; order Blattodea; family Ectobiidae; genus Ectobius; species Ectobius pallidus. The sequence goes on from CAXKWD010000010.1 coordinate 105,014,876, forward strand.
AAATAAACATTTAATGGTAACCTTACAATTTGCAGGATATGGTAGATTAAAGAACTTAGTCCATTCTATTGATATTTTTCTGATACTTTACGGAAATGTAATGAAAGGCGTAGACTCGAGAAAATAATCGAAGAACAAATAAAGATGGTATTATTGAAGTTCCCTTTCCATATATAATTTGAGTGATTGAAAATTGAAAGCTCCGAAGAATTAAAATGAAGGCAATCCGAGATGAATTTTATTGACGTCGTAGGCGAGTATAGCCCTACGAATGAAGTGGTTATTATTACCGTTGTAGGCAAAAGCAGCCCAACGAAGTAAGTTATTAATGTTGCAGGCAAAAGGGCCCAACAATTAATATTATTATGGGATCAGCGGAAGGACCGCGATTCGATATCGACGAAGTTATTGCTGTTTATGAAGTTAGTGACACTTTGATGAAGAAGTGTGAGTCAGTAAAAAGGGATTGCAAATTTAATATGTTTGGAGCGAAAGATAAATTGATCACTAGGATTATAATAACGACGGGGATGGAAATATCACGATAGACATGAAAAATCATAAAGAAAAAGAGGATGGGAAAATTAGTTAAGGACCACGAATGTTTAAAATGTTTTATAATTATTACATTGATGCTAAGAAAATAACGCTTGGTAGTAGGGGATTACCTCATAAAAGAGTAAAATGGAATCACAGTAACCTCAGCATTTATAAACAAATTTTGAAGGATAAAAGAAATAATACTACTTACATTTTGTGAAAAAAGAATTACTAAGAAATATTAAGTCTACTAGGGGAGATAATTATGGAAGCATGGATTCTTATCGATATTGTATCTATTCATAAAGTATGTTAGCAATCTACTACTAAATCATTAGCGTAAGTTCAGAAAAGTAAACAAATAATTAGCGACAACAGTATGGTTGATCAGAATTGCATTACTTAGCGTAGAATGTGTATTCAAAATGTGTAAACAAAAATTTATATTATAGTGTGGATGTGACCGGGAATAAGTACGTGTGGCAACTACATTATCATTTATAAATACAAGATCTGTTGCATGTGTTTATTCTAGTATAATCATGGGACTGCACCAAGAAATCCAGTGCTTTATATATTAGAAGTTTAGTGAAAATTCATAGGTGTGTTAGTTAGTATTTAGAGGACTCTTGTCAATAAATCCGACAGTTATTATATCACAATAAGGACTATGCTAATAAATCCGGCATTTTATATATTTTTTGAGTGAAGCTAAATTCGCTAAGAATAAAAATTGTAAACATAAAATTTTAGTGTAATCTCATTAATATTTGTGTTAGGTAACAGTTGAATATAATAGGATTAGAGTAAACTCAAGATTCCGGGGGTGAAGTATGCATTGCATGGTATGTATTGTAACTGTTGATTTAAGTTTAGATAAGAGGTTCATTCATTCATTATGAAAGGGAGAGGCGAAATGGGTCAGAGGAGCTGTCAGACTAAAGAGTCAGGTAGTTGACTCAGGTGATTACAAGGTTGCCAAACGGTTACCAGGAGCTGAACTATATTCTGAAATAAAGTAACAAAATTTTACAAACTTTGCACTTGTATTGCAGAATATACTGGGGCATTATGATGGAATTAAAGCTACCACTTTAATTAAGCAGCAACACATAAATAAATAATATGGGAGAATCAAAGCAAGTACTACGGGCTAAAGGGGAATAAGAGAAAGTAGAGTAAAATAATACTAGCACTCCCAACCAGACTGTTTACTGGGAATCTTTCAATAGCTAGCATACAATTTCTATAGGCACACTATGGGATATTGGCGTCAAGTATTCATAACTTGTGCACAAGTCTTTTCATAAGTTTTTACTGCCATTATACTGCCATGGGAGAGAAAGAAGGTATTAAAGAATGAATAGAAAATACTTAGAATATGGATTTGGGGAAAGACACTCGAGCTGTACCAGGAATCTGCCTGCAGGCACAAGCTATGTAAGTAGTTCAAGAAGCACTAATATGCGGGGGAAGAAATAGCCAATGACCATTAGTTTTAGAAGTGTAAAACATGATTTTTGCTCTAAGGAAAGAGATGATTAGCTGTAAGGAATATCATGAATATTGGAAGGGGATTGAGTCAGTTAGTGGTGAAACGAATGCATTTACCGACACTGTGCAACTGGACTGAGGGTCTGACTGGACGCAATCGCGTACTGTCTCCTCGTTGCAACCTTTATATTGTCTTATTGGCAGTAAATCGCCAATTCGACTGTTTTGATTCTAAACTCTGTGCAGGTGAGGGTTATATTAAAACCTTACACCACTTTAAGACAACTGTTGCTTATACAAGTCATATTTACGACTTGTACAGTAAATTCAGTGTGTGAAACGCAGTAAGTACATTACGACCTTCAAGGGCATAAATAGGCCAGTGATATCACAAATCGGTGTAGAACAGAAAATATATTCGTGAAGCTCCCAATATTGCCAGACTGACTTTCTTCCGCTCTGCAATATAAACTATTGTTATTGAACACTTGTGAATTAATTTGTTTCTGGTAAAATAAACATTCTTAAACCCACTATATACCTCACTGTTTTGAATACATGAAGTGTAATTTAGAACCTAACCACACCCAATAAATATGCCCCGAGAAATGTAAAGAGGTAAATCTCGTTGTTCGCGACTGAAGCTGCCGTGGTACACAAACATATAAATTCAGTGGGACCCAATAAAACATTTTTATTCCCCTAAATTCAAATTATATGAGCGAACTGCTACATAGAAATGGCACCCAGATCCGCTACATAGAAATGGCGCCCAGATCCGCTACAAGGTCTTGTTGAGACATGTGGGGAAACAGCATTACCATAAAGAACTGTGGCGAGTTGGGTTTGAGCTTTCAACAATGGGCATGACTGCATGTAAGACATGGTTCGGTGGGATTGTCCGAGTATCATTGAAGAGGTAGGCCTAGTGCAGGCTGTTTCCACACTAATAGACACCAATTGATATCAGACAATACATGAGTTAGCCCAAGAGATAGAAATATCGCATATGACTGTGCTGCATATTTTAGGTTCAGATTTATAAAGCTCTGCCAGGTATGGTAGCTTACCTACACCTAGCTAGCAGACCCCTTGCAGCAGTCTGCTTGCTTTCGGTATCAGGAAAATTTTGAAATTATGAATATGAATATCTCAACAAATGCTAGCCTGTATATCGTATTTACTTGTGTACAATATGCCATCATATATCATTCACAACTCCCATTCTTATGGGATTAAAATTCGGGGAGAAAATTAAAGTAAATCACCAATTATGAATACTTTTTTTTTCCCCCTCTCACTTCACTTCACTTTTATATGCCAATTTTGTGCACTCCATTTAAAGTAAATTGGACTAATGCAGTGATAATTTTATTTTACAGATCTGATTCAACAACAGGGTGCTATACCTGGATTGGTTGCTACATCCATATCATTACCAGTTGTGTCTAGTGTACCAGTTTTTACCAACCAAATGCCTCAGCAGCCAGGTAGGCAGATAGCTAGCCTGTATATCGTATTTACTTGTGTACAATATGTCATCATATATCATTCACAACTTCCATTCTTATGGTATGAAAATTCGGGGAGAAAATTAAAGTAAATCACCAATAATTGGTAATTATTATGAATACTTTTTTTTCTCACTTCACTTCACTTCACTTCACTTCACTTTTATATGGCAATTTTGTGCACTCCATCGCCAGAGAGGCAGACATGAATTTAGTACCGTATTTCACCGCATAATCGTCGCATTTTTAGGCCATTTTTTCCCCCGTGTGAAAACACAGTGCGACCATTACGCAAGGACGCGAGGAAAGGCTGGAACTAACATGTATAGGCCTACAGTATATATACCTTACAACGAAAGAAACAAAGTATTATTAAACTACCAGAGCACTTTACTATTTACAGTTGCAGAGTTATTAAACTGCATGTGCAATGAAATTACGTCAATCATATCAATTCGCGGAAAGACAAATCTGAAATAAAGTTACAATTACTTTGTGTTATTGTGTTTACCTGTAAATATTACGATTGTGAAAATTTATTCGACACGATGTCTTGTAATACTAACTACATACTTCCACAACATGCTTTTATTATTATTATTCTTTGTCCAATGATTCACGGCAGAGCCGGTATCGTGCGTCTTCCCTACAGTTGCATCAGATCAGCACCTCGTGCCGTCTGTTGGAAATCCCCATCTTCTTGACGCTCTTTACAATGATTTTTTCATGGGAGATGTGATTGCAACTTTAAATGACACATGAATAAATGAGTCCTAATGATGTGAGCTGCTGATTGCTATTTTATTTTGTGCCAATCTCGTTCAAGTTTTTCGTTCACTGAAAACTCCCTGGTTTCCATTTTCTTCCGTGAATGCTATTACTTTCAAATGAAAACTCACAGTATAATTCCTATTTCTTCCCTTTTTCTACAAGTATAGTGTACTGAAACTGACCCAAATGGTGTTACTGCAATTTCTCGTGAATTGCCACCCCTACCCCTTGCTATTGTGTCAAGCTAGCGGTCACCAGTCAGCACATTCCTTAACCTTGAATGCATCGGGTGGAGGATAATGGTGCTCTAGATTGCAGTGGCGGCGTGTCAGTTATAAATTTCTGAATCATCGTGAAAGAGAGAATAATGTCAAAATATCCGTGCGACGATTATGCGATGAAATTTTTATACACAAATTTTGGACTGAAAAATCAAGGTGCGACGATTATGCGGTGGCGACGATTACGCAATGAAATACGGTATATTAAATTCCACACTGTCACAGAAGACATTAGATTTAATATATTAAATTTTGCATACAAAGGGTTAAGTTTACCAAGAATCTTGAAAACCTTGATTCTTGTGGTCAGGGAAATGTAAGTTTCTTTTCATAAAAGCCAGGGAAATCTGTTTGAAATTTCTGTGGACACACTTGCTGGACAGTAACTGGGCATTCGCACTAGAATACCCGGTGCCGGGTCTATCTAAATGGAGCAGAATGTCCTGGTGGGGTGTACAGCTGAATTGCTGCTGTGTTGAATGACCCCTGCCATCCTTACACTACCAATATGAACAATCAAACATTTTTGATATTGATATCTCATTTCATTAATTGAAGTGAGGCCAACTTGAATGAATATATATATATATATATATAGAAGAGAGTATGTAGGCCTAGATATTTTTAAAGTTTCTTATTACCACCCAGAAGAGCATCCAAATGACACACAGTAGCTTCTATGCTGAGCCAATAATTACATAGTAGTTACGTATGTAGGCCTAATTATGTGATTACAAAAAAACTGAACAAAACTTGCTAAAACAGAGAGGTTGTATGAAAGTCTTATGTAATGAAAAAATGGGGGGAAAAAAAGTGCTTCACTTTATTTTGAAACATCAAACATGAAACAAGTTGCATTCCACAATCTGTTAACGTAAAATAGTTGAAAGTATAAAATTTCACATTTGGGGAAATGTTCAGTAGACAAAGTCATGTTCACAGCCACAAATTGCTAATGAAATGCAATCTAATATCTGCATGAAAAGTACGATCCACTTTTTACATTTCTTGTACTGGTAACCTGTTTAATTTTCTTCTCTGCACCACAGGAGTAGGAATTTAAAAAATATATATATAATAATAATAATAATAATAATAATAATAAAATAAATAAATAAAAAAAAAAAAAAAATCACTGACTCTGGTGAAAACAACAAAATTATCATGATAAAAATGGCAGCTAGACAGCTGATGCTGGAGAACATGTGCCAAGTCTAAACCAGTGAGAAGCGTCTGCAATAAAAGATAAAAATGGCATCTACAAAGACCAAACTGACAATTGGTCCCTTAGAGCAAAGGTTAAGACTTGGACACCAGAGAGCACAAGAATTCTTATACCGAGATTAAGAAATCGGATGAGCAACCAAGTTTCATTTTTGCAACGTGATTGGTGAGCCAAATGCGAATGTACCAAGTTAGAAACCAAACTATGTTAAAGGGACACTCAAACATTTAATTAGTAAGATTGGGACTGGGACTTTCAAAATCCGTTGTACTATGTGGGAAAACTTGGTAATGAGGAAATTGTTAAGGGGGGACATACAGCTTTCGATGCTCAAAAGTAGGTTATTTTTTTCTCAGCAATGAATTCTTCTGTAGCCTTGCAATCTGGCATGCTCTATATTGACTAGTTCTACAATTGCATACTATTTTCAGAATTAAATTAACTATTACAGTAAATGGGTACTGTAATTATCATTACAAAATGGCAGCCAAATTTGGTGCACTGAAGTGCCATTTCCCAGATAATTTTCGTAAATACCAATACTTCTGAGTGATTCTTTTTTCTATCTATTTTTAAATATCATATGAACAACATAATCTAGTATGCAGTATATAATGCAGTATAAATATTTTTAAAAATCCTCACTTTTTTTAAATTTTTACATCAGAAATATATTTTTTTAAATAAACTATTAAAGTTACATCAATGATTCTAGACAGTGTTGTTCAAGAATATAAAATATACTTGCATGCAAAATTTCACTCCAATATGTTAATAAATGTTCGAGTTATCAGGGACGCGGCACTTCAGTGCACAAAATTTGGCTGCCATTTTGTAATAATAGGTAACTACCCATTAACTGTAATAGTTAAATTAATTCCGAAAATAGTATGCATTTGTAGAACTAGTCAATATAGATCCTGCCAGATTGCAAAGCTACAGAACAATTCATTGCTGAGAAAAATATATCGAAACCACCTTTTTTCCAGCATCGAAAGCTGTATGTCCCCCCTTAATAAGGTTCCATTGAATTGGACCTACTGTACATTATCACCTAAAAATAATAGATTTTTTTCATTATTCTCAGCTCTGCAAACATTATGTAAATGCCTTAAACTCTTTCCTTTCATCTTTATGGGGTGAATTCTGTTTACAGTCTATGATTGTGTATCTGTGAACAGCACAGCTCGAGAATGAAAAGTTGCAGCCAAACAAAATTTTATATTTGGGGTAGATATCGTTTGGGGATGTAACAGGAAGATTGATGAACACTGTCTTTTAATTTTATTACCACTTTAAAAGAAGAAAATATGAGTTTTTGTAAATATCTCGAAAATGGCTCTAATGAGATTTTCTTTACATTTTGAACACTGGGTGCTTGTACTAAGCACTAGAACTATGTTTAAAACATTTTTTTTAAAACAATCTCTGAAATTCACTCTTTGTTTGTACAAACTAAGATTTAATACTTCCTTGGTAAACAATAGGCTACACCTTTGCATGAGACTGAGACAACTGAACCTGCACTCTTTAATATGGACTGTTATTCTGTATGAGATGTGAAGTGAGAGTATTGTATTATCCATGCTTAGGGTAGAGAAAGTTATGTGTGTATATCACAGATTTATTTTTGTATCTGTACAGTATCTTCATTGCTATAGGCTAATCTACTCTTCCTTTGGAACCGCATAATCGAATCTGAGATCGTTTTCCCAGGGGGCGCTTTCTAATCGTGGAATGTACTCTGAAGCCGGAATTTTAGCTGTTTCATTAATTACTAATGGTTTAGTTTATGAATGATTCGCGTGCAAGTGTTAATAAATATAATGCTTTAATAATTATTATACTCTTAATTTTTAATTTTTAATTAATTATCGTGGGCGAAGCCGCGGGCACCTCCTAGTGTGTGTACATTGCAATGTTCACAACATAACACCAGACTGATGTCAGACTGGACGTGTGTGAAATGTTCCAACTTGGAAACTGTGCCATGTGGATGGCATCCATTACCTAGTTGCCGGATGTGTAGTTGCCGGATGTGTGTGAAACGCACCTCATGTTTTCAGCACTGGCAGACATAAGTTTGATTTTGCACAATTGAGCCAAACCTGAGGACTTGAGCCTTTCTCCTTTTACTGTCTTTCTTTGTAGGTGCATTAACGTTAGTCCTTGCACCCTGTCTTTTACGTTGCTTATTTTGTATATGCAATTGAAAAATCTGTTACAGCCCCAAATCCATCATCTCCATAACATTTTGTTCTAAACTTACCTCAGCACCTCTACTTTTTATGTTCAGGTACACACAAAATTTTTTTTTTTTTATTTCATACAAATTAAAGAATAAAAGATTGGTTTAGATAAACTGTTGTTCTAATGTTTAACTTATTTGGGCCCGCAGAGAATATGACTCCAAAATGTAATAATTTTGTATGATGCACACCCAACTTTGAAAAATTACTTTATACCAGTATTAAAAAATGTAACCCAATAATTAATATGGTTACGAAGACCACTGAGGGCAACTAAAATATAACTCCCTGTAAAGTTATGGTGTGCCATCATTGCCTTGGTCTAGATTAGTCATGAAACAGAATGCCAAGCAGCCAGACGTTGCAGCTTGAGGACCTTTGTGCCAACACCAGAAATTAAATGTACGAGAACAATGATATTTGGAGGACATGAATGTTGGCAGTTTAATGTCAGACCCTTGAAGTTGCATCATCATGTATTCATTAATCTTTGTGCCTGGGCACACCCTGTAACGACACTATTGAAGCAGCTTTCTCACGAAGGATCAAATTATGTATTCTAGGTGCACAGATAACCGGACCTCCTCCATTGCTTGGTGTACCACCCCCTCACTTAACACATCAGCAGCAGTTACTTCAACAACACCAGCAGCAGCAACAGCAACAACATCAACAGCAACAACAACAACAGCATCAACAACAACAGCATCAACAACAACAGCAACATCTACTGGCACAGCAACAACATTTGCAGGCTCAAGTTCAACTTCCACCACCAGGCATCCATATACCCACACATCAAGGGCCGCTAGTTCCACCACAGCAACAGGTCTCTCATCAGCAACAGCACATCCAGGTATTTTTAAATAATGAAGGAAATTACAAATTTTGGTTTCACTTTTATATATACTGGTATATATCTTATTTTCTGCAGTGTTGCACTTTTTATCCATTTCCCATTCATCTATCATGGTGGAAACTCATATTCCCTGCACCCAGAGGTGGTATCCTAACCTGCCTGCATCTTTTTGCCTATTTACTGACTCATGTGCATCATTATATCAAAGCCTCTCACTTCTGATATTGCTAGGGACATGTATAATTCACATTTGCGACAAAACAAATTTTTACACAAATTTAGGACTCTATTATCCAAATAACTCTAATTTAGGCAGCATTTAAGTAAAACTCTATTTTTAAGAATTTTCTTTTTAAAAAGACAATTATTTTTTTTATGTGAATTGACTTAACACACTTAATTACTCCACTTACCAAATTTTTGGTAGAACGAAAATTAACAGATTCAAGAAACAAAAACAACTGTTGGAAACTACCATGTTATCATTCCCAAAAGAAAAAACAAGTTTAAAAAGTTCATTTACCATCCATAGGCAACTTCAAAATTTCAAGAAATTTTCAATGAATATGGCATCACTTTAGCTACATGCGACAGTTTCAGCATTAAGAACATCATCAAATGTAAACAAATCCCCAAGATACCAGTAAGAAACCAGGAATATACAAGATAGATTGCAAGAACTGTGATAACGTATACATAGGACAAACCAGAAGAAACATTGATGTCAGGCTAAAAGAACATATTAGGAATATAAAATTTAAACAGAGAGAAAAGTCATCTGTTGCAGCACATTATTGGAATGAGAGTCATGAAATTTGTACGGAAGCACAATAATTGAAATCAGTCCACACACCTGCAGAACTTTTAATTTGGGAAAAAATCTAGGCCTATATGAAAAATGTTAAAGTAAATTAATGAATTTTGTCGTTCCATCTGAAGACAATCTGATCACGAAGTACATAAAACACCACCAGGGATACATAGAGATTCTTCTAGCAAACAAGGATGAGCAGTTGACAAGTAGTTGAGGATGCATTCAAAACATGTTCAACCAAAAATTTGCTAAGTGAAGTAATTAAGTGTGTTAATTCACATTATTATTTTTTTTTTTAAATTTCGTAACTTCACTGTGAAAGTTCCATCATAACTTTTCAAACCACACAATTATTTTCAAAACTCTGCCATCTTGATTTAATATCAGCTGTCAACCAAGAGTTAGAATGGCAGTAAAGGTTTAGAAACCCTCTAAGTGACTGTGAACCGCTCCATTGAACCTTCCTCCACGCTCAACTTAACCACTACAGTAAAACCCCCTTTTAACATTCCTGCCGTTTATATTATTTTCCGCTGGTCCTGTCTTCTATCCTATACCGACAAACATAGTGTGGCGGTAGTACTAGCAGTGCTGAGCGCAAGGCTATTAAAATGCTGATGGTACTACTACCATGACCGAGCTCAAAGTGTTAAGGAAATAATCAAAACTCTATTAGAAAATCTTGTTTTGTTTAGAATAAATTAACAATTTTACAAAACATTTTTTTGATAGAAGGGATGAAAACACACTATTTTTCCCCCCTGATAGTTATAATGGGCCACTCGATGATAGTAAAATTTGAGTTCATTAATGTAAATCCTTCAGGTTTTATGAATTATGAGTCTTCAGATACTGAGTTTTTGCTAAAATTTCTTATTTTCAAATTGGTATATCTTAAACAAAATTGAACAAAAAATCTGAAATTTTCTCAAAATATTCTTCTAATGACTAGTAAACAATATATAAAATTTCATCATTGAGTTCTATCTGTAAGTATTATTTTAAAAACAATGATAATTAAAAAAAAGAAAAAAGCTGGCAAATGAGCGAATGACACATACCACTATTCAATTTATTCATCATAATTAGCCCCAATGAGCCATAAGGCTCGCGCTTAGGGACTGTTACTATATACATACAATACAGTACAAAGGATAAGTATGATAATACATAAAATAAGTAAAAATTCAAAACATAGGTTGTTAGAACTTAAAACATTAGTTGGTAAAACATTATGATAAGCTAGTTTGCAGTATAATTTACCTTAACAGTGTGCATGACATAAATCAATAACTTATCTGTAATAGCTCTGAGTTATACCTTAAAGCATAGCGTTTGGAAAGGAGAAAGTGGGATCACTTCTGGCGCGGTCAGTGTTAAAGGTCCTGCCGTGAATGGGACTACGGGAAAATAAGGAAACCTTGGCGTGACGATCGCTTGTTGTTGTGAGTTCAGTCTGGTTACGTATTGGTAACACGTGAAAAGCTTTTTTCTGAGTGTTTTTAATTGTGAATTGTGTTTGTTACAATGTGAGTAGTCTTGATCTTTGAATGTAGGTATTATTTATTAATTATTACGGACATAATAACTGGTGTGCAATCAAAATCAGTTAAAATGCTGTCCTGTTTTGTGCCAGGATGTAGAAATGGATACGGCAAAGATTCTTACAAAAATGTACATTTCTTCAGGCCCCCGAAGAACGAAGAACTATTTACAAAATGGATGAGGGCAATCCCCAGAAAGGATAGGTCTCTTAATCATAAATCATATGTTTGTCACGTCCATTTTTCAGACGATTTACTTGTAAAGGTAGATTCATTTGTTGTGAACGAAAAGAAAGTTGATATACAAAGACTAAGATGGAATTTAAAGCCCAATGCGGTTCCAAACTTATTTCCTAATTTGCCTAGCTATTTATCAAAACCTCAAAAAGTTAGAAAATTGCCCAAAACTAGAGAAATTCCAATAAAACGTGTTAATTCCAACAACAGCTTAACAAGTTCAACAATAACGGCAACAATGAGTCCTCCCCACCCTCAGACAAGCTCGCACCACGAAAATAAACAGCAAGAAAACAATAACATTCTGTCACTAAAGAGAAAGATAAAGAATTTAAATCGTAATTTGACACGGATGAAAGATAAATTGCGGTGCGAGAAAGCAAAAGTTCTTGTTTTAGAGAAGAAGCTAGCCAGGAAAGAATGTGAATTTGATGAAAACCGGATGAAGCATTTAAGTAAGAAACAGAAAATTATCGTAGATGGTATGATTAAAAAATGCAACATGTCAAACTCCAAGGGAATGAGGTACTCAAATGAGATCGTGCTGGAGAGTTTGCTATTGAAAATTAAATCCCCTAAAGGATATAGGCATTGCCTCAAACACGGTTTGCTCCCTTTTCCATCAGAATCTCACTTGAAGAGATTGTGTAAAGGTCTTAAATGTCCTTACGGGGTGAATACGAACGCCATAAATGCCTTATCTAATTTTTTTCAAAATGAAAGTGATGAAAACAGGCGCCTCGGTGTGTTAATATTCGATGAGGTAAAATTAAGAGAGGAAATCCAATTTAATGCGACCTCCTTAAAAGTTGACGGATTTGTAGATTTCGGAGACTTAACACCTGAAAACATGAAAAATTCTTTAGCCAATCATGCCCTTGTGTTTATGTTCGTACCCTTATTATTTAACTGGGTACAGCCTGTCGCTGTATATGCGAGTAGAAACGCAACCCCTGGCGACTTACTTGCTAAAATCCTTATTCAAGTTATCTTGCAGTTGGAACAGGCCGGAGCAAAAGTAATTGGCTTTACTTCAGACGGCAGCCAGTCCAATAAAAAGACATGGTCAAATTTAGGAATCTGTGGGAAAAGAGGAAAAGTTAAGTGCAGCATTCAGAATCCAGCAGACGAAAACAGAAAAGTCTGGGCATTTTCGGATGCTGTCCATATACTAAAATGTGTGAGAAACTTCTTTCACGACAAAGCGTCTGTCTTGTACAACAGTGAACCTATCGATTATGAATTCTTTCGGAAAATATATAAACTTGACACTAGTGATGGGTCTGCAGGACTTAGGATCTGCCCAAAATTGACAGCTGCTCACCTTGACCCTACGTCATTCCAACGTATGAATGCGAGATTGGCATTCCAATTATTTAGCAATAGCATGGCTAATGGAATGAAGTTTTTTCGTGAGACAAAATCTGAAGTGTTCGTAGGAAGTGAAAGAACAGAAAAGTTTACTAGAGAAATGAATGACCTTGCTGATGCTTTAAACTCATCTATTCCGCAGAGGGGACTCTACAAAGAATCGAAATCTCACAAGGCACTCTTAAAATTTCTTGAAATTTTGAATTCAGAAAATAAAAACACTTTCGCCTCAGATAGAACACTAGAATCTCTGAGAGTTACCTTAACAAGCACTCTGGAAGTTTCAAATTATTTGTGGAGCAAACAATTCAAATATGTACTCACTGCTAAATTTAATCAGGATCCTTTAGAACGTCACTTTGGAATTATGCGCTCTTTAACTTGTGATGACCATCCTTCTACAGTCGACTTCTTGCATCTACACATGTTGCAATCTGTCTATGTTCCACTTAAACTTGCCTTGGCATCGGGAACTAATTGCCAACCAAAAAGTGAGTCCCCACTTACTTCTTTTGTTAATCAAATACGTGTGATGTGTAAAGAAGTAGAGAATAAAAACAAAGCAATAACAAAATCAGTACAAGCCAACATCAAGGAAAAAGTAGTTTTAAATGATGCGCGATGCCATGACTGGGAAGAATTACCTGAAATTAAGGCCGGTGCTACAAGAGAATGTCTCGTTTATTACTTAGCAGGCTACATTATTCGAAAAACTACTGACATTACTGATTGCGACAACTGCTCTGTTATGTTGAGAAATAATAATGTCTCCACTTCATCAGCTGCTCTGTGGACAAAAATAAAGGATTATGGTACAATTAAAGACACTGCCTATTTAACGCATCCTTCAAATGGAGTTTATCATGTGCTGTTACAAGCAGAGATGGTAATTGCCACAAAACTACGTTCATCTAGCGACATGTGGGGTGATATATTTTATGAATGCCTAGACAGTATTGAGGAAATCAATATACATTCAGTAGATAGCATAGGATGTTGCCATGAACACACGTTAGACATTGTAGGCAAGCTGGTGTTTAGATATTTAAAGTGCCGTTTCTTTTTTCGTGCGAAAGAAATCCGAAGAGAAATGATAAGTGGAAAGTCGGCTAAGTCATCTCGGAAATTTTCGAAGGTTTCTAACTGCTGACAGCATACCAAGGTGAGTTCATTACTTTTAATCATGTAACTTTTGTGTTCATATTATCATAGTATATTTTTAAAAAGCCCTCAATGACGCATAGGATTTAAATGAAATGCCTTACTACCATGCGGACGGAGGAGATTTAAACACCCAACCTTCAGTTTTTAACTTTTTACACAAATGGTTATAAAATTGTTAGAACCGAATGGATTTTGATGGAACTTTGACTGATATGTAGCCTTAACATTGCAGTATAATCTTGGATGATCATAAAGCTAAATTTTATTTATATTTGATTATTTATGTCATTGCTAACGAAAAATAGAATAGCCAAAACAAAACTGTACACTATGGACACTCCTGTTAAATAGACTGTGGACACTCTTTATGAGCTATTATAAATTATACCCTTGTCAGTTGTTCTTGAGGGTGGCGATGTGGCCTTGTCCTTCAACAATTTACAAACATGTACGTACAGTCCTTGTTAAAATTTTCTCAACGTAAAATCAGTTTGCATAATAGATAAGATATAAATCTAACACATAATATTAATTTTTATATTAAAACTAAGGAAAAGAATAAATAATTGATTTACTGTTACATAACTTAGTAATTTAGTTTGGTAAAGTTTATCAAGGCAGACACAACACATAATCTCTGAGGTATCGACTTTTATGCTTTGTTGTACTTTACAATTTCTCCATTACAGCCTTGGCACCCTTAAACTGTCTAAACCTTCACTGTTGCTTTCAAGAGTGTGCTGCGAACTAATTTTTTTCTCCTCCTTAGGGGGCTTCTTTTCAAAGACATACCAAGGTTTCCTAAAATATATATATGACATGTCCATCAAGATTCCAAGACCTTACATCCGGAAGAGATATTGTGCTATTGAAATATTCGTTAAAACTGCAAAAAGTAAAGTTTGACATAATATGGAGTCGAAAATTTAACCCTTTTTAAAATCATAATGCAATATCCTAAAACTACATTACATATACCTATAAATATATATTCTAAAAGAGTGGAACTTGATCTACAGCCTGGTAAAATTTTCCTTTTCATAAATTTAAATATGTACTAGAGAGAACAAATTATAGGCCAATTTAGTACTAGGGTCTTGACGAGGTATGGAGGACGGCATTGAGATGATAGTAATAATTTGAAATAAGTTTATATTTGTTTCGAAACTGAACGTCTGTCTGATGTTTCTCCCCCGTTTCTGCTATTTCACGCGTATATTTTCACAACAACTAGCGATGCTAACGCCACGCTGCGGCCGGACCATAGAAGCTCCACTAGTGATCTCACTTTCTCCTTCCAAGCGCTATGCTTAAAGTATTCATCTAAAAAGAACTTTTGAACATTGGTTTTGAATATACTAATGGAATTTGAATTTTTTATATTATCAGGGAGTGCATTATACACTTTCGTAATTCGTGACATTAGGCTATTTACACCATACTTTGTAGTTTCACTAGCAGAGGTAGTAATATTGAATTGACCTCTAGTGGCATAGTTATGTATATCATCAAATTTTCTAAGGGTGATGTGGAACAGGTTATGTAATAATTTATGTGCAAATATTGCTGTGGGCATCTTTATACTTACATTTAGTGGGATGATACCAGTATGAGAATAGATATATTTTGTTGGGGTTGTGTACTCTAAATTGTAATAGTATATTGCGACACAAGGGCGGAAAGGCACGTTTACGGGTCGAGGAAACAGATTGAAAACCCGAGGCGCAGCCGAGGGTTTTTAAGTTTTCGAGACCCGTAAATGCCTTTACGGTCCGTGTGTTGCATGCTATTTTTTGCCACTTATATTAATTTAATTATATTAATTGTGATATTACCTGAAAATATTATGTAAATACAGACTTGAAGAATGGTGCTTATTTCAGAAAGGGATTCGCATTTGTTATTGTTTATGGCAACCGAATATTTATAAAGCGGGGAGGCCTTGGTCATTTCTGCTCGCAAATAAGCATTTGCGGGCGGTAAAGTAACTTTCCGCCCGTCGCCCCTAGCAACAATTCACTTTCCGCCCGTCGCCCCTAGCAACAATTCACTTTCCGCCCGTCGCCCCTAGCAACAAGATTGCGTGTGGTAATGTCAAGTTACGAGCCATGTAAACAACTTTCGTAAGAAACACTTACTAGCTAAGGAGTGCAAAAATGATCTTTAAAGCCCTGTTTTGTAGTATTTCAAGTTGATGTATGCGATTATTTGTGCCAGATTTCCAAAGAATATCCATATAGTTGAAATGGCAATGTATTAAAGCATAATAGATACCCTTTAGTATTGACCTCAATAGTCCCATATTCCTTAGTCTAAACAGGATGCCAGTGACAATTGAGACTTTATTACTGATATGTTCAATGTGATCATTCCAGCTGAGTGTTTGATCTAATTTTAGTCCAAGGAAAGTGGTGCTGTGAACTTCTTCAACAATCGTATCTTCAATTTTTATTACTTCATGTTCTTTTATTTGATATCCCCTCTTCCTAAAAAACATGTACTTAGTTTTAGAGGGATTTAAGACTAACAGGTTAGTATTAACCCATTTTGAGAGTACATTGAGGTCGGTTTGGATTTGTTTAATTATCTCATTTTCATTATTACCCTGATAGAATATAGACATATCATCAGCAAACATAATGAGTTTACCTTTGAGCGTTAGGTCTGCAACATCATTTATGAATATTAGGAAGAGTATTGGTCCAAGGACTGAGCCTTGGGGTACTCCACACCAGATATCAAGATTGCTTGATCTCTTGTCATCTATAGATACATATTGGTTTCTATTACTAAGATAATTTTTAAACCATGTCAATGTCATTCCTCTTATCCCTATTTGCTCCATTTTATACAACAGTCTGTCATGATTTACTAAATCAAATGCCTTTTTTAGGTCAATAAAAAGACACGCTGCAATTTGATTCATATCAAGTGCTTTTTGTAATGGAATTATGGCATCTACAGTTGCATTTAGCGTGCTGGATTTTTTTAAGAAGCCATATTGATATTTACTCAGAATTCTATTTGTGGGATTACTTATAAAAGAGACTAATCTGTCCTTCATAACCTTTTCAATAATTTTTGACAGCGTTGGTAATATGCTGATGGGTCTATAGTTACTAGGTTCTGTTTTATCACCTCCCTTGTATATGGGCAAGATTCTAGCAGTCTTACATAGTTCCGGCATAATACCTTCATTGAATGAGTCATTTACAATTTTAACTATATGAGGCATAAGATTCTGACTACAATTTTTCAAAATACTACTGCTAATATTGTCATCTGTTTTTGAACCTCTATTCTTTAGTGTTGAGACTATTTTACTAACTTCATTTGTATCTGTAGGCCTTAAAAACATTGAGTAGGGATTTCTATTAATATGAAAGAACTGATGACTGTCTACTTCTGGCCTAGGGCTTAATTTTTTGGCTACATTAATGTAGTATTTATTAAAAATGTTACATATTTGCTGGGTATTTGTGTATTCAACTAGGAGGTGCCCGTGGCTTCGCCACGATAATTCTTTTAAAAATTAAAAATTAAGAGTATAGTAATTATTAAAGCATTATATTTATTAACACTTGCACGCGAATCATTCATAAACTAAGCCATTAATAATTAATGAAACAGCTAAAATTCCTGCTTTAGAGTACATTCCACGACATGAAAGCGCCCCCTGGGAAAACTATATCAGAATTGATTATGCAGTTCCAAAGAACCTGTGAACACATAATACGTATTGTTTCTCAGCTGTTTATTGACATGAATATGATGTTAATTTTATTTTATCAATTCCAGTGTAATTTTCAGAAATTATATCATGTTTCAAGGAAGGAATGGTTTGTTTGGATTATTATTATCAGCGATATTTCAAGAGATAAAACCATCAATATTTTACAGCTGTTGCCCCCGGCTTCGCCCGCCATTATTCATTGACTACAGGATTTTTAAGAAAATTACACTGGTAGATTATTAAAAATTTTTGTAGTTCAGAGCTATGAAAATTGTAAGTAAAAATAAAATTAGAATATTTGTTCATTGTGTTCATTTCACTTAGGCCTTATATAATAAAGAAACGGTTTTCCTTCCTAATTTTGTAGTCTTCATGAAAGTTTAGACTGCGAGAGACGAACATCGCCGAGTATACCCGATGTCTCACGAAGCGGGCGAGCAAGCACGCTATTTAGGGCCGTTGAATTGTATAAGAGTAGATGTTATCTACTTTTAAAGAAATATTTGTTGTACTTTTAGTTTTACTCTTTTGTAAAAGTTCATTTGTAATTTTCCATATGCTTTTTTGATTTTTAGTTTCACTTATTAATTTTTTATAGTAATTATGCTTCAGTTCTCTCTTCTTTATTGTTACTAATCTTGCTACATTTTTGTAGTCAAGTATGATGTTTTCGCTTGCATTACTTTTTTTGGTTTTGGCATATAGTGCATCTTTCCTTTTTATTAAGGACATTAAGTCATCGTTTATCCAAGGTTTCTGCAATCTAAATGTTAAAAATGATAAAACAATGTCAGAACATTATAATTATTTGTTTTTGCTGGTAAAATGAAATATCTGTCATTTTACTATCATCTCGTGGTCCATTATATTTTTCTGAGGAAATTTATTAAAAATGTGTTTTCATCCCTTCTATCAAAAAAGTTTTGTAAAATCGTTAACTGTTTCTAATTGAATCATGATTTTCTAATAAAGTTTTAGGTTATTTCCTTAAAGCCTAACTAACTTTTGGTCATAACATGAATTTAGATTGTTTCTTGTGGATTAAGATTATTTTTATTTCAATTTGATTTCTTAATAAATAACATAGATATGTAACTTACTGTTAACTTTTAAAAATTCCAAAAGTGACAGATCCTTCTAAACAAAATGGCCACTAGAAGCCAAAGTTTTAGTGATGAAAATGTGAAAAAAAAAATTGTTTTGTACTGCCAAATAGATATAGAAACAGAAAATGTACACTTAAAAATAAAATAAAATATGACAGCAACACCATGGGTTGATTTCATATGGATTGACCCTGAAGCACATACGTGATCCATTCTGCTTAATTGGCCATTGGTGCCTATAAATCATATGTCACACCAGTTTTTGTGCCAAGTAATGACATGAAATGTATGTGATAAGATTTTTATCAAGATAAATACTGAGAATAATTCTTACCCTTGCCAACAGAGTGTGTTCTGTTCAATTCATTGTAGATGATTTTATATAATTTCTTTTATTGTATGAAGCAAGCAGTAACAAAACAGTGTTCATTAGAATGACTAAGCTACATGAAGAATTAAATAAAATCATTCAAAACCAAAACATAATAAATTTTGTTAAAGCATAAAGACAAGCATAGTTTGACCATATAAATAGTGTGCAAAATGATAGGTTATTATAGAAAATTTATAAATGTATACCATTTAGCTCAAGGACAGCTGGAAGTCCTAAAAATAGATGGATGGATGATATCATAAAAGATATAAATATGCTCGAAATAATGAACTGGCCAAATTGACAGAAGAGACTGGGAGAAAAACATTCAGAAGGGCCATAAGTTCTATGAAGTTTCAGTGCCTAGAGGAGAGCTAAATGAAGGAGGTTTCTTTTTTTATTTTTCTGGTTCTTCTGAATCAAATTAGGTTACTACTGATAATTGGAACATTAATTATAAACCTTCAGGAACATGATTCAGATACCAGAAATAAATAGGATTAAGATAAAGTGATGTCCTCAGTTTGTGACCACTCAGTTCTATACCTTACATGGGCTTTAGATCTGATGGTGTGAAATTCTTTGCTATAATTCAAGTCCTACCAAAATATTGGTAGATGAATGAACAAAGTGTGTAAAAGTGAACGCTGATAATAAATTAATTGAATCATTCCCCAGATTTTTGTGTGGCTCAGTGACTGGTGAAGTTTTCTAGGAGTAAGCTTATATTATTGTTTACAGGCTGTTCTACAGCAACAACAGCTCCAGCATCAACAGCAACTGCAGCAACAGCAGCAACAAATTCATCAGCAAATGCAGCCACATCAAGCTCAGGTTCTGCTACAGCAGCCTCCTCCTGGCATTTCTGTGCAGGGCCAGCCACCACCCCAGAATGCTTTGACATCACTATCACAGCAGCTAGTGGCACCTCCTGGCATGGTGGTAGTTTCTCAAGCACAAATAGGAGCTCCCACTGCTGTGACATCTCAGCCACAACAACCACCCATGGTGCAGCAGCCTCAACAGCCTGTTCATCCAGGTAAAAAGAACCTGATTTGTATTCTGGAAGTACTAATATTTAATCAGCAAAAGTTTGCATTCTGTACCTAAGCCTAGTGTACTATAGCTGTAGGTAGAGACATTTCATGATTTTTGCTTAATAGGCCTACACTTTTTGAGGTTCCCTTGAGGCCAAAATCTTACTTTACTTTAAAAAAACATATCTTGTACCTTGACCTGAATTGTCTGTTAGTGCCACCATATTAGAAGCAAAAACTAATGGTTGGCAGAATTGAATGATTTTAAGAATCAAGTACAGTGAATGCCGCTTAATGTAATCACGGATAATGTTATCAGTCTGGTAATGTTATCGCTTTTATGAAGTCCCGTATGGATTATTACTGATACATTGAATAAATGCTCTTTATTGTGATCAAAGATTCGGTTTATGCTATCACATTTTCCTTTTTGCGGCTTTATTTCCAAGTACTGTACGTCATCCAAAATTTGTTTTTAAGGGTTTCGTTTCTAAGTCAACTGTATTGTGTTGTACTGGAGGTAGAAATTCTGTTCTCAGCTCAAGGATGACCAATTCGAGGGGATGGCATTACCGGGCATTACCTAACTTTCTCTTTTAAGCTACAAAACATGTTTCACACCACAGTTAAGCTGCAGCTTTTGATTTATGGAGATAACAGTGTTGTCATGCAGTGATAGCTAGTGTAAAATGAAAAGACTTGAACAGACAGGCGTTAGGGTTAGATGTTTTGCTACGCGGTTTTCACCATAGATTAGTATCACTGGTAACTCATAACTGAGTATGGAGTATTGGTGCATGGATTCCTAAAGGAAGTAAAAACAATTAAAAACTTTGTTACTGCTTAAAATGTAGTTGCTTTCAGTCTATTACTATATTAGCCTCTGAGTGGTTCAATGATTCACAGTTACATATTATTTTATGAATAAATATTTTTAGTTCTGTTTTGTAGTGTATTATATTATATATGAATAAATAACCTTCATTGGTAATTCCTTTGACTATTTTTATCAATTGATTAATATTTCAGATTAGCTACGTCCCGAAGTAATCACAATAAGCGGCGTGTACTGTAATTTGTTCTCAAGTAATACCGTATTGGCCCGAATATAAGACGATGTTTTTTCCCTGAAAATGTGCTTTTAAAAACTATACTCGTCTTATATGCGCAGCCTAAGACTCAACAACTCTCCAATCATGAATGCAGCTATGCACGTGTGTAGCGCCCGGGGATCCCCACGCAAATGGCGTGCGTCCGATCCAAGGTCAAAGTCGCGCGGAAATTACCGAATTTTACCGAACTTTATTGTTCCCGAATTCGTGCTTCTCCTTGTACTGCCGTGTACTGCACTGCTTGGCATCTCTATTCTCTATGCATAATGCTTTGTTTGACCACCAACATGGCAGACCATGTGGAAAAGAAAGCATCTTCATTGTCTCAATGCGTAAATAAAGATGAGAGAAGAAGTTACGACATGAACTTCAAACTTCTGTTTTATGTGAAGCAAAATGTACTAATAAGCTATTTTATTTATTTTTTCGTAACTACCCTTCAAAAATTCAGGGTCGTCTTATATTCGAGGTCGTCTTATTTTCGGGCCAATACGGTATAATGAACAAATAATCATTCAAATAAAACGTTTTCAAATGAAAGCAATGAGAACTCAAGTCGCAGCCAAGAAACCTTATGTGTCTCCATGGCCCATACAGGGATCACTTTACCTTTACACTTTATATACACTACAGGCAAGCATTTATAGTCATCTGGTAAGAATTGTTAAAATTATAGAGTGAAAGATTTAAAATCCAAGGGGATTTCGTATTTTTTTGCAGAAATATGCAGTATTTTGCGCCACATGAGCTGTATTTGTTAGTGATGAGAGTTCTCAAATGAAAAAATTGGAATTATTCAAATCTTGAAAGTTCTCGAAATACCAGAATTGTATGAAAAGCATTCAAATGAATGTTATCATGCAGTCATATCACAGCAGATGAGACAGCCTTTTACTCTGTGAACGCTTGTAGTAGAATGACGTCTAATGCAATATCTGAAAATGCTGCATGAAACTAACTCCTATTGGTGTGTGGATCACTAGATGGGTGAATGATCATTCAGTTCTTTGTATTACTTGAGAACAGGTTACTCAATTTTTCCCATCACTAATATTTGGTTTGTATGCAACATAACACTGAAATTTTATTGAATGATATTGATATGTTCCGCCTATATACCACTATATATTACAACACTCAGCTGAAGTCTACATGAGGTAAGGAGCAATTAATTAACAACACGTGTTATTGAATTTTATTTTTGTTGGGTCTTCTAAAACGTATTTTATTATATTAGATTTAGTCTATCACATAATCATATAAAGTCATTAAAATAACATTGAGCTCAATGTGTTGTCAAAATTAGATATTTACAATAATTAGTAATAAAATTATGAAGTTAACCTTGTCATAATATTTAAAATATGAATTAAAATTAACATATATGAAATTTAAACTGATAAAATATTCTAATACTTGTCAATTGTTTAAAATATCACACAGATGTCTGTGTATGTCAAAAAATATTTTAAATATTATGACAAGGTTAACTTCATAATTTTATTACTAATTATTGTAAATATCTAATTTTGACAACACATTGAGCTCAATGTTATTTTAATTATTTTATATGATTATGTGATAGACTAAATCTAATATAATAAAATACGTTTTAGAAGAATCCAACAAAAATCAAATTCAATAACACGTGTTGTTAATTAATTGCTCCTTACCTCATGTAGACTTCAGCTGAGTGTTGTAATATATAGTGGTATATAGGCGGAACATATCAATATCATTCAATCTATAATTATACCACTGGAAAATATGAAGCTAATTAACTGAAATTTTATGCTTTTATGTGAAATAGCACTGAACTTATACCAACTTTTGTACCGAAGTTAACATTTTTATTCACCTTAAAATAGGATTCTTACTTATATTGTATCTAACTGCAGATGATTGTATGTGCTTTAGTTGTACAATTACCATTTCTTTACTGCAGGTCATCAAGGTATGGCTCCTCCAACTGCAGTCCCTCCTCCAAACCAAACATTACCACCGCACACATATGGGAGTCAGCAGATTTATGTGACAACTCAACCACCACCTACATCAGGTGCTCAGTTAGTACACCAACCTCCACAACCAGTTCCAGTCCCAGCTCAGCAACCAGGTCAGGAACCTCCTCAGCCAGTTCCGATGCCTCAGCAGCAGAATCCACAACATGCTCAGCAACTAGCTAACTTGGCTCAGCAAGCACAGCCTGGCCAGCAGATTCAGCAGTTGCCTCCTCAAGGCTTTGTGGCAGGTCCACCTGGCAGCCAGCCTGTGACTATTAGTTACCCATATCAGGTAAGAATTATTATACCTAGATACCGTATATAACCGAATACTACCCGACCCAAATAATACCTGCACCCAAAAATCTATAGGCCTCTATATAAAATTATTTTGTCTGGTTTATTCTTAATTAAACATTTATAATAACATTACATATATAAAAAAAGAATTAAACATGGTAGGCTAAAATGTAATTATAAAAATAACATGATAAGAGCCAGCTGGAAATCTCACCGTCCTATACATGCTGCGTCACTTTCAACAGTAACAACAACACTTTCCAGCTGTTCAGCGGGAATCACATGCCATGACATATATCTGACTGGTCTGACCCAAGGTCAGAGTCGTGTGGAAATTCACCGAACTTTACCAAACTTTACCCGAATTAGTGCTTCTGCTTGTACTGTACTGTTACTTGCTTGGAGTCTACAAGTAAAGCTTTGTTTTGCTGCCAGCCATGGCGGACCGTGTGCATAAGAAAGCATTTTCTTTGTCTCATTTTCATTTCCTTACAGCTTCGCTACTGTTATACTATACTGTGATACTACTACAAAGCATCGTGCTATATTGAGCTGATATGGTACAAAATATCGAAATTCAGATGAGAGGAGACCAGTATTCAAATAAAACCCGCACCCCAGTTCCAGTTCTTCACTCGTGATTTTTTTTTAAAATATGCGGGTAGTATCGAGTATATAACTTACGGTACTCTTAAGTACCTAATGTAATTATTCTGTAGTTGTTTGTTTGGTTTCTTTTTTTCTGAATAATTAATAAATATTAATATTTAGAGACATGATTTTTTGGTGGAGAGCAAAAATGCAAAACTTGTTAATAAATAATAAAAAGGTATTATGTAGCGATTGTCCCCATATTTATTAACTTTTACTATCGCAAATAAATGCGAATTTTGCCTCAACTCGCAAAATGAACTCTGATTTATGATTTACCATGAAATTAATCATTCATTGCAAAATTTATGCAAAACAGGCACATCCCAAACAATCCCTATTTCAAGAATAAAAATAAGTCTGTCTCATCTTCTGCAGCATAGAGAGCCTATTTTGAAGGTATACATTATACATAGGTAGGGCCCTGATTTATTGGTGAAATAAAATGACTGATTTCGGTGTTAACTTCCTTCTATTTCGGTGGGTATTTCGTGAAATAAATTACTTATACTACATTGGGAGCATTGCGCAATGATAAACTTTGCTTCTTTATTTACATAAACTAACACCCCCCCCCCCCCATTTCTATATTCTTCTGCCCTTGTATGAACTGAAGTAACTTTCGATTTAGGCATGATTAGAGTTAATGTTCAAATATAATGACGAGAAATGTTATCGTAATTTCTACTAAACACCATCAGATAGCCATTTGCAAACAGAAGTGCCAACCATACCACTGTGGATAAAAGACGAAATCTGTTGAATAGAAGTAACAAACATTCTACACTCTTCTGTTGTAATCGATCATAGCCATCGCTGACTTGGCAAAGACATAGTAGGAAAGGAGTGTACTCAACAGTACCAAATACTATATAGGCTAGTATTTGACAGTACAAACCAGGTCACAGACAATCTTTGCGTAAATCCTGCAATCTTTGCAATCGATCACAAATATCGATGTATCGGTAAATCTTCGTTGCCACAGAAACAGCATAAAAAAGCATGCTGCTAAGAAAAAAAAATACAGTAGGCCTACACCAAAACACAATATTGTGATTTTAAGGCACATTTTCATGCTCATTTCTCACTTTACGGACAGAAGGGGCATATTTCGCGCTTATAGACAAATTTCGCGGAATCGAGTAAATTTCGCGATATTTCGTGGATTCAATTTGGTTCAAATTGGTATTTTAAGCATATAAGAGTTAAGAGCTAAATATAGCTAAGGGAGGTTGTTTTATAAAATTTCGCGCTTATCGTTGTTACCAAAAAATACGGCCCCTATACATAGGGATAGGAATTTTTTGCGATCACGAATTTAACGATTTTTATTAAGAACTGTATCAGGAATGATAACTAGTTTCAACACATACAACAGTACCCTGAAAAATGTTTTTTGTCCTTGCGAATTGATACGAATTTTGCATGAAAATGCGATTTGGGCACAAATTTTTACTTTAAAATGCGATTTTGGCACAAATTTTTACTTTTTGTGAGAAAGAGGCCGAAAACGTCATTTATTGAAAATTTATTGAATGCTAAAGTACCATCATATTGTGTTTTTACAACCTCTTTGGACTTTTATCGATTATTAGGATTCAATTAGTATCGAAAGTTACCACAAGACATCATGATCGACCTTCAGTATGAAAAATAACTTTGTATTGTACTTTTACAAGCTCTTTGGATCTGTATCGATTATTAGGATTCGATTAGTATTAGTATGACGTATTTAGTTCTCTTTGGAGTTTGACGTCGTTTTGGTTTTGTTTTTTGATAAGACCTGTTTTGTTGATTGTTGCTGTGAAAATTGTCGAAAAGTAAATTTAACAAGGCCTTAAGATGCCAAATAACAAACTATGCGCGAAGGATAGGGCTTTCCAATATCAGAAAGATTGATTTTATTCCAGTGATAGAAGCACATATCTTACACTAGATGTACAACTTGCCTATTCCTACTGGATAGAATGCTGATGCCAAGACGCCATCTTGAAAACAGGCAGGAAGTGCGCAGGAGGTTCAAAAACGTTAATATTGTAATGAACAAATGAACATTTTAATAATACATTTGTCTATACATCATATGTGATAAAATAAAATCAACACAATTCTATAATTCATAATAGACTACACACTTAAAAAATACTTTATTTTAAAAGGAACATTAAAAAAACTATAACACTTACAAACTATTTACAATGTAGGCCTAAATAGGCCTATATCAGAATTCTTTAATTCTTAAAATCAGTTTACTTAGCTTATGTCTCCTATTAGTTGGATTTAAGATATCCTGTGAATAACTCTTACCATACGAGAAAAGTCTGATCTTTAAGTTACAAGTCTACAATAGCAGTAATTAACTGCAGCTTGTGGGGAACATCAGTACTTACTTTTAGTGAGATGTTCTTTGAAGGATAAACTTTACTTAGCCTTGTAAATATTGTATCTTGATCGAGTTTAAATGTGTATTATTTAGCCTTTTATAAATATTGTGTCTTGATTGGGTTTAAATGTGTATAAGTTAATTCAATTGTATGGTTTAAGCACATAAAAGGTATGCTTTCCCGTGAATCTGCTATAGTTTTGAAAATACTGAAAAGTTCAATTGAAACCACCGAATTTCACATTTCAAAGTACCACTTTCTTCGGTTTGGAAACACCGAAAAATTCCTATCTCTAATTACACATTAGGCCATAAGATTGTTCCCAAAGTAAATTAATTTATTGGCGACTATAAACTTGTGGACAGCTTTATTTTGAAACGAGTAATATAGTCAATAAGTCTGTCAAATGATAGGAGAAAGAAGTGTAGATAAAAGGATAAATGATCAAGGCAGGGCATGCATTAATAAGTTTAGAGATTTAGTTTTAAAAGATCATGAACATGTCTTTTTTATTCTGCCACAGCATTGTTTAACTTGCTACAGTTACAAATTGCTGTAGTGGATTCTTCTGTAGGAGACAAAATTTTAAAAATACCATTTTTGATAATGTACATGTTTATTATTTTGCTAAATTCTGCATGCAGCTGTAAATCTGCTGTCAGGCAAATATTGTAGAGCAATATATATATAAAACGGGAGAAGTGGTATAAACAGTAAAGCTGTTGATTCATTAATTACAATGGACAATTTTTAAACACTTGTAGCTCTACTTACATCACAATTTTTGGACTAGTTTCGGGGAAGACTCTCATCCCCATCATCGGCAGTTGGTAGACTGGAATTCGCGTGGCTCTGGTTGGTAGTGCTGGTCTGTCTAGAGATGACTTCTTTGTTTCTATTGGTCATCCTAATGACGTTGTCTGATGGCGGAATTTCGAAGTTCATAACATTGTCTTGGTTTTTCAGTATGAAGATCTTTTCCCAGGTATTGAGCTCTTGCGGTGTTTTAACATGTTTCATGTTTTTGATGTGGTGGTCACATGTCCAAGAGTGGTGTGCTAATGCTGATTTTTCTGTCTGTATGAGTTTTACATTTCTCAAGTGTTCTTTCATTCTAATATCCAAATTTCTCTTAGTCTGCCCAATATAAATTTTGTTACAATCTTGGCATTCCATTCGGTAAATTCCTGATAGTTTTGTAACCGGGGTGCTGTTTTTGAGTAGGTGATTAAGCAAATTTCTTAAATTATATTTGTTTTGAGGTGCTAGTTTAATGTTGTAGTCCATAAATACTTTTTCAAATTTCTGAAACAGATTTGGATGAAAAGTAAACTTGCTGTAGGTTAGTTTTGCTTTTTCTGCATTAACAAGTGTCGTTATTTCTTTTATCTTCTTTTGTTTGTTGTGTTTAGCAATCATTTTATCAATGAAATTAGTCTTGAAACCATTCGTGCTCGCCACTTCATGTATATGTTGGTATTCGTTCTTGTATTCCTCTTTTGTAAGTGGTATGTGGGTCAATCTATGTGTTAGGCTAATGAAAACTGCAAATTGGTCTGGTTTTGGTTTGAATTTGTTATATTTGATGTAATTATCAACATGTGTCGGTTTTCGGTAGATTCCAAACTCCAATTTGTTTTGATTCCTCATAATTTTTAAGTCTAAAAAAGGTAGACATCCATTTTGTTCTGTTTCAATGGTGAAGTTTATTGACCTATCTTGTAAATTCAGTAGTTTCACTTAGTCATCTGCAAACTTTCTTGGTATAACTGCAAAAATGTCGTCCACATACCTACACCATTTTTTTTAACATATGTGGAAAGGCTTTAGTAACTTTGAGTTCTAAATTGCTCATAAATAGGTCTGCCAAAATTGGTGACATTGGGTTGCCCATAGCTAAGCCTGATGTTTGATGGTAAGCATCCTGGTTGAACGTGAAGCTATTTTGTTTGATGCATAAGTCTGTGAGCTTATTGTACTCCTTAATTTCTTCGGGTGTGGTTCCATTTAATGTCAGCCATTGTTTTATTAATTTTGGTAATTTTTCAGTAGGGATACTCGTGGATAATGAACTTACATCAAAAGATACTAGAATATCATCCTCCTCCACCCGGGTTTCTTTGATTTTCTCCACTAATTCTAACAAGTTTTATTGCTCAAGGAATCATATTTCTCAAATTTTTGAAATTTATCGACTAACCATTTTGCCAATTTATAAGTTTGTGCATCAATGTTATTGATAATAGGTCTGTTCGCAAAGCTAAATCATGTACTGTCACGTACCGCGACGCATGCGCACTTTTTGAATATGCTGAAATATGACATTGTGCGCATACGTTGCGCAGCAAGAACGACAATGTGCGCATGCGTCGTGGTCCGTGACAGTTAGGGTTTTACTTTGCGAACAAACCTTATAGGTTGCATACTGTCATCTTTTTTATGGATTTTAGGTAGGCAATACAGTTTTGGAAGTTTTGGATTTGGTACTACTAATTTCCTTTTTTAACTGTTTGGAATTATGGAAATATGAAAAATTAACAAAAGTGCCTTTGAAAAAGGTCACAGATGAAACCCTCAAGACAATAAAAGGGAGCAGCATAATTCCAAACAGTGAAGAAAGGAAATTAGTAGTACCAAATCCAAAACTTCCAAAACTGTATTGCCTACCTAAAATCCATAAAAAAGATGACAATATGCAACCTATTATCAATAACATTGATGCACCAACTTATAAATTGGCAAAATGGTTAGTCGATAAATTTCAAAAATTTGAGAAATATGATTCCTTGAGCATATAAAACTCGTTAGAATTATTGGAGAAAATCAAAGAAACCCGGGTGGAGGATGATGATATTCTAGTATCTTTTGATGTAAGTTCATTATTCACGAGTATCCCTACTGAAAAATTACCAAAATTAATAAAACAATGGCTGACATTAAATGGAACCACACCCGAAGAAATTGAGGAGTACAATAAGCTCACAGACTTATGCATCAAACAAAATAGCTTCACGTTCAACCAGGATGCTTACCATCAAACATCAGGCTTAGCTATGGGCAACCCAATGTCACCAATTTTGGCAGACCTATTTATGAGCAATTTAGAACTCAAAGTTACTAAAGCCTTTCCACATATGTTAAAAAAATGGTGTAGGTATGTGAACGACATTTTTGCAGTTATACCAAGAAAAGTTTGCAGATGACTCAGTGAAACTACTGAATTTACAAGATAGGTCAATAAACTTCACCATTGAAACAGAACAAAATGGATGTCTACCTTTTTTAGACTTAAAAATTATGAGGAATCAAAAGAAATTGGAGTTTGGAATCTACCGAAAACCGACACATGTTGATAATTACATCAAATATAACAAATTCAACCACACCAATTTGCAGTTTTCATTAGCCTAACACATAGATTGACCCACATACCACTTACAAAAGAGGAATACAAGAACGAATACCAACATATACATGAAGTGGCGAGCACGAATGGTTTCAAGACTAATTTCATTGACTATTCAACTCATACGCCGCGTGTTTGATATTGACCAATAACGTTTAGCAATTCCTCGGATATAGACCAATCACGTCCGTTTATCTTACAATATTCTTGTAGGAATCGCGAGGATGGCATTTTATCGGGTAAAATGGTCTGGTCGTTACTGGAGACGCAAGTATCAGTGTGCAGTGATTAATAGTCAAATGGTGCCACTAAGCGGCACGAAAACAGATTATTTCATACAACATAATTTGTTTGGAAATTGAAATAATAGAAATGTACATTGATTAAGAACACAATTTCGATTCTGTTTCTGTGCAAGCTAGTTCGTGTGCGTTTATTCTGTTCTG
This sequence comes from Ectobius pallidus, assembly GCA_964059195.1. Taxonomy (NCBI): domain Eukaryota; kingdom Metazoa; phylum Arthropoda; class Insecta; order Blattodea; family Ectobiidae; genus Ectobius; species Ectobius pallidus. Next base: position 105,045,487 of record CAXKWD010000010.1, read on the forward strand.
CTTCTAGCTTAATTGAATGAAGTTAACTATGTCTTATATGCTCTGGTGGTAGCACTGATACACCAAAACAGCTCGAATCGATTCATGGACGGTTGATTCATAGTATGCCGTGATCTCGCAGCTGTTAGTTTTGTTTTTGTGGAACGAAACACGAAAGTTATTATTATTTGTATAATCTGGTGGATTTTTATTCATTGAATAGTCTTAATAAATCCAACTCGAGTTGACGAGTTGCATCAGATAAATTCGCTCCTGCTGCGCAGTCCCGAATCTATCGATAAACTCGTCAACTCTCGTGGGATTACCTATGATAAAATGATTGCTAAACACAACAAACAAAAGAAGATAAAAGAAATAACGACACTTGTTAATGTAGAAAAAGCAAAACTAACCTACAGCAAGTTTACTTTTCATCCAAATCTGTTTCAGAAATTTGAAAAAGTATTTATGAACTACAACATTAAACTAGCACCTCAAAACAAATATAATTTAAGAAATTTGCTTAATCGCCCACTCAAAAACAGCACCCCGGTTTCAAAACTATCAGGAATTTACCGAATGGAATGCCAAGATTGTAACAAAATTTATATTGGGCAGACTAAGAGAAATTTGGATATTAGAATGAAAGAACACTTGAGAAATGTAAAACTCATACAGACAGAAAAATCAGCATTAGCACACCACTCTTGGACATGTGACCACCACATCAAAAACATGAAACATGTTAAAACACCACAAGAGCTCAATACCTGGGAAAAGATCTTCATACTGAAAAACCAAGACAATGTTATGAACTTCGAAATTCCGCCATCAGACAACGTCATTAGGATGACCAATAGAAACAAAGAAGTCATCTCTAGACAGACCAGCACTACCAACCAGAGCCACGCGAATTCCAGTCTACCAACTGCCGATGATGGGGATGAGAGTCTTCCCCGAAACTAGTCCAAAAATTGTGACGTAAGTAGAGCTACAAGTGTTTAAAAATTGTCCATTGTAATTAATGAATTGTAGAGCAAGTTGTACAAGGATTAGTATCAGAATTTGTAAAACTGGGTTTAAAGTGTGCAATATCAAATGTTGATTATGAATGAATCCTTTCACATACAACGATTCCGATAAAAGAGCTAATCTTACAGCAGGGAACCTAGAAACCACGCTAACTTGTTATTTCAATAAAAGGCTAAATAAAGCATTTGAAATTTAAATTAGTTCAGTAATACAGTATTTGGTTTTTATTTTACTGCTTTTGTCCCACTTTGAGCCTACTTTTTACTCTGACATTCACAAGTTTTATTCACCGTAAAATCATGTCTCTAATAAAATTCATGTAATACAGGGTGTTAATGAATAACACCGAAATATTTTACCTGTGTATAGAGGGGACAAAGACAAGCAACTTTTATTAGGACATTTTTGCTCTATGAGGTAAAATGTGTATGCTACAGGGCATTAAAGTCCTTAAAATTTGTTGCTCATAACTCAATAATTGAGCGAAATAGGGTTAAAATTTTCATTAAATTGACTACATGCCTTCTTAGCGATCGATAAAAACCTGATTCTTAATAATTCATCAACAGCTATACCATAATTTAGAATTTTCATAATCTGCAAAATTTACTGACTAATCACATGATTGCCCGCCACTGCATTATGTTTTTATTCCTTATTCCAGACCTAACAAAAATGTTTCGTTTGTCTTTTTTTTTCCCTCAGAGTTGTAAGATATCGATCGTCATTTTTTACAATTTTCCCGACCACTACACAATATTCACTGTTCCTTTGTTTCCCATCATTTCAAGTATTAGAAGTCGGTGGCGTGCATATCCGTGGGAGATTTTATGTTATAACAGGAAGAATTGAATCCATAGAGCAAAAATCTTCTAATAAAAGTTGCTTGTCTATGTCCCCTCTATACACAGGTAAAATATTTCGGTGTTATTCATTAACACCCTGTATAATGAAATGTAATCATACTACTATTTTTATTGCAGTATATGCAAAATTCTGTGCCTTCACCTGCTAATTATCCAGCTTTTGGAAGACCAGAACAGCAAGCTCCTCAAGGGATCCATGCACAGGTTCAGCAGCAGACCCAAGGCCCACCTTTGCAACAAGGCCATCCCGTACAACCCCAAGGACATCATATGCAACATCAAAGTCAGGCATGGCAGCAAGGCTTACCCCTGCAGGCCCAAGCACATTTACAGAATCAAGGCCAACATTTGCAAGGTCAAGGACCACCGTTGCAAGCCCAAGGTCCTCTTCAGGGTCAAGGACCTCCAATACAGCAAGGACCTCCTACAATGCAACAGCCAGGCCCACCTTTACAAAATCAGAACCCTCCACAGGGTCCACATTTACAACAAGGTTCGCCTTTCCAGCAGCAAAATCAGGGTTCTCCTCTACAACAGAATCAGAACTCAATTCAAAATCAAAATGCACAGTTGCAGCAATTAAAACAGAATCAGGGGCCTCCTCTTCAGCAGCAGGGACCTCCATTGCAACAGCAAAATCCAAATCAATTGCTGCAGCAACAGCAACAGCCTACTTCTCAAGCTCAACAACAACAGCAGCAACAGCAAAATCAACAGACATCACAACAGCCACAGCAACAAGGAAATAAAACTGGTCAGAAGCGAAGATTTACTGAAGAAAGAGAGGATTCCCAAGAAAATTTTCAGGTATTACTACATTAAACTATACAGCAAACTCCTGTTTATCTGTGGGTGGATTCTCCGTGTGCAAAAATTTTAATTTCCTTCACTTGATTTTGATATTTTTGCACATTTTGAATTTTCCACACTTTATTTTGTTAAATTTTGAATTCTCCACACTTAATTTTGTTATATATAGCAAACTCTCATTTATCTGTGGGTGAATGTTCTGGTTTGCGGATTATCCATACATGAAAATTTGAATTTCCCACACTTAGTTTTAAATTTTGCACACATTTTGAATTTCCCTTAGTTTGTTTTGAATTACCCGTACTTTATTTCGTAAGATTTTCAATTACCTGCACTTAATTTCATCATATATGCACAATATGGCGATAAACTGTAGGAGATTCAAAATTAAGTGCGGGAAATTCAAAATCTTGCACCTGATTTAGATTATTCGTGTTTTTTTTATTATTATTATTCTTCATGCAAATGAAAAAATAAAATTTTTCATTCATAAATTGTTTTGTCGGTCGCGGTGGCCTAGAGGTAACGTACCAGCCTCTAGACCCGAAGGTTGCGGGATCACACTCAGCAGTGGTCAATGGATTTTTCAGGACATACAAATCCTGGGTGCAGTAGATTTACAGCATGTAAAAGAACTCCAAGCCTAAATTAGAGCCTCTGGACAAAATTTCTTGGCCCTTTCACGACCAAGTAATATTTTAGTTTCCGGAGGGGGGTTGAGAGGTGATGGGCTTACCACCTGTCCTTCTGCTTTCTCTCGGAAAATAAGCATAACAAAATTAGTATAAGTAATGAAACCTCCACTTGGAGGCCCTATGCCCCACCATAGGGGTTACAGGAACGAGTCAATAAGTCAATAGTTCCCAAAATTCATAAGTGGCTCTAGTGATAGTGAGAGAAAATGCAGCTATGTGATAACTCTCTTTTGAGTCATTGTGCCAAGTGGCTTTGTTCTGAGAGTACGCATTTAGTATTTGTGACCGTTTTTCCGATGTTGCGTTTTACTTTCATTCCAATTTCACAGTGATATGTGAGGGACACAGTGCATTTGTGTAAGTTTTTTTTTTTTTTTTTTACTTTAGGTAAACCTTGGAAAGGAAGTCTGGGTCATTGTAAAGCTGATTCTGAAGATCCTTGCAGACTAACAGCAATTCTGTTCCTGCTAGCACTCACTAGTTACGGAACTAACTTTGCCATATACTTCTCATGTTGAGTTCATTGAACAAAATCCTCTAGCATGTGCCAGGTGATAGCCCAGTGGCATCGCAGGCGTCTGATAAACTGCCTGTGATTTTTCAAGATCGCAGCTGAAAAGCAGTGACATTTTTGGATGTAACGCCATTAAAATGCCGTCCAGACAAATCTTCATCAACTGGTGTTTGGCCATTTTTAAACCCTGTGAACCACTCCTGGGTTTGAGTATGGCCTAGAGCATAGACTCCAAATGCTTTACATCTCATTTGTTTCTGCAGCGAGTTTTCCAACTTTAGATGCAGATGCACTGCTCCCTCACATCCTTCATTGTAAAAATCCCCATGTATGCAACATGCAACAACATAAAAACGTCACAAGTACTAAATGCGATCAAAATGAAGCCATTTGGCACACTGAGTCACAAGAGATCTATAAAGTGTCACCTAGCTACATTTTCTTGTGCTATCATTCAGTTGCACAGTACTTACAAATTTCGGGGACTTTTGAGTAGCATTTCGTATATCATTGCAAGCTATTGTTACTTGATATAATTCCATTTTGAATTGTAGGGGAGCCGGAGTATGAATTTAGGTCAAGGATCTTCATCATCTGGTGGTGTACAACATCCTAGACAAGGCGTGGGGTAAGTACTAACAGTTTTTAATATTTGTATCTCTAGTGGTTTTGTAAATGAAATATTAATATAATACCAAATATGAGATGTGTTTTTTTTTTCAGGTATATGTGTGCAAATTCACATTTCCTTATTTAACTTATATGTAATGTCTCTATTAATAATTTTATTTTTTAAGATATACCATATTTACATATTTCATATTACCTGTATTAATCATTTAAGATGAGTGTTATGTGATCTGCAATAAACTTTACTTAGCTAGATTTTTAGAACCAAGGATTTACTGTTACTAGTCATTATAAATATAAAGAGGTATGTGTAAAAAATGAAAGTATAACTTCATATGCATGTGAATTTAATACAGTACTCATCAAAATCAAGTAAAAAAAAAAAAAATACATTTTTTAAACCAAAATACAAAATACAGGTGCTTCTTATTTCAGTATAGAATACTTGGTGAAAGTATGCTCTGAAATTTTAAAAGAAACTTAACATTCTCTTAACTTACTTGCCTGTTTTCAAACGTTGAATAAGTTGAAAACGAACTGTGACATAATCGGACACTGAAGGTACAGTGCTTGTAGTAAATTGACCATGGAGTTGTGTCATCAGAAGGTATAGTGCCACTAACTCCTAGTAATTTGAGAATAGAGCTGTGGCATAATCTGAAGATACTGGAAAAATAGTTCCACTAAGTCTTCTTAAGTTAATTTGTCCTGGTTTGTATTTTCTATGCATGCCTGATTTTTAGGTACCGTATTTATTGTTATATCAGTAGCCTAGCCTGAGGGTAATGTTTTTTTCTATAGTTTTCATTAAAATTATCTGGGTCTGCATTTTTTAACACCAGACTCAAGTTTGAAATCAGGCATGTATGGCTCGTTGGCTTATTACTAGTTATTATTACGTTAATATAAATAATGAAATCATATTTGAGGCTATATAATCTTTATATTTCAGCTGACATCTAGAGTTACAAATCATAATCATAATCATGGTAAATAAATTATACATTTATTTCTCATAAAAGTTTTTCCAGATCCTATGAAGAATCATAATTCTGTATCTTAAGGTGCTTGCTTCCTCTTTTCAGTTCAGTGGAAGGTTGTATATAAATGTTAATCTTAGGTAATATAATATGAAAAGATAGAAAAACAAAAGGTAACATATCTAAAAATTAAACTGAAAATCTGTAGAAATGTACATTTAGACATGATGCTAGTACAGTTTGCTCGTTTAGTTTGCCAATTAAACTATGTGGGATTTCTGTATGCTTATAATGCTTCTAATAATCTCCAAAACAGTTTATAAAACATAATAATATCCAGAAAATAAAACACTAATTTTATAGGATAAATAACAATTTAAATGGATTAAAAATTAGGAGTGTTCATACATTTTTAACTTCATCCCTTATGCCCGGTTTCTACAAACTTGTGAATTACCTATGGGTAAATTATCCATGGATAAATTAGTCCCATTTCAACCACAATGATATAATGAGCAAGGCCTTGGAGTTGTACAGCTAATTTAATTCAGAAGGCTTTGATTCTCATTGTTACTGATCCTACAAAGAGGTTAAATTTTATCCAGCCATCCATGAAAGGATAAATTAACCCGACGATTTACCCTTGGAAAGATCTAGCCCGAGTTTGTAGGAACATTTTCTCTGTCATTTTCATATTTACTCAGAGGACATTTATCTAGAAACTTGCCACAAATGTGATTGCTATCTTTAAATTATTTGTGTTTGTGTGGTGTTATTCTTGTGTAAATTCTGTCCATTGAGTAATTTACCCATAGGTAATTTGCGAGTTTATTCTATCTGACGGTTTGATAACAGCAGCATCCCCTGGTGGGCATTTAATGAATATCTTGATGAGATTGTCAGCCACAGATATTTCAGATTTCATAAGCTAGTCTCTGTTTTTGTGGATATAATTTTTCTCCCAAATTGAGAGTTGCTTATGTCCCTGATGGCATAAAATATGATTTTCCTTCCTTTTCTTTTATATCCATACCCTCTACTAAAGACCCTCTTTAGGAAACATCCTCCTTAATAATCAATTTTGATAGAAACCAATATTAACCCTTCGTGGTCGGCGATGTTTTATGGCTGTGGGCGGAAGGAATTTTTAAAGAAAAAATAAGTTGAAAAACCAAATGAAAGTAACTTAAATCATGCATTCATGCATAAAAACTACATATACCTTGGAGTTTACCGAGTTCTGCCCCTAATCTGGTCTCGGAACGATTTTTATTATTTAGCGTGAAAACGGCACAAGTCTGGTCTCGGAACGATTTTTATTATTTAGCGTGAAAACGGCACAAGTCTCACTGAGTCCATTAGAAGTTTACATAGGCCTACAGTAGGCTATGATTTTCATTTGGATCAGTATTTTGTTAAAAATCAGAAGGCAGAACTGGCCCTTGCTGGATATTTTATATTGTAATAGTAGATGATGTGCCTGCATCGAAATTACTCACTTCCATTCAGCTGAATGAACAATTGCCTCCGGTGTCACTTATGTTGCTCTCACTTTCACTAACGCTGCCGGTAGCGATCTCGGAAAAATATCCCTTACTATCGCTAAATGATAATTCTGACACTTCACTATCACTTTGAATAATTAATTCTTCAGTTTCAGAACCTGTAAGACACTTTCTTCTTGCCATTTTACCAAAAATAAAGGGAAAACACAGAACAAAAAGTGCATGCAGTTCACTAGTTAATGCACAGCCAGTGAAATCCTCTACTAAAATCATCCTGGGCACGTGTATAGGGGAGTTCCCAAGTCAGCATGGTTAAGAGAATATTCTCATGCCATCTGTTGAAGAAAGTGAAAAATATATTTCTGCAGTATCTTAGAAAATTGCATTTAACAGAGCAAGCCGTAAATAAATTAATAAACTTAGAAATGATTTCAAACGATCATGAGTGAATTGTAACCATTGTATGCTAACAATAGCCTGATTTTCGCTTTAGAGCGATTCAACAATGAAACATGACTTTTAGTATTAGCGATAAATAGTTATGGTAATTATTGGGTGGGCTTGAACCCCACGGGCCCATATAAGTTTGCGCCACTGTATGGGTTTCCACCTGAGGCTTCAGACAGGCATGCCATATATGGGTTTCTGCCCACGAAGAGTTCATAATAACAATCCAATTTCTACCTATGTTAAAAATACCACCTTCTCCTCAATCAAAGACCTGTTGCTATTTACTCCTTAGGGGAGAGTCTTGTAGCATACTGCTGTTTTGCCCAGAAATTGGTTAATTTCCTTTTCCTTCAACATCAGTCATCACCCATTTTCAAATTATGTACTTATTATAAAGTAACCATTGAGTTCTTACTTTTCTTAATACAAGTACGAACAACAACCTATCTTTCAGAATTTGTTGGCGCGATGAGAATAGTATATTTTATTTCTTTTGAATTTAAGGAATTGATGGTTAAATCTATGAGCATTCAGAAAAACCATACTCCATGTCTTACTTATTAAGCTTCAGTAAAATTTATAATATTTATCTAATATAGCTAATATAGTAGCAGTAATGACATTAGCATGTAAGATATAATGTTTTTATTTGCAGGTAGTGTAAAAAAAGTTTGTTCGTTCTATATGTATAAGTTATTGGTATGGAGTTTGGAGTTTGAAGCTGCTGCCAGGTGTGAAGTCTTGTAAAAGCTGAATAATTCTGCTTTTTTTTTTTTTTGTTGAATGTATGTGGTTTTACTCTCAGTGTTGAAGAATTGATGCAACTTAATCAGCAGCAGCGACAGCAACATCAGCAAGGTGGCCAGCAACAGTCGTCAGCAGCACAGCAGCAGCAACAACAGCAACAACAGCAGCAACAGCAGCAGCAACAGGTGAATTCTGGAAATCAGGCAGGATCACCACAACATCAAACTGGTGGTCGAAGCACTGAGCGAGACAAGCAACTCATGCCTCCACCCCCTCCACCTCCATCCTCCACAGGTTGGTAATCCTGTCCAAAACCCTACCTGGACCCTGACAGCGTGGATACTCACCCACTTTCCAGCTTTGCTCTCATGCCTATGTTCAGGTGTAATTAAAAAGTGTCATCTTTGTTAGTTGTAGTTGCAAAATAACTGTCCTTAGGTTTTCCAAAAGACCTGCGTTTCTCTATGCCAAGGAAACTAGTGCAGAAGCCTGTCCATCCAGGTAAAGAACAGGTACATATCACAGTCTTTGCTCACACTAAAAAACTTATTGACCATGGTCTTTTGACATCATGAAACATTTTCTTCAAAGATACAGCTCCAATTTTGTCTATATGTAAATTTCTCATGTATGTAAATGTGAGCTATGTTGTACGTAACACCATCTACTTATGCAGATGATGTTCGTCTGTTGGGCAATGACATAAACACAATCGGGAGAAATGCAGAAAGTCTTTACGATGCCTACAGGAATATGGGATTGGAAATTAATACAGAAAAATAAGTATATGGTCGTGAAACATCAAAATAATGGGATACAAAATATTAGAATAGCAGATAAAGCAATCAAACAAGTGGAGAAATTAAAATATCTGTGAGTAATAATTACAGATACAAATAATATTAAGGCAGGTGTTGTCTAAAATCAGAAAGTGCTTATTTTTATGCAATTCAGAAACTTTTATCTTCTGTCCAGAAATCTAAAAATAAAAATTTATAAGTTATCCTGCCAGTTGTATCATATGGATGTGAGACGTGGTCCCTTATTCTCCAAGAAGAACATAATCTGAGAGTGTTTGGAAACAGGGTGCTTAGGAAAATATTTGGACCTAAGAGAGGTGAAAATGGGACTGGAGAAAACTGCATGATGACAAACTTCATAACCTGTACTCTTCACCAAATATAATAACGGTAATTATATCACTGAGGATGAAATGAGCAAGACATGTTGCATCATGGGAGAGGAAAGACATATTTAAAAAATATTGACAAGGAGACCTGAAGGGAAAAAGACCACTTGGACAACCTAGATGTAGGTAGGAGGACAATATTAGAATAGATTTAAAGGAAGTAGGATTTGCGAGTGATGAAGTTATCACAAAATAGGGATGAATGGAGGGCTCATGTAAGCGCGGCAACGAACCTTTAGGTTCCATAAGATAGATAATATTCCTTTAGCTTGCTTAGGAATTGTTTATTGCCATCGAGTAAGTAAGTAAGTAATATACTCTTTGAGTAAATATACAAGTAATACACTCTTTGAGGAACAAAAGTTCAGGATTACTTAAAAAGAAATGTCACTGTTCAGAGTAATATTTGTGGAAGGGGCTTGTTTATAACTGTACTCTGCTTGCTGCTTGTGGAACATATTGAATAATAATCTTTCTTTTAAACTGGTCGAAATATTCTTCCCATAAGAAATATTTCTTTAACACGACTAATATTATTAAAACAATTACATAAATCTTCATTTTAGCAAGCGAAGTGGCTGAGGCAATGGTATCATGGACTCTAAATCAGAAGTCTTAAGTCCAGTCCTCGTGGCCGGCCAATTTGACTAGGAATTTTTCATGGTTTCACCAGTAGCAAAGGCAAATTCTGGATTGGATACAAACTTACCATGATCTGTCAACACTACTTATCACCTAAATCCCTGGAGATTAAATAATAATAATAATAATAATAATAATAATAATAATAATAATAGTCATAAATAAAATTTATCATCAGTTAAAATTGAACAAAAGTCATAGTTCTTCAATAGAAACAGATACATATAAACACATATCATTGCATGGCCTGAGGTTTCTGAGATCCTAAAAATCCTATATGAAGTTAAAGCATGTATAAATATGCTAATGTAAGGGTGAATCCCCTTACGTCTTCGTGCCGTGGCGGATACATCTGGTTAGTGGGTGTGCAATGTGTCCATAGTGGCTTACTTTGCTGTCCACGTACTATGCGTCAGGCTGCCGCTGTCCAGGACGTCATCTGCACCCCTCCTTAAGGGAAGATGCATGGAAATCCTTATCACTAGAAATAATACGTAGGTTCCAGTTGTTGCCCGTTTATTTACATGGTTATCTGTACACAGCTTCTACACTACTATAACCCCTTAGCTTGACATCTTTACTCCTCAAGCCTTGTCCACCCCCTAGACATCCCTCCAGGGGTAAATTACTCAATATTAGTCAAACACGTCCATAATGTATAATAATCTAGCTGAGACTGTGTGTCAGCCACGCGCAAGAGGAATTACCGGATGTTCTAAGAAATTTCACAACCAGCAATCACTGCCTGCACTCAGGCTGAACCATCGCGGACTTCGATCACAGGAAATTACGCCACACTAAAAAGAAAAGGGAAGAAGAATTTTGATTTCATAAAATCACTTCTTATACTGTTACATTATCTCTTTGTCAGTTAAATTCATTGACCCCCATTAATGCCTCAATAAATTTAAAACTTTTTTAGAGTGAACAAAGACTTGTGAGGAAAGATAGACTAATTTATACTGTTTGCTTTAATCCAGAATCTCTTTTGAGAGGATGGTTCAGATTCCATAGTAGAGGATGAAGCAGAACGGTGGTGATATGAGTAATGTCATTTAATCCTTTGCACAAGGTTTTCCTGCACTTTAATTAATTAAAGTAGTAGTTACATTTTGTGACATCCAGATCATTTCTACTCATCGCTGGGGCCAGAAATGTGTTTCGTAATAACAAATACAACAATTGTGCAGGTAAGGAGATATTAATGCAATTAAATTTTTCAGAACCGGCAATCCATGTGTCAGAAGAATATGATAATTTTTACGTATAAAAATCCCTTACTTGAGTTTTGCCTTGAGCAATTCTAGACATTGGTCTTTATGATGCTGAGGTAGAGAGGTAAGCTGTCGTAGAATGTTGTTAAGTGTTGTCAAAATGTTTTTGCTATCGCACAGAATTAATCCTTTTATTTTATAGCTGTAACCATAAAAATACTTACAATAGAAATGCCAAAATCTAAGTCATTTTCAGCATATGGAAGTTGTTTACACATAAAGGACCCCAAAAAAAAAAATTATTATTAACCCTTCCCAAGCTAATGACAAATATAAGTGCTAAAACTTATTTTAATATCCTGGGCATATTATTCATGCTCATTACGCATAGCAGAGGGAAGGGACAGTCATAAAAGTCTTCTTGAGAAAAGTCTAAAATAAAAACACTTTTAACTCCACATATGTCAATTTATAAAATCGGACTAGTTTCGGGAGTGTTACTCCCATCTTTGGCTGGTGGTTGACTCACCACTCAATTTTAACTCCACATACTTCAATTGATTAAATTGGACTAGTTTCGGGAGTGTTACTCCCATCCTCAGCTGATGATCGACTCACCAGCCGAGGATGGGAGTAACACTCCCGAAACTAGTCCAATTTTATAAATTGACATATATGGAGTTAAAATGTTTTTATTTTTTACTTTTCTCAAGATTTAGTGTGCTCCACTGTTTATATCACTTTGACTCCACTTGCCTTTTGCTGTGCATAGTGAATACTTACAGCATGAATGAAATGTCCAGGATATTTAGATCAGTTTTTACCTTTATATTCATTATTCCGCTCAGGAAGGATTAATGAATGAATTAGTGGATCGTTAGGGAGATGTTTCATATTTCTACATGCAATAACAATGCAAATACATGATTAAGAAAATTATTAATTTTACAGATTTCTTTTATGTGTATAAGAACACTTGCATTTTATTATTGGACAAACTTAATGTACTTCTTCTGGTACTGCATCCTTAACAGGACTTGTATATACCTGTATGCTTTTATTTGGAAATAATCACTTGTGATTTTTCCATTGCCCTTCCAGGTTGAAATCGTGGAATAACAGTAGAAGACTTTGACAGAAATCCTGAACTGTATCATTCAGTTTGTTCAGTTGCCCTTTGCTTGCAAGGTGGACTCCCTACTGCCATATTTTCAAAATAACTGAAGATACAATCACATTATAATTTAGAAAGTTTACCTGATCTTACTTACTTCAGTATTGTTTAAGAATTTCATCATAGATTACAAAGTATTTTTCATAACCTAAAAAAGAGATTACCACTATCTTAACCCTCTTGCTACCTGGCGCTGATACAATCGACTTCCGTCTCAATGCCTGCTCAATACCAACATTTGTACTGATTCTACTTGCTTAGAATATCAGGGCTTTTTACACAAAACTTAAGTTTTGTTGGGTAACCGACTGCCAGCAAACTTTGGTTAAATAATACCTGTTGTAAAATTAGTGCTAGTAAAAGTTTACAGTCGTTAGATAGCAGGTGAAAATAACTGATAAAGGTTTAACTTACAATCTGCTGGTTTTTCCACTTACAGTGATAAATGCCATTCTGAAATTTGCATTCCACTTACCCTCATTAAAATAAGTATCTATAATACAGAAAACATCTGAAAGACCTAAATTTGCTGGACAACCTTTAATTCTAACTATATACCCTCTATCCAGTATATAATTGTTTTTTTTTTATACTTAAGCAAAATATTGATTGTAATTATTGTTAATCAAATTTTAGTGGTCATAAATCAGGTAAAAAATTATTTTCTTGAGTCAGCACCTGGGAATTTTCCAGGCTTCACTTGATAGAAATTAGTTGGCATTTCTAGTGTATGTACTTTTAACTAAGAGATAGTTATTAATATAGTGTGGTTGGTGGTTTTTTCTTAAAATTTGCAGGGAAATTATGCCAGCAAATATTGTGATTTAATATGTGTTTGCATTAATGCTTAATTGCTGTAAAATAACCATCTCTTAGTACTAGAAGTGTAACCTTTGGCTTATATTTGTTAGATAATTAAGATTATTCTATTTTATTACTATTACTTGCATATATAGGTAAAGTGATTATTAATGGAAATTGCCTGACTGCAATTAGTTTTCACTTTGAACTTGTATAAATATTTAAAATCTATTCTGTCTTAGGTGAGCTTGGAAATTTTAGATATTTATGATGTAGTTTTGATGCTCTGCATTGTGCATTGGTTATAATTCATATTTTCAGATGAGGAAATTTTGACAGTGAGCTCTGTGACATACATCATTACTCCATGTGGCTTAGAGTGAGGTTAGTCTAAGCAGAGCATGTGCCTAGCATGTTGGGTTTGATCTCCCTTCACCTTCTTCTTGTGACTAGTTCCTGCAAGCTTAATATTTACAATCTATTGAAGAAACCACTTCAAAAATCTGATGTGATAAACTCACATAATTATTACTATTATATATGTCATCTTATTCCCTCAAATATAAATTAAAAATTCTAACCTTACTTTCTCAATGGCAATGATTCTGATATGGCATCAGTATTAAAATTCGATATAAACTATAATTTACAATATTTACAGTTGTACAAAGTCCTAGTATGTCTATATACATAGACATCAAGATACAAGATAGTTTTAGCTGTACACAAATTTAAAATTTTGAATATTTACAATTTATATCCATTTGAAAATAATTTACGGTCCTATTCTTTCCATATACTTTTATTAAAAAATAATATAATATAAACAATGACACAATATTTATAATAGTGGATAAAACAATCTTTTACAGCACTGTGTTATATTATATTATTTTTTAATTTACAATTTTAAAAGCTAAAAAGATACCCATACTAGGCATGCACACTTGTAAAGTTTCTTCAATTTTAAGTTCTTTGTAAAAACACAATAAAAATAGTGAAGTCTGGATGGTTTATTAGGCGTATTGAATTTTAATACTAACAATATACCAGAGGCACTGCCAATTAGAAGGTTAGGTTATAATTCTTAATTCATATTTGATGGAATAAAGTGGCATAAGTAATACTCATAATTGTATACACTCCCTCAATGGAAAATGAAATACATAGATACACTCACATAACTTTTTCTACCCTCAATACAGCTTTCTCACTTCTTATTCTGATCTAGAATAAGAAGGGAGTAGGTATTCAGTCGTCTGAGCTTTATGCAGAGTAGTTTGTTTGTCTCATAAGACTCAAAAGCCTTAGTTTGTACAAACAATGACTGCCTTATAAATACCCTTCACAGAATTTTTGGGGGAAAAGGGTTTTGAATAAATGGTATAACTTAGCATAAGCACTTTGTGTAAGAAATTGTTATAGTCCGTTCATAGAAAAATTGCAAAAAATTGAATTTTCTTCCTGTCAAGTGGCAGAATAGTAGAGGAATGTCGTCGCCAATCTTTGTGTCACATCCCTAGAAGACATTGTATAAAACTTTATTTTCATTTGATTTTTCATTCACTAGCTAAGTTCACATATGGACAGGTTTCTGAAAATTGTATTTTTTTTTCAGGGGTCTTCAAAACATGCATTAATAGAGGTGCTAACTATTATGGTTTTCCACTTATTTTACGGAATTACAATCAGAGGGAAATTTATTACAGAAAACTAAAATTATTGTGAAAAAAGGAAATCATGAAACTAAAATGTCAGTGCTTTTCTGTGCATCACCCATGTGAACAAAATCATGTAGTTTTTGGGTTATCATTGGTTTCCTTCCTTCTTTATGGATTTCTTCTTTATGTATATGGTCTTCTGTATGCCTGGAACCAAATTTCCATTTCCATTAATTGTCATTTCATTTTTGGTGTTTCAGCTTCACAGTGACTGTGATTTCGATCATTGTAATTTCAGTTGATTGGTTTGGCATTTTGTTAGTTCTCAAATTGCAACCACTAGCAAAAGCACAACAGTATTATAAAAATATTGAGAATGTTATTTAAAAAATAAATAAATAAAATTTAAAAAAAAAATATATATATATAAACAATAAACCAAAAAATAAACAAATTAATAAAAAATGTAAGAAATAAAAAAATAAAAAAAGGAGTGGTTACGTTTAGTTACTTTACGTGTTAGTGAAAAACCATGTATTCATGTGATTTTTATTTAGCTCCAGGTGGTCGAGATGACTGTACAAGACACATTGATTCTTGAAACATAAATCACTTATAATTAATATATTTTGAAAGGTTGGCACCTCTGCAATAATGATGAAAACTCAACATCAAATTCCAGAGTTAAACATACTTCCTGTACCTATTCTTGGTCGAAACCTGATCATGTGTTCCCAAAAAATGTGAGTTTAAAAGTAACATCATATGATAGCCAAAGGGAATTGAATTGTCAAATTGCTGGCAACTACAGTCATCGTATAGGCTCTGTCTCTTCATTTAACACTGGTGAGGTGTATAAAAGAACTGTTGATATTGTAGTTTGAAATCAACGGTGTAATGCCTGTAATATGGGTAGAGAAAGTGATAATCAGGGCCCGGATTCTGATGACCTAAAATTGTTTGAAAAATGACCTATAAAATGACCCTAAATTTTAAAGAAAAATGACTTAATAATCATAAAAAATGACCTAAAAACTGACATTTTCTTCATAAAAAATTATTATTCTACACACGAAGTTATAGACTAATTTGTACATAACTGTAAAAACTGTAAATAACTGTAAAAACTGTAAAAAACTGTAAATAACTGTAATGTTGTGTATGTTCCTTTCTCATGGAAATTTATACTGGCATTGAAGAACTGGCGAGTCAAAATTCGGCATTTCCTTTTGTAGTCTGCCGGATTATATTGTTTATTGAGGGTAAACAGTAGTTTGCACTCTCAAATCCAAGCAGGTGGCAGACTCTGGTCCCAAGTCAATCTAAGAACAATAGTAATATAATACAAAATTTTGGCGTTTCTTTGATTCTCACTTCCGACTGAGACATGTCAACACTTTAACGCCGAATTTTTCCTTCTTGCATTAAACAAACAACACTTCAAAGTCAGTACCGCTAGCGACGAAAAAAAAGTTAATACACTCAATGTAAATACATGAAAATGACTAAATAAGGAAGAAAATGACAAAATAATGACCTAAAATTGAAATAAATGACCTAAAAATTTAAAATGGCATAAAATGACAAAAAATGACCTAATAAAAATGCATTTCTATAATCTAGAGGCCATGATTAGGATTTATCTACAAGTTGGCAATGTCTATGCAGCATCAATAAAAAGATGACATGTCATTAGAATCCGGGCCCTGGTGATAATATACAAGCTGTAACGGGACCACACCGAAAAACTTAGAGAAATAGTAGGTGTTACGAAAGATAAATTTCTATTTAGTAGCATGTGGTAGTTCATACTCCCGTAAGAATCTATGCATCAGTCAAGTCATATATCAGTTTTTTGGGGGGTGAGGGGATGGAGAAATAGAATTTAATTTTCCATGTGTATAAAGGGTATTGACAATTTAGTACACAAAAAGATTGCACAATTGAAATTTTACAATTCAACTTTTATTTTGCTTGCATATTCTGATGGTTTATTAATAAAAACATTTCTTTTATAATTGAAGTTTACGATTGAACTTTTTTTTTAGGCATGATGTGACGATTTACAGAAGATATTTAAATTGCATGCTTTATATATGTATTTTGGAGTTATTGACACCATTGCATCATTGACCATCCAGCTCTGTTGAAAAACATGTATAGTTGAGCTGGATTTGTTGAAAAACATTAAATTGTCAGAACATGCAAAGAGAAGAAAAATGTAATTGAAAATTTCTGTTGTACAAAAAGAATTGGACTAAGTTGTTCTTACATGCTTGGAAATTAAGTTTCATCTTCAACCCCCCCCCCCCCCCCAAATAGATTAAGGTCTGGTTAGTAGCTCTTTTTTAAGAATGTGGCAGCCAACTACCTTAACGAAAAATGATCCTTTCAGTATGACATATAAATCCCCAAAGTTTTTTGGTGAAGAACTGTTACACTCTGCATAAACAGGAGTCTAGCGGGTGTTACAGGATAAAATTTATGTAACATATGATGGAGATTATAAGAAAGTGGTTTCTTTAAGAGATTACATTTTAGATATTGTTTCTATTTTGTTAGTATTGGTAGTTAACACACAAATTGTATTATAATGTTGCATTAAACTGCACTGATCACAAGGAGATTGCTTGACAGAGAACGACAAATTCATCTATGCAAAAAGAAGAAATTAATTTGTGCGGTTTGAACTCTGTACTGTTTACAGAAGTGGAGCATTTTTTATTCTTCAGGCAATACTGACTTACAAACAAAGCTCATTATATTTATGTTCGCATGTCATTTGGCAGTTTCCAAGTATGAACACTTTACCAGGACTAATATTGGTTGGAAACATTTCGAATTCACATAGTTGGCACGAACTGGGTGATGACCGAGGGTACTTTTATTCAGCGTGGATGTTTCTTGAAGAATCTGCACTCTTTTTCTATCCAATTTGCATGAAAAACTTCTACAAAAAATCATTTGAAAATGCTTTTTGCAGTACTTATTAAAAGCTTATCTTTGGTGCAAATTCTGAAATTAGTCCTCATTGCATTTTTCTGTTATGTTCTTAGGAAGCGACAGGACTAAGAGACTATCTCTGTCTCTTACACTTTGAAATTCTTTTATATATTTTCTCCCTGTTGTAATCTTCCATTCTTTCTTACCAACAGTGTTTATTTTTTGCTGTTTACTTTCATTCAGTTTGATACCAAGCAGATTAGACATCTACCTGTGCATACCTGAAATCTGCATATTGATGTGAAGCTTATACTTGAAATTCAGAAATTTACTTGTCACTTTAACAGTGCATTTGTGTTCAAGTTTGAGTCATCATTGGAATAAAATACAGCTTTATTCTCATTATTTTCTTTTTAGGATAGGGTGTTCTAAAATAATAAATTATTGATTACATATTCCGTTCTTTTATAGCAGTAATGGATTCTTGCTTTGTATGTCAGTTTTTTGTTTATTACAGGGAAGTGTCATTGAATGTTGGTGCATGTATTATGTTGTGAATTGTTTCAGTAATGTCCATAGTGATTAGTAATAACATAGCATTGGAAACTAACCTAGGGTGAAAGGATTATTTACTTTTTGGGGTTTTAATATATTTAATATACAGTGGAACCTCATTATCCGAATTAATGGGAGCTGACCTCAGTTTTAATTCCGGAAAATTCGGATTATCCGGAAAATTTAGTAAATACTCTTGATATACCAAATGCAATAGAGTATTGCATTTGGTTGCTCTCTGGAAGGTTATGGAAAGAGCTAGCGGTGATTTGCACATTATAGTGGAGCATTGCTAACAAGTTGAAGGTAGCATAACATTGCATTTACATGCAGGTTTAGTTCCTTATGTCAAAAGGAGATACTGATTTTGTTTTACTAATTGGTATTGTATTTGTTCTCATTAATCAATTCAAATGTTTATTGAATAAACATTAGCGTTGTTTCTGATTTGTAATTGTTATTTTTCTTTCGTTTTTTAATAAAAATGTGTTTGGATTATCCAAAATTTCAGATTATTGGGGTTCGGATTACCAAGTTTCCACTGTATTACGATTTCGTAACTTGACTTAGTTATGTAGAACATCTGCTTGGAGAATATTGCATAAAACAGAATTCTTGAATTCAAATGCATGAACTTGACTAATAACTTATTGCTGGATTACTAGCTATGATTTAAATGTTCACTGTTAGTTCAGTATTTACAAGAGATTTGGGTTATTAAAGTAAAAAATAAAATGATCCCTTAGACTTGCCACCAGAAGGATTGAGCCATTTAAAGAAACTGATTGCTGTAATTGTGGATTGAGCCCTCAATCTTTCAGTTTGTAGGACATACTTCAACCAACTGTGCTTTGATACACTCTTGTTCACATTAATTTATCTAAATTCTTTGGTCCAAAAAGCAATGGCTGTTTCTCTTTATATTCTATTGTTTTGGAGTCTTAAGTGAATTGTTCAAAACTGGAGTGATTGCTGTGCAGCATTCCAACTGAAGATGTAGCAATATGTCTCTACTGGTATTTGCTTGAAAAGATACTAAAATAATTTTACAAGAACTCTAACATCTCCTTTGCCTTATTTAAAAATAGTTTTTTTTTTAATTAATTAATTTCTATTCACATTTAAATGTATGCTGTTCATTGCATTAATTTTTGTTTTGGATTCATTTTTAAGCATATATAAACTGTTGTAAGTTATTTACCATATTTATTTTGCTGAAGGTTATTTAATGACTATTTAGGTCATGTGTCTTTCTTTTGATTTGGACCAATAACATGTAAGAATGAGTCTGAAATCAACCAACCATAAACCTGATTCACTCAATATTTATTGAATTTTGTTTATCACATCTTGCAAAAGTGATAAAGACACATCCTCTTTTCTTTATATTCTAATTAGATTGGAGACTCTATAGGCAGTGACTATGCATGTTGCCATTCACTCGTTACGTTAAGATTTGTTCTGCAACAGTGAATATTACAGTTAACATCTGGTCAGGAATCAACACTATAATATTTTACAGGAAGCTTATTCCATAGTTCAGCAACATTGGCATTTAATAATTGTAATCACCTTCTGTAAACATTACAAAAACACACAACCTCAATAGCATGAATGTATGCTGCAGGGAAGGAAAATGCCTTGGAGAGGTGGGAGATGAATTTAGAGAGAGAAGCTAATCGTTCCCATCCAAATCGTCCAGCTGAGCATTTGCATCTATTGATACTTGCATAATATTAATTTAAAGAAACAGTACTTACCAATCTGCATCATGGGAACTATAACAATAACATAAGTAATTATTTTTATGTAAGATATCTCCAGTATTTAATTTCAGCGAACAATAGGCTACTTGAATAAATGGATGTGCATTAACTGATTGTGTTTTGTTCACAGAAAACACCCACTTACATTATATATCATGACTGCCTTTTGATAGTGCCGTGAAAATCCAGAATGCTAGATCTATTCAAATAATTAAATTTAAATACATTTTATTAATTATAAATTACATATTATTCATTAAATAGTCAATATAATTACGACTTGTGACTTGGAACTCCCCTATCGGTGATTTTCAAGTCACTTTCTTGAAGTAAAGAAAGATTATTTAATATGTTATTTTACTAAATCATTATAAATGCCACTATTGAACAGAGTTGTGACTTTCAAACTTTGAAAATGGAGGATGTGTACTGGTATATATAAACCACAACATGGTCTAAGTTGCGAGAACCTATTAAGATTACTTTGCATCTCCCCTCACTTATGCATTTTTTAATACATTTTTATCTTTACCATCATTGTAGATTGCTTCAGACAAAACAGTATAGATTATAAAACATTCACTTAAGACATCATACAGATTAAATTTTCCAAGAACTGATGTATGTGAATGTCATTTTTTTTTTCTGTCGTTTACTTTCAGTGTCCACAAGTTATTTGATGCTCAGAAATTTATTGAATGTACATGGCTAAGAATTTATTGCAGATTTGGGGGCTTTGTTTTTTCCAGGTTCAGGTAGACATGTGGTGTCTATTTTGATCTTTTAAACATGCTTAATGTAGCCAATTGCATTACCCCACCCCACCCAGGAACAGCATTTAACTACTTTCTTTTCTATTATTTAGCAACATAATTCCCCCTCCCCCATACTTTCACATGGAACTAAAAATAAAGTTGTTTACTTTAAAGTAAATATTTCTCAGGTCATACAATCATAGCAAGTTCCTTCTTTGGTGTGCATGCCTATTAAGATTTTCTTCAAATTGAAAATATATAAGCATGTATTGGTACTTTGTGCATGTAGCAGCATTGGGTATTATAGATGCTTACCTATAAGTTATCACTTCCAGTTTGTGCCAAGAATTTTAATAATTTTTTTTTAATTTTTTCTAGTAGCAGTAATTTTCTTTGTTGGCCATATGTGTTCAGAAAATCTTTTTATTATTATTTTGTTTTATTTTTTAAACAAATTTTGATAAAATCAATTAAAAGTTGATACAAAGTACTCTATGTGGACGTTTGCAGCTTGTGGATTGATATTCTGTTTGGAGATAAGTCATGGCAGGGGAACTAATAACTTTAATTTCACAGCTATTGGAGCTTGCAGCGTGACTGATTTTCTTCTTTAAGAAATAATCAAATAATGAAAGAACTTCAGAATTTCTCATTCTTTCATTATAAAGTATGTTTGTTTATGTTTCTCATACAACTTTTTCTTCCTTTCTTTTTTTTCTCATCTCTTCCCCCTATATGAAATCAAAACCTGTATAATCCTTGTATACTTTTCCTGTTGACCTCATTACGAATCTTCCTGTGCTTGAAGCAGGTGACAAGAGGCCGGGGGAGCAGGAGATAAACGCCAAGAGGCTTAAAGGAGGTCCAGGTAAGAAATAAATTACAATTAAACCATGATTTCATAAGTTGTCATGTAAATTGATATGCTTTGATACAATTGCAGCTAAATTATTGTATGCTCAACATGGTTGCAATTTTACTTTAACTCTAATTTTTTTAATTTTGCTGTTAAAAATTATAATTCGCATAGGCCTATGTAAAGTCTATTTTGTAGTGTCACAATTTGGAAGTTCAGATTATCATCATCATCATCTAGATCTTGGAGAATTTTCAGCCATCAGCCAAGTCTGTCTGGAACACAAGCTTCCCCCCCCCCCCCCCCCCCGTCTTTCCACCATTCTTTTTCCAAGTTACATCAAGATATTTCCTTTCCCACTCTGGTAAATTTCACTTCCCCCGTATATGCTAACTCCTGCAGTTAGTTCTTTATTTATTCCTTTCACCTGCAAGACTTCATTTTGAAGACACACTTGTATGCTTTTTAATATCCAGAGATACCGTCTTTTGACCTTTTCCATATGCTTAGTGCCTCTGTTGTAGCTCTTATCTAAGTTCATATAATTTATAAAATTGGCAGATGTATCTTAATATTTTTTATTAGGAAAGAAGGTAAAACTTCTGATAATTTCAGAATAAGTCTATTTTAGTTAATACTTGTTATTATTGTTACTATTATTTATATTTATGTAGTTTTGTTAAATTGATAAATAGCTTACACATGTATTTTTTGTTATTTGCTCAAACATTTTATAAGTTTTGTAAAAATTCTTACATCATATACTAAACCACATTTGCTTACTTGATCATTAATTTTCCAAAAATAACTTCTTTACTTCTTACTGTACAAACATTCACACTTGCAAACGTTGGCCATACAGTGCCGCAGACACCCCTTTACAGACTCTCAGTTAAACTTTATAAAATAAACATAGTCAATTATAACACACAAAGAGAAGTAACACAGTCGAGTCCTATCACCGAAAGTCCAGATTAAACGGAATTTGCTTAAAATGCACATACTGTACTGTATACAAGATTTAGATGGATAAAGCTATAAAAATCTATGTTTTTATAACTTATTATCCTACAACTTAATTTTAGTTTTAATACCACTGTATATGTAAACCTAAGATTTTAACCTACAAACTAGTGTAGTATTAACAGATCAAAACATCTTTGTTAATAAAATTCAGACTTTCTTGATTGATTGATTGATTGATTTATTTATTTATTATTCTGTCTGGATTAACCAGATATCCGGACAAGCAGGGCCTGGATTAGCGAGACACTACTGTATGAGAAAAAGAATTCCTAAAGTCATTGAAACCTCAAAAACCCATCTGGTCTGAGCTTTTTAAAATTTCAATTTTTTAAGCCCCCTCTTATAAGTATAGTTGATCATCTCAGTACAGTACTATATGTTTTTTGTTATTTTCTAGGTTTTGGGTTGGAAGAGGGTGAAGGACGAGACAGAGAAAGGGAGAGGGAAGAAGCTGAAAGTAACAATCCTGCCTCGGGGGGAAGAAGCGAGAATCATCGGGGAGGAAATGGAGATTTTACACACAGGCCAGCCAACCGGGATCGACCTTCCTTTAATCATTACTCGTCAAAACCACAACTTTATAATGCAAATCTTCCATTCCATATGCATGGTATAAACATGTATCCTCCACCGCCACCACCACCTCCTCCAAACTCTCAGCAGCAAGCTCAACAACAGGGCTTGCTTCAGCCTCCTCCACCACCTCCACCGCCACCTCAGCATCATCCACATCAACATCAGTATCCATATTACCCTCAAGGTCAATATCAATATAATCCATACTGGATGATGCCACAGTAAGGGCAGTTTAGATTTTGCTTTTCTTGTATTGGTCTGAAAATAATTTATCATGCAAAAGTAAAAGATCTCGCTCTCTTTAATTCTCTGTGAAACTGTGCAGAATTTCATGCTATATATAGCTTGACTTGTAGCAAGTTTAACTAAATAACATTAAACCAACTAAAAATGTCGAGAACCATCTATAACTTGTCCCATGATACATTAAGTGATATTTTAGGAATAGACCCCATAATGTTCTCCAAAGGTAAATTTCAGTATTATGATATTATGTAATACTTAAAAAAGAATATATTAGACGTGCTAATTGTACTAATTCAGTGATTATTTAAATATATTAATCACAAGACAGTTTATTTTAAATTATTCTGGTAAAATTATCAGGCACATATAAACCGACTGGTAGTCATAGCCTCCATTTGTTCTCATCATTGTCCAAGTTATTTCAACACTTATATGCTAACAAAAACATTGTTGAATTTTCAGTTGCAGAGTTTTGAGCGAATCTTTTGCTAGTGTTATGAATTGTAAAGATTTTAGGTGGACACACTTTCAAGATAGCACTTTACAAGACTTCAGAGTATTAAGATGAAATTTCTCTCTGTGATAATAGTAATATGATAAGATTGCAAGTATTTATTCAATGATATTCTGTATAGTTCTTGTTAAATTTCATTATTATATGTAGCATATATAATTATCGATTAGAAATGTAATGAATCTGCGTTACTTATTAATTATTATGCATAGACTTACACAAGTTTTTAAGTAAAACTTGACTATTATAGTGCACAGACTGAAATGACGCTTCGCTAATAACAAGGAAAACTAGCTATATTCCAAATGTCTGTAGTACATCACATGTAGTGGTGGAAGTTCTTGAATTAAAAGTAGGAATCCGATATTTTTTTTTAAAGGTTTTGAGATATCAAGAATCATATAAAAAGTATTTGAATGATTTTATTCTAGGAGAAGCTTCAAGTGAGCATGACTTCTTGAGTAATCTTGCATTCATATCACTACGCTTAACTTTGTTAATGCAGTTATAAGATTTACAGGCTTACAATAAGAATGCACAACTCCATGTGCAGGACGCAGTATAGTGTTGCTAGACCAGGGTTATTGCCAGTGTTTAACAGACCATTGGACGGCAGACGAGACAGCGTTGGTATCTTATATGTGGTTCACTGCATGGGTGAGCCGCAGTCTTTGCCTGAACCAATAGCTTTAGTTCATGTAACATGATGAAGTTTCCGAGCTGAACATCCAAATGACTATTTGAGTTATCAATAGTCAGTCTTAGTAGTTCTCAGATCGACTTTTACTTTCATCCGAGAACTTTTTCATTTGAATGATCATTTGATTCTTTATATTACTCAAGAATAGATTATTCAAATCTTAAAATCATTTGATTCTGCCCATCACTGTGATATCTTGTGGATGGGGATTTCAAAGTTCATTAAGTTCATTTGATCTCGTGTCCTTCATCCCAGAAGCAAGCTGCGCCACTGATTTGTCTGAATTTGATGTTTCTAAGGTTCTTTGCTTCTAACATATAGGGTACTTTTTATTTTGCTTATGGGCAGTATTTCAAGTTTCATTCATGGGAATTTAATTAGCAAATTCCATATTTCAGGTGACATTCAGTGAAGCATAATAGGCAGAGTAAGCTCAGCTATCCCAGAAAAATGTTGAAGACTTGTAAGAGAAAAATCCTTGAGATAAAACAGAGTAAACTTGAAACTTTCTAGTAACGAGACTTTACAATATTTATGCAAGCATACCAGGTGAAAATCCAAGTCAGCTAGAAAATCACTTAGTCCTTAGCAATAGGATCTATGCAGTAGCTGCAGAGGTACTCTGCACACATGTCCTCCAGTGGTGCGTAGTCCA
This sequence comes from Ectobius pallidus, assembly GCA_964059195.1. NCBI lineage: Eukaryota > Metazoa > Arthropoda > Insecta > Blattodea > Ectobiidae > Ectobius > Ectobius pallidus. The sequence goes on from CAXKWD010000010.1 coordinate 105,070,968, forward strand.
CTGCAGCTGGTGTGAAGCATTTAATTCCCAGCATTAACATTTGATATAAAAATACCTAGCCTTTTATAAACTCTGATCACTCAGCTTACCCAATTATCATCACCCTTCGCCACTGTAAAAATTTAGCATTATATTAGATCAAAACATACACATTTGTGCATAAACTAAACTAAACTCCATGGTGCTACATCCCTGGAACTAGACCTACCATTGAACCTCTGCATCATCTACCTTAAGCACATGGCAGGATTGGAGGACATGTGGTTAGCATGCTGACACCCACAACTGTTAATGATGGTTTCTGTGATCAGAGCTGTTACTTCTCAATCAGGTAGCTCCTCAGTTTGTATCACCAGGCTGAATGCACCCTGTTCTAGACCTCACTACTTCAGAAAATCTGAGGAGGTACCAGAGATCAAACAGGGCCCACAGATCTGTAGCCAGCAACGCTAATCACAAGACCACACTGGCGATCACCCTTGTGCATAGCAAGAAATAATTATATGGAGATGTTGTTGATACAACTTTTTGAACCAAAAACTTGGACCTGGTTCTGCAGCTAAAAAAATGCATATAATTTAATGCGTTTGATAATGAGCCTGTAGACTTCAGGTTTCAGTTCTTCCAAAAATTGCCAAGTAACAAGTTCTGTCCCCAGATGACACTCTAAAGCACGTTTCAAATTCTAGGAAGCAGAAGAAAATTTCTCTATAGATACAGCTCGTTGTGGGTGCAAAAATGGGTTAATTAAATATTGAATACAGAAGACAATGTAGAATACTTAAAGAGTGAAATTGTTAAAGTGGGGATGTTACTGATTACAGCCTATAAGAACTAATTCCTTTTAGTAAACCAATACTTCCTCTTGTGCAACCATAATGAATTTGTTTTAAAACTAAATGTATTTAATACATATGCCAGATCTGTACAATCTTGCCAATGTTAGTCTAGCAATGTGAAAGACATCTTGCCGTTAGAACTAAATTAATATGTATTTCTTGAAAGGAGTCAAGTTGTAATTATGGTGCCTTCACTTGTCAATGTTATTACAGCTTATTTTCTCGTACATGATCTTTTATAGTGCTCTCTTAAAAACTGTATTTTCTTAAGTCCCTTTTACAATTTGTAATAGCTGCTGTGTATTGAACAAGATGTTCTAATATCCACAACTGGAAGAAAGTTATACAGTGAAGTTATTGTCATGAAAAATAATAATGTGAACTTTAGTGACCTGAACATTTTTCAAGGGTCTTATTCTTTATTCCATCTGATGGTTGACCCACACCAGCATCTCTCGTGGACATTTAATGTCATTTCGATGAGATCATCATGTTCCTTGATCTTGACAACTTAGAAGAAACAAGATATTGTAAATTTTATTTAATCTCACCATATCTTTTAATTTAACTTATCTATAACTCAATAGATATGGTGACTATACTATTTGTAATATTTATAGGTAGGTATATATTAAAAGCCACTTACTGATGATAGGGCATCAAGTTGTCTACAATAAGCTAGGATTAGTGTGGACACAAGAACTTAAATGCTAATTGAATTTCCAAAAATAATGATAATGAAGCGATGCTGAGGATTTTAATGCATAAACAATTGAGAGTTAGTACAGTAATATGTCATGGTAGTTATGAACTACTGAAATCCACAAATCTTCCTGCATTCTTATATCTTTATACATTTTATATACCCAGGTAATCCAACTAACTCGACTTAATATGGATTAAAAGATGACTAGGTAGCAGAATTATTGACTTTGTGACTAAATTACGGTCAACTTCACCTTATATTTATGTGACTGTCTTAAGATTCAATATCATAGAGGATTACTTCAGAAGTCAAATCTTAAGGATATTCTAATTTGTCCCAGGCTGGAATAAAACAAGAACTCTTGAGAGAATTATTTGTATAGGACACTTATCTGTGTAACCATGGCAGTATATAAATTAATCTCAAAGGAGCTTTTTATAAATTTTAGTCTAAAAATCATATCTGGATAGGAATTTTCTTATTAATTAGGTTACTTGATATTTATTAAATATGTCAATTATTCAGCAGAATTTTTGTTATATTTGGAGATTAATTAAATCAACCATTTCCCTGAGATGTCAGCGACTGAAAGCTTGAATGTTTTATATCCCTTTACTCAGCTTATAGCCTGCAAAACCATTATTAATAAATTATGTTTGTCACTTTAGTGCTGGTAGTAGAACAATAACTACATAACTCTGTAAATCTTCCATTTCATAGTAGTGATCAAACATTAAAAAATAGTTATTCCTGACTTTTCCTCTTCTCTTTTTAATTTTTGTTTACAATCCATTTTATGTGTTCCACCTATAAGAGTATTGTTAGTTTTAAAAGTCCCTTTACGTAATGCAGTTTCTGCAAGTAATTCTTGTCCATTAAATAGATTATTTTTTAAAAGTAAGTGTGAAAAACTCTACGTTGGAGTTTTTTAACTGCCAGTTAATTCAGAAATTTTCATTTGCAGATTTGAATATTTAAAACAGTTCTTTCTATAAATAGGTAGTTATTGAGAATTTCAAATGCATATCTCTAGTTAGAAGTATGAAAAGTCATTATTGTTGACAGCAACATATTTTCAGGCCAATACAATATATTGTGAATAAAACTAAATATCTGGTAGGGCCATAGAGAGAAATATTTATATCAGAAAATTGCCCATACAAAAATATAGAAAGCAAGTCGATAGGGTAAAATGGCCAACCAGAGCATGACTGCATTTATGTTAGCTTTTTCCATTATTTGAGTCCTTCTAGGTATCATCTTTGTGGCATTGCTCAATATATTAAACTTCTAATTTTTGTTAGACCATTTGACAAAACTTTAGTCACATAATCTGTAATGTACGTATGGAATATTTATGTGAAATTGTTAACTTGTTTTTTAATATTAAGATTTCTGTGTCGTGTTCTGTCAAGTGAAAACTGAAAGGTGCAAGAACTTATTACAGTGAAGTTTCTTTAGGAAGTTTGCATGAATTACATAATATGAGGGACTTGTTTTGCTTGAAAGTGAAGTGACAATTGTGTGATTTTGAGCTAAAGACAATGGACAATGTGTGTATCTGAACGAATATTTTACGTTTATTTTTCTTGTGTAGTGTGAAACACAAAGTACATCTGAATCTGAATGCCAAAATATATTTTAAGTGAAGCATATTGAGGAAAAAGTGTTTGATTTATGGGAAACTGACAGAAAGTTCAATATTTTAAAAATTGCATTTTTTATCATTTGTATTTTATTCCTGGTTTGTGAAATGTTTGCCAGATTATTTGACGGGGAACACCTGCATGGTCTGGAATGGAGTAACATGTCGAGAGTTACACCCGTTACACTACTCTCACCAGTTACAGGTACAGTCGATAAAATAAAAAAGTTGGTCGTTATTTGGTAAAGTACCACGAGCGAGCATATGTGCATGTACGGGGAGACTTAAGGTTAGGTTCACCCCTGCCTCTTGTCTATCCATGTATTTTCTTGATTATTTAGTCAGCTTTGTTCCAAAATGAACATATATAGAAGGCTGTGGCTACATGCCTCACACCGCCATATTCTTGCGTGCAAGTTCTTATAATATTAATAATTGAATAAATTCGTGAGGAATATATTTATTCAAGGAGCATTTTTTAAAGATTTTATTTTATAATACCGGTACTTGTGCAAAATCAATAACTTTTGCTTAAACGTATTTTCAAGCTTGGATATTACAATCTCATCAGAATTATGTAGGCTATTCTCATCAGTTCGCAATAGCGTACTGGTCAAGACATCGGAATTGAATGTGTGGGACCAAGGTTCGATTCTTAGTGGGATCTTGTATATTTTTTTATTTTTGTTTATTTTTTCAAACACGGCAGTGACTGGAATAAAATAATATTTACTTGTAATGAATTATCATTGTTGGTGTCGAATTTTGGAAAGCAAGGAAGAAAGTATGATTTTTCAACAAATACAAATCTGTGGCATAAAATAATAAGAAACGTACTAAAAATAAAGGTAATGTAATGAAACGTAATAACAAACTTAAAAAAGAATACGTGGGGAGAAAAAAAAAAGAGCCACACGCTCAGTAGGAAGTCCATCCACCATCCATTACTATAACTTCCCTCACTCTGTTGGGCATTGACTCTACAAGGTTTAGAAAATAATTATCCTTGTCTGACACAGTATCCCAAGCAGTCTGAATTAGTTCCCACAGTTCTGCTTCAGAAGCTGGAGGTGGGTTTGGCCAGTTCCTTCTCATATGTTTCATTACTTCTGCCCACACATTCTGAATAGGATTTAAATCTGGGGAACGCGCTGGAAAGTCTGTCATCTTGATATGTGGTCTTTCAATGAACCAGGTTTGAACCGATTGAGCAGTGTGGATTGGATTGTTATCCTGTAGGAACTGAAGGTTTCCATCAGGAAAACGAAGCCTGCCATAAACAAGCATATACCTCTCTAGAAACCGACAGTATTTCCACTGGTTAAACCGCCCATTAATTCGGTGGAGTGTGCCAGTCCCTTCCTAAGACATCCAGCCCCAACATGTCACACTTACCCTGCCACTCCTTGCACGAGTTGCAGTGTATTTGGGATCATACCGGGTACCAAATGGTCGATACACTGGAACTGGCCCTGAAGATGCACTCCAAAAACTAACTTCATCTGAAAATATCACTCTACTCCAGTCGGTCAGTTTTTCCAACTGCAAATACGAGGCGCGCATCCTTGTGTTCTTCCTTCAGTACTTCTCCAGAGAGTGCTCGCCTAGAACGTAAACCAGTGGATCTTACCCAGTTCCTAATGGTTTGAAGATGGCCAGGGAATTGAGCAGTAGCCTTCATGGATGTAGCAGTATGAAATGGATTACATTCAACTTCTGTGACCAATCTAGCATCTTGCTCCAGCGTTGAAATACGCAGCCAGCCGTATTCACATTTCCTATGAAAACTTCTGGTCGCATTATAGTGACGTACCCACCTCTGAGCTGCTCTTTCAGAAATATGGAACCTTCTCACTGCTTGAGATGCCGAAAAATGCAGTCAGTTACAGCCCTAACTACACTTTGTCTCAAGCTAGCATTTGTATATGGCACCATGACACAATGCAAAATGAATTATGACAGTACATTCAGTTGAATATCGTGTGTGGCGCTTTCCACGTTGTTCATTTTCCCTGTCGTCGCATGGCCTTGTATGTTCCAAGAATGGCCTATATTTTATGTCTTTTATAGGAAACTTGTGAACTAAAGCGTTAAAACTTAATTTTAACTGCATCTAAATAAAATTATATCAGATATATCTATATAAGGTTCCCCTGATTGACATGGTCTGGTTATTTACGAGTTTATGAATCATGTGGGTTTCTGTGTTGTGGCGGCCACAGCTTTAACTCCCGAGCGATTGGGTGAAATATCTACGCAAATAAAGCCGCTAACGGTGTAGTGATTCAGGTTCTCACAGTTGCAGTTAAAATTACAATGAAAATAACCACGTATCTCATCACAAGAGATGTTGGAAATGTCCTCTTGCATCCACACAACACAGTCACCTTTTTAGGAAATTTTCTTTCATGCGCACAAGTTCAGCTTCCGAGATAGAGTTAATTTCTCTTGTGATATTGTCTTTAAGTTCTTCTAATAGTATGTGCTACTATTTATGGGGGTACTTGAAAAATAAAATGTATAGGAAAAATCCTCATACATTGGAATTGTTCTATTTAAGATATTTTGTTAATATCGTTTATGTAATTGCTTATTTAGGCCTACAACATAAGACATCCAAAAGTAGTACAATGATAAGTGAGGCCTGATATTTAATACCTAAATTTTCACTGAAACCTGTCCTTAAATAATACAGTAATACGAATGGACAGCACTAGGAGTTGGGAAGACTGCACCCTCACTACTGGTATACGAGATGATGAGAGAAACCTACTTCATAGAAGACATTAAGATCCAGCACCACCTACCGTCAACAAGGCCATATCAAGAGCTCTTGATGGAACGAAATAGGAAAAGAGAGGAAATACAACCGGACTTCTACAGCTCTCCTGCCATGGTGGAGAAGGCATGGACCAAAGAGTGCCAAGAACAGAGGCATGTAATAACCAGACTATCAGTTCACGGATTCCACCATAAGCTGTGTGTCAACAAGAGGTTCCATACACCAAACTTGGAGTGTGTGTGCACATTGTGCGGTGAAAGTTGTGACACGTACCACATACTCAAGTGTGCAAAAAGGACGAAGTCTATCACTGAATACAGTAAAGAACCAATCTAATGCTCAATTGAGCGCACCTTCCTCTTATTATTATTATTATTAATACGAATGGACAGCACTGTACAGGTTTTTGACCGAGCCCAAAATAATGTGAGAAGTCTTGTCCAAGTAGTGTAACCAGGAGCAGTGACGTGGCTTGAGTTTGGTTCGGGAGGGACCGCCCAATTTTATTTCTTGTAAAATTAAACCTTCAAATTTCATTTTAACATCTTTTTTCGGTTACAAACAAAATAGCCTTTTTTAAAACACATTCTGTACCACACTTTTTACTGTTGCAAAATATTTTGAAAGGATATTAAATTAAATTGAAAGCTTAATTTTACAACTGTTATTTTATTTTGGGGGTTCCTTGAGATTTAACTGGGCACAAGTAGGCCTAGCTGCTTGCTGTTTTGTTGGGAGAGAGAGAAAAAGGGTTTCCCTCAACAAAAGACCCTTTAAATGGTTAGCAACTTTTGTTAGCTATCAATCATTTGCACAACCGATTAGCTGTCATTACTGTGGTTGAAAGTATTCTCAGTAAGGAACATTAATGTTGCAGGCTGATATAGGACCGTTCTTCTCATCTATAGAGGTTTGACCAATACACTTTATTTTACAAGTTCCTTCATAAATAATAGTCATATACTGTTAAAAGACACTATCACGAGAGAAATTAACTCTATCTCAGAAGCTGAACTTATGCGCATGAAAGAAAATTTCCTAAAAAGGTGCCAGTGTTGTGTGGATGTAAGAGGACATTTCCAACATCTCTTGTGATGAGCTACGTGGTTATTTTCATTTTAATTTTAACTGTAATTGTGAGAACCTGTTTCATTACACACCGTTAGCTGCTTTATTTATTTCACCCGATCGCTCGGGAGTTAGAGCTGTGGCCTCCGTGATGCAGAAACCTGCATGATTGGCCAACTCGTAGTGAAACACACTGTAGGTTTCTCTTCTTTGTAAAGAAGCTGTGCCATTTTTAGGTCAAATGTTTGAGAGTTAAAATCCATGTGGTCTATTGGCTCCATTTCTATCAATTGGCTTTCCACCATCTGTTTGGTCTGGTGATCAAATATTAGTACACAAGCTGCTGTAAGTAATTTAAACGAAAATGCTTAATAGTTTTGGAACCACTTGAAAAAAGGACTACAAATCCCAAAATTCATACTACGCTTTAAAAAAGTAATGGAGAAGAAATAAAGTTCAAAATAATTGTTTAAAAATTAGGGTGCACAAAATAGATGGGGGCACAAATAGCACAAGTAAATACGGTATTTAAAGGTGAAGAAAATAGTAAATGTGATACAATAATTTATTCCACACACAGTTACAATATATAATATGAAATAATTTACTGTAATGTAAATACATAATAATTCTTGTCGGTATTATACATTCAATATTATATTAAGATACCATTAGTATGTAATATGTATTTGATACATTTGTATTTGATACATTTATATTTGACCTGAAAATTCCACTAAATAGTATTTTTACACAAAAAGTATGGTGGAACTTACACAGTGAAGCACAGTCACTCAAATTATTTCACAAAGTATTTTTACTGTTTTGTACAGAGGCGGATCCAGAGAGACATTTTGGGGGGGGAACCAAAGTAGAGAGGGAAGTTTTTACTCATAAAAATGTATTATTCCCAGTACACATTTGAACATTTCAGCATTTTATTGCAAATGTATTTCAAAATAATGAATGTCGTTGCTTTAATTTAAGTATTTGGGTTATGTTGTCTTCACAAAATTTATTAGAAGGCTTAATGTTCGCCCCTGGTTTTGTAGGACAATAACATTAAAAAGACTGCGCTATTGCAAACCATATGTTAATGCAATAGTAACATTTTAGCAGAATGACAAGGCATTTGACAAAAAGTGAAAATCAATAGTACACTTATTATCAACAGGACCAAGCCATTTTTCAAATTAAGTACACATTATATTCTTTGAGAATTCAGATTTCATCTGGGAACTTTCCATTGAAACATTTCAAGGAAAACAGTACATTCTTCTTCTTCTACAATGGTACCACAGCCCAAATCGGGCCTTGATCTCAAGCAGTACATTAGACACACAAAAATATTTAATAATTTAAAATAAGAAGGGTGTCTTAAGAAATTATTTAAATCTTCATTAAAAAATTTAAGCCGAACCATAAATTTCATCATCCTTGCCAAATCTAGAAACTGGGAGTACAGGAACAAAACAAAGATTTTCTTGGCAGTTTTTGTATCCTACCGAACAGTCTTCCTTTCTGATTCAAAACTATTCAATTTTCTTTGGGATCTTAAGGGGGGAGAGATGGATATTTAGCTATTTTAGATGAAAAATATTTTGCCTCTTTATATTAAAAATGTACCCTTTATGTCTGGCAAAATTTCAGAACTCCAAGGCCCTTGAAAGGGTTTATGAAAACAGTTTTTTAGGTCTAAATTAATTTATGGATATGGAAACATGGTACAGTATTTGCTTATTCTCTAATTTTTAACATTTTCTCTCAATTTCAGTTATATTAAAACATGAAAGTTTATTTGTATATAAAGTAGGCTAATGCTATCAACTGCTTAGTTGTCTTACAAAAGCAAATAATTATTCTTGTAGAAACGTATTCTTTATGGCAAAGGAAAATAAAGGAAATGAAAAATATTTTTCTATTTTCCATTTAATTTACCCATAAGGTGATGCATAAATGAATACACAGCATTTGGTATTATTTAGTTATAAACACGTCAAGCTATTAAAGCCATACTGGTACAGTTTCTTAGGAATACCTGTTACTCACATGCCAGATTATTTTATGAGAAAATTACTTCATAAAAAACTTCATTCCTCCAACCACCCACTTTGGCACAAAATGGCTTCTTTTAATAATGTTACCTTAAGGAGCAATTCTGTTATTCAGTCTTGTGATATTATGTTATGATTATCAAGGATAACTTCAAGAAATTGTATTTTCTGTTTCTTGGTGTTGTAAATTTCTTTAATTTAAATCCAGGCAAATATTTAGAATTCTGACGTCTGAAAAAAAAAAAAACCTACAAAATACCGATAATTAAAACTTGACAAGGGACACCAAATGGTTATTTGCTGGTCTTTGAACAGCACTGGCCTTGAATTACTTCTAGTATCTATCCTCTACTACTTTTCTTAACTATGAAATTCTTGCCTTATCCCTTTTGTACGCGACTTGCAAATCAATTCCTGGCCATGAAGCAATATCACAAATAAGTACAAACTTTTTACAGATTTGTAATAAAAGTCAACATTTTTCAATATTACCAATGGCATTTCTTTAGAAATAAAAACATCTTCATCTGTAGAGGGCTGTCTAAGGATAATTTCAGTCTTGAAATATTCAGAGAATTCCTTCTTAATAAACCCCGTTAGAATTATGACGTATCATAATTCAATAAGGGGAGATTTCTATTTTTTTTGAACGTATAAAACAGTATTTTACTATGATATACAATCATCTTACACATGTTTTCTCATTTATTCTATTCCCTATTTGAATGCTGTGTGTGTTTATGCATAAGGTTTTTATTTGCCTAATTTACTGTACAACAGTTTGATATAAAAAAACACACTAACTACAAAAAAATGATTTACAGTATGTGTTTATTTACTAATAAAGCCATATTTCTTCACAAAATGCAACATTGTATAAGAAAAAAATGCTATAATAATTGCTCTTTCGAAAAGCCATCCTGGTGTTTCTTTGAATTTCATGTATAATATATGATCTCAGGAATCTGCCCATCTTCTACTGAAGTCCCATTGTTAATTCCTGCAGCATACGAGAACTGGAAGGTTACTCTTCCACCACTTGGACAGTCCAGTGTCACTTTACGTAGCCCTTTTGTTCCATAGTGGGAATCAGGACCCTAAGGACAGTTAAAACTTAATAATATCCACCATTGTAGGAGGTATGATGTAATGAGTCGGAAGCTTTATAACAATTTTTAAACTAAAGTATTGGTAACACTTAGACCTACTTAATTAGAAATAACTGTCTCAGTCAGACATTAATATATGGTCTTATTACAACATTTAGTGAGTTAAACTTTCAATAATCATTAATTTCTTTATAATTAAAATAATACCCATATCTTTGACATTTTTAATGAACAATGAAGGGAAAAAGTCCACAATAGCTCTTACAAATTTTTGTCACAATTCCTTTGTCATGCACCTGATAATTGCATAACTTTGCTTTTATCTTTGCAAATTATTAGCCAAAGTTTGAGTTCTTTGTTTGACAGCAGCCTATTTCAGTATAGCCTAGATATTACAATATTTCAAGATTTGCTCTTAACATATCTAAAGCTATTAAAAAAACACAAGACATACCTTTAATGTAGCAGAAGCAGTGTAGCTAGTGTTAGGATGAATTTCTACAGGTTCCTTGAACATAACTGGGAAGGTAAAGTTTGAACCATCACAACTAAAACTTGTGTTGTTTGAACCACACACTTTTCCTGAAGCTGTGTGAATTACTTGCAAGTTCACATCATATTCTGTAGGACCATGTATTGAACCATACAAGCCAAATCCCACCACAAATATACGACGATCAACTATGAATCTGAAAAGTAAAAAGATTATTGTAATATCTTTTCAAGAGAATTCCACAATAAAAGCACAATTTTTTCTCATAACTAATCTGACAGAATCTATCAGGTATTTTATTAAACACTAAGTAGTTTTCACATTATGCAGCATTTGCATTTGTTCCAAAGCATCGTAAGTTCTTTATGTCCATTCAAATTCAATCTAGTTTATTTGACCGAAATTTATTCAGATCTCTGGTACATCCAGATCACTCCTTTTTTGCCTCAAACTGTACTAATGATAGTCATCTGTTGGCTAAGGCCACAAGTCGTCAATTCTGACAGATCAGCTAGATTTAGTATTGTGCATGCTATGTGGTTTACTGCTATTGTAAAACCTACATTTCTTAATTACTTTGGGTTGTTAACATCCATCCTGTCCCAAGCACTGACTAGCCTTCACTGTTCATATTAATATCCTCATTGTTGTGTATGAAATGGCATCAAAATGAAAGGAAGTGTTTCTATAAAAGAAAATAAGCTAACTAAATTGATACTATTATTTTAATTAAATAAACAGTGCATGTGTATAAAAAGTGATCTATAGTAAACTTGTTTCAGGTGCGGTTAAAAACCGCTTAAAAACTATTTGCAAAGACAAATCTTATTTTCAAAACTAAAACTAATGTTTAAAATGTACAACATCTCATGAACTTAATTGTGCCAGACATTTTGAAGCCATCATTATAAATATCCAGTTTTCTTACCGAATTCTATCACAAGTACCACTGTATCCCCAACGGCTCTCAATTTGTTGAAATCTATTAACAGTCTGTTCTTTGCCAGTCATGCAGCAACGTGGCACTTCCAGAAATCCAACTGCAGGTTTAGGATTCACAGTAAAGTAGAGGAACAGAGATACAACTTCCCTATCGCTAAGAAGTCCTGATTGTGCAGCTCCCATAGCAAACTCATCCATGGACATTAGAGGAAATCTCACCAAGGAGAGGGCTCTTCCAAGCACAGAGCGTTTGTTTTCTGGTGTTGCTGGCAACTGCTGTCTACTACACTCTGCTTCAGACCACCTGTGTAATAAAATTAGTTTGATATACATATCTACTCTTTGGTAGGAGTTTTAATAATGATAGGCGGATGGTCTTTAACTTTCCACTGTCGAAAATGTATTTTTTAAAAAGATAGTTTTAATAATGTTTTACAAAGGAGGTTGCATGCAAGAATTAATTGTTTTTCGATCAAAGAAGCTACATGTTTGAAGATGTTTCAGTGTTCAATCCTTATGAATTTACATAAAAACAAGTGCACACAGGTGTGATAAATTGAAACTGATAAAACGATTCAAGTATGGCGGTAGACATTTGTGAGTGACTAGTAGAAATTCCACATATTTTTATACCAGATTGGTCACTAATTCAAAACTTCAATTGTCATCAAATAATTTCAGAATTCCTGAAAAAGAAGATAGTTTCAAATTAGTGCCGTATGCATACCTAACTACTGCCTGAAAAAGCTTGGCTTCTCGTATCCTTAGTGTATCCCTCTCCAACACTGCATTAAGTGTATCCAGATCTATGTCAGTGAAACCATCAGCTCCAAGTGCTTCAGTAGTGTTTTTATCAATCATCTCAAGGCAAAGAGCAGCTAGTTGTGGCTCATCAAAAAGTCTGGCTTGTGTAAGCAACATGAATGCATTGTCGCTGCCAAGGTTGCTCTTGAGGAAATCAACACAATGCTTCTCTAATGCTGGAACTGCGTATTTCTTGGCTGTATACAGAGTTGTCATTACAGTCTCAGGTCCAATCTGAACTTCATCTGAATATAAGAACCTGTAGAAAATGTTGGTGTTTTTAATTATTTTGGCAACCTCATGTCGTTATAAATTGTAAATAACAAACAATGAAAGCAACCAAAAGTAAAATTTTGTGTTATCAAAGCTAACAAACATAACGGACCCGTACAATTAGCTCTCTTATTTTTTGTATCTACCTACACATTTGCCTTATATGTAATCTATAGTGCAATCAGTTAAGCTTCCCCTGCGAACCAAGTTCCGAACTGGGTAACAAGCAGCATGCTTGCCCATAGGCAAAACACCATGGCTGGAAGCAAAACTGATCGCACTGTATGTATATACCTACAGGGAAATGTTAATTATTCAAACTAAGTGGAACACGGGGTACTTCAGATTTTCAGTTTGATTATTAAATATGTACAAAATTGCACATCAAAACTTGAGAGAAATCTTATAAAGCTACCAATAATAGAAGTGAATAACAATGTCATTTCTGCGAAAGAAAAACAAAAGTAAATCACCTAATTTTTATTTTAAAATTGAACTCTACTACACTCATATTTTCTGACAACACTTTTGCTGTGCTTCAAAACCCACACAAACTACAAATGCAAAACTGTTGGTTTCCTGAGGGATTAAATGCACTAGAACACTTTAATCATTTCAAAAGCCTTAGCTTACCTTGAAAGTTTCTGCAAAGTGAGGTACACTGTTTTGAGGAGGAGGCTAGATAGCATTAACCAGGGATAGATGTAGAGAGTGGCATACAGAATACAGTGTCATGATACCATTTGTTCTATGAAATGTTCCACAAACTTCAGCATTGCACAGTTTGATTCTACAGCATTACTGTTCTAATACAATAATTCTGTGCAACACTGTGTATCCTACAAAAATTTACAGCCTGCCCACAAGTTGCTAAACACCTCTTTCACTTAGCAGTAATTATATGGGCCTAACTTATTAATAATCAGCAATCATTTTAATTAAGAATTATTTTCATTTTCATTAATATTATTATTATTAACGATATTAGTGATGATATTAATATACCTTAATAATGCTAGAAATGCTGCAGGTTCCACATCTGGCAACTCAATCTCCTCAGCTTTAGTAGCCAATGTTCCATTGAACATAGCATCAAACACCGCGCTGCCAACAGATAACACAAACTTGTGCGCAGGTATCCTTTGTTGTTGGATATCCCTTCCTACAATAAAGTGAACATCACAGAGTATTTCATTATTAAACATGAATGCAAACCGCTCTTTCACAGTCGTCTTTGTTGCTTGCCAGTTGTAAACAGGATGGCTACTACTGTGAAGAGTCTGGCTAGAACTTGAAGCTTGGCTCGTTGATGCAGAGATGTTTCCAGAGGGACTATTACTCTGCCGTCTGCTGGAGTGGGAGTAACTATTGCTCCCTACTCCATCTCTATCCAAGCCTGAAGAATGCATATGACATTGATGGTTGTTTGGAGCATTGGAAGGCAGCATATTTTGAGGTACAGAATCAATAACCACCATTGCTGCACTAGTCTGATTCTGAGCTGTATCTTCCATTCTCATATTATTTAATCTTGATACAGCAGAATTGAAAACATCATTTGCAGAATTCCCCGAAGACATTCTAAAACAAAATAAGACAAATAGGTTAATTTTAACACAGCATCTAGCTGTGCACTTATGTTATTAGGTCTAAATGTTTGTTTCCAACTATGTGCAATTTTATAACCAGTGAGATTTTTATACCAAGCAATTTGAACTTGAACTGCATATCTGTATAAATTTATCAGCTTAAGTGAAAAAGACGTTTTTAAGACAAAAAATACTGATTTAAATATTTACGTTATGTATGTGCTATGCCACAGAAATTGTATGGGGTGTGCTTTGTGTTCAAAACATTATTTGTTTGGTTTCCAGCACACTCATTTTTCAAGAGCAATGAACGCTTTCCTGTACAAAAGACTTGGCATCAAGTCCTTTGAGCCTATTTTCTTTCAATGAATCTGCTTGTGCTAATGCCAAAGATAAGTCAATTCAATCTATCATTCACAACTACATGTGGAGGAAACCCTATCAGACTGGTCATCATGGGATTTCAACCTATGATTCTCTCAATGCTACCTCCATCTCCGACCATCTTGATAAGAATTTCTTAGCACCACTGGTGCACATTCTCTCTTTATCATAAGGAATGGAAACAGTAGGGCCTACAATATATTTAACGTTAGTTAAAATTTGGAAAATACGTGTTTTGGAGTAAGTAGGTTCACGTGGCTTCATAGTTTTTCATTGTTAAAAATAATTATGAAATTGCCTGTATATAAATTTCTGGCTGTTATAGCCTGTTTGCTCTCCAATTCTGTGGATTCATTAATAAATATCTAGCTTACAGCCTATTCACAGTTCATCATTACTGAAAAGAGGCTCTGGTGACGTGTTAATTAATTAATTGCAATTATTATGGCAAGCTGCCAGCATAACAACAGCAAGCTGCATTACCTGCCGGCATGCGTTAGTGGCTAGGCGTGAGGGGTAGTGAGGAGAAGACGTGAGGGGTAGCTAGCAGGCGGGGAAGTGGCTGCACACTGGTGGAACGGGGAGCAGCGTGGGGCACAAAGTTCACTTATGCCGAAAATTAATTCATGGAGCAGCTTGCTACATAATACCAAAAACCTACAGGCCTAGTTATTTCACATTTCTGATACCAATCCATCAGACAGTCATATTGCAACAACTCACAAATCAATGTTATCGATACCAAAAAGAGTGTCCTATGGTCTCTAGTGACAGACTTTTTTTAGTTACATCTCAATGAAGAGATTTGGTAATGTACTAGAAATCCAATGTCACTACAATGAAACTGTTATTAACCCGAAGAGAGACTATACTGAGAAATGAGAATGTACATAGGTCTAATCTTAGTGTGACTAATTTATAAATAAATTTTAAGGGAAGTGCCAAATTCAAACATTAAGAAGGTACTGTGTAAGCAAAACCTCAAAATGTATATGCTAATAGGCACAACAAAATTTAACCTAAATACCTGTTCTACTTAAGACCTATTTAGTATTTAGTAAAAAGAAAAAGTATTAACTACACCTAAAATTAAACCTTTTAATATTTAATAAGCGTACCTTGCAAACCACACACACACACTGCTGTGAGATATTAAGGAAGTGGAAAAGCAGCCCACTTTAGTTGTTTAGTTTTAGAAATTAGAAATACAGTATTCAGCTCTACTGTCATCAAGTAAGCAAAATATACAGCAACAGCTGATAAGTCTACTTGCTATCGGGATTTGTCAATTGACACAACTTATTTCGTACACGAACAACAGCGACATGTAAACATATTCCCAATACGTTTCGAAAGAGAAAATGATACGGTTTAATGAATTCATATACCAGTTTTATAGTAAACGATGACAGTGATTTCATAAGCCCATTTGTTTAATAATAGAAATGTTTTATTTTGTAATTTTCAATTCCACAAATTCTATAAAGAATCGTTTCATCCACCGGCATGCAGACAATATTGCAGCACGAAATTTACCACCGACTGCTAAAAATTTCTTTATAAACCGGGTCGTTTAAAAGAAGATTGTTTGGGTATTTTAGCTTATCTCATATTGCCTTCAGGAGGATTTGTTCACAGTACCACGGTCTGTCACGATAGATAGAATAGGCCTACGGTAAGATCGTCGGCTATGGTAAAGTTGTTATCTTCTCTGCGCAGTAGCAGTGCGCTGCTGACCTACTGGCTGTTGATTGGACTTGTTTTCTGCTTGACGTTTCCGGGTCGGGCATCGAGCTACACGTGAATTCCATGTGCTAAAGCAAAATTACTAAAATAATTGTATTTAGTGTGTGTGTGTGTGTTTCAGTATCATAAAACTGAGTGATCGCCGTGTTCCTTTTATTTTAATGTGAGTTGATATTTAAGTGCCACGTTTAAAATCAAGACCATTTGCTGGATTCAAACTTGAAACCATGCCAGAAAGGGTAAGTCACGTTTGGACATAGCCTATAATTGGACTTCAGATGAGGTACCAAAAATCATCCATAACAGGATGTATATTTAAAAAGAAAGATTTAGTAGGTCTTTTTGGGAAAAATGCCAAAATAGTTTGATACCGCGCACTAGACTTCTCCCACCAACTCTAATGGGACCCTCCTGGGAAGGTGGGGTTTAGGGTTTCGTCGCAGAAGAAATTCAATGTGAGACATAATAAATCTCGCGCTATTTAGTATATTGCTCCTAAACTAACATAAACGTTCCTAACCTAACAAAACGGCGGAGCTTGGCTGGTGCGCGGCATAAATCTATCTTTTACCGCCTTTTTTGTCAGATAGGCTATGTACTTAAATAGTCTACCATGTACACCCATTTCCTAGCAAGACCATTTTAAAAGCAAAACTAATTTTATACACAGTTTTTGTAGTGTCTGCTTTTGATAAGGTTAAAATTTGGGTGACCAGTGGCTATGAGTATAGGCCTGTTTGGAAGACTTCATCTGTGGTTTACTTGGTAGGCCTAGGACTAATGAAGAAAACTATTGGGAAAAAATAGTTTTATGCCACGCACTAGGCTTCTCCCACCAACTCTCTAATGCAGGCTCGGGAAGTAATGCACTGGACGTACGAAATTATCTACCCCTCATTCGCCCCCTTCCTTATTCTTTCTATCTGCCATGCAACTAGTCCCAGAACGAACCGGTTTAGTTATCTCTATCTGTAATTGAAAGACAGTAGTAGGGACGAGAGGGAGGGTAACATCACACTTCCAGTGCTTTCCTTCCCGTCCCTGCTCTAATGGGACCCGCCTGGGAAGGTGGGGTTTAGGGATTCGTCGCAGAAGAGATTCAATGTGAGACATAATAAACCTCGCGCTATTCAGTATATTGCTCCTAAACTAACATAAATGTTCCTGACCTAACAAAACGGCAATCTATCTTTTACCAACGATTGTTATAGTTTAGTGGGAAAATGGGATAAAATGGAAACATCCACGAGGCCTATGTTACCAGGTAGGCTACATCAAACTGCATTGTCCTGGGTGGCGTAGCCAATATCATGCCGGCTTTCTTTGGCCAGGGTTGCAAGTTTGATCCTGGCTCAGGTAGATGTAATTTATGTGTGTATAAATCTGACAGGCCCATGTCTGTAGATTCACAGGAATGTAAAAGAACATTCTCTGGATAAAATGTAGCACACCGGCGATTGTCACAGGCCTAAGTTGCTGTAGGCTACTTCCCCATATCATAAAACCAATTTATTGAACACCACAAGCAAATAAAAAAGTTACATTATTTCACAGGGTTACAAACTTACAATAGGCTAACCAGATTTTTAAATTCTTATAGGGGACATTGGCAATTTCAAGAATTATAGAATTTACTATACCATAACTTATACTTGTGTGGAATCGGAAAACTTATACTGCATTCATTGCAGAGGCGTTTCTCTTAATGTGCTACAGTGCTGCAGCACACCGCTTATTTTCTATTCTTCATGTAGTTTTATTTTCAAAGTCAATACGGTACTATTTCATTTTATGTAGTATTTGAACTTGGCATGTATGAGTGAAATCTCAGGTGTGGTGTTTGTGAATCGATAATATGAATAGCGTACCTTCCCTATCGCAGTTTGCTCATTTCATTCTCTGAAGCACAGATCTTTTCATGCGCAGTAACCCTTAATTTTATTTAAATGTGATGTCAAGCCTCAATCTATATGTAATCTCCGTTTAAGATCATGATTGAACTTAGCACATCTGGGTGAAATCTCTTGTGTTGATATCTTGTGATTCGATAGGACGAATAGTCTGCCTTCCTTATCACACTTCGCTCATTTAATTTAATTTTCTGAAGCACAGATCCACTCATGCGCAATAACCCAATTTTAACTATGTTGTGATGTGAAATCTCCATCTGTAGGCTATGTAATGTCCATTTAAGATCATGATGGACTGCACAACACTACTCTAAATTAAGCTATTTTCCAAAACCTTGTTCATGACACAGGAACAACTTATTATGACATGTGAGGAGTCAAATGTAAATATGGTTTGGGATTTTTCGCACCACAAGGAGAAACTACGCTGATAGATTACCTGTAGTTGAGTTTTGTAAAGGTGTTGAAGCAGTGGCGGCTCGTGTATAGGCAATGTGGAACTGCAGCACCCCCTACTTGCACATGACATTATCAATAACATTTACAGTAATATAATGAGTCCTTTCTTCTTTATACTTCTATAATATAGGCTGTAATAAAAACTAAAACCAAACTCCGTGGCACTACAACCCTGAAGGGACTGGGCCTATCACCCAATTGCTGCATCATCTAGGCCTACCATAGGCATAATCCTTAGCTTAATGTCAGCAGCCATCCCCCAGTTTATGAAAAAATACAAAAAATCTTAGTATGGAACTGTGTGCTTCACAGTTCCAACACCAGGAAGCTGCACACGAGGCTATGAGGGAGAGAGAGCACTTTGCTCCCGCAGTGCTGACCTTGGCATAGTTTTTCGTTTTTATTCCACGTGTGTTGTAGGCTACTTAATAATATATTTTTGATTGTGATAATATGTAGAATTAGGCCTAGATTATTATCCTGCTTCCAGCTATTCTATTTAATTAATTAATTAATTAATTATTTTTATTTATGGTACCAGAAAACTTGAACCATGGCCTTGCATCCCCAAGAAATATGCTACCGCTAGTGAACTTCAGTTTAGCTGTCTCTCCATGAAAAAGTTACAGTTAAGAAAAGAGGTTCTTCAACACCTGATATTCTAATATTTCAGCCAGGCATAAGCAACAACAAGAAATATATTCATGAAATTAGTGAAATTACAAAACAGATAAAAATCCTCTTGACAGTTCCCATGACTAGCCTACATCAGAGGCAGAATGCTGCTTTTCAACATTGAAAAAATAAAAACTTTTTTAAGAACTGCTATGAATTCGGAAAGACTAAATACGTTTGCAGTGCTTTCAACGGAGAAAAAATTTCTTAGTTGTCAGAGATGGAGAAAATTAAGAATGGATTTCAGTTCGTGCTTGAACTATAACAGTTTAGGTTAAAGTAAGTAAAATTTGTAAGTAAAATATGTTTGATTTTGTTCTTTTAGGATCTTATCAAGTTTCTGAATAAATTTTCTTTTTTACCGGTATTGACCTAATGTTTGTTTCCTTTTACACAATTTTAAAACGAAGCAGGTGAAAAATTTCTGGAGCAGCACCCCACTAAGCCACTGTGTTGATGCAATGTGATATGAATAGATATGGACTTCCTGCTTTCTTTGGTTATTTATTCTTGACAGCCATTTCATAAAATAGGGAATTTTTCCCTCAAAGAGAGAAGTTATAAAATTATTGTAATTGGGTGGTCAAATATAAGTTTAAAACCTCAAATTCACTGAATATTAAGGACAAAGGTGTATTTGAAGTGGTTTCATGTGTAAAATCTATCGATTTACTTATTTATTAGCCTATGTTATAGTTACTTTTTTGTCATTTTTAACATGATTTTAACACTCTTTAATACCAAGTAGGCCTAGTCAAGAGTAATCAGCTATGTCAATTTTCATTTGGGAAAATATACATCTTAAGGTACAGTTTGGTAGGCTAGGCTATAAGATTAACTTCAAAAAATGCGTGTGGTTAATTACTATGCAAAATAACAAACAATGATTTTTTGTCATATCTGTCGCAGGACATTCTTAGATTTTGATTGGCTGGGGTAACTAGTTGATTGGTGCGGTAAAAATAAAGAAATGTGTTGAGTTGTCGGCAAACTTTTCCTCCTAACGAAAGGAAGCTGCCTGGCCATGCAGTGAATAACTGGACTATAATATAGGCTACATAGTCCCTTCAATAAAAAGAGGCTGATACTGAAATTATGTGCCAAGAATTTGATGTGGGTCATACTTAATAAACAACCCCTAAGACAAAGTATAAAAACCCTTAATTTGACTACCTAGATCGACATCTCGACTAAGGACAAAAATGAATATTTCATACTTGAGCTTATAACATCATGGCTGTCTAAAAGATGATAGTAAAGAAAAATAATGCAAAATAAATAGGCCTATACTCTGATTCGGCAATATTTAGATTCAAGTTACATTGGTAGGCCTATATTCTCTGATGGCTAAAAAAACACAGGTAAATATTTCATGGGTAAAATTGCATGGAATCAAATGATGTAAACATGACCCCTGAATTGCTAACCTATCAGACCTGGGCAAGATTATGGGTCCTCAATTTGAAAGTGGTGAAAGAAAAATGAAACTGAATGAGCTTCGTGTTTCATGCAAATGCTTCAATTATAAATAATCTTAGAAGGCTAAACGATTTACATATGAATCATTATTAATATTTATAATTATTTTTTTCTCTCGACAACTGCCCAATTAATTCTTTCCTATTCCTGTATAGGCCTATCATGGGCATCAAATTTGATTTTATTATCTTTTTATTTTATTAAATTTATTTTTTATTTATTAGTTCTTAATTCAGAATACCATTTTGGGGTATAACTTAAACCCATTAGCTTTATTTAGCTTATTTTTCTAATTAACTTGGTGGATGTAATTTTTTAATGTACATAATTGGAATAGGAAGTTTTAGGATACAGGCCTAAGTTACTAATTTTCATAAAGCTGATGCCTTATGTGTCAAGTAACGAGCTGATGGATCAGATAAAATTGCATCCTTGCGATCTGAGGAAGCATATTATAACATAAACAGTCGTGATTGGTCTATATCCAAGGAACTGCTAAACTTTATTGGTCATTATCACACACGTGGCATATGAATGGAATAGTCAACATAATTTGTTTGTTGAAAGACTTTTATTTTACTTATTACAACTCTTCTGCTCACCGTACTTTTCCACATAATCACCATTTTGTTTTGCAAACATATTTGGTAGCGTGACACCAGTTTTTCCAAACCACTGTTGTACCACTGTTGTTGCGAGACAAAAGTCCAGGGCATTTTGTTTTGATGGCAGCTTGGAGATTCCTCAAGACACCACAGTTTCTCTCTGCATTTATTGACAGACCCAGGAGGAGCTCAGGAGGTTCCAGTGGGAAATTTTCTCACATCCTCCCTATTCTCCAGATCTTGCTTCTAGTTATTTTCACATGTTCCCCCAGCTCAAGTTGCATCTTGGAGGTACTCACTTTAACTCTGATGATGAAGTGAATTCAGAAGTGAACAGTTAGCTAAGGTCACTGCTTGGTACAACAGTGGTTTGGAAAAACTGGTGTTACGCTACCAAAAATTTGTTCAAATCAATGGTGGTTTTGTGGAAAAGCAAGCAGAAGAGTTGTAAAATATAATATAAAAAGTCTTTCAGCAAATAAATTGAGTTTAATGTTTTTTTTTTTTTTTTTTAAATAGGGAACTTATTTATTGGACAACCCTCTTTGCAACTTTAAGGAATCTCATTTGCACTGCTTCTGTTTGCTTCTTATCCTGGGTTCTTAGGTTCCATGTTTATTCCATGTATAATATTATCAGTTTCATAATACAAGTTTATGGACTCTTATTTGTTTTCCTCACTGTTTATAGTAACTTTGTATAGTTTATGAGGCAATTAAATCTTAATCAAAACATTGCTAGATACAGTTACAGTTACTGATCATTACCAGGGCCCGGATTCTAATGACATGTCATCTTTTTATTGATGCTGCATAGACATTGCCAACTTGTAGATAAATCCTAATCATGGCCTCTAGATTATAGAAATGCATTTTTACTAGGCCATTTTATGCCATTTTAAATTTTTAGGTCATTATTTTGTCATTTTCGTGTCATTTTCTTCCTTATTTAGTCATTTTTATGTACATTGAGTGTATTAACTTTTATTCATGCTGTCTTTGAAGTGTTGTTTGTGTAATGAAAGAAGGAAAAATTCTGTTTTAAAGTGTTGTCATGTCTCAGTTGGAAATGAGAATGAAAGAAACGCCAAAATTTTGTATTATATTACTATTCTTATTAGATTGACTTGGCACCAGAGTCTGCCACCTGCTTGGATTTGAGAGTGCAAACTACTGTTTACCTTCAATAAACAACAATATAAAAAAGAGAATTGAGAGACTGGATAGAAAAAATAAATATTTACTGTTAGAATAAAGGTTTTCAACCTATATAAAAGCTTATGATAGAAACTGAAAATAGTTTAGCAACTTATACAATAACAGGAATGGGGTGGATGAAAATAGTAATAATTTTATTAAGTGCCAGTATGGTACTTTATAAGATTGTGTGGGGGACGGGAAAATGTCTGTCTGTCTGTCTGTCTGTCTGTCTGTCTGTCCGTGCCATAACTCAAATAAGCTTTATCGGATTTTCATGAAACTTGGAAAACGCATTTATAACGTTCATGGAAAGGACCCTTTTGATATTGAACCAAATCAATTCCAGAGTAATTCCCAATTTAGTGCCTATTTTAAAAGTATTATATTAGAAAGGCGCCATAATTCAAATACGCTTTATCGCATTTTCATGAGACTTGATATACGCATTTATGACGTCCATGAGATGTAACCTATTGAATTGGACGTAATCGGTTGACCGGTACCGGAGTAAAACCCAGTTTAGTGTCTATTTTAAAGACGCGGTAACTCAAATACGCTTTATCGGATTTTCATGAAACTTGGTATACGCATTTATAATGTCCATGGGAATACGTCTATTGATATTGGATAAAATCGGTTGACCGGTATCGGAGTAATGTCCAATTTAGTTCTTCTCTCGTGTCGTAAGTCTTTTCGCCCCGTAGGTAAAAGTACACATGCCTGCGCTTCAACGCAGTTGTAAAAGTAAATGTAGTAAAAAGAGTGTGCGGTAGAAGTAGCAGCACACAACCGTCGTTAAGTAGCCGTGTCACCGTGCAGGCTGTCCAAAGTGGTGATATCTCAGACTCACATTCGAGAGTTTAAAAATGGGTTGTATAAAATAAACCGTAAAATAATATCTAAACTTGAATAACTAAATTAATAGTAGCCTATATTATAATCAACTCCTATTGGTCTACTGGCTATACGGCGATAATTGCTGGTCCTAGGTATTATGAGCAGAAGAGAAAGAGTGCTAGAATAATTACTGAAATGATCTGGAGATCCCGAAAAAAACCTGTTATACTTTTATTCTTAAACTACAACTGTCTAAAATTAATGAGATAAGCCTAAAATACGCCATACTAATAACTATAAGCTCAGTTTTGACACAATACTCTTCACTGCTACCAACATATATTTGCATCACCTCAAAGAATTGTATAAAAGCCAAAATGTAAGTTTAACGTCATAATGCTGTATTGTATTACGGTAGGCTATATGAGGATCGTTATCCATACATGTTAGAACTGCCATTCATGGAAGCCATCCAATTTCCTAAAATCTTTCCCATCTTTCAAACTCAGAGCCCACTGATGAATTCACTTGAGGAGTGTTTAAATTAATATAAAAATTCGGCTCTGAATGAGCACATTGTTCTTAAGTTTTTTTTTTACAAATACTCGGTGATGGATTTGCAGAAATCCGTATAATTGGGATACAACTTAAAAAATACCGTACCTTACCAAGATGCCATTGTGAAAGTGCAGTAGCATAGTGTAGTATGTACGAAACACTAAATATTCCGTATTAACGGAACAGTAGTTGCAGTATTAAACGAAAATTATGTTCAAAGAACTAAAGCTTCAGCTATTTAAACCCAAACAGTAAACCTATAGAACTGGAAGGCCTATTGCAACGTTAAAAGTAAATTTTCGTTAAATCGATTCGGATATTTGCGTTCGGATAATCTGTCGGCTTTGCTTGCGAGCTTCATTATTGTCACCTCTGGAATAAAAGCACTCCAGTCAAAAAGTGAGTTTTAAAATTGTGAAAATTGCATTGAAACATGGATAAATGTCTTGAACTTATTTCACTATTAGAGTAGTTCCTGTCCGTCCCATACTTAAGCCTATACATTTACCGAACCCTGCTACATAAGAATGAAGAGAACAATAATTCGCCTGCGTCAATACGAGAAACCATTGTCTCTATAGCTATTTCATACTGAAATTGCAATACTTTAAAATTGAACTCAGAGTTTTAAAATCCTAGCAATTGAGTGAAAATAGGTAAAAACTAGTTTTCTTGTCACGTAATTCGATTACCATCTAAAGCTGTTGAACGAAATAACGTTGTAACGGATAAGTAACACTGATTTCAACCCGTAGAAGTTGAACATAAAACTCTATACTGAAGTTAACAAGCAATTTGGTGGAAGGGGGGAACACAAGACTGGTGTTCAGAGAGTTGGGTTCGATCTGCGGTGTCGAATCATCTAAATGAGTTATTTTGTGACTTTTTTACATTAATAAAGGCAAATTTTTCCACTTAGCGGGATTATCATTCTACTTCCTACACCATTTTTTCATCGTCAACCTGATTCGTACAGAAAATTAAGTTTTCATTTATATAAGCTTTTGGTCTGGAATGATGTGAGATTCATATTACTGATCGATCACTAAATAGAAAACTCACATTTGAAACTTAATGCATAATTCCAGTGTTGCACGTTGCCAAATCTAGTCCCTCACTGAGAAACAAAGAAGGATCCTAGAAGTATCCCAAAGGAATATAGAAAGACAAATACTTGGCATAGATAAGATATAAAGTAAAAGACTACAAGAAATCACCTCCTCCGTGAACACCAGCCCAACAGGTAGCGGTAATAAAGTGGAAGTGGGGAGGACACGTCACAAGTCTGCAAGGGAATAGATGGGCTCAAAGAATCAACTCAGGGCCACTAGCCTATGCAGGAAAGAGAAGTCGAGGGTGTCCAAGAGTTAGATGGACTGACTCCTTCCGACAACTGGCAGGAACCCATTGCATTAGGGGAGCGCAATGCAGGAGAAGAATGATGTTCCCTCTTGCAGGAGGCCGTAGTAGCCCTTCATTGGACACCTAAAGGCTATTTCATTCATTCATTGATCCAGATCAAAAGGGTGTCGCATGAGCAAATGCTCCCATCAAACTCATCTTTCCTACATACTAGAAGTTCACAGCCAGAATGAATAGTTTATATCTCATGTAATACATTGCATTTAAGTGATTTCAAATGACTCAATAAGACTTAGGCCACTTTTAATACAAGGAGGATTTCCATTTGCACAGTACACATTCTTCATTTGGGCTGTTTAATTTCAGCTTTCCTAGTTTCTCAAGGCAATATCTTTATTTCACTCCAGCAACGCGGCACAGGATATCGGACTATTGATTGCAGCTGTAATCTCTGGAGTTAATTTTATCGCCGAGTTACGTGGAACGTTAGCAATAATATTTATTCATCCTGCATTCGATTCCCACTTCTTAGTGTGGAACCTTGTTCGTGGAATTCCTCATTAATTCTCAATGTTCGAGTTTCCTCCCATTTATGACATAGATTTCCAACTCGTGATTCTGTTTTAAACCTTTTAGTTATCTCCTTATTGAATGTCAACTTCCAGGCCGATTTTAAAGACATTTACACGTAAAAAAAAGAGAAGAACGCGTAGGCTACCGGTATGTGTAATATCTCCAGAAAATTAGCACATATATAAGTTGGCTATATTTGTGCCTATTTTTTTTGTTAGTAAACAGGGTTTATGGTCATTTTATGAGCCACTGTATAGCCTATACATTTCTGCATGGCATGTTCTTATACTGAGTAAATATTGCTCATATTTGCCGAATAGCGTTTTCATTCATTGTTATTCCTAGGGTTCGGATGTTTATGACATGTCATATTTTTATCCTGACCTTCGTTCTCACCGCAAACACAAATTAAACACGAATTGCACCCTTGTTATCCTAATCGGACTGTTTTCATTTTGCATATAAAGTCATATTTTGGGCTATTTTGTGGTCTTTGTCTTATTTTGGCCATATTTGTAATTTAATATTATAGGCTATTTCAGTTATAAATTCGGTAAAAGAGCACAATTATACACTGTATGTACTATGTGGGCGAGTTAAAATTGAAATTTACTTCATGAATTTAATATTTATGCCAAATTCATAGGTAACTTAAATTTATAGTTAACGCAATTGTTCACATTTTATAGGGACATGCAAGGTCTACAAAATAAAAGTATTTGGAGCTGATGAAGCGAGCAAACAGGAGAAAATTATTTAAAAATAGAAGTTCATTACAAGTAAAACTGTAAATAAACAAAATTGTTAAAAAATGAATGATTGAATTCATGTGATGTAAGAATTTAGTGTATTTAAACGTTTTAAATTGGAACATTTATGTTTTGAAAGCACGTTATTTTATCAATCATATTTATAATTTTTGGGTCATAATTCGTCATTTTTAAGGGCGTATTTTCAGTCATATTTTCCACTTTTTTAGGCCATAAACATCCGAACCCTAGTTATTACTATTACATCTGTGAGATGAATGTCGATTAACATCTCCGGACATCATCTGGCCCTCATCATCATCTTCATCCCGTTCGCGCCAAAACGACTTCGGAATGTTCGGTGAGTGTGCGTGCGACATTTATGTGTCTCGTCCTATGTATTTATATTGCCTCCGAGATGGCCCTGCCATTGAGCTGATCGCCCATCCGAGGAGGCCGTCCATGTTCTTTTCTGACAAAAACAAAGTTGTGACTGTGATCCTGAGAAAATCTCTTTCCTGATAGGTCGCGGCACTGTTAAGTCCGGGCGACGAGATTCGAATAAACTTCCCTGCATATGGGAGATGTTAAGCTAAGAAATATAAGTTATTACCTTCTCCAAAATTAAAGAACTAGCCAATACGAAAACAAGTAACCCTATCCAGTTAATTATAACAATACATCCGTGAATTTCTTTTGTTTAATATGTAGAAGCCATGTACAATACGGTCCTTATAGTTTAGGAACCAGAATGCGAATACAGGACTTGTATACAATATGGCTATGAATAGACTAAACTCTCTTTGTCACAGAATTAATACATATGCAGCAGAGAGAAAGTAGCCTACATCAAAGCGATGTCTCTGTGGGTGAACGTAATCAGGAAAGCGTGTATTGTTGGGTTACGGGACTACACCACTCTCTGTTCTATATTATAGGCTCTCTGTGTATGCCGCATAATATCTTATAGGCCTACCACCAAAACCTGTGGGAGAGTAAGGATCATTTATATTTTAGAGGAAGTTACCTGATGATATTAAAATGTGGAAAATTGTAGTAGTAAGACGTAAAGCAATAGACATCTCAGTTTGATACCATGTAGGTTTGTGTGTAGTCCATGCTATTTATGATTAGGTCGTGGTCCAGTGAAGTTTTAATAGGCTATATCCGACGATTCGCCGTTAACTGCGTTCAGCGTCGGTTATCTGCGTTCGGAATCTTCAGAGATCCTATGTCTGACCCAGTTACTGGCGAAAGGCTGGAAATATTAAACCCCACTGGACCACGGCCTACAAGCCCAGAAATCTTGTCAAGCTATTGTAACGCCTGCCGCGAAAGCATAAGCTGTTAAATAGATTACTAATTAAAGAAAATTTATTTAAATAATTTATTACATTTGTGGAAATCCACTAGCATGAAGCACCAGCAACAAAGTTGCTTAATTGTTGAGTAAACAATATAATTATACTTTATAGTTATAAAATTATGTACATGAAATCGAAGTTTCAGCTCTGTACCTGTATGCTGATGCCAACCACTTGACAACCGAGTCTGTTCCAAATAATCCTCTACACCCATTTAACTTCATACAGATTCTAGAACTTGTAATATATTGTTAATTTGATTATTTACAACAGTCATGTTATACCGTGACTGTGTTGATAATATACAGGTACTGAAGAAATGAAAAGATTTACATTATATTCCAAAGAGGAAAATTAGTCCTTGGGAGAATCGAACCTGGGTTTTTAGCTTACCAGTAGTAGCATAAAATCTGTTATTCCCTTAGATGGACTTTTATTCACATTAAAAATTAATACGAAAAGAAAAGCAAGGTATAAAAGCTGTTAATTTTAGTTACTGCTGTTTATTGCAGTAACGACGTATCCTATTCTCTGGTGAATCAAACATAACATATATAGGGTAATGGAAATTCAGTGCAGTTGTTAAAAACCGTAATTGTAATTATGTTCTCTGGCATAGCTGGGGCTCTGTGCGCCACTTTATTTTTAATACTTTCGAGGCAGATAATCCCTCACCTTGCATAATTGAAAAGCCAATCCCTTTTTATGGGAAGAAGGCAACGGATGTTCTCATCCTCTGCACCTCTTCGCAAGAAATGAACGGTGATTGCTTGCTATCGATTTACTGATCGATGTTTTCTAGTGTCATTCTCTGTCACCTGAATTCCTAGCTTTATCCATAAGTTATTCAGCCTGTCATTAATTCAGTTAGTCAGTGTTAGTCAGCCTTCTACTCTTTCAGTCACTCGTAAACTCATTTTTCCCCTCATAAACTCAGTTATGCATGCATACTTTCAATGGTTTAGGCCCGTATCGAGAATTAGGCTATCTATTATTTCATTATATTGGATATCAAAATACAAATGCACCCTAAAATCCACGAATTTCAGTTTATATGTATCCTCGAAACTTATGGATGCCTCTTGATAAAGCTTGACAATTCAATGAGTATTTTTTTACAAATTACATATGAATAGCCTAGGAGAGAATAAGAAAAACGTATGCCACGTAGGGTGTTATTGTAAAGAATGAGAATAGAAATTTTTCTTTAGCGGCATAAGGGCTAATAATCTTTTTAGTTTTTATAGTTCAATACTTCTTTATCAAATTGGTGTGACGATGCTGAGTGCATCTCGATCCAGACATCAAGAAAATAGACCAGATTCCTGGGATGGTATATACCTGCGAATCAGTAGTCAACAGTGTTAACTGTTTCAATTTAAATGGTTGAAAATATGTAAAATTTAATATTTTCAGTTAATTCCCTTAATGTCTTTTTGTAATTGTTGCCCGTATTTAAAATTAAGAAAACGAAACTGAACAAAGCTTCGGGTATGGTTGCTGAATTGTACTTCCGGGAATACTTAGTTTAAATACTGTATAATGAGTTTAGCTGTTGTTATTATTGGAAAGTTTATGTAATTTTCATTTATTAATATTCCACAAAACGGCAAGATTGTAAAACTTGTAGTATTTATGTCTTTGGGCAAGTTCCTAATGGAATCAGAAGAAACAAAAAATAAATTAAAGGATTGTTAATTTAAAACAAAATGAAATTTCTCAATCTTAAAGGAATTAGGTCTAATGTAAATACATGAAACTCTGTTGTTCAGGTCTACTTTTGAACGTTCCAAGAAAAAGAGAAAAAGTGTACGAATTGAAGTGAGTGAATAAATCATCATGGAAAAGAGGAAAATAAATGTTTGATAAATATTTGGATGTATACTGTACTGTACATTACTGAAAGTAGGCATGATAAATTGAAATTAAATATTTAGAAGATGAAATGTGTTTCAAGATGTTATCTTTAAAACGTAGGCTACTTCAGTCAATATTCGGTACACTCTTTCACGTTTGCTGACTGTTTAGTCCATCCCATTGTCATACCGCTTTCCTTCTGACACATAAGAATGAGAGAAAATTAGTTGAGGGTGGTAGAGTGCCTATACTGATAGTTCTATTGAAATTCAACATTGGTTAGAACCTAAGACAAATTACCAAAGCGAGGCTTCTACTGGATTCCTTCCCTCATTTCTCAGGAAAATACCTTGTAATTTCAGAGCACATGATAGAGTGCGGGTTTACAATGACCAGAGATTTCGGTTCGAATCTCAGTGAGGGTAGAGCCATACTAGTGGTGGAGGTAAAATACAGCACTGTAGTTAAAATATTATTCGGAGTATGGCTTATGATCGAGGGATCCGGGGGCGGGGGAGGGCCAACAACGAGTAATATTATTATAGCTTTAATTTAAATAACACACTTTTTATTAAGGGATCTCAAAACGTTCATTACCGCTAAGAACTCGATATCTAATTTCAGTGTCGAACATAATACTTTCTTACCTATAGATCTATGGAATGAGTAGGAAAGTAAAGTGTGGTAGGCCTACGTTTAATACTATTTTTGAAAGATAATAATATTTACTTCCTAATTCGTGATTATGTCTTTCTTGCAGGATGAATTGGCAGTCAGAAATGCACAACAGTGAGGAGACACACATATTAAGGTATGTCAAACATGAGAGGAGTTAACAGGACTTAATACAGGGTGTCCACTGGTCGGGAAAAGGCCGGGAAATTCGTATGGTCGGGAAAATCCGGGAAAAGTCAATGAATTTGCTAAAATATCTGGGAAAATTCTAAAAATTGCAAAGTGGGATCAAAAAGACTTCTAGACAATAATAGGCCTATATGAAGGTATATTTAATTAATTTTACTGTTCCTAACTTTTATATTTATTATATATAGCCTAATTGCAATTAGGCCCACTTTTGTTACTTAAAGTTTTTCTTATTTAAAGTATATATAATCCTATAATTTTTCTTACACAGTTATTAGAAAGTGCTTCATATTTTGGTCGGGAATTTCTGAAATGATCAATGAAAATCAGGGAATAAGTCGGGAATTTCTTCAGCATTACTTGGTGGACACCCTGTAATGCTTTGTTATTAAATGGATGGCTTCCTCTATTCCCATCGATCAAACGTACAATCAGGTGTTACATTTATATTGCTGAAGCGACTTGTAGGTGATACGCTTTCCGTTATGCAGAAAATCGTCACTGTATAAAATCAACACTTAAACACGCTGTCGCTGTGTACAACTTCTTTTTATTTCGTATATTTTCATTCTAGCGATTTTACATCTATAAATAAAATGAATCAATGCTTTCACCGTTAATTCTCTTTTTTTTTTTTTTTTTTTTTTTTTTTTTTTTTTTTCCCCGCACTGCGCTCAGGGTAAGCTATGCTCCAACACCGCTGCCGTTCAGTTCGCAATACTGTTGAGGCTACATGCTTAAAAATTTATTGATATTTAAAGCATGTATAGGAGTCGATATAATATTTTATAACCTGAAAGTGAACAAACGTACTTACTGATTAATTTCTGTATGATTAAAGCATTGCGCATTATTTATTATTTAGGCCTACTTCCCATTTCGTACATTCATTATATACAAATACCGTACTTTAATTTTTTCTAACTATGATTAAATGATTCGCAAGCTTAGTGGAAGAAAATATTACATGTAGAATTCATAAAAGATGTAATTCCTAACTGTTTATAAAAGTAACGTAGTGTAAAAGCATGAAAAGATAACAAGTGACATGGAGACTTATGAAACTAACTGGTGAGGCTATACTTTCACCCGAAGGTTATGACTTCGAATTACGTTAGGTACCGTATCACAGAGATTAGTTAAGTATAGTGTTTTCCTTAATTTTTTAAAATAATAATGTAGCCTAACATTTGTTAGTAGGCCTAAAGCTTTTAAAGCTTTATACATATATACATGTAGCCTATATATATATATATGTATGTGTGTGTGTGCGCGCGCGCGTGCGTGTGACGTTCTGCCATTTTAGTTCAGATCGGAAGTTCAGTAGTTCAGAACCGTTTGCGACAATGGGCTTTTTCGGCCTCGTAACCCCCAGCATGTGTTTCTTTGGAAGGAAGGCAGACATGTTGCTAATCGCCATATATTTATCGCCACCAAAGAGTAGGGCCGGGTCTCGACGCATAAAAATATATTTTCTTCAAAACATGTAAAGCACACATAATGAACGCAGTATTAACGTAAACAAGTTCTTAAAAGTTTTACCTTATTATTTTTCTAAATTTTACATGGAATGCAAGCAATGCAATTTGTAGCCTATTGCTGTAAAATTCCAGTTTGGAGTTGTTTATGTAGAAGCCCGAATTCCACACACACACACACAGAGAGCTACTTTCAGGCATCCCGTGGATCGTAAAAACTATACAGCCTACTGCTGTTGTCGGCACCATCAATATAGCATATATCGAGTCAATTCGCAATAGGCTAATATCGCGTGCATTGGTAATAAACTATTTTGTACCTTCTTGCCGATAACAATTCAAATGTCAAGCTTTCAAGTATAAAGAGAAGTCATTGGTATTTATACTCCAAAGACGTCTTACTAACTTATGTAAACAATGCCTTCCGATACCACTGTTCATAACGTTTCCGCTCCGATTATATTTGACCTTCTCCAAAGCATCGACTTGTTTTATTTTATTTTATTCTTGTCATGAAGTATCGTATATTCACTCACATAAGGAGTATTCGCATCTTCGATAAATTTGCGACTTACTGCGTTTTGTTCCACCTTGCTGTTGCAGCAGCTTATAAACTTATTCTATTTTCTTGCATTTCCCTTCTCAGAACTTCTAACGAAAGGTTTCGGTCGATAGTATGGATGAGAGTGAATATTCTAGAGTATAAACATTTTCCCTTCAAATCAAAGTTTTATCTAAAAGGACCTAAAAAGAGGATCTGAAAACTTCCTTCACAGCTTCTTCTGAAAATGCTGGTTTGGAGATTTCCTTGTAGGTTAATACCAATCACGAGTTATTATTTTGAGTAAGAATCGTCATTTTTTCTCCCATAAATTACATAATATTCGAAAATACCTTAAAATACTATGTGAAAGATTCACATAGCTGTATCTAGTAACTGAGCTTGAGCCATTTCCCATTTTCGGTTTACAATAAGCAGTCGCCTAGCAGAATTCTATATTTTGCCGCCTCATGCAAGACCAAGTACCTTTTAGTTTTGTGGGCGAGACGTATTAGTCAATTTCTGTGGGAAACTCTACATTGCAACTTGTGGGTCACAACAAAATCATTTTTTAAAAGTTGATATAAAGTCGGTTTTGCAATTATCGAAAAAGAAATAAATCAAATAATTCGTGGATGTACTTCGTGTAAGGCCTACATCTAGAAAAGAGGTCTGATTTGTTTATAAAATTAGTCTGGTTCTATTTTTCCTCACTAGCTATTCAGTAGACGCCCCCGAACAATAGTCCCCCCCCTTAAAACGGTACATTTGGAAACGGGTGCATGCAGAACACATTTCAAGCGAAAATTCAACAGCTAATTTCATAATAGGATGAAATACTTTATGCATTAGGCCTACACCTATTACTTGGATAATGCTAATAAAGATTTAACTTATAATAATAGTGTACTAACTTGAAATTGAAATTTATGTAATGAGAGCTTAATTTATTTGAGTTCAATGCACACAAAAACTTATTTTTGTGACCTGTGAAGGTTTGAAAACCATCACGTAGAGATAATAAAATAACTTTTTTATTACAATTTTCATACATATGATTTTATACCTTAGAAGTTAAATGAGAATATGTTCGATATGGTTTCGAGACTCCATTTTCTAATTAATACAAATAAAGGAAAACCTCGATTACATCTGTGTATGTAAATAAAATTCGATGAGGGTTTCGCGTCGACGCAGAACTTCAGTAGCGTCCCCTCTCTTTCTACTGTTTGTGGCTGGTAGCAGCCAATGAGGAAAGGCGTCGCGACGGGGTTATGACGTAGGTCGGAATCAGGAGACGCGCGGGAACATCCACGTTATGTAAGGGTAGCTGCTATCGTAGCAACCATCACCCCTCATGGACGAGCGTACCTGTTCACCAGGTTGAAAGTTAGGGGGAATGGTTTCAGTAGACAGGCTCAACTACCATCATCAGTGGCTCAAAATCGTTAGTGTCAATCATTTGTGCATCTTCTCTTGAACGTTCATTCTCAACATTAATTCAAGCAAGCTTTTCGTTTACTCTGAACGTGAGTGAGCTTAGTGAAGTTTATTGTTCTAAAGTTAGGAAAAAAAAGTTTGTTTAAAAGTATTTGAGAAACTCATACATCGCTCTTGTTAATTCTGTAAGGGGTAGTACTGTTTTCTTCTACGATTTTCACTTACAAAAGATTTTTAATCCTTCATTCCTTTGACAACCTGTTGCTGAAATTGTCCACATTCCTCACAAGCGTAGTGCATTTCAACTTAAAAGCACCACTTTACATAACACCAGTTGCAAAAGAGAATAATGAAACTACTACTAGTCATCCAAAGTAAAGTAAAAACAATCTTAGATTTTAAAAGTAATTGCTCACGAAAGTGTAACTAGAAATTTACGCTCCTAGAAGACTGCTGTATTTATAATCTTTTTCGCGTTTATTTGCCGTCAAACTCATCGTGAACGATCTTACTGAAATTAACTAATAGAGAAAAAAAAATTATGTGGATGGTAATGATCATGGATTTTTATTGCGAATATTATTAAAATAATGATTGTGTCTGGGATATTTCTTCTCCATAGTTTGACAGCTTCTTGCAAACTACTTGTTTGTTGTTTGACCTGACAATCCTCTGATGTCATTGATTAGTGGCAGTTACAACACATGTTCTCCTCATATGTCATGGGTTGTTAATTATTGTGACTGTTATTGTTGTTGCTGCTGTTGTTTTCTCTGCTGGCTGGGGTTGTTACTTCTCTTCTTCTGTCTACTTTTGCTATTCCCACTTTCACTTCTTGTACTTGTTTCACATGCGATCGACGAAAATGATCTTCGTCTTTTAGATGACTTTTTATCAACTGCCACCTCCCCGTTTATAATGAATGTACCCTTATTGGGCGTTTACGATCAACAGATACATGTTAGTCTAAGTCTTTCAGAGCCATCTCCTCAATAATTCTTTACAAATTTGTCCCAAAACATCTTTTATAAACTACCGTCTTTACACACTTGACTTCCAAATATTATCCAGTGTAGAAATTCTATATATGTAAATAAACAATAATTCCAAGTAAGCATATTATATGCTCTGAAAAACAAAAAAGAACCTTGCGAACGATCTAGGTGCCAAAGTAATATTTACAACCGAAATATTTACTGTAAGTTAATATAAGAAAACTACGAGAAACGAAATGTCGATTACACCACACAGTCGTTTACCATATTATCTGATAAATGTACGAAAACACTTATTGCTGTTGACGAAATGTTGAGCCCAAAAATGCAGCGTACCGTTCGCGTTAACGAGAACCAGCTTTTGATGCTGTCGGAACGGGCCCATTATGATCACTCTTTGGCCGGCTATCTGCACAAGAGGACGGCGGATAGCACCAAATGGCAGCCTCGATGGTTCGTCCTTTATCAGGTAAGATCTTCAGAATATATTACACATTGCATTAAGTAATAATCGATAAACTATTCATTTATAAGTGTTAGGAAAGTTTTAAAAAACTTTCTGTATTGACAATAAAATAAACTCCCTAGTTCCGAAATAATAGGTCCGGTATTTATGACAAAGTAAGGCAATTTAATATCGTGTTTGGATAATGCCCAAGAAAGTACAGCTCAGTCTCCATGTATTAGAGTGAACTATTCTAAGAGAGGTCGGCATTATTATTACCTAACTTCCCCGCTCAGTAAATAAAGAGGAACACCTATTTTACAGTGGATAAAAGTGTTAAGTTTGATTATAAAAGTTGAGTTAATGTCTGCAATTCATTTCATTAAAAATACTTTCGCGTTAAATTCAAATATACTTATGACTCACGTGATGCAAAATATTTCACATTTCTGCAAACACACATCGTAAATGGGATTTTATTCCCTTAATTTTGTAGATTTTAACAATTCATACCAATTAGAGCTAACTATTAACACTTCCCTGTAATGGGGCAGTGCAGGAGGTAAAGTGGTGTAGTAGTCTCCTTGATCTATGTATCAAGGATGTAAACTATTGGACACCAAAATACAGCTAACTATTTCTGTATTGAAATAAAATAAATTTTCTAGATTCTGTAACAAAATTAAATTACATTAAGCTCTCTATAAATTAGGTTATTTAAATTGAAATGAATATTTATTTACTTTCTCACTTCTAATATAACATTTCTTAACATAATGTAGGGCTGCTTGGTTCATTGAATATTTATTTTTTATTGATTTGCACTTATATGTTTTTGAATGAAAATAATAGCTTCTTTTGAATCCCTTTAGTAGAATGCCTTCCTAAAACTCAAGATTTCCCTTAAAAAGTACAAATTCATTTAAAAAGAACAGAATCCACACGAAATAATAAGTTTTCGGGGAAAGAAATTTCGCATTTTTTCGCAATTGTAAAGCGACAGTAGTCTATTTCGACCTAGAAGTGTTGCAAACATAATATTTTCGCATATAAATGGTAACAAGCACAATTCGCGAATCCGTCACACATGAAAACGAGAGTCTATAGTAATCTTATACGAACTTTGTAAGAATGTATGGTATGTTTCCTTTTTAAAAAAAACTCTTGCTATTACAACTATGGAGTATTTTTTGTAATTCTTAAAAAGTATGTAGGCCTATTTGAGTATTTTTTGTAATTCTTAAAAAGTATGTAGGCCTATTTGAGTATTTTTGTAATTCTTAAAAAGTATGTAGGCCTATTTGAGTCATAAATGATAATTCGTTCATTGTTTCTTCCAAACGTGCATTTAACTTCTTTACTGGAAACAACATTTTTCGTGATGGTTGTATCAGTATTGCATTTTATACCATTTAAAACATTATGCTGAAAATAAGAGGAAAGTCATTTAATTAATTATGTATTAATTATTCATTGGGTTCAAAAATACCTTGACTGGCCGCCCGCGATTCTTAATTAGAAGAGTTAATCTAATCTTCCAAGTAAAAGAGAAAATTAATTAATAAGGAAATGTACGTTCCTTTGCTGGAAAATCAGGCTGAAGAGAAAAATACTTAGCCTATTTCTGTACTGTACATAATTCGAGTTACTCTTTATTTAAGGGGCTTTCTTATACAGTAAGAGAACTCACATTAAAAAAATCCCTTTAGGCAGGCCTACAGGCGGAGGTAGATTTCGAAGTGCTTTTGGTTTAATTTATTGTCGCTGCATAGCCTTCTTTAGTAGTAGCATAGTCTTCTTTAGCCTTGGCATGGTAAACCTGCAGTAATAAGAACTGAATTCGGTAAAGAGGAAGAGCCTACAATCATTTGTTTTGACAACAAGAATAGGATATAATATTCTGGGAGGCCGTGCGCAAGATCAGCAATGAATAAAATTAGCAAAGCCGCTAAACAAGACAAAATTATGATATTATAATAATTCTTTTAAGTGTTATTATTTTCAAACATTAAAATCTTGCGTAATATGAGAGCTATCAAGAAACTATTTATTGATTTGTAGAGTACTCATCAAGAGCTTTTCAACGATACCCCACAAGACGTGGTTTCAAAAGTTTCGAATTTTCATCCCCCACCCCCACCTCCACCCCCACCCTCACTCGAACCCCCGAATCGTTGGTGTCACTGTGAACTCCATAGGGAGTACTCTAATTTATTCAAACAAAGTTTCCCTCTATACTTCATAGGGGCCGAGATATACATTTTTAAAAATTTCAACCCCCTCCCCCGACCACCCCCTTGGGCCAATTTTGCCCATTAACGAACTTGTCCGAACTATTGGGCCTAGAAATAACATAATAAAATTTGGTTCAAATATCTTCAAAATTACGGCCGCTATCGTGTAAAGATATATATAAATATATATATATATAAATATATATATATATAAATATCACAAAATTTTTTTTTGAACGGGCGGTGGTTTCGTACTTAGGGGAGCATGAAACGTAAAGATATGAAAGAATTTTTCGAAAATCATAAAGTGGTATCCATTGCAATAGGTAGAATTTTCTTCGAAAATCTACCTAAAAATATATATTGAAGATTTTACTGTCACTGAAAAATCTCTTTAACCATTTTGCCCACTCACCCCACATGAGAGTAGTCTAAATCTGAGATATAAAACATTTAAACACTATGTAATTTATATTTTCAAATCTTCTGTTTAAAATTTTCACCGTCGATTAAAAATCATATCACCTAAGGTGAAATCTTGCCCATTACAATTTATCCTTGTCCATAAGGATGCACCTCAGTGAATTTTTATATTCAATGTAACTTATATGTTTTTAAATTGACGTTAAACGTTTTATTCATAAAAATCTTTTTTTAATCTTCATTTTAGTCACTAGGCCTATACAGCTAATTATTTCTATAGAAGCATAATTTGGAAAACATAAGTTACTCTTGAAACATTGGGCTGATTCTAAGTCTAGCCTAGGAACATAACCTATTAAAATTTCTGGTTCTGACAGTAATGGACCAATTGTTAATTCTGCAAGATGCCGAACTTGCGCTCTAATTTTTAATAAGCTTGGGATTTGAAGTACTGCTTCGTTAAAAAACTCTGAAGCTAGGTGTCTTAAGTTGCTCAGATGAAAACAGAATGGAATAAGCATCAAACTCGTCAGTTAAAAAAAAAAATCCTGGCCTATGGACAATCCTGTAGAACTGAAATCCTGTAGCTTCCAGAAATCATAAGTTTTAATGTAGCCCTTTAATTGCAATCTTCCCGTGTACAATAATATGGGAGCGTAAAATATTTAATCTAGGAACATTAAACAAATAAAGAGTTCAAAGCAAATATAACCGTAATTAAATGTTATGCGGAGAAATAAAAAAGGTACCTCCTACTGTTCATTTAACTATAAATTAAAATGGAGAATAAACTACGGCAGTAGCTTGTAATATAAATTGTGATCTTCTGTGCTATTGTAATTGGTTGAGTTAAAAACAAATTGCTTGATAGAACTTAATAGTTCATAAGTAAACCAAGGACGTACGCCAGTACCTTCCTTTGTATCCAGCGATTTCATACTTTAATGTGTATTAATTTTATTAGTAGATATGATATTAAGGACATTAGACCGGCTATAAAATGACATCAGCTGCGATATTCATAATATGTTCTCGTGTTACCTAAAACATTAGAAATGTTGAGTAAAAATGGAGTCCGAAGTTGAAATGGACCAGAAATGTTACTGAATGGGTACTGAACACTGATTGATGCACTTGACTCTTGCTTTACATTCGTAATTTCACTGAGAAGTATTTTTATTCAGTTGACAGGTCTGATGTTCGTTTTCTATAAAACCCAAATAAAATGAAACTGGTCAGGCGACAGCTTCAAATACTCTTTAAATTTGACATCATCATCATCATCATGTTTCATTTGAGGCTGTGTCACAAAGCTTCATTAAAGCAGAAATAATCTAAATAGGAGACTGAGCAGCCGGATTTGATTTAAGAAGTTGCGCTCATGACGGTTAAGTTCTTGGTAGCTAATGGTCAATATTGCTTGCTTGATTAATGACTTGTAACAGCATCTTTTATTACCTATA
Source organism: Ectobius pallidus (assembly GCA_964059195.1). NCBI lineage: Eukaryota > Metazoa > Arthropoda > Insecta > Blattodea > Ectobiidae > Ectobius > Ectobius pallidus. Next base: position 105,110,912 of record CAXKWD010000010.1, read on the forward strand.
GATAAGTGATAACAATTATTGAAGCATACATATTCTAAGCTCCTCGTCTATAGTTTTAGTCATATAAGAGTGATAACTATTTCTCGCTGGTCGTATGTAGGCTAAGGTGGAAAGATGAACTCACTGAGAACTTCAATGTCAGCCGGGATATGAACCAGGATCTTCGGCTCTCCCTGCCGCTGCTCTTACTAATTGAGCTACCATGACAACATGCCGGTAGAACATTGTGAGTCAATTGGAGAATTTAATGTTTTACCGGCATGTTGCCATGGAAAGCCGAAGATCCTGGTTCAAATCCCGGCTATGGTATTGCATTTTTCAGTCTGACTTCACCTTTCCACCACTAGTCATATAGTTGCGTGTAGTTAATGATTTCAGCTTTGGGACAGTCTGTGTAGGCCTATTGAAAATTCCTTCCCAGGTCTTTTTTATGTATTTTTTGTTAGTTTTGAATGCAGTTTTTTAAATTCAGTCGTAGTCATTAGCTTCTTCAGTAGAGTTTAATTAATTTTGCTTTACTACAAGTCATTTTCACTTCATGATAAGAAATTTTAATCGACGGATATTCCGTTAAAAAATGCTGGTCAAGGACGGCCATTACTATCAGAGATGAACCAGCTATGGTATATAATTCGAACAACGCTGAGCGAGAAATGACCATGCAGATTGTACTGTCTATATTAGAGTGGAATAGACTGGGAAATGCCACGTATTTTCCTTGGTGATTTGGCAGATAGTTCTCAAACGCTAACTTTTAGAGTAGATAAGACGACCTCTCCTATTGTAATTGGATTGCCAATATTCAAGTGAGCAGCCTTCCTCACGAAACCAGCACTCTAGAGAAAGAGACCTGATTGATTTTCATCTGTGTATTCTATTCCTCCGTCAGAGATTTATAATAAGAAGCTAGCAAATTGTTTACAATAACTGGTATCAAGGGACACCATGAGCTCATGATTATTATTATTATTATTATTATTATTATTATTATTATTATTATTTTGTGTAATTTCTTAAAGATTCATGACCATACATTGCTCGTGTGTGAAGTAAAGTCACAAATATTAACCTATAACATGAGTCCATGGGCCTATTTAAAAAAAATATATATATATTAATAGTAAATAACAATTGAAATAAAATCAGGTAAACGGATATAACAAAGTGCCAGAATGCTTTTTTAAATCGATTTTAATTGCAATTATGATAGGCCCATGGAGAAAAGAGGTTTTTTTTTTAATGGATCTCAGAGTTAAGCTCCAGACCGATTCATTAAGCAGGGATTACGAAAGAACAAAGGTCTAAAGTTTGATTCTTAACCTTAATCCATATTCGTATACACTGATATAATAAATTCTTAAAATACGTCAACATTTCACAAAATGCACTGGCTACGATTCGCTGACATTTTTGTTTCAAGTTTAAATCAGTCTTATAGGTTATGAATGAATAAAAAGTCCATCTGAAATCTATCTGCGAGGAATTACATTACGTATATTGCTGCACAGGAGCGAATAAGAAAAATACATTAAAATATAATGTAGATATAGGCAGTCATACATATCGATTGAATGCGCAATATTGTATCATTATTCAACGGCTAGTTGTGTTTTAAATATTTTATTTACATTTATTTACACTGAATCGTTATGAAGAAATGTATCAATCAAGGCGGGCTAACAATATCAATAACTGATTGGCAATTTGTTAGATTATGTTTAATATATTGTGGGCATTGCGTCTTATATCCATTACAAAATTAATATGTGTATTAAAGTGGTAATGAAAAAATTCTCTTTGATAAGTAATTTCGCCTATTGTTTCTACTTACAGAAACTGATATATCTGAAAGCGACTTCTTTACATTAGTGACGGGAGCTCGGCCGCTGATTGGCTGTCCGCGAGCCAATCTAAATGCTTCGGATTGTTCGAGAACGAACATTATATTATAATAGATGTGACTTAATTACTCGTTATTTCGGTACCGGTCAATCGATTTGGTCCCAACTCAATAGGCTTCTTCCCATAGACGTCTTAAATGTGTATACCAAGTTTCATGAAAACCCGATAAAGCGTATTTGAGTCATCGCGCCTTTCTGATATATTATCATAAAAATAGGCACTAAATTTAGCATTACTCTGGTACCGGTCAACCGATTTGGTCAAATATCAATAGGCTTCTTCCCAGGGACGTTATAAATGCGTATACCAAGTTTAATGAAAATCCGATAAAGTGTATTTGAGTTATCGCGCGTACAGACACACGGACGGACGGACAGTCATTTTCCTGTCCCCACACACAATCTTATGAAGTAGGCCTGTCATACTGGCACTTAATAATTTGGTTAAAATTACCAACTATGCGGTTGGGAGTCAGTAGGCTAATAAAAATTCGGCGAGTTTTCAGGGCGTAATGACGTGTTTCAGATCTGATAGTTTATCTTCAAGTCAGTAATTGTGGTTTGTACCTAATCCATGGTAACCGTTCAAGTGTTTGCGAAATCCGTTTTCTGCGTTTATTTTATTGTATTCTTAGCGCATGCAATTAAAGAAAAGTTTATTTTAAAATTAACCCCTAAACCCATAGTGTGTCCTATAAGCTACAATAGTTTGTACGAATAATAAAGTAAAGGAAAATACTCGACAGAACATAAAGTGTATGTAATCTTAACAGAATAGGGTACAAGAATATATTATTGCGTTAACTGTTTTCTAGGCAGTCCGGTACAGATTTATAATTCTCGCGAGAAAGTGAGTCTGGCAACTTGCCTTCTTAATTTTACAAACCATAGGCCTACTGCTTGAAGTCTGGTACACAGGAGGTAGTTCTATCTGTTGCGTTTTATTGGACGAATTGCAATACGCTTTTAATGTATATAATTTGTTTCACCACAAATGGCTTTATTTAGGCCGCATCAGTAGGCCTATATTGCATAGCCTATACCTGTGATCTGCATAATAACGTGCTGTGTGACGGGCTTTTCTTACTTTATGCTATAAAGTTCCTTAACTTCTTGGATTAAATCTTCGCCAAAATCTGTGACGACTAATATGTGATTCTATGGGCGACCAAACTTTTTACGTGGACTTATATATGATTATTCTCAATCGTAGTATATAAGTTTACTGAACTCCTACAAAACAAGGTCACTCATACACCTGTCGTGTCATCACAACACTGCCTGCATAGTCCACATTCCAACACTCAGTACAACTACCTTTGACACCGGGTGATTGCAAACTTCCTACTCTCAGTCTACTTTCTCTCTCTTTTAACAATTTACCCAGTCTTGATAATATTGATGAAAATTTATATTAACGGGCGCCATCATCAATACGCTTCCTCTTTTCTTTTTTGTTATGTATCAGCCCAGACACAAATTAAATTATAGATACACAGGCTATGTACCTACATGCCCCTCGACTAGCTTTTAAATTAACAGTGGAGACGGGAGCTGGGTTCGGATTTACCTTTCGTTTTTTTTTTTATCCTGCTTCTTCTTTTTCTCCTTTTTTTCAATACTCACTACCAAAGTATGTAACTTAGCACAAAAACCAGCTACTCTCAAACCATTACAAGGATAAGGGTCAAAAATCTGAACTTCACGTTAATTTACTTTGCATAACAATAACCATAATTTATTTAATATATTATTTTTTTTTCTTTTTTCAACAATAACAATCTTATATACAATAAATTACATTTACACTACATTAACCATTCAACACTTTTATTGGTAGGATAATATTTGATTATTCAAGGTTAGTATACCCAATTTTAACTATATAAGTACGTTCTCTGTTCAACAATAACAAATCCTTAATTAATTACTTTAATTTTCTTTCTTTGTTTTTCAGGTATCTACTAGAACGTCTTGTATTATTCTTCCAATTTACTACTGACTTGTGTAGTCATTTACATCTGCAACTTCAGGATAGTTCAATATATATATATTATACTGGGTTTTTTTTTTTCTTGAATAAATAAAGGTTTTCAATTCATAATCCAGTCCTTACTCTACAGATTACACTCAATAATCCCACCTATGTCTCCTGGATTAGTCTATTTGTCAGCTTAGTCCATGAAGAATTGTATTTAAAGATAGATAGGAAAGACAGTCTCATGAAGAAAGAAATAGAAGTTTAGGCCTATACCCACAGAGTGACTGTGGCGATAGACCACCGATACAGGAGCGACGTCTAGATCTTGAGTTACAAACAATCTGACTCCTCTCCTGCAACCGGGAAAATATTAATGGGCCGCAAACAAAAATAAAATTTTGTAAATCGATGTCAGAGGTCCCTGACACTCTCTCCTAGAGGCACGTGGGGCCGTTGTTCGCCTCCAACATCGATGGCTTTCACAATCTCTCATAAATTTCTTTTCTTTATATGTTACTGGTATAGGCCTTGCCTACTACCAGATTTTATTTGTTTGATTCGGGATACTTCCGGCGTTCCCTCACCTCACCCTTACAATCTCTAGTACTTGCTAATAAACTACTTATCATCAGTACACTACTCGCAATTTCCTATTCTCCTCTTTCTATCCTAACCAATCATTTGTTGTTATCTTTCAACTCACTCACCTCTTTCTAACCTGACCAGTCATCAGCTATTATCTTTTAACCCCTTTCTTTCTTTAAGTAGAGTTCCCTTCAGCTTATACCATTGATTTAATTCACTCGGTGGTTATTCTAGTTTTCCTACTTCTTACGTTACTACTCTTTAGCATGGGCACCCAATCTTCTTTTGTCTCTAAATTCCCTAGAATTCTAACTGAAACTAATTCACGCCCAGATTAGTAAGCTTCTCTATAACCCCTTTAGTGACTTCTACTTCTACCCTAACATGTAAATTTTCCAATGGTACACACCTAATGCACTACCACTCGTAGGCCTTCTTTTGCCCTTCAATCTTTCACTTCTTATTCCCCTCTACCCTATTCCATACACCTTCGCTTGTAGATAAATCTCTATAAAAAAATAACTTAACACTACAGGCCAGCATGAAATCTATTTATAGATAGTCACCCGTCACCTGAACGAAACCCAAGAGGGAGGGGCCCTCGTAAGAAGTACTAAGCATGCCCCTTAATTACCTTTCTTCCTTACTCCCCTCGCGTCCTGTCTCAAAAATAACAAAGTTTCTATGAGCATCACCAATTGCCCCTAGCTATGTATTCATTCGTGGGACAATCACCCAAAAAAACCTAAAGTGAAGAGATCTATCTGTAACCTTCAGCGGTTAGGCTCTTGACTGCTCTTTTATAATTAACTTAGACCAGAAATAGAAAATAGTTGGATTACTGGATTTCATCACTTTACTTCTAGAATTCTCACTTCTATGTTTCTATTCTATTCTATTCTATTATTCCATACGGTGTCTAATCGCCATACATGACTTAGAAACCATCCTTACAAAAAAAATGGGATATCTCAATTTTCTCACTCCCCAAACAATAAGAAAAAAAAGTCTAGACGATTGTACTCAACCAGTGATGTCCAACTTATCCTCCGATCCTGAGTTGTCTTCCATTACTTCCTGATGTCCATATCTGCTCTTATTCAGAGCGAGCAGTCATGACTCACTCTCACAGCTGATGTTCGCTGTAGCGGTGTCTCGTACTGGCCGACTTGGTGTATTCTTCTGATTAATGACTATCTCCATATAGCCGTGTCAAGGAAGTTCACAACCAGAATTTCCTTTAGATGAAAGTCTGACACACCATTATGCCAGAACGCCTCTACCGCTGTCACACATCCCAATCTCGTCTTCTCCCTTCTGCCTTTTCAACTTCTCTCTCTCGTGGTCAGGCACGTACTACTAACCGTCTTTCAGGTTCCGCACGTCTCCCTCGTCGATTCACCGTCGACGCATGCGCACCTCTCCTTTTCTGTAATTCAAAATAAATTCAGGGCAGTATCGATAGTCATAACAGGGTTCAATATCGATTAATCGAAGTCTCCCCAACCCTTCCTTTGTTTAGAAATGGTTTCTTATCGTCTATTATGCACGCAGCCATTCGCTACGTGACATTCTTCCCCCACTCACCATAAAAAAAATAATGTTAACACTGTTCACATTTTTTTTTTTTTTTTGTTTTTTTTTTTTTGTTTAGTTTACCAGCCTTAAAGAATGTTTATCCAGGAACAAAGGGTTTCAAGTCTTTGACGTGCCACTTCCCCAACTTTTTACCAAAACGGTTTGTCAGTTCGTAGCTATTTTCACTGAACTTTTTCTTTATAATATAGGGCCCGACAAACTTTGCACTTAAACCTGCTGTATAAGCTTGTGAGGCATCACTTAATTTAAAGTTTCTTCTTAACACTAGATCTCCTGGACGAAATTTCACCTCTCTCCTCCGAAGATTATAATAATGACTCGAATTCTTATAGGCGGTTTCTAAGTTATGTCTAACCATTAAACGTACCGTTTTCAATTTATTGAGTCTTTCCACCCAAAGTTTTGGAATTTCTTTATAAATCGGTTGGTTTTCCACCTTTTCAATCCTACTGATAATTTCAGGCTCCTTCCCATAATTTAGCATATAAGGAGTGCATCCAGTGGAACTATGCTTAGCCGTATTTATAGCAAAATTAAATTCTCTCAAATACACGTCCCAAACTGTCTGATCCTTTTGAATATAACTAGAAATCATTGTTTTCAATACTCTATTGACTCTTTCTACTGGATTTCCTTGTGGCGAATATACAGGTAAATAACAAGGAGTTATATTAAAAGCTTTAGCTATCTCTCGCATTAATTTACTAGTGTATTGCGGTCCATTATCCATCAGCAAATATCCCGGAATTCCCCATTTAAGGATAATCAATTCATAAAATGCTTCCGTAACTGCTCTACTGGTTGCTTTCCTTAACGCTTTACACTCTACGTATTTGGTAAAGGTGTCCTGAAATACAATCACATATCGGTTCCCTTTTTTGGAACGTGGGTAAGGTCCCAACAAATCTGTAGCTACAGTCATCCAAGGTTTCTCTTTCTGGTAAAAATGCATTGGTCCTGCTTGAGCCGTTTGTAACACCTTCTGTCTCTGACATATTTCACAAGCAGTAACATACTTAGCAACATCTCTAAACATTCCCGGCCAATAATACTTGTTTGCTATTCTAAAGAAAGTTTTAGCTATCCCCATATGTCCTGCGGTCGGTGCATCATGACATTCCTGCAATACTTTAATCCTAAAATCTTGCGGAATAACTAATTTCCACCTATTTACTGTTCCCTCTAAAGTTTGTTCTAACTGATCTAATCTTAAATGGTACAACTTCTCATCTACGACCTTCCAATCTGGCCAAAATTTAGGTTTACTCTGTACTTGCTCTTTCCGCTTAATATACCAAGCATCTTGTATATTTTCCCATTCCACTACTTCAGAGTTATCAGTCAACAAGAGGCAAAATTCTTCCTCTACCGTTTTCTCTTGAACTTTCCCTTCGTGTATTCTAGATAAAGCATCCGGAACTTTTTGTAATCTACCAGGCCTATGTATTACTTCAAAATCATACTCCTGGAGCAATAAACTCCACCTAGCTAATCGTCCAGTCGGATTCTGTAATGTATTTAACCATTTCAGAGCAAAATGATCAGTATATACTTTAAAATGATAACCTTCCAAATAAGGACGAAACTTTTGAACTGCCCACAATATAGCTAACAATTCTTTCTCAACTATTGCCCACTTTTGCTCACCTACTGTTAAAGTTCTACTAGCATAAGCTATTACTTTTTCCTCTCCTTCCTCTCCTGTCTGAATTAATGCTGCTCCTAGTCCTGAAAAACTAGCGTCGGTCTGTAGCACTAGGGGTTTAGTATAATCTGGACAAGTTAATATAGGACTACTAGATAATTTCGATTTTAATTCATCAAAAGATTCCTGACATTCCTTAGTCCAACGCCATCTCTGATTCTTTTTCAGAAGTGCAGTGAGGGGCTTTACAACTTCAGAAAAAAATGGAATGAATCGTCGGTACCAAGAAGCCAATCCTAAAAATGCTCGTACTTCCTTGACTTTTGTAGGGGCTGGATACTCAAGGATACACGAGATTTTATCTGAATCTACAGCAATTCCTAATGGAGTAATGATATGACCCAAATATTTTAATTCACTTCTGCAAAATTTTGATTTTTCCCTATTAATTTTCAGGTTAGCTTTTCTTAATTTCTCTAAGACTTTTTCTAACAAGGACAAATGCTCTTCAAATGTCTCGCTAATAAGTACTATATCATCCAAATAACAAAAGCATTTCTCTCCTATCTCTTCTCTTAATATAGTATCAACTAATCTTTGAAACGAGGCTGGTGCGTTATGGATTCCAAAAGGCATAACTCGAAACTGATACAATCCTCTACCAGGTACGGTAAATGCTGTTTTTTCTTTACTGGCTTCATCTAATGGAACTTGCCAATACCCATTTTTCAAATCTATTGTACTGATATACCTAGCATGTCGTAATTTACTCAAAACATGTTCAATGTATGGCAAAGGATAACTATCTCTTTTAGTACAATTGTTTACTTTTCTGAAATCTACGCAGAACCTCCATGTTCTATCTGGTTTCTTTACCATAACTACCGGAGACGACCAAGGTGAATTTGAAGGCTCTATAACTTTTTCCAATAACATTTTATCTATTTCCGCGTGTATAACTTTTTCCAAAATGGGTGATACTGGATAATATCTTTGTTTTATAGGTTTTGCATCGCCTGTATCAATAACATGAGAAATCAGATCGGTAAGTCCAGTACACTGATCAAATTTCTGTAACTGATTTTCCAAAAACACATTCAATCTGTCCCTTTCCTGAGGTGTAGGTAAAGTAAGAATATTATGTAGTTGATCTTCTTCTTTTAAATCTATAGCCTTAACAAATTGAAAAATTTTTGCGGGTTCATCTTTGAAATACCAAGTCCCATCTTGCAAATCTACTACTAACCCAATTTGTTTCAAAACGTCCATGCCCAGAATCATATCTACTGCTAAATTTGGCATAATTTTACATTTTATCGGAAAAATCCTGTCCTGCAATTTCATCTCAAAAGTTCTCTCTCCTGTTATAGAACTATAAGTTTTATCTGCTAGTTGCACTACCCTAACTTCAGATTCTTCTACTGCTAAATCTAACATTTTACACAAAAAATCACCCTTCTCTCCCACATAAGTTTTATCTGAACCTGAATCTATTAAAGCAATAAATGTAATATCCTCCAGCAAAATTTCAACAAAACATCTATCTCCATTAACTAAATCTGTAGGATTTATATTTAACATCACACAAGCCTGATTTTTAGTTAATTGTCTTAAAGAATTTGTAGGCCTAACTTTTCTTTCTTGGGGCATCCTACAATCAATAGACCTATGTCCAAGCTTATTACAATTATAACATTTAATCGTAGTGCGTGGAGTAACTCTACGAGGTGCTTTACACTCGAACTGCCTATGTCCTGTTTTATCACAATTCCAACATCGCTGATTATTTGAAAAACGCAAAGTGGTGTTTTTACCATTATCCCTCGACTCATCCTGTCTCTCTTTATTTTCTATTACTTTAACCATTCTAGAATCATTTACAGGACTTGAATTCCGTTCCTTATCCCACGTCTTTGCAGAAAAACTAACATTGGGTTTCTTTTGTAACTCGGACGATGGAAGTTCCTGTTTTCCCTGAATTCCTAGCGCTGTATGAACTGAAGGTATAACAACTTGTCTCTGAGGTTTATAAGCCGTTTCTTTAATTGTAGCTCTAACCTGCGTTGGAGGAGGAATATATCTCTCAGAATCTAACAATATTTGTTCATACTGTCTACCTACACGTATTAAATCTGTTATAGTTTGAATCTCTGCAGGTCTAAGGTACAATTTTACATCAGGACGCAAATTTTTGATAACAGTCTTCATCATTTGTTGAGGACTCATTGGAGTACTCAGCCTCCTCATTAACGTTTGAATAGCATTAACATAATCAAAAATCGATTCTTTGGGACCTTGCGTTCTCTGTCTAATCTCATCCAAAAGCGAGTCTTCCTCATCAATAGGCAAATAATATTCTCTAAATTCTTTCAAAAAAGCTTCCCATGTAGGCCAATCTGTTAATCTGTTCCTGTACCAAAGTAAAGCTGAATCTTGTAAAATTTCGGGTAATACTGACAATAACTCTACACCCTGTAACTTAGAACTTTGTTTTAAATCTTCCAATCTCTCCAAAAATAAGTAAATACTATCCCCAGGTTTGAATTTAATGTTCCATTTACGAACCAGATCCAAAGTATTTGGTTTATGTGGCTCTAACTGAATTGTAAACGATGGTACTACTGGTACAACTTCTTCTGAATCAGCTACCGCCATGGCCTTCCTACGCATTAACTTAACCCATGTATACACTACATCTCCATATGAATCTTGTGGTACCGTTATATTATGTTCAACTAAATCTTCTTCCAAAACTTCCTGACTCAGAGCAAAAGCCGTAATTAACACTTGAAATGACTGAGGGTTCTTACGGGCATAATCTAACAAGCGTTGTCTTAACTCATCCCTTGTACCTGTGGTCGGTAACTTTACTCTATCACATTCTGCCTCTAAATCCGCCTTCCTCAACTTCCTAATAGCTTGGGTTAGCTCAGCTGCTCTTATTTGTGCATACGGATCAACATAAGTAGCCATATTTATATATTAACAATACCACTGGAAAAAAAAGATTAGAACACACAATAGTTCAGTCGTCTGTCTTAGTCATCTATAGAAGTCCTTACTTGTCAATAGTCATTATTCTTTTCCCAAAAATATGTTATTATTATTATTATTATTATTTGTTTTTGAGAATAAATTTCAGTTATACTAACCTAACTCCCAAAATTCTTTTAACCCTATCTCGCCTCACGTTAGGATATCAAACTATCACTGCCTCACGCTATGGGCTATCATAATATGGAACTTCAACTGAATAAAGGTTTCTCTTTTTTTTTTTTTTTAACAATTTTAACTAAATTAAGTTGCAACAATTAGCAATACTGTTTTGTTTTAACACTACTCAGGCCCCACGTTGGGCGCCAAACTTTTGAAGGGGACTTCACGTTAATTTACTTTGCATAACAATAACCATAATTTATTTAATATATTATTTTTTTTTCTTTTTTCAACAATAACAATCTTATATACAATAAATTACATTTACACTACATTAACCATTCAACACTTTTATTGGTAGGATAATATTTGATTATTCAAGGTTAGTATACCCAATTTTAACTATATAAGTACGTTCTCTGTTCAACAATAACAAATCCTTAATTAATTACTTTAATTTTCTTTCTTTGTTTTTCAGGTATCTACTAGAACGTCTTGTATTATTCTTCCAATTTACTACTGACTTGTGTAGTCATTTACATCTGCAACTTCAGGATAGTTCAATATATATATATTATACTGGGTTTTTTTTTTTCTTGAATAAATAAAGGTTTTCAATTCATAATCCAGTCCTTACTCTACAGATTACACTCAATAATCCCACCTATGTCTCCTGGATTAGTCTATTTGTCAGCTTAGTCCATGAAGAATTGTATTTAAAGATAGATAGGAAAGACAGTCTCATGAAGAAAGAAATAGAAGTTTAGGCCTATACCCACAGAGTGACTGTGGCGATAGACCACCGATACAGGAGCGACGTCTAGATCTTGAGTTACAAACAATCTGACTCCTCTCCTGCAACCGGGAAAATATTAATGGGCCGCAAACAAAAATAAAATTTTGTAAATCGATGTCAGAGGTCCCTGACACTCTCTCCTAGAGGCACGTGGGGCCGTTGTTCGCCTCCAACATCGATGGCTTTCACAATCTCTCATAAATTTCTTTTCTTTATATGTTACTGGTATAGGCCTTGCCTACTACCAGATTTTATTTGTTTGATTCGGGATACTTCCGGCGTTCCCTCACCTCACCCTTACAATCTCTAGTACTTGCTAATAAACTACTTATCATCAGTACACTACTCGCAATTTCCTATTCTCCTCTTTCTATCCTAACCAATCATTTGTTGTTATCTTTCAACTCACTCACCTCTTTCTAACCTGACCAGTCATCAGCTATTATCTTTTAACCCCTTTCTTTCTTTAAGTAGAGTTCCCTTCAGCTTATACCATTGATTTAATTCACTCGGTGGTTATTCTAGTTTTCCTACTTCTTACGTTACTACTCTTTAGCATGGGCACCCAATCTTCTTTTGTCTCTAAATTCCCTAGAATTCTAACTGAAACTAATTCACGCCCAGATTAGTAAGCTTCTCTATAACCCCTTTAGTGACTTCTACTTCTACCCTAACATGTAAATTTTCCAATGGTACACACCTAATGCACTACCACTCGTAGGCCTTCTTTTGCCCTTCAATCTTTCACTTCTTATTCCCCTCTACCCTATTCCATACACCTTCGCTTGTAGATAAATCTCTATAAAAAAATAACTTAACACTACAGGCCAGCATGAAATCTATTTATAGATAGTCACCCGTCACCTGAACGAAACCCAAGAGGGAGGGGCCCTCGTAAGAAGTACTAAGCATGCCCCTTAATTACCTTTCTTCCTTACTCCCCTCGCGTCCTGTCTCAAAAATAACAAAGTTTCTATGAGCATCACCAATTGCCCCTAGCTATGTATTCATTCGTGGGACAATCACCCAAAAAAACCTAAAGTGAAGAGATCTATCTGTAACCTTCAGCGGTTAGGCTCTTGACTGCTCTTTTATAATTAACTTAGACCAGAAATAGAAAATAGTTGGATTACTGGATTTCATCACTTTACTTCTAGAATTCTCACTTCTATGTTTCTATTCTATTCTATTCTATTATTCCATACGGTGTCTAATCGCCATACATGACTTAGAAACCATCCTTACAAAAAAAATGGGATATCTCAATTTTCTCACTCCCCAAACAATAAGAAAAAAAAGTCTAGACGATTGTACTCAACCAGTGATGTCCAACTTATCCTCCGATCCTGAGTTGTCTTCCATTACTTCCTGATGTCCATATCTGCTCTTATTCAGAGCGAGCAGTCATGACTCACTCTCACAGCTGATGTTCGCTGTAGCGGTGTCTCGTACTGGCCGACTTGGTGTATTCTTCTGATTAATGACTATCTCCATATAGCCGTGTCAAGGAAGTTCACAACCAGAATTTCCTTTAGATGAAAGTCTGACACACCATTATGCCAGAACGCCTCTACCGCTGTCACACATCCCAATCTCGTCTTCTCCCTTCTGCCTTTTCAACTTCTCTCTCTCGTGGTCAGGCACGTACTACTAACCGTCTTTCAGGTTCCGCACGTCTCCCTCGTCGATTCACCGTCGACGCATGCGCACCTCTCCTTTTCTGTAATTCAAAATAAATTCAGGGCAGTATCGATAGTCATAACAGGGTTCAATATCGATTAATCGAAGTCTCCCCAACCCTTCCTTTGTTTAGAAATGGTTTCTTATCGTCTATTATGCACGCAGCCATTCGCTACGTGACAGCTGTACTTTAATTTTATTTTCGGTAATAATTTTAAATGTTGTAGTTTTACATTTCTTGTTGTAGCCCAATGAAACCTGTTATTATATTTGCGTTAGCAGTGGTTCGATGCCAACAAAATTTACGATGCTGCTTCATTTCTTTCAGTTTTAGATTCAGATTACTTGACAGATGTATCTATAGACGAGTCAATAAAATTGAAGCGTTCAGTTTTATAAGAGTCTAAGTGTCAAAATCATAATTGTGTAGAAAACATGACATAGACCCACAGCGCTATCGATATAATGATATATTTATTTATTATGATTATTTTACTAACATAATTATGAGCATTTCTACATTAGATATACATTTTTGTACCAATTTAAGCTGTTTGCGTTCGCTGAGCGGAAATCACAAACCGGTCTATAATAAAACAACGATTGCGCAAGAGGAGCGATTTTCAATTTGTTAAAAACAGTTTGTAACCTGTTGGGCGAACAAATCTAATATTGGTAGTTCATAATGTGGTGAATAGAGAATAGCATGGGAGTATTGACATATCCGAGATAGAGAGTAGCCGCAACTATTGTACCAATAAACACATCAACAGCTGCCACGATGCATGCACACCGGATCGTTATGTCTAATTAATTTAACCCTTGCTACCAGAGGCAGAGAGAGATGGAATTCCTTGCAGAGCTGCCGATTGAACCATCTTCTTATATTTAATAACCCTAAGAATATGCGTCATGATAATTAGATATTAATTATCTATTATTCATTATAATGAAGTGCCACACCTTCTAGTACTGAATTGAATATGTATAAAGTGAATGTACTTTATATCCGAATGAATCTTTTATATTCGAATGAACCTTTTATATCCGAATGAACTTTTTATTTTTAACGAACTCCCAATGTTTTATAAACCCTTCTACAAAAGAAGTTCTCCATAGGTTGAAGTATCAGGGATATTCCTCGTTGGGAGACAGGAGAGAGAATTCGGGACGAGTGACAATCATGTTATTCCCACAGTTGAACTTATACCTCCAAATTCTAATCGATAACACTACCTCTGTACCAAGACGTTCGTTATAAAGTAAAACAAACATACCACTATTCAGGGAGTAAAATTACTAGGCCTATCGCAAAACTGTACATACTGACAGCAAACAATCTCATGAAGGGCACTTGTCCAATAAATCAGACAAATTTGAACTGAGAAAGTGCCAGTGGCACAAAATCCTCATATGAAACTATTTTTCTCCTTTGGTACGGCAGTAACGTTGATATTGAATTTATGAATCCTCGAAGGAGATAGAAAAGAATCATAATTTGATCTAAATCCCAAGAAGAGGCCAACGGGGCTAGAGACAAAGCCAACTGCAACCTGAATTACGATCGAGAGGAGCCCAGCGAAGAGAGCTCGAAGAGACCACAACAGGTTAAGGAGATCCTAGGACAGACACCAAGTAGTTACAGGACAATTTAACATAATATTTGAGCTCGTGTTTCCCTATACATCCATCGCCACCTATTAACAAGATAGTATTCAATTGTGAAATTAATTGAAGGTGGCTTTGCTCCGTTTGCCATAGCCAAAAAAATCTTTTTTTTTTTTTTTTTATTTATTTTTTTTTTAATTTATTTATTTAAGGTCGCTTTTTAACTGCTAGGGTCACCAGCGACCACAATAATTAATACATATATATATTGAACAAGTTCTACAAGAAGTGAAGTATGAAGAAAAACATATGCAACTTGAAATTTAGTAAGAAGAACAACAAATTAAACTTAAAACTTTAGCAACTATTGACAAACTATGATTTGATTTGACATTATATGAATGATTTTAACTGTGACAGTTCCAAAAGTGAGATAACCTTAAGGCATCCTTCATTATTTTTAAATATATTGTATAAGTCTCCTTTGATATTTAACAGACGCCTTACATGCAATAACCGTGGACATTCCAGAATAAGATGGGAGGAAGTTACATCCCCATTACATTTCGGGCATGGATCCTTAATAGTTTTCTTCATAAGATAGCCATGGCTAAGGTTGAAGTGGCCAATCCGCAGCCTGGTCAGCAAGACTTGTTGCCTTCTACAGAGGAGAGAATTCGGAATGGCTGGCTCAGTAACTGATTTCCGGACGAGCTGCAGTTTTGAAGGAGTGGATTTCCATGTTTCATCCCAGTGCTTCGTGATTTCAGATCTGATCATTGTTTTGGTGTCCTCTAATGTACCATTCAAACCGTTTTCAATTTGTGATAACACTGTTGCAGATTTGGCTGCTGTATCTGCGTTTTCATTACCAGAAATACCTTTATGTGCGGGAAGCCATGCTAATGAGATTTTGGTACCATTTTTTGAGTGGAAAAACAAACGTTCCTGAATCGTTTGGATGATTGGGTTCCTTGTAGATCTGTTTCCGATGGCACCGAGAGCTGACATAGAATCTGAGAAGATAACAATTTGTGAGCAGTTATTACTCATAGTGCTTTTTTCAATAGCTTTGAGAATAGCCCAGGCTTCACATGAAAAGATGGAGAAGTAATCTGGTAAGCGATAGGAATGAACACTTGAGGAAATGACTATGCCACATCCTGATCTTGAGTCACGTTTTGAGCCATCAGTATATACTTTGAGACAATTCTTATACTCTTCAAGGAGTGACGAGATCATAGGCTGTAACACTGATTTAGGCATAGTTGTAGGGCAGGGAATTTGTGTAATCTTCGTATTAAAAGAGGGAATAAAAGGCTCCCAAGGAGGAAGGGGATGGAGTCGCCTTGGGAGGATATTAGCTTTTTCAATGTTGAATTCTGAGTTATAATCCAGGAGTCTTTCCCTTAATGGTTTTGGACAATTTGGGTGAGAGTTATAAAGTTCTGATTTTGGAACACCAAAGACGTAATTGTTGGTCGGGTTAGAAGGATAACAAAATGTTGAGTATGAAAAGTTTAGACATAGTTGTTTACGTCGCAGGTCCAAGGGAAAAAGACCAGCTTCCACAAGTAGACTGCTACTTGGACTGGATCTGAAGGCTCCCAAACTTAGACGACTTGCAGTGTTGATAACTGGATCCAACGTTTGGAGAAGGCGTTTGCTTGCCGAACTGTATACTATAGCTCCATAATCCAGTTTGGACTGAATTAGAGCTCGATAGACGTTTATTAGACATGTTGATTCGGCACCCCACTTAATGGAAGATAACGTTTTAATTATGTTCAGTCTAGATGCACATTCCGATTTTAGTGAAGTAATATGTTGTTTCCATGAGTGATTTTTATCGAACAGTACGCCTAGGATTTTGCAAGTATCTGATCTGTGCAACCTGTGGCCACCAATTTTAAGGTTAACGTCTATTTGGTGAAGCTTTCTACTTCTAGAAAAAACTATAAATTCAGATTTTGCTTTGGATATTGTGAAGCCGGAAGTGTTTGCCCAGGAGTAGATTTTATCCAAAGAATTCTGAATAATATTAGCAGTAAGCTGAATGTTATTCCCACTGCAGAGAAGAGTGATATCGTCCGCAAAGAGGAATGCTTTTATTGGCTTCTCAATCAAACTGCTGACTTCATTAATAGCAATGAGGAATAGAAGCACACTTAGTACTGACCCTTGAGGCAGACCATTCACCATTTCCATAGGAGGAGAAAGTTTATCTTGAATTCTCACTCTTAGATATCTGTGAGCTAAGAAGTTGATGATAAAAGCTAAAGTATTGCCTCTTATTTTTAATTCTGAAAGAATTTTTATTAGTCTAGGTTTGAAAATCATTTCATAAGCTTTCTCAATGTCTAGAGAAATTGCAATTACGTGATGATTTAATACTAGTGCATCACATATCTCAGTGTCGATGTTCACTAGATGATCACTTGTGGAACGAAAAGGTCGGAAGCCACTTTGATAAGGTGATAGTAAGTCATTAGTTTCCAAAATCCATCTGAGGCGAAAGCAAACCATTAAAAAAATCTTTGAATTAGATTTGTTTGCAATATAACACCAGTTTGTCGATCTGATTTTTTACATAAGTAGACAGAAGGGAATCGTGAATGCATGCCTAAATGGGTAAACATTGAATGATTTGGACGAAAGTCACTATGCGAGGGGTTTTAGGCTAGGGAACTCGAATCTGAGACGTCCTTTTTCTCCCGGTGGTGCACTTTAATCGTAAAATGCACCTCGAAGCCGGGTTCAAGCTGTTTAATTAATCGTTTTAATTTGTTATGCATGATTTGGTAAGGTTCATGAATCTGTGTTCATGCAATTATTTTTTTTTTCTAATCTATGTGCACATACGGCAGCACAATATTCGTTTCAGTTGTTTAATTATTTATTCTTACTACATAAAACAATATAGTTAAGAATAAAATTATTTATTCATGCAATTTATGTAAAAACAACTAAGCTTTACCTCTGGAAGTTTTAAAAGATGAAATCTTAATTTTGGTTTACAAGACCAATATTTTATTTAAATTATGAAAACTAATGATGATTTATTTGTTTTCCATTTTTTTGTCGGTGAATATATATATATAATGTTTTAATAATTTTTTGTTAAATAAATAAAATAAAAGATCTAGCAGTGAGTAAATATTCGCCGCGGTCATCTGTCCACTTTTATTACACATAAGGTTGTGATCAGGTTACTTAACGATTGCTTGCTCGCTTCGGTTGGATAGCGCAGGAATTAAACCACGACATACAAAGTATGAATCATCGACATCATCTTCTAATCCTAAACGATTGGGTGGTAGGCCCATCCCCCATGGGATCTCTCACACAAGTTTAGAGTTGATTACATTATTACTCTTAGATTTTCGTTTTAATAAAAGATCCTATGATTCATATTGTCGTGCACAACTATAGAAGTTACCGTTGAATTCAGATTCAGTGTGTCGTAAGATGTTAAAAACATTCTACGTTAGGACGCACGATGTTTTATAAATCATCTTAAAAATGAAGACAAAATATATTTGAGAGAATTTAAATATCTTTAGCAATTTCAGGATTATAGAACTCAACACTTTAATAGTATAGAATTACTTCTACCTCAAACAAGAAAAGTTCTTAAATGGAAAACAAGTAGAAAAGGATGAATACAGAACTACAAAGTGGGACGTCTGCACCTTGGACTGTGTATTGGAGAAAAAGGAACACTTTGAATGAACCAATTTAAAGACAAACCACTAACTACAGAGTTGCCACTTTATGCCATAGTCGCATAAAGTTCATTTTATACAGAATGGTTTAAAATATTTAACTGCGAAACAACTTAAGGTTAACGACGGAAGGTGCAAAATGTAAGGATGTTACTAGGATTTATTTAAAATTCATGCCATGCTAACTATAAGTTATAATAGTGTAGAACAAAAAAGTTATAGCACTGCTAAATGTGTGTCGTCGTGTATCGTTCTAAAGCTATTATAATACAATACATATTAAGTATTCGTGATCATCGATGCTCATGGGTTCCGGTGCAGTATTCCCACCATTCATATGTCGGCCTGAGTAGGACAGTGGCTTTCTGTTTCAGAGTCTGCGGGTTCGATCCCGGCCCATATCGGTGGCATTTGTGTGTGCGTAAATGCAACAGTCCCACGTCTGTACAGGCATTTAAAAGAATATAATGATGTTTTGGCGACATAATTCTGATACACTGGCGACAGTTAACTTACAGGTTTAAGTAGAAGTACACACGCATCGTTATATGAGAATAAATGAATAAACAATCGATTAAATCTTCTTAATTTAATGAATTGATGAAATGTATATAAGTTTGTTAAGAATAATGAGAAGAACACTGTCAGTATTGGAAAATGGGATTTAAACATAACAGATCCCCAGTAATTACTTCCTTTTTGTAAACCATTAAATGAATTTATCAGAAAAGAAGTAAAAACTGTATAGTATCAATAATAATTGCCGGTATCATATGAGCCCGAGGGAACTGAAATTAACTTGTCTGATCCTATAGGCCTACTGAATAATTTTTTTTTTAAATCTATAATGTACAGCACATTACCGATGGTTCAAAAGGAAGTATACATAGTGTCGTGATATTAAGGCCCTGTATTCCTTTATTAAGTAGGTAGGGGACTGGCGCACCCCGGTAACAAATCCGCTGTGAATATCCCCTTACGGGATCACCAGGGGTCGCTCGCGACCCAGAGGAATAACTTCCTTATTCCTTTATTACCTCTCGTTCTCACTTCCCTCTTTCTTTCTCTCTCTAATCCTCTCTCTCTCTCTCTCTCTCTCTCTCTCTGTGACGCTAGCTCGCGCTCTTTCTCTCACCCTTGTATCTCGTTCTCACTTTCTCTGTTTGTCTGTCTGTCTCTCTCTCTCTCTCTCTCTCTCTCTCTCTCTCTCTATCTCTCTCTTTGTCTCTCTTCCTGCAAACACATTTTCATACACACACACTCACTCACACACAAGGATCATCCATACTTAAACATAGGCCTATACACACGCACCCTTGCACACACATACATACAGACGTGATCAGAATATTGCCAGAAAAAATATAAACGGTATTTTAGTTATTCATTGTTGAACTGTAAGATTTTCCGATAAAAACGGCGCATTTCAATTAATTATTACTTTTATCCAAATTTATATTTTTTTATTGTAACATAATTTATGGTTATATGCTACTATAAATACTACCGTGACTGTAATAAAAAAATCGTGGTAGGCCTATCCCAGTCTGATCGATGAAACTTATGACACTTTTAGACTGGAGGTATCACCCATATACTTAATCAAAGATACATTGTTTGCGTGCGTTATAGTGTATCTGTAAACATAATGGTAGTTTTGTTACGACAATTCTATTAGTGTTGCTCTTTCAGGTTGTATTGTGAAGTGTATATTTATGATTGGAGAGTGAAGTTTATACGGCCATTAGAAACGACATAACTGTTCCGCTTTCACCAGGTCGTAAAGTGCAGGCACATCAAGTTGACATCAAAAACAGAAAGCCTCTTGTGGAGTACCGTACTTCAGTTGTAATGTAAATTCGAATACAGGCTATCGTTACTTTCATTCGCAATTGTTTTTCTTGATTTCATAGATATTAGTAGTCAGAAAGTGTATTATTTAAAAACTAATAAAAAGCGCGTTCCTCATAAGGTTAGGCCTACTAGTAGAGTTCTACGTAGGTTATGAGTACAAAGCTATTTCCAGAGACAATAGACGTAGTGTCAGTTTTGAAAATTTAACCCACTTGTTCAAAATAGGCGTTTATCATTCAAGTATTAAGATGTGCCCCTCCCCCTTCCGAGTTGTAGTGAAAGTTAAAACAAAATCCCAATTAAGCATGTAAGAATGTTAAATGTTTTAGACAGTTGTATGGGAAGGCCTAAGTGTTGTTTAGAACCTACCTAAGTAAAGGAGTGTATCTCTCTCACTCTAATATACTTTTTTTGTGGCTTCCATGTTTAAGCAATACATATTTAATTGTACTCATTTTATAACTATGCAACGTTCGTAAATATAATATTTAGGTGTTCTTTATATTATTTTTCACCATTTAAAAACATTAGTCCATATTTTATTCCATATTTTAAGAATTTTTGGCCCATGTGTAGCCTATGCACGTACATATTTAGCCATTTTTATTACATTGTACATATTCTACTGTACTAATGAAGACAGTGTTACAATTATTATATAACACATAAACATAATGATTCAAATAATGTTAGATCTATGTAAAAATAAAAACATTCCAAAGTTTATATCACATTGGTATTATAAATTTGAAATTACGAAATTACTGCAAACCCATTTCAAATTACGTTTTAAAATACATGTACATGTAAATCCTTGCCCTGCTAGTGAAAATTATATTACAAATTCACGAAATACGAGCTGGGATCCTTAAAAACAACAGAGATAGATGATTAAATCTTGAAAAATCTATACGTACTCAAACTAAAAATTACATAATCATAAACCCGAACGAGTTTGTAGGTTTCTAACCTTAACGTTATCACTAGGGCCCGGATTCTTATGTAATTACATATTCTATTCTCTTACTTGTAGACTACTATAAATGAAAAATGTCGGCTATTTGAGTTTCTGTTTTCATTATTAGTTGGGTTTCATTTTACATATTTTTACATATTCACAGTAATACTACATATTTTACATATTATGTAAAGAATGTAACATTTTTGTACATAAAATCTAGGAAATCAGAAAAAAATTACAGTATTTAATTTTGTTTTATTTTTCATTAATTTTCTTCTATGAAGAAAACATTTCAGTTGCCAAAAGTAAGGATAATTCTTCTAATTTTTGTGAATTCCAACACAAATGCAAAATACGGTGGTTCTCAATGCCTCAGCTATCTATATTAGCACTTATTGTTTCTCAGAACTTGGGCTATCCAGGTTTGTTGGTCTTTGTACTCGTACTACAAATTGAAACCAGCTAATTAGGAAGGATTACAATCAGGTTTCAGGTAGCAAAAATACCGTTATTTGCACGGTACAAAAGAGTTTTTCTAGGAAGTCTTAAGGCTGAAGTTTGCATAGGGCTTGAGGACAAGAGCTTTTGCTACAATACATATTTCTCCACAAACTTAAGTGCATTACATTTTTAAAAATATATGTAAAGCATTTTTACTATGGCTGTAAATTGGTAAATCATTTAAGTTGCACCCACTGTCAAAATTAAAGGTAGCGTGTAGAAGCTTGTGTGAACATTTTCATCTATTTATGGCATTGCAAATATGAATTTTTTTAACTACATATATTTTTAATATTACATATTTTATTACATATTTCCCTGATATTTACTACATTTTTATGTACATATTTGGCACTTTGATATTACATAAAAATCCGGGCCCTAGTTATCACACAGGGTAGTGCTTTTCCTCAGCTTGCCGAGCGCATAAACTATAATACGTGCTCCTATCTCGAGCAGTGCGCCTGCAGCTCTTTGTTTATACTATCTGCGCTACACAAGCGTTATAGAAGTTGGTGCTGCTTCGCAAACACAACACATGTTCTTGAATCTTGACAAACATCATTTTCATATTTCGGCGATACTCCTATGATCTGATCATGTTGTTTGGAGACTTCCTTCAGATCATAATGTTTAAAGTGTGTTTTCCAGTTCTTTCTCTTATCGTACCTTAGAGATAGAGAAACTGTTTTCATTATTCTATTCTATTTATTTATTCCGGCAGAACTAAGGCTGTTTGGCCTTCCCTTCCGCTGTACTAATCAAGACAGTGTTACAATTAGGGGAGAGTTGCCGAAGTTGGACCTCCTTCATATTTCGCTATGTGTTAGTAACTTAAACCTTCAAGTTGGCTCTACTGGTGAGAAATGTTGTCAAGGATGTGTGATCCAACGGTCAGTTGGCTGCAGCCTTTGAAGGAAGAATAACTGCAATTATTGTGTTCTCCTCGTTTGTGTAACAAGAGTCGCGCTACAAATCATAAGCTATTGTGCAGAGTAAGGGTAAGCAAAAAAATTACGTACATTATAATTTACAACTGCCTTTCATTAGTTAATAACTAGATATCGTAAAACTAGTTTTACAATTTATGAGTCCTTGTAGCATCATATTTCTTTACATGGCGTCCAGTTGCCGAAGTTGGACCACTGCGTGTTTCCTAATTTGGACCACCATAACTTCCATTCTTGATCTTAGCGTATAGGCAGATTTGGTATATTTTACATTTTTTATGCAATTTGTTTCCTAGGTTATTCTTTGTTTCTTATTTGAAGCACTTTATCAGTACAAAACAGTTTCCTTCTAATTTACAAATTATAATTAATGGTTTTGTATAAATAGGCCCTAACTAACTTACTTTAAATGCCATGAGTGCCTAATAAATTTGTTAAAATACAGGTTCTTTAAAATATTACAATTATTTTCTTTTTTACTCACAGTTTTACCATCGGTCGAACTTAAGCAACCGGTTTCCTAATTTGGACCATTCACAGACTTCTAAATTTTAAATTGTAGTCCTTGGAGATATAAATCTATACAAAATATAATACTACCAGATGATAGTGTATAAAATGTAGATTATTGTACAATATATTTTGTATCAATTTAATACATAATAAAGGCGTGGGGTAACAAAATGTAAAATCGGTCCAACATAGGCAACCTTCCCCTATATATAGCATATAAACATAATGATTCAAATTACTATTAGATCTATGTAAAAATAAAAACACTCCAAAGTTTATAGCATATTGCTATTATAAATTTGAAATTACAAAATTACTGCAAAACCATTTCAAATTACAGTTTTAAAATATGATCTTTAAATTACTGAAATAAAATACTAAAAATTAAATTTTATGGCGTCTCTAAAATACTAAATAGAAAACCTTATAGAATACTAAAATCAAAAAGTTAAAGTTATTATACATTTAAGACGTGGGATCCAGGTTATTCGAAACAGAGCAATGAGAATTGCTCCTTATTAAGATGAGGAAAATACTCAAAACACTATTACAATTTCAAATTGCTATTAAATCTATGTAGAGGTAATAACACTAAAGTTTCTATCACATTGCTAATATGAATATTACTAAATTACCACAACACCATTGAAAATTACAGTTTAAAGTTTCGATCTTTAAATTACTGATAGGCCTAGAAAACTTTAGAAATTACAATTTATGTTGACTCTTAAAGTACCAAAAAATACAAATTCTTGCCTAGAACACCTTATTGTTTACATAGGTTCAATCTCGAGAGAAAATAAATTACTATAATTATTGGTTTTAATTGGAACACGAGGGGTAACTTATACTCGTATTTTAAGATTTACGCCAACAGTACGATCTTCCTTCTACATTGCGACATAGCTTAAAGTTGGTGCTGAAAGTGTTTTTTTATTCATTAAGGTTGTAAATTCACTTTTGAATGATACAAGCCGGTTTCTTTTGTCAACCTAAAAACTCATTAATACAATCTTAAGTTTTTGCAACATATTTTGCACCATTTATTTCTTGATGAAATACCCTTTAATGAGAGTTGTGTAAGCTCTTTATGATATAAACTTGATACAAATCTTGAATAAATTCCATTAATTTTGTGAATGAAATAAAATAAACTAGCTTCCCCATTATTTGTAACTAGTTAATATCCAATTTCTGTGAGTACGGTACCATACTATTCTCTCTAAGGGCGCATGAACTACGTTAACCCATTTATGAAAATTCAATAATGTCAAAATATCGTGTGTCATAAATCATGTTTGTGGTAAAGCAATCAATATTCCCAAATACCTTTGGGAAAAAGTAGTTATGGAAGTGTTAACGTCTGTTTTAGATCAATAGAGTGAGCTGATGAAAAGGTTAACTGTTATCGCTAACTGAAAACGTCCAGGTAGACCGAACCTAAAATAGACCTATCCGATGAAGAATCTCAAATATCAAGATCAAATTACTGTACCCCGACTACGAATTGGACACATGGATAACTGATCGATAACATTTCACCCCCTATAACAACTGGTCGACCAGGATCTCTGTATAGAGTTTAACAGATGCAATAAGCCATTGAGTGCTCTAACATTCACAATCATTTAACTCTTTCTAGGTCAAAATTATATATTAGGCCTAATAAGTGTATGTTTTCTAAAACTCAAAGTAGCTTTGAATGTGTATCATTAAGTTTCTTTAATCACTTACCTGAAGGGGTTATACAGTTGAATTCTGTTTCCATTAAAAAACATATTAAATCTATTTTGTTTTGAAATCCTCCTTATAGTGTACAGGAATGTCATGACTTCCATTTTTAATGTGAATTTGGTTTGTGACGTTTTGTTTTAAATGTCCTGTCAGTAAAGTAACCTACTCGTAAATTTTATTCTATTCGTTACAGATAACATGCAGCTTAGTATTGGGTTGCTAAATTAATTGTTGCTGGCAATTTCTCTACTTTAGATATCTGGGTAGATCTAGTCTAATGGTGAAAGCTTGGCAACTTCTCAGCTTTAGATTTCTGGGGACGATCTAGCCTAAAAGTGAAAGCTTCAGACGCGTGCAGGCATGACTAAAAATCTGCTTTTCGGAAGCACTTTTTCTTTCTTTCTTTCTCTCTTTCTTTTCTGAGCTATGTGATTCTATTACATCGGTGTTCATCGCATTTTTCTGAACATCTATTCTACAGTCGGCCAGATATGCTTTTCGGTTTAGTCCATGTAAGTAGGCATTGACGTATGTTGGTCATTTTCTCAACTAAATCCATGTCTACAGTGAAGTTAGAAGGGGCAAGGTAGCTTGTTTAAATTATTTCAACTCTCCTGACTAACCAAATGGAGTGTAGGTAAATTACTGTGATTTCTATAGATCTCTATGAAAATAATAAAAAATTAAAACTTAACTGGAAAAAAACTGTGCTTGTGTAACTGTGCATATAGAAGCAAGACAATTAATTTTGTGAACAGATATGATTACTATGAAAGGGTAAATGGATTGATCAAAATTAGCTTTTTTCGTCTTTAACAAAGCACATCCTTTCTGATTAGGTGCCCCTTAATGTTTTGCAGTAATTAGTAATTAGTGCCGTAATTACTATTCTTCATTTATTTCTATAACATATCTATTTCACCGATTTTTTTGTAACATTCACGCAACTACGAGTTACACTATCTGCTCAAAAAAAGCCAGAGATCCGTACTAGATGAAAAAATTACATTTTCTAAAAGTTACTTGGTTCCCACTACCAAACGTAAGTAAAATTGCATATGTTTGGGCTATCATAACGCAAAATAAAGTTATGAAACGTAATGCAATATTTATAAATAGAAAACGTTTCTTTGTTTACGGTATATGTTGCGAACTATGAACAATATCGTGTATTAGCCTGCAGACCCCGTCAACAAGTTGCCAATTTGGAACCTTCCGGCTCTGTATAAAGAAGGTTGTGCTTTATACATATTGACACAGTGTGTTAAAGAGGGGAAACAGTTACAACCTGGCAGGAGCTGGCTATTGAGCGTGGATGGTTGTCGTGAAAGGACGGGCCTCTTGAAAGCAGAGTAGAGTTCAGCATGAGCAAACATTGCAACGAGACTGTAACCACCATAGAAGTCATTCGACACAGATTCCTTGTCAGTATCCTTCTTTACTGGAACCAATCGTTCAGGCTGTACTTATTGCCAACTAATCTCCTTGAATTGGATATAACTACAAATAATTGGCGTCTTATCCATTTATTTTATTAACTGTCGTCCCATTAATAGGATGAAAGATAATGGTTACTTGAACAATTATTTGCTCAGATAATAGTTAATTTTATCCGGATAATCTCAGCTCTATTCTTCATAAGATCTTAAAGCTTTGAATTACAGGTAACGCCTACATTCACAAACGCATACATAGGCTACATTCATTTTGTTCTCAGTAAAGTAGGCCTAACCAAACAAGATAAAATCAACTTGGTAACATTTATATTGATTCATGTTAGGCATAAATAAATTTATTATATAGAGTTAGTCTCTACAATTTACAAACAGAAATAGTTGGATGACCTACATAGGCTTATTTCTCCCGCTAATAAGATGGCGAAGCACTCAAAGCGTAAAAGATAAAGGCCCGGTTGCATAAAAGCTCCAGATATCTTCTAGACAGCTAATCGTTCTATACATTTATAGACTCGATAAACACCTTCCCATTTCCGAAAGCGAATTTGCTCAAGAAATAGCTAATGTCAGATAAATGAGCTGAGCACTTTGTCAATAGATGGAGACACGATGCTTACTCTAATATCAAGTTGGCCGTGATTGAGCAGCAACCAATCGGAACGCTTCTTGCTATTCTATTCAAAATGGCTGAATTATCTTTCTGCTTTCTGCTTTTTCTTGTCTGCTGTTTCTCTGCTAAAATGAATGTAAAACGTGAGATAAACTACGGTAATTTCGATTTCGAGACTTGTGCATTAGAGAAAAATGTCACCCATCACAATCTGACAACATAATGCGTAAAACGTAACACATTAATTAAGTTATAGCTAATTTACCACAGAAAGGAATGCTTCGATGGTTGTTCCCAATTCTAATGATGGGCAATTTAACGCTGAAAAAGGCATGCTTGCAGTTGTTCCTTATTTAATATGATGGCCTATTTATCCATAGGTCATTGCTTTGACAGCCTGATTCTTTCCGAAACTCAATATCGTCAAAGATCTAATTCTTTCAGGGAATACTTTTTGCTTTACACATCTCTAGGCCTAATTATTGCCTCAGGATGAAGATGACGAGAAAGATGATGATTATGTATTAATATTCGTGCTGTAAAATGGCAATATTTTCTTCATAAAGTGTTGCATCAGAAAACAAAATTAATATACTTAAGCTACATTTTTTCCGGATCTGAATATCATCGTAGGCTACTTCTTGAAAGGATTGCTGTATTTCTTTCAGGGAATATTTACTTCTGTATAGACCTAGGCCTTATACGATCTGGCATTGAAGATGACCAGCAAGAAAATATGATGTGAATTAATATTCGCGATGTTTTCTTAAAGTATTAACTTACAACAGAAAATGAAATTAATACAAATAAACGATGGATACATTAATAGCCTAGGCTATAACAAAGTTCATCTAACCGATAATATACAATTTTTCTAGTACAGTATTATGAATTATTTCACACACAAATTAATAACCAATGCCAGCTTCATTATTACTTTTAATTTTAATACCATAACAAGCTAGTAACATAATGTAAGATTAAATGCTAACATAATAACGAAACATACATCAACATAAATATTTCGCATTTCCGCCATGTTGCGTGTTTATCTACCGTTTCGCCAGATATCTAGTGATTTATGGTGCGATAGTTTGTAGGGCGTGTCATCGAACGATTAGCCGCCATCGAACGTTTCAGAAACGCTTACGGATTGAACAATGCCATCTAGTAGATATCTTACGTTTCGGAAACCCGGCGAAAGTGGATTATATCACTTACTATTAATCTCACTAAAACTGTCACACGATGAGAATTGCTTTGAATATTTTCGACAGTTTTGTTCCTTGCAAAAAGTTGTTAAAACTATTATTTCAGGAGATAAACATTAAACTAGTAGTTTTGCATTGTTGGCAGGCTATTAAACTACCGGTACTTTTATCGTAAGACTTTAATAGGCTTATGTTTTAAGACGGTCATCGGCGATCGCTCTCATAATGTCCAAGTATTATTTAACAGATTATCTGCGGGATAATTTCAAATTATTAGGGAGAAGTTCCCGAGTTTTCTTATAACATACCGGTACGACATCCTGTATAAAACACAACAAAAACTCATTCGAGGGAAGGGTTGTTTTGCTAGCCTATGTAAATGATGAGAGTTTGCGTGTTTGTTCCATTAATCTTGTTTATTTTAATATCTTAAGAAATATCCAATTTGAAGGAATGATCACCGTTTCTGGGATTTTCGGTTCCTGTATTTGTATGTCTGGTTGTCTCAATCACAGGCAGACTGCTGCACATAAATTATTAATTCGTTTTAGAGTAGTAAATTATGTTGTCTAGTCCTATAAGGAGCATGGTATTAAAAGTGGGGAAACACTTTACATTAAAAAACCTGATGTGAAACGCACATAACTTCCTCTGTCCAAATAAAAGTTTTGACAATTAGTGCAATATTATGTTTGACATCCTTTTCATGTAAATTAATAGATAACCTGAAGAGAATGCCCTTACCGCATCCCATCGCATCCCCGAAGGATGCACAACCCAAATAAAATCTGATTAATGCACTCACATACTTTCTTTACTCTAAGCATGGACAATAGGGGGTAAGGTGGTACATTTTCGAACACTTAACAAATATTCTTATTTTATGAACACAATAAACATAAGACAAGTTCAACTGTATTGTAATCACAAAGTTGGCAATGTAGTTGACCCTTCACAAAAATATCAAAGTCATACAGCTGCAATATTGGTCATGGCAATCGATCTTTCATTTCCAGAATATCGTTCGAAAATGTACCACAGTAGGTACAATTCTAAACACCAGTGGGTACTATTTCGAACAGTGGCATTTTCAACGAACAAAGTGCTTTCTTCCAAATATTATTTTCTGTTATTATTATTTATCAGTAATATGAGCGTAATAATGATGTGTCACGTTTTAAATAGGCAGATGGCCGGATTGGGGCATGTGGTCAGCATGCCGACTCCTACGACAGTTATTGATGGCTTACTGAACCGGAGCCGCTACTTCTTTATGAATTAGCTCTTTTGTTGGTGTCAAGAGGCTGAATGCACCCCGTTCCAGATCACCCTACCTCAGAAAAATCCGAGGAGGTACCGGTGATCGAACCCAGACTTGAGGGTCCGTAGTCAGGAACCACTAGACCATTAAGACGGTCTGTTACAACATCAAGAGCAATAATAAAAATACTTAACAGCTGCATGCTATTGTGTATTGCATAAATGCTGAGATGAAATAACATTACACAGGAAGTCTTAGCTTATAACTCTTCGTTGAAATAATACCACTGTTGAGAGATATATGAATACCACCCTTTTATATTTGACTTGCACAGTTAATAATAATAAACATGCAGAATGCTGTGACAGCAAAACAGCTTTTCCATGCAAGTCTTAAGCAAGCAATCGCGGGTTAAAGTACTGTTCGAAATAGTACCTAAAATTTGTTCGAATTTGTACCTCGAGCTAGTTTTTGTAAATTACTACATTGTTGAAATTCCGCTCACGAATGCCCATTGTTGTGCCAATGACTTACGTATTAAAGACTACGCTATTTGTTGGTATGAGTTAAAAATTGGTCCTCAAAAATATATTCCAGTAACACAACGTGGAATTATAAGCAATTTTATAACGTGCCATTTTTCAAGCATGGCGTTCTTACCTTCGGTTGGAAAATAATTTTTTATGGCCGAATGAGACAACTCGGAACATCATTCTCGCGGATACAGATCAACAAAACAATCAGTATGGACGCTATATTTTTAAAAAGAGGTTGGCTAACATTTGAAACCCCAAAATGGATAAAAATCTTAGTCCGTTCAGAATTGTACCATGTTCGAAAATGTACCACCTTACCCTACATACTTTTCGCTTCACATTCTGATATAGACCGTTTTGCAAAGAGCGCGTATTCCGGTGTTTCAGCCTGATGCAAAGCCTTGTTGTTCACCAGGCAAGACTGCGTTTCTACAAACAGTGGGTGGCTTATAAGTTATAACTTCCTTTGAAATTTTTTTTCTGGAAAAAATGTTTCAACTAGAAGTTTTAGCTCTTTGTATAAGCATCTCGTGTACAAAAAATCGTGAGAGCCGTTCTCGAGAAAATCGCGAAAAGAAACATTTTCTTTAGCTAATGTTAAGTCACCTTAAAAATAAATCTTCATGCCACATCCCCAGAAGGTACCTAACCCAAATTCAAAATTTTCTTTCCATACAACCTGCACATACATGCTTCTGAAAATATTATTTTTTGATTCAGGGGACTTCAAAACGTCTACTTATGTTAAAAGAAATCAACTTCTAATTCAGGGGTCGAATACTATACTTCTTTTACCTATAGCTCTCCTTCTACCTATACCTATAGTGCCTATGATATGGGCAGAGGAAATAAAAATTAGATTATGCTAATATTTTCTTTCCGTTCCCCGTGCAAAGTTTCGATAAAATGAATACACATGTTTTGTGCGCTCTTTAATGATTAAATGCGTTTCGGTTTCTTAGCATACTATTGTTACTTTTGCCAGTTACTTATTCATTATTTTTATTTTTTAAAAGAGACCAATTTATTTGTACTCTCATTTCGAGGGGAACAAATTATTTATGGAAGTTTTGTAAGAAGTTTCACTACTTCTACAAACTTTTTCATAAATCATATTCATACAATGTGCGTCTAAAAGACAAGTTTGAAGTTACAGTGGCGTGAAAAAGAGTACGTGAAACTTTTACTAAGCTTTCGGGTTGACGTAATGTTCTTGTCAAATTATTAGGAGTGTCAAAAAGTTTAAGATATTCTTGCTCTATGTGTCTGATCCAATCAGCGTCATACTTTGCACACTACCTGCCGACTTTGGTAAGAAGTTCATGGGAGTTTTACCTTGTTTATGTAAACAAGGCGCGAAGCTGTAAGGCTCTCTCTTAAAGAAAGTGACTTCTTAACTTATATGATGGGATTAAATCGCTTATACTAGTCTCTTGATTTTAAACAACAAACAAGGGTACTTCACGTCCTCTGTAGTGCCAGTTCAGAAAAGAATGCAAATAATGTTTGTTATGGAACAGCGCTACGGGAAATACGGATTTATGGACTATGCTACGAAAAATTACCTGCAAGAATTCCCTTCTGTTACTGAAAGATTAAGCTGTAAATATCTAACACCCAACTTCGTTCTCACACAGTTTATGTCAGGCCACGGTAAATTTAAAATATATTTAGACAGATTCAAAATTGACCCCAGTGATTGTCAGTGTAGATGCGACGAAGAAAAAGAAACAATACACCATCTGCTATTCGAGTGTAGTATACTAGGAGGTGCCCGTGGCTTCGCCACGATAATTCTTTTAAAAATGAAAAATTAAGAGTATAATAATTATTAAAGCATTATATTTATTAACACTTGCACGCGAATCATTCATAAACTAAGCCATTAATAATTAATGAAACAGCTAAAATTCCTGCTTTAGAGTACATTCCACGACATGAAAGCGCCCCCTGGGAAAACTATATCAGAATCGATTATGCAGTTCCAAAGAACCTGTGAACATATCACTGCCTTCTAAACTGTATTAATCGTGTAATTCTCGAGACGGCGGTGGAACACATAATACGTATTGTTTCTCAGCTGTTTATTGACATGAATATGATGTTAATTTTATTTTATCAATTCAGTGTAATTTTCAGAAATTATATAATGTTTCAAGGAAAGGAATGGTTTGTTTGGATTTTTATTATCAGCGATATTTCAAGAGATAAAACCATCAATATTTTACAGCTGTTGCCCCCGGCTTCGCCCGCCATTATTCATTGACTCCAGGATTTTTAAGAAAATTACACTGGTAGATTATTAAAAATGTTTGTGGTTCAGAGCTATGAAAATTATAAGTAAAAATAAAATTAGAATATTTGTTCATTGTGTTCATTTCACTTAGGCCTTATATAATAAAGAAACGGTTTTCCTTCCTAATTTTGTAGTCGTCATGAAAGTTTAGACTGCGAGAGACGAACATCGCCGAGTATACCCGATGTCTCACGAAGCGGGCGAGCAAGCACGCTATTTAGGGCCGTTGAATTGTATAAGAGTAGATATGAAAGAGCACGATTGAAATTAATACTTCACTTAGATTCTTGCAGTAAATGCTATGAAAACCCGCTATACTTCATATTTAACAAAAAGTGCTGTTCTTATGAATTTCAAAAGTACTTTCAATATATTCATAAATCAATGTAAATAATGGTATTATAGTTTAAAACAGTTTCTAATCTTAGTATCAATTTAATAGTTTATATTAGGGTAGTAATATTAGTAGTTTGTCAGCTTGCACTCAACGTAAGCCTTTCTGCTAGAAATAATATTGTTCTGTATATGCTCTGTATTCTACTATAGCCCTTAAGTTTTATAGTTTTATTTTAGTTGGATGACAGATAAGCCTAGTAGTTAATTTCAAGTTTACACTCATTGTATCTCTTATTGCTAGAAAGTAAGATTTGTTTTGTATGTTATATTACATTATGTAATAACTATAGCCCTAACATGCTATGTAGCAAAATAGGGTTAAAATAAAGGGAGATTCATTAATTACGTAATTTTTGTGTATGAAAGGTTTGCTGTAAAGTTGTACTCCACATTGTATAAGCCACGGACACCCTTTGAGTTCCTGTAGGTGAGGCTCCCGGATTTTAAGATAATCGGAATGTTATATTTGTAATATTATCAGCCTTATGTATTGGTCATCTTTATCCCTAGAATTTCTGGTAATTATTTGTGATGGTTGGTTGGTTATATGGTTATTTAACGACGGGGTGTACTGCAACTGAGGCCTGTGACCGTCGTCAGTATGCCATAATGTTATCCCGCAGGAGTTATTTTACATGCCTTTACATCTATAGACATGGGCCGGTGATATTGATGCACACCCGTTACCTCGAGCACAGAAAGCCAGCGCCATACTCACTACGCTATCCAGGCCGACACTAATTCCTGATTGTCCGAGTTGCCAACGGAGCCTCAGTGCCGTGAGATGAATTAGTTCACGGAAAAGAATTATAGCTTATTCAGTTAGTTTATGACATTAAAATTGCTCGGATAATTTAGTAAGCCTATTAGGTATTTTATTCGAAGAATTTAGTAGGCCTATGAGCAGGTATTTAGTAATCTAGGGAAGCGTATGTATGAGGAGTTTCCACTAAATACTAAAGCATAACATTTATGCAACAGTTATTAAAAATTAACCTTATAGTTGTCAAAAATAGAAATTAAAAATATTATTACTTTTGTTATTTTTTGGTTCTAAAAAAACATAGTAGTGGGCTACTTCTTATTCGTTCATAAATTATATCAATTGCTTTAGTTTCAATACAATGCCATAGTTTTTGACATTGTTATTAAACATTACACATTTTCCTAACAGGAATTCTTTGACATATCTTGGAACAGGTTACAGACATAGAACATCTCTTGGTTCCTAACAGGTTACAGACATGGAACTCACAGTGTACGGCCACGTAAATGCCATCGCCTTAGGCTGGTGTCGAACTTGCAAACTTAGGAAATTTTATTAACAAATTGGGAATTTAATAATAATAATAATAATAATAATAATAATAATACAGGCTTTTGCAACGAATGTGGCAAATAATACATATTTTGATTAATGTGTTGCAAATTCAAATTATTCAGATGATATGGGTAAAATCTAAATTATCAGCTATGGAAATAAAATCATAAGTTTCACCAGCCTATTGGTGGGAAATGTAGTAGGTCTAGTATTAATAGTCTATATAAAGCTGATATCTTATTTGAAAGTAAACAATTATGTCATTTAAACAAGCGTTTATATCAATTCAATTACTGGCTTACCATTGCATCCTAAAACTCTGGTCTTGGGTATCCAGGACTAGGTTTATTCAAGTACCCGGAAGAGGAGTGAAAATTAAAATTCAGAGCAATTTCAAGTTTTAGAATTTCTGACGAGCCAGAACATCTCGTTTCATGAAAAACTTATATAATGGTGTTGTTATTTGAATGAAACATTTACAATGCATTGTATTCATTCACGGGAAAATAGGAAGCAGTAGAGACTAACACCGTCACGAGTTTTCTCGTTCATTTGCAAGTGTAACGAGATGATGTCTTCACACCAGGGGGAATCTCACCACAGGTAGCAGGCACTTCTCATTTCGTTGATTTATTTATAAATCCATTACTTTAACATGCGGTTTCATCTCAGTACTACAAACACATCTATTAAGTTAAAGTGATATATTAACTTTTAACATAGCTGCTACTGTAATATAGTTAACTGTAATGAAATTCAATGCTGTTGCTGGAGCAACATGAACCGAATTTATTAGATCATTATCTAAACAGTGATATCACCATCTCATTAATGAGCCATTAATTCTTACCTATCCACTGCTACTGGCGTAGATATGCGTCACCGCAAAAAATTGTGTAAAACAAGAATTAGGAAATTAATAGAGTAGGCCTGCCCTATTACTTGATGTTCAAGTATGAAGAATTTTTTCTACGTGTTAGGATTACCGTTAGTCTAAAACAGGTATTCCGCTAACATTTTCCCAATTGATTTCAAACTTGTAACCCCCTAATATCACTTGTTTATAATATATTAATATAAGCCTATATTAATATAAATTCAGATCTGAGAGGGTTAGTGCAAAGGTGAATGTTATGTTCTGTTAATTTTAAGTTAGGACAAATATGCTCTAAGTATGAGCTCAACGTTTCATCATAAAAATAAATAACTCACTGGCGCTACATCCTTTCTAGTCTAGGGCCTACCATCCGACTGCTATGTCTTGTACCATGGGTAGACATCAGTATTGGGGCATGTGGTCAGCGTGCCGACTCCCAAGACGATGGAGGATGAGAAACTCGGACTATTAAATAATATTATGAAACTTACATCTAATTCACAGGTAAAGAATGTTGTATCACTAATTTTTACTTCCTCTGATCGTACCATAGGTGCTGTAGGTAGAGGAAGTATTACATTCTACCCCCAAATCCGAAGTTAAATTTTTAACATAAATACACGTTTTGAGTTAGCCTACCCTGAACCCAAAAGTACTATTTTCAGAAACATGTAGGCCTATATGTGTGTCTGTGAACAACCTACCTCCAGAACGGAAAATCTGTATTAAAATAAGATTTTGTATTTGGGTTAGGTACCTTCTGGGGATGTGACACGAAGATTGGCCACGGCTTTCTCTTATTTTTAAGGGTCTTTACATTACGAAAATTTCGTTTTCGCGATTTTCTGGGAAACGGCTCCAACGATTTTGTTAAAATTTTGTACATGGGGTGCTTATACTAGGGGCTAAAACTTTTACCTGAACGTTTTTTTTTTTTCAAAAACAATATCTGAATGGTAGTTTTAAGCCACCCACTGTTTGTAGAAACTCATTCTTGCCTGGTGAACAAATCTTTGCATCAGGTTGAAACGACTGAATACGCGCTCATTGCAATACGGCCTCTTATTCTATGAATGTATTAGCCTTGCTTAGAGTAAAGAAGTTTACCTGAATGCTTTAATCAGTTTTATTTATGTATCGTTCTGGGATGCGATGTGTTAACAATCTTCCTCTAGACCAGGGTTTCCCAAACATTTTGTGTCTGGGTCCTCTTCAGCATATCGCTTGCATGTGCAAGGATGAAATGGTTCATCTCTGTTTCGATTTGTCGCAGAAACTACTAAACTGATATACCTGAAATTATCTTTTCATCATCTTACCTTCTATCTTATTACAGTTCATCCAGTGATTGTTCATTTCTACAATCAGTTTACATGAAGAGAATGTCATACATAATACATTATACTAAGATTCAAACTTTTATTTGGGCAGAGGAACTTACGTAAGTTTCACATACGATTTTTTATTCATTGTTAAGGGGACTGCACTAGGTAACCAATTAATCAATAAATAATGTTATTGGTGGTCTACTTATTGTAATGGACGAATTTAACATTTAAGTTGTATTTTGACTTTCTGAACTGTTCAGACTTCCTGCAAAACCTTGTTATGCATGGTAGTCTGAACAGAACAGAAAGGCGAAATGAAATTTTGTATCTTATTTAAAAGTTGCATTTAGCCTGGCTGAACTGACTACCTGCAAAAACCTTTGTTATGCTTGGTAGTCTAAACAGAGCAGATAGGCGAGATGAAATTTTATGTCCGGTTATCCGTCTTTTGCAGTTTTTACCCTTACTCGAGAAACATCAAGAGGAAGGAACCGCACTTCCTTTCTTAGTGTGCCTAATGTTCCTCCAGATTTTAAAAATCTTTATTTGTTTATTTTTTTGCAGTATTGGTTCAATATTTGACTTTTGTGTATACGTTATCGAATATTTGATCATAAGCCAGACTAATGTAATGTACATTTCTTAGATATTGAAAATTATTGCCACTGAACCATTTTTAGAGCGCTACAGTTTCAAGAATATAAATCAACAATTTGTAAATTAGGCTACTTTACATTAGTTATGCACTGAGGCACTGTATCACAGCATAGCTACGCCCTTATAAAGATTTAAATAATGCACCGGTACAAAGGGTTATGCTGTAGCGTAGTGGTTGAGGCGCTGCGCTACAAACCGGAACTATCGTTCAATCCCCGATGAGGTCGTTGGGGGTTTTCAATTGACCTAATCCTTCTGGTGGCACTCTGGCCCTGGGGTCGACTCAGCCTCTAACAGAAATGAGTACCAGGAGCAATCCTGGGGGTAAAGGCGGCCGGTGCGTAAGGCTGACAACCTTACCACCTTTACGTGCCGAATGTCTAAAAATCTGGGAGCCTCATCCTCCTGGAACCCTCGGGGCCTCCATGGCCTGTATAGG
This sequence comes from Ectobius pallidus, assembly GCA_964059195.1. NCBI lineage: Eukaryota > Metazoa > Arthropoda > Insecta > Blattodea > Ectobiidae > Ectobius > Ectobius pallidus. Next base: position 105,148,490 of record CAXKWD010000010.1, read on the forward strand.
GAATACTTTACTTTTTACCGGTACAAAAGTAATTTAAGATCTTCAGTGTGATTTTGTTAGGATAAATAAACTAGGACGTTAGAGCAAGCAACACTTGACATCGTTTAAAATAATTACATGCAATCATCTCTTGATGAGCTACCTATGTATAGAAAATCGATGTGCCGAGAAATTCCTTTCTAACGAATTAAACTCCAGTCCATTACGTCAGGTAATATGTATAACGAGCTTACGCTTCCAGCCGTATTACAGTATATGCCGAGCAAATAGAAACTAAGTGAAAATAAATATAATTTTATTTGCTATGAAAGTAAATTTGCTGTAGAAACGTTATAGTAGCGACTATGTTATTAGGATGCATGGAATTCACTATCCGTCGCCTCTCGTTTTCCGAATGGAAAATTATTTCGCCTCAGACTATAAAAGCTTACGCAGCCTCCTCCGGAAAAAAAAATTACAGACTCTTTACAATTTTCTCACAGCTGAATGTCCATTAAATTTGCATCTAACCCTTGTGTATGTGTGTCTGGGTTCGTTAAGCTCCTATTGAACTCACTGAACGGGATCTATTAAATGCTTAAACAGGATTTCCCAGTTCCATTATTGTGTCTGAAAAATTAACTCTCAGAAAGATTTTTAAAGTGCTTTGTCTATGTCATATAAAACTCTTATTTTCTGGTAGCTACTTTTTGACTAAAATCTCTTTCCAACTCTTGTAAGGTATTCTTGATAATTCCATGACGTTTGTAAAACGAATTGAAGCGTCGTACCAGCGGCTCCATGCAGAGAGGGGTCTTATGTGGCCAGTTCGCGTCTCACAAAGGAATTTTCGCATCGCATCCCCTCCGACGACATTATTTGAATCGGCCAGTTGGACGGACAACATGACCACTTTTCTTTCAAAATTATTCCTTCTTATGATTGTTTAGTTTAAATATAGTGGCATTAAATTACACTAAAGAAAACCCTAAATGCATTTTTCCATTTTTAATTTAAAATTTTATGTGATTTTTAGTTTTAAAAAATTGCTACTTTAGTTAAGTTTTACAAATTATAATGCTACAGTGTAATTAAAAACAGAATTAAATAAAGAGGGATGAAAAAAGGTTGAAGTATTTTTAAGAAATGCAATTCCTTGAAAAGGGACACATCTCCAGAAAACAAATCTGATTGCTTTTCCATTAAAAGATGTAAACTGAATGCCAAGTTCAGTTTTGATAATTTCACTCAATCACTATTTATTTAGGTTTTTTTTTTCTCTCTCCCGTGAAATGTACTTTTGTGGATATGTGTCATGCAAATGACCGATTCAGTAATGTTATAGGCTATGACTTTTTCAAGCAGAATAAGAAATTTCAGTCAAAGCTGACCCAGATTACTTGTAATTACCTAAAGAAATAAAGATAGAAACGAAATGAACGCAGAAGATCTGTGGAGAAATCGGATTCGTTCGCAAATTCGGAACAGTACAACATTGGGACAGGCCTACATCATTGATTGCACAACGATGATAATGGTAATGAAATTGTAGACTAGTATAACTTGATGTTGAATGTTTACTAATATAAGTTAAACTTACATAAAAAGTTATCTCAAGCCAAAGCATGTTAATCATGTTCTACATTTTATGGACTTGCGTCTTTTACCTTAAGTAGATAACAGGATTGGGGGGTATGTGGTCATCATGCCGACACCCACGGCCGTTTATAATAACTTATAAGGAAGGCAAATAATAATAATGGTTGAGATAAAAACAAGTAAGTTACAATTAAAGTGGAGATGGAATGAGCATGAGAATAAGAATTCCAGTCAAGAGTTACCATTAAAGATTAAGGAAATTCACGAGAGACTTGATATTTCTTTTGAGTTTGCAACTACGCTGCCATCTTAGTAAACTCACACAGCTGTGCGTGGTATTATAATTAAATTGAGCTAGTGTCATCGTCTTAATTATTATTCGCTTACGATACGTAAACTTCGCCCCTTAATTTTAACTGTAAGATTCGTGACTGGTATACAAATTACTCGTTTTGAGAGTTGAGGATATGTTCCTTGTCTCTTAAAACATTTTTTGAACCGTATAAAACAATAAAACCTTGTTTTGTATAATTTTAAGTCCTTTAGCTTCCGGAGTGAAATTGAAACCGGTGAGCATGAACCTGGGCTGGGGGAAAGGGAGGAGGGTTTCTGTTTTAATTAGAATTTTGTTTTCAGTAATCAGTAGGGAGTTAAATGTAGATTAAACAAGTGTACGCTGCTACAGTTGTCATAAATAACAACGTTGTCAAGTGACGTCATCTGCTAAGCCACCCAGAGCGCGTTCAGTTTCGTCAGATTTACAGCACCAGCTCTCATATCAATTGTTTCCTGTTTTAAATTGAAATAGTGTGTCTCGCAAATATTTCTGTAATAAAATTGCTTTGAATGCGTAATTCAGTTTGACACACCTGTCTTTAAATCAAAGATTTGGGTTATTTATATCGGGACGGCAGTTAGCTAAGTAGGATTGTTCTCTTCGCTACCTAAATTTGTATTATCTGTAATATCGACCTATGCAGGGGCGAAGCATCAGGCTAGGCGGTATTAGCTCATCTATCTCAGAAATTTTTTTGAAGACACTTCGAGAACGTATCAGTACGATATTTTACGTGAGCATACAAAGCGAACGTCCAAGGTGACGTTAACAAGTCAGCGGAACTCTAGAAAGAGGATCTTCGGAGAGTTGGGACTGTATTGCAGATGCATATACCCCGGCTATCTCTGCCGTTTTATAAAAACAGTGGTGCGCGGGCAGCGAAGGCTGGTGAGATACATTTACAATAAATCCAAGAATTAGCGTTTGATAAGAGGTGCCAACTATTACGAATTTCCTCTCATTATTACGTAATTACGGTCAAATGGAAATTTACTGCAAAAAATAAAAACAACAACAAAATTACCTGTATCACACAAAAAAAAAAAAAAAAAATAGAGAAGATACAACATGTCAGCGTTTTTCTATGTTCATCATTTGAAAAACTAAGCGGCCAAGAACATCACTTGCGTCATGCTTTCGAGAGTGGAAATCTGATTGCAACAAAACTCAGGTGACAACTCTTACAATCTCGTTATCAGCAGGTAGTTGTTTTCTTTTCTGTGGCTTGCTACTTTATGTATTTTTTTTTTTTTTGTGCCCACCCTTACCCCCGGAGTACAAGCAATTAAGCCTAAACCTCCGGTCAGACCAAATTTTGGTAACCATATGTGATGTGTGTATACCTATTGTGCCCTTATGTACATCCGTAGGGGATGTTGATGGTGTGACGTGTTTGGGCTGAGTACTTGTGTCTTTGTACTTTGGCGCAGGATAGACCTAAGTGCGGATAGGTCTTATGTGCAATATTTCCGAGTGTGTTTCTTTTTAGTGACATGTAGTTATGTATTCTAGAGATTTGTAGTGCGTGTATCTGTTTGAGGGGATTATTGACCAGTCCGGCATTCGCCTAAGAACGAGGGAAACCCCTCAAAAACCTCGTTCGGACTGGAGCAGTGGCCAAATGACCGTCTATTTTGGTGTGTTAATTTACTATAGACTTTTCGAGAAGTGCTGTTTTTGCAAAGGTTTTAAGGGCTGGGAAGGTGTTTTTACGCGTCCAGAACGTGAGGTCCGGTGCCCAGGCTTCCTCTTCTGCCCTAGCGGCTTCGTGGAGGAGTAGTCGAGCTTCTCGATATCGAGGACAAGTATACAGCATATGATACATGGCGTCTGGTTCGCTGTCCTCACAAGCGCATAGATCGTCGTCTGTGAGATTGAAACGGATTAAGTTAGCGGCAAAGTTGCCGTGGCCAGTTAATACCTGTGTGACGAAGTGGTCCAATTTAATCCATGGCATTTTAAGTCTATTTCTGATATTTGGGAAAAAGTCACGAGTGATTCTACCATTTTGGGCAACTACCCATTTTTGCTGCCAAATATCTATTAACTGTGAGTGAATGCGTTCATAAAGATGTGATCGATCTAAGCTCTCAAATTCCCTTGGTCCGATTTGAAGGGCACCTAATTGAAAATTAATTTGCTTCCGCACTTTGTACCTGGCTATCCGTTCCTCAAGCAGAAGATCAACAGGAAGAACACCAGCTATGACTGGTAGAGCATCATTCGAAACAGTGGAGTAGGCTTTAGTTATTCGCAAGAGAGAATGTCGCTGGGCAGATTTGAGTTTACGGATGTGATGTGTGTTAAGTTTAGTGGCCCAAGCGTTTGCAGCATACGAGACAATAGCCTCAAAAATAGCAGAGTAAAGTATACGATAGTTAGTGAATTTGTATCCCCACTGCTGTCCAGAAAGTCTGGCTAGGGCCTGAAATAGGTTGTTAGCTGTAGCACTGATTCTTTGAATATGAGCGGTGAATTTATTACCTTCTTGTAAAGTTATACCCAAATACTTTGTTTCTCGAACATATGGGATCCGGTCTTGTCCTATCCTGATGATTGGAGGGTGATTTCCTATTTTCCCCTTGAGGAGCATTGAGTTTGTTTTAGTTTTAGAAATCTTTAGCTTTGCTTTGTGGGACCAAGTTTCCAGAAATTGTTAGTGCTCTATTAGCTTTGCGTTCGAGATCTGTTCTGGACTCACCTTCGATAATAATTACTGCGTCGTCGGCATAGGCTATGACGTCAGCGTCTTGAGTCTGTTCAAGTTGTCTGAGGGCTTCATCAAACACCAGGTTCCAGACCTTGGGTCCCAATACTGAGCCTTGGGGACACCCTTTGGATGCGGCCTTTGTGAATGAATGAAGGTTATCCCTTAGCGTTATTCGTCTGGACCGAAAGTAGTCACTGAGGACGGCATATATGTTCTGTGGACAGTTTATATTACGAAATCTCTCCAGGGCGTGTGGCCACCAGACGTTGTCAAATGCGCCTTCTATATCTACGAAGATGGTATGCACGTATTTAGAATTAGATGTGGTAACTATTTGCTGGAGCCAATACGGTCTTTGCTTCCGCTATGGCTGGTAGCTAATTTCCGTTTCCGTCAATTTTCATGTTCTTTTTGGTGTTCTAACTCATCGCCGTCTGCTGTGCTCTACGATGTCCAATTTGCACATTGTGATTTAGAGCATTTTAATTTAATGAAATTAAGCATAAACTCTATTGATATTAACGTTCGTACATACCTTTTAGTATTGTAGAAAAATATGACATTATTTAGGCTTACATTAAGCTTCGTGAACGCTGGAATCACTTCTGATCCAGATGGTATCACGAGATGCCAGTGCTGAAGTTGAAAAGTTTTTCTAGGGGAACCCTTAAATTTATATAGCCTACCAAACATTTTAGTCAAATTACCTTTTAAGTGAATCACATAGAAACTACATTGCAATAACAACTTGTATTTAAGAAAATACAACTGTTGCGACAAAAATAGGAGATTATGACCCTATAATGGTTCTTTATTAAAAATGTGTTGCCAAAATGTACGCCGATTTCATATGTACTGCGTTTATGCCGGGTCGATGAAGAGTAGATTTTTACTTTGCCTAAGTGCCGTTCCAGTCCCCGTTCCGCCAAACTTCAGCACTGGTAGATGCACAACATGTAACAATTTTTTTTAAAAGAAGAACTGGCAGTAACATGTAGGCCTCATTACATGTAATGTATTTCTTATCCGAATTTTTGGATGGGTCGGGCGGAGGGGGGAATCACACTATACGATTGCTGTTAACTCATCTTAAAGGTTACCTCATGAACTGTGATTATATTATTATTATTACGCTTCCCACTGAATTGTATGATATATAGGGTGTAAAAAATTCCATATACAAACTTGGAGAGTTTGTAGAGGGGACTAAATGAAACACTTTTTTATGTGATAAAAATCTGACAGGTTCTCCGTTGAGCCGCTAGGGGTCCTTGAAGGGTTTGACAGTGGATGGTGTGACTGTATTCAACCTGCCGTGTGATGAATGTTTTGCAGATTTTGTTGAAAATGTCGTCCGTTTACATTAATGCACAGCTGGGATTTGCGTGCAAATGATTGTCTCACACGTTCAAAACAACCAGGTGTCTCACGAATAATTGCTGCAGCTTCAGCCACACGGGCAACCAGCTCTTCTGGAGTTTTTACTGGTGTTTCCTACATCAAACGCTTCATCTCCCTCCACAAAAAGAAATCCAAAGGACTGAGATCAGGAGAACGTGCTGGCCACTGTACTGGCCCGCCCTTCCAACGGAGAGCCTGTCAGATATTTGTCACATAAAAAAAATCATTTCATCTCCTCTACAAACCCCCCAAGTTTGTATACGGAATTTTTTTACACTCTGTATATTCGATCCACTTGTGCTCAATATTATCATCATCGTTGTTGTCATCATCAACATCTTCATCATTGAATTAAAGTTATAAAAACCTACTTCAACCCTCATATTGTCTATGTAGCTGATTCGGCCTTCGGCCCTTAACTTGTTATTGCCAAAGCTTAACGACAAGTTAGTTAGAAGTAAAGGTAGGTACACAAAGAAAACAGTTAACCGGCTTACTGGTTATCAGTCGATCAGCTCCAATCGGCGCCGTGCGTGACCGCATTCAAAGGGAGCAGATAAAAGCTGTGTACCTGTTTTGCTCTTCAAGTTGCATAGAATGTCGTCGAGTTCCACCTGCAAGGATGGATATTCTTCGTTCTTCTTTGATTCTTTGGTTTTATTGATAAGTATCCATCCGATGAATCTCAGCAGATACAATTTTTGAAGATTACATTTTATTTGGTTAGTACAACGAACGAATAAGATTAATAGAGGTATACAAAAATGAAAATAACATTGGACTGTTTCAGCCCTTAAATTCGTGCTGTATCTTACGGGATACATTAGTTATTGATTAGGGCGTACATGACGTCATAGCGTTCCTCAGCTCATTCCCATCTCATTAAAGCTCAGTAGGCCTATATAATGGATTAATGTACTTGGGCATCGGCACTACTCTGGAAAATCAATCAAACGATAACCTTAAAATTGGACTATTACTTCCGAAAATCTCCTATTGGCATTCCAGTTTTGCTCGCTCCTTCATGAAAACAGGCCATTGGGCACAATAGTATACCGTAATTTCTATTTCATCTGTTTGACGTTATGGTATCTCAATTTTTTCAAATACATGTGATAATGGATTTTTAAATGTAAATTTAGAAAACATATTGGCCTTACTTATACCTAGGTATTGTTTAAGTTATCACTACTGTGTGTAGTCAGCTGTCAAAAAGTCTCGTATCGTCGTGAAAACTATTGGAAATGACAGCTGTAAAAAGAATCTTAGCGTTAGAAATGAAGCGTTTATGATTAGAATCGATGGATCGATTTGATGCTGTGAGCCGTAACGGACACGTTGATACAGAACTCGGTCAGAGGGAAAATCCCGTCAAACGAATGTGCGTAGATGCGTTTGCATTCGAATGCACTGCAGAGCCTTCATGCGGGCAGCTCATGAAAGTGAAGGGACAAACGTGGATAAGTCAGAGCTTTTATTTATAAGGGCAATTATTTATAGAACCACGTACTTATTTAACTAACAATAAAATACAGCTGTATGATTTAATGCATAACCAACTTGTCTTGAATATATTATATTGATTATTTCAGGCCAGGTTATAAGAATGAAAAACGTTGGAAGTAAACTAATTTCCACCGTACTGAACTCTCTTTTCCATGAGAATATTATAGGAGAAAAATTCCTCCGGCACTGGGATTTGAACTCAGGACCTTTGGCTTTTCGCGCCAATGCTCTACCAGCTGAGCTAAGCCGGAGCTCAATTCACAGCGCCAGATGGAACCTCTCTCCTATGACTAATTACTTAGTGTGCCTCACAGTACTGCATATGACATAACTTGTCTGTCTGTGAGGTGGACCATTAGGGCAATTAGTCATAGGAGAGAGGTTCCATCTGGCGCTGTGAATTGAGCTCCGACTTAGCTCAGTTGGTAGAGCATTGGCGCGAATAGCCAAAGGTCCTGGGTTCAAATCCCAGTGCCGGAGGAATTTTTCTCCTATAATATTCTCATGTGGTGTCCAACAGAGACAATAATCTGTGGTTCATGAATGCTTATATATCTGTCTTGAATGTTAACTGTACAATAACAGTGGGAGCCCGGTCACAAAAATCACTACTTAGTGTGCCTCACAGTACTGCATATGACATAACTTGGCTGTCTGTGATGTGGACCATTAGGGCAATTAGTCATAGGAGAGAGGTTCCATCTGGCGCTGTGAATTGAGCTCCGGCTTAGCTCAGTTGGTAGAGCATTGGCGCGAATAGCCAAAGGTCCTGGGTTCAAATCCCAGTGCCGGAGGAATTTTTCTCCTATAATATTCTCATGTGGTGTCCAACAGAGACAATAATCTGTGGTTCATGAATGCTTATATATCTCTCTTTTCCATGCTTTGCGGGAGAGAAAATCTAAAGAAATCTCGTATGGGCTTTGGAAAGAGGAATGTAGGCTACTCTGTCAGGGGACGCAAATTAGGCAATTTCATCCATGTACAGTTAATAGCAATATATTTCAGTTACCATTATAAACTGATAATTATTGTTATTGTTAGGTCGATAATGACTTGGTTCCAAGGACGAAAATTAGAAGAAAACTCCTTATGAGTAATATTTTATGTAAAGTTTATTAACTCTGAAATTTTTATGGAGGAAATTCAAAATTTATAATAGAAAAATGGTTAATTTAAATATTTAACGCCTTTGCATTCATTCCAAATTACAGGAAGAAATTTTGAAAATTACGGGAAGTAGTAGCAACAGTGCCCTAGTTGGCGAGGCTTCCTTTCTTCATTTTAACCATGATTATTGCTTTCTGAAACCAATTTAAGGAGCATTATAGGTCTACAGGTTTAGGGTTAAAAAAGTAATTTTTCACTTCATTTGTTATGGTAAAGAATTTTGTTGAAAGAATCTAGTCAGTACCTTCATTTCTTCGGAGTCAGACAATAAATGTGTACGCGCATCCCACACCTCCAATCCACATTAGATAGGCCTATGTTTAATGCCCTTTTCTTTAATTTTTATTTTTCAGAACCGTTTTAATGATAGCTGGACAAATTTTTAAGATACTGCAGTGAAAACTGTATATACTAGCGAACAATAGTACCTCCACTCATTACAAAGATATTTATAATCTATCATTAAATTAGGATTAGGCCTACTTCCACAAAGTCTCTGGGTTTTTACGTATATACCTTAGGAGCGAGTCTCACCGTTCATAGAGTTCCTGCCTAGGAGAGGTAGCTGCACTCTGATTGGCTATCCCACTCCACGTGTTGTCTATCTCTGTCTCTGCGGCATTATCCCTCCACTCAACTATTACAGTATTTTCTACCACTGGCAACGTGCAGCATGATCTTTACTCTGTGCTCAACAGTAGCTCACCGATCTTACGCGCAGCGAATCCGCGCGTCTTGGTAACGAGAAGCTCGCTGGCTGGGTTAGTCATCAAGGCCAGAGACTTTGTGGAAGTAATCCTACTCTAACTCGAATTTAAAGTAGTAATAATCCGAAATCTGCGGAGCTGAATTAGCAAAAACTTTTATATTGTTGGAACCTCCAGAATGAGTTCTTTGTAAGTATAACTTCTTAGGGTTTCAAATAGTTTCCTAAGAGAGTTTGTGATTTCTTTTACTTTAATTATCTTTTGTACCATAAGACTTCGGTCGAGAACTTAATGAATAAGAAATCTTACTTTTAAAGTAACTTACAATGCAAATACGTTATCGTTGTTCCTTTGTACGAGGATTTCGACGTTGAGTTAAAAAGTTTTCGAACATAATTAGGCCTATAATTATTTGTTTAGGGATCACAGGTCACTAAATTATTGAAATTATATGTATTTTATGTTAATGTGTTCATGAATTAAATCACAAAGTTTAATTCAGAATATGACGCGATAAAGTTGTATTGCAGCTTAGAGAGTTAGGCCCATAAAATGTATGTAACACATCGGATTTTATACCGGTAGGCTGTAAGCTACGTGTTTTATTGTAGCACATCGAATCCGTCACCGAAATATAGTGGTAATGTTGCATATTAACACTTTCGATACTTCCCTTGTGAACAAATGATATTTAAATTGCATAACTAGAAGAAGAGACAGTAGAGCTGTAGCACAACCTATAAATAACTCTTGTTGAGGAATATGAAATACATGTACAGTTAGCGCTACGGATGTCTAATGAACGAGACACCGAGTACATGAAATGCTGTTGATATTTTTAACAACCTCTGGGAATCGAGAATACATACATTTAGTAAAAGCTCGCTTGGGTTTCCCTACGGGGTTTTCAGTGCCGAGCTCATTATGTATTGGAAAATCCCTTTCCGGCATCAGGGATAGAGAAATACGAATATGTGTGAACTATTGTATTTAATAATACACAGTCGGCATGTAGTCTAGTATTCAGTTGTTCTTCATCACTTAGAAACAATTGCCAACCAAACACTTACTTAATTATCAGTAAGTCCTTGGAGTACCGTATGGTGCTCATATTTTTGTAGTAAAGAATAAACAGGTTGAGTTGGATTACCTCCACAACGTCTCTGGGTTTTTACGTATATACCTTAGGAGCGAGTCTCACCGCTCGTAGAGTTCCTGGCTAGGGGAGGTAGCTGCACCCTGATTGGCTCAGCTCTCCTATCCCACTCCACGTGTTGTCTGTCTCTTTCGCAGGGGCATTATCCCTCCACTCAACTATTATAGTATTTTCTACGACTGGCATGATGTTCACTCTCTGCCCAGCGGTAGCTTACTGATCTTACGCGCACCGAATTCGCGCATCTTGGTAACGAGACATAACGAGAAGCTCGCTGGCTGGGTTTGTCTTCAAGGCCAGAGACTTTGTGGGAATAATCCAACTCTACAGTAGCAGAGACCAGGGCTCGCGAACTTTGTTTATGCTTTTTGCCCCTCTTCCAGCTCTTAGTCTGTGTGAAGTCATTATCAATCATCATTCAGAAATAGAAATTTAAATTATTATTTGTTTATCATATCAGCTGCTATTTATTAAAACGATTTACTTTTTTTTTTAAGATTACCTATTCTCGGCTGCTAATAGCAGGATATGGTAAAAAGTCCAGAAAATATTCGGTATACAGCGATTTTATTAAATGTTTATTTTGTAAGAGTAAAACATAATAAGGTAGAAAACTGCAGTAAAATGTTCTAAATCGTAGGCCTAACTCTCAGATTAATTAGATTATAATATTTTGAAAGTCCCAGTGTTAAATTTATTTCGATCTTTCCAGAAATAAACTTAATAATTTCCTGGCATGCTTTCCGTCTTACCTCACTGAAGAAGAATTTAAACTTTCATATTTGTACTGCCAATATTTTCTTAAAAACCACGAGAGTGATTCCGGGTTCCCGTAAGGATTATTCGACTTCCTAGTGCAGCATTTTTGTCCAATCACTTTTTCCGTGCGTTAATTCAACAATGGCTCAGCTCATTCCTGAAGTTATAGCACATTTCTGAATAAATGAAATCCTTGTGGTACATGTTTGATTACATACCATTATTAACGGTTGCTGATATTGAATAAAGTTGAGGATTTGAACCAGTTTGCGACATTAATATCCAGTGAAACATATTTATTACCAGGAGTTCCAACAGACCAACTCGTCTGTAGTAGCTCTTGAGTTTGCCTGTGAATGTGACCGCAATCTGATAACAAACTCTCCGGTCAGGCCACTTGTGATATTAGCTTGATGGATACTCATGCTAAATTCAAAATTTCAGTCACCATGTTGGTAGTGTATAGACTAGAAATTATGAGAATTCAGCTACTCGACATTAGAATTGAACACATCGTATACAGAATATGAAATGAAAAAGACATTACAACACAGTAAAATCATTTTAAAAGGAAACATTAAATATCCGATGCCTATACAATTAATAATAATAATAATAATAATAATAATAATAATAATAACAATGTTGTAAGCCTTCATCGTTACAGTTCTAAGTTATGAGAGAAAATATTTTGGGCTTCATCTCCACAAATACAGATTTTGTTTTCTTATAACATTATATAACTAACGCTTTGACAACTTCGGTGTTTTTCATTCTTCATGATGAAACAGATTAACTGGGACAATCTATGTAAATTCAGTACTGGAACTCCCGTTAATTTGCATTCATCCATTAAGATACTGAGTTTCATTACAACATTGTTTTGGTGTCGATTAATTTCGAACACGGAACAATCTTCAAGCCTTGAAAGCAGCAATTCAGACCGCATAATAAACGACTTGTATTTAAAATTAAATCAATTCCGTTCGCGTAAATGTTAATATTATACTGAAATGAGTTCATTTCGTATTCTATAGTCCGTTGGTTTGAGGTTAAAACGACTCGAGAAGCTTCGATTTCCCTGCACGCTTTAGCAGCCGTCTGTCGCAAAAGATGAGTTCTAGAGCTTACTAACATCTGATCGCCGAGGTTAGCCTACTCGTTTTTATGATGAGACTAAAAACTAAAAACTTAGATTTTAATTATGGTCGAATAAAAATAATTGTATTCAACTTGCCTATAGTGGTAACTAAGTCACGTATATGGAAATTATGAAACTCGATGAGCTCGTTTTATAAATAACATACTTGTATCTTAATAACTGCCATTATATGCCCATTGCAGAGTGTACTATTATTTGCATTCTGTGGTTACACAATCTCTCCAGCCTAGTCGTAAAACTCATTTAATTTACTTCTCTCTTTTTCTTTCTCCAACTTTTCAGATCAGATTTGATACTTATAGTTAGTAACGTTCTAATATTTATTTATTTTATATAGTTATAGGCTTATATTTCACTGTCAAATTAAACAATTTTCATTGTTTCAGAAAATCTTATACGCATATTACTAACTAATATTTTTCTCTGTTTAATTTACTTTGGTCATGGGGATGGAGGGAGCTAGATTTTTGTTTTGTTTGTAACTTGGAAAACGTTGATTCTTGTGGTCAGGGAAACGTATGTTTATGGCCATGGTAAGTCAGGGAATTTTGTTTAGAAGTTTTCGTGGACAATGTGTATTATTATCGTTATCTATATTAATAAAAGGAAGTGTCTGTCCTCCGTCTGTCTGTCTTCCGTCTGTCTGTCCGCGATGCCCAGCGAAATCTACTCAACGCAGAGATCTGAAATTTTATAAGTAGGCGGACTAAAGGGTCGGAATGTGCACCTCGAAGCCGGAATTTTAATTTTCGCCTCCGTTCGTGAGTTATGAGTGAAAAACTGGCAGAAAACTTGCATTTTTTTGCGTTTTAGAAGCATCAGTTTCAGTAATAAATTTCAATATCAAATAACTTACAGATGGCTTTGGCTATTTTTGTCAACATACCTCATAGCCTACCTTGAAAATAAAAGCAACGCGATCGCTTGATTTTGTAAGTCCATCCTAGACGATTCATTTGTTTAGAGTGTCAAGGCCCACAGACATATGACATTTTCAACCTACACGGTAGAAGGATAATCAACCCTAAATATGGTCAAACATTGTTCGATTTGAACGAAACTCACTATACAGGGGTTTTCTGGGCCAAGGAACTCGAATCTGAGGTCGCTTTTACCAGGGGACGCTACCTAATCGTGGAATGCACTCCACGTGATTTAGGTGTTAATAATTATAATTTGAAATAATTATCGCGGGGGAAGCCGCGGGCACATGCGGGCACATGCTGTTTGTCTGTCTGTCCACGATGCCCATCGAAATCTACTGAACGCAAAGATCTGAAAATTTAAAGATAGATGAACTGAAAGGTGGGCGAATGCACCTCGAAGCCGAATTTTTAATTTTAGCTTTCGTTCGCGAGTTATGAGTAAAAAACTGGCAGAAAACGTGATTTTAGCGCTGACAAAGCATCACATTTCAGTAATACATTTCAATGTCAAATCAATTGCAGTTGGCTTTGGCTATTTTTGTCATACCGTGGAAATAAAAGCATCGCGATCGCTTGAATGTTGTAAGCCCACGCTGGTCGATTCATTTGTTTAGAATGTCAAGGCCCGTAGACATATGAAATTTTCAACCTACACGGAAGAGGGATAATCAACGTAGACCTAAATATGGTTAAACATCGTTCGATTTGGACGAAACTCACTATACAGGGATTTTCTGGGCCAAGGAACTCGAATCTGAGATAGCTTTTACCAGGCAACGATATCTAATCGTGGTATGTAATTCACGTGATTTAGGTGTTAATAAAATAATGATTTAACTATTATGCTCTTAATTTTTAATTCTTGAAATAATTATCGCGGGCGATCGCTTGATTTTGTAAGTCCATCCTGGACGATTCATTTGTTTAGAATATCAAGGCCCGAAGACATATGAAATTTTCAACCTACACGGAAGAGGGATAATCAATATAGGCCTAAATATGGTCAAACATTGTTCGATTTGGACGAAACTCACTGTACAGGGGTTTTCTGGGCCAAGGAACTCGAATCTGAGGTCGCTTTTACCAGGCGACGCTATCTAATCGTGGTATGTAGTCCACGTGATTTAGGTGTTAATAAATATAATGATTTAACTATTATGCTCTTAATTTTTAATTTTTGAAATAATTATCGCGGGCGAAGCCGCGGGCACATACTAGTTATTTATTAATTTTTTTCACTTAATAGACTACATATCGTAAGACGTAACCGACCACAGATATTTCGAAGGATTCGTCGTTAAATCATATGGCTTTATAGCTTGTGTGTCAAGAAAGGCGGTCTCAGTGATGTTCCTATATTTCATTTTCTTAACATATCGTATTAGATTCTAGAAGTTATTGTGCAACCATAGAAAGTGAATAAAGTAACTCTCAAAGTTGAGATTTTTTATTTTTTTTCCTTCACATCACTATAACTTAAAAACTAAGCAATTTTATTCCAAACCACCATAACATGGAAATAGAGCATTTCAGGAAATTATTCTGTTTAGAAAAAAAATTAATTTAATGCCCTCTGTCACTGATGAAAATGAAGAGTAGTTATTTTATTACGCCTTGAGAATAATATTCGCAACTGTCAGTAGAACAAGATGTACCCATACTCCAGGACAATAGATTCCATCATTTGAGTGACATCCAATCTGTACATAAACTTGATGTATGAAATTGTACTATTTACATGCACGCGAAACCTCAATACCACTTATTGACCGAGCCCACAGAAACAAATGCAATTTCAATCTCTGTTAATCCTGGTATATTTATAGCATCATATAATGTAGATTGCATACATTGTAAAATTTAACAAATTTCCAATTGTTTTGCAACGCTGTTGTTGTTATACAATAAAAGAGCAATTAAACCTTGGAGTAATACATGCGACGAAAACCACTTCGTTACAATTAGCACAGAATTTGACACATACCCCGGCCTAGCGGTTAGCTGTGTAATTTAAATCTCGTTATGAGAGGGTTTGTTTTGTTTCGTAATAAAGTAATACCGGGTGTTGTATAGAATAGTTTTCCTTATTTATATCCTTTCTTTCTGTTATTTTCTTCTTTAAATCTTCCATTTTCCTTTTCTTTCTTCGTGGGGTCTTCATATTTCAATTGGACTCTACAAGGCGTGTAATTTGTTACATGCGCATGTGAGTACAAGATACTGGACGTATTGAAATGCATTATTGTTTAATTTTGTTTGCATATAAGTTATATGGTGATCACATGCGTGGTCTCGTGGTTACCTAGGGATCCGTAGGTCCCACTTTCGAACCCCGGTTCCTCGGATTTTACTGAGGTAGGAAGGCCTGGAACGGGGTGCACTCAGCCTCGTGATTCAAACTGAGGAGCTGCTTGATTAAGATGTAGCGGCTCCGGTCTCCCTATGATAGACGACGCGGTGGTCGGATTGTATGCCTAGTCCCTTCAGGGATGCAGTGCCAAGGATTTTTTTTTACAAGTTTTATAGTAATTAGTTAAAGATATAGTTTCATTATTTTTTGTAATCTTGACAATAAAATCCAATTGACACAGACATCTCAGAACTGATTTTATATCTATTTTTTAGAGTTTTTCAATTATAAATTGGTAGGCTATCAAAATTTCCTGTAAAATTTACAATTTATCATTTCATATATCAGCATGTATGCTGTAGGCCTATGGTGTAGAGAGACAAATATTATTACAGGGTTTAGAAGAAAATATATATCTTGTATTGTATATAGACACGAAAACCAGATGGGGTAATGAAATAGTATATTGCGATACAAGTGCCGTAAGGCATGCATAAGGATCGAGGAAATAGTTTGAAAAAACGAGGCGCTCGCGCCGAGTTTTTTCAATTTTCCAAGATCCGTTATGTGCTTACGGCACGAGTATTGCATGCTGTTTTTTGCACGATGATTATTTATATCAATTTAATTATATTAATTGTGATATTACCTGAAAATATTATGTAACTTATATACATTCTTGAAGATAGATGCTTATTTCAGAAAGTGATTCGCATTTGTTGTTGTTAATGGGAACCGAATATTTGTGCTGGGGGGGCCTTATCCATAAAGGCTTGTATTATGAGGTGTGGCGTAATATTCATAACAGCACGGAAACTCTTACCGCACATAGCAACAAGATTGCGTGTGGGAATGTCAACTTACGATTCACGGCAACAATATTCGTAAGTACCACTAATTAGTTAAGTCGTGCAAATATATGTAACTATGCAACTATAAAGAAAGGGTAGGCATTGCTTGGTGGAGGTTGAGGAAACTAAAATGCAGAAGAGGAATAGTTTAAAAATGAATTTGCCCCTTGTGTAATCTGAGGGAGGATGCTAAACACATTTTGACTGAATGCAACAGGACTAGTAAGTTTAAAAAACAGTTGTTTGAATCTTATTTCAGTAATATTAATAAAGATATTGCTTATATCAAAGTAGGCCTAATTAATACGCATAATGCTGAAATCCTCAGACAAATAGGAAAATACCTTTTCAGAGTCAAAACAATGTGGGAGGGGTCCGTCAAGAATGCCTGAACACATAGGCGTACCGAGGGGGGGGGGTTTGGGGGGTTAGAACCCCCCCCCCCCCATTGATTAAAAAAAGGAAAATTGTATGATTTTTTAAAGTCTGCCCATAAGTTACTTAATACAAGTATAAAGCGTGGGAAGCTTAAAACTCGTTATTTTGCGTCTTAATTTTTAAAATTTTCCGGGAGAGGACCCCCGGAAGCTTAAAACTCGTTATTTTGCATCTTAATTTTTAAAATTTTCCGGGAGAGGACCCCCGGAAGCTTAAAACTCGTTATTTTGCATCTTAATTTTTAAGATTTTCCGGGGAAGGACCCCCGGACCCCCCTCTCCCAGGGGGGTATTCCATACCCCCAGACCCCGCGGATGTTATAACCCCCCTCATATAGTCGGCCTGGTTACGCCTATGCCTGAACATGGTCACTTGCTACTAGTTATTAGTAGAATTTTAGTCTGTTTTATTTTGTTTTGTTGTGTGAACTGTTTCTTTGTTTGTTTTATGCTTGGTTTTGTTTTTGTTCGAGACGTACAAACATCCCTGTTAATAGCCTACGTTACGTCAGGGATGCGAGTACCAATGTATGTAAATTTATGATTGACAAAATTCTCTCTACGAAGTGAGAAAGACGTTTCTTGATGTCCTGTATTGAAGTCTATCATGAGTAGTTCTGATGAGTCATAATGTATTCCTTGAACGTGTTTACCTAAGGAAATTTGAAGAAACGCCGGTGATCAAACCCAATCCTACAAATTCGTAAGCAGCAACACTACTCACTGGACCACTATGATTAACGAACATGGACATTTAGAAGGAATAGATTTCTTCTCATTTTATTCATCACTTGTAATTACTGTATATAAAACACGAACTCCGTTGAACTTATCTCTCAGGAGAAAGGGATGAAGCTAATAGTAAACCTTCTAGAAGAAAGATTACTTTGAAACTTGCGCGATCAGTCATCCGGGAATACTTGTCTTGTCGCAAGACCATTAAGATGAACTGTCAGTATTTGTCACCCAGCTGCAGTGATTGAGTAGATTTCTGCACATTCCAAAACATACAGGTTAATATACTTCTAAATTAATATCACTGATAAGAGTGATAGATGTATGACAGGCAGTATTATCTGTGCAGTCTGTTATTGTGCCTATTACAGAGTAATTAAGATCCTTTACAACTTCAAGTTTGGATGTTTAACAATGACCAAGTGAAACGGTAACGTCCTAGAATATCCGAATGTCGCAGGTTCAAATTTTTCAGCGGTCAAACTGAATGTGTTTTAAAAGTTGTCTTAACTTGCGAAAGCGAATGTCGAAGTAGAATTAACATCTCCTGACCTAAACCCCCTTGTCCTCAATATTTATTCTGTCTTATGAGAAGGCCCTGCATTGGGCTGTTTAATCACCACAGAATTCCTCCAAGTCGTTGTCTATATTGTAATCCCTAGATTATTCTCCTTCCCAAAATATATTGGCTAGTAAGTAGGATAGGGGAGGATATTCTCGAGTATACGGAAACTTTCCTATGCTTCTGGTTTCTTCTAGTGTTTTTTTACAGTTGGCATTGGATCTTTTTATCATTTGTGTTCCATACCAGCCCTTGGGTGAGCGAATCTTTTATTAGTTTTAGTTCAAGTCCTACCTTGTGCGATATCCTATGAACAACGCTTAGGCCTAGGTAAGGGGTGAAAAATGGCGGAGTTTCATTTGAGTGAATGTAAGCCGTGTGTCACCACGAATGCCTAGAGCAGCTCCTGGATGAGTCCGACTCGTATTGGTTTGATGTCAAAAGTCTGGCACTCAAACATTAACCTATGAACACAGGTATGTTTCAGGTCCAGGAGCGAATGATTGGAGGGAATAAGACACACTTAAATGGAGAGTTGGATGAAATTGCCTTGTAAATAGTGTATCCTATATTATAGTACATACAGTCATTTGAAGTGAACAAAGGACATCAACAACAAACCGAAAGTTATTTCCCTTGTGGAGCAAGGTTAAGATTAATTCTGAAGTTGTTATGTTCTCTCAAAGAACCTAGAGCAGTGTCCGGCAGATGCTGCAGTTGTGACGTAAGAGCCGATCATCTCGCAAGAGCTTGAGAGAGCGAGCAGTTGAGATGCATTCCTGTTAATACGCACTAGCGCAGTGGCGTTCAGTGCAGCAGTAGGGTTAAGGTGAGCCGTGATGGTACATTGAATTGCGTGCATTAACCATGGCAAGGGTGCAGAGGTCAGTTAATCAGTGAAATGTATGGTAAATTTAGTGCATTCAGATTAATACTAGACTTACGGAAACGTCAGGTCACCCTCGGAGACACGCCACATTTTTCCAAAGTTGTCTACAGTATGTCATTCAATTACAGACATTAATAATTATGTACAAATATTAGAAGAACTGGATCAGGATATTTTATTACAGATTTCAAGATTTTGCAAAACACCAATCCGATATTTGCATATTTGCGACACCATTTTCTGTGGATGTTGACAGTGTTCCAACGTCATTGCAACTAGAAGTCATTGATTTGCAAAAGAATATTGAAATGAAAGACTGCTTTCAAAACAAAAAGGATCTATCTATATTTTATAGAAGATTTCCCCAGGCAACTACATAATATATTTGCTGCTAGAATGTTGAGTATTAGGTATTTGTATCGACGTATGTATGTGAATAGTTCTTTTCTTGTATGAAGATCTGCAAACCACAACATGGAAACCGCCTATCTGATCAGAACATGAAAAATGTTCTCGTTTGTGTGTTAGCCAGACTATGTCTCCTAATATTGCAAAATTAGTGCGCGAGAAAAGAGGGAAAAAATCTCGACAATGCCTTGAGCTTGGGCACGATAGTGACACAAAGTAAGGGTGTGTATCAAAAGTCTGAATAGGCCTATACTTGGCATAGTGCTCACAAAGGTGTATAGTTTAATTTGTATATTTTGTGTATTTTGTATACTTTAACATTTTTCAGTTTCCGAGTAGACAAAGTTTTGCAGTACTCCTTAAAGTATTCTTATGTTTTATGTATTTGTATGTTTATAGTAGTTTCGGAGCCTCATTTAAATAACCTGACGCATCCGCACCTGGATGCATTTCAGATTAGTGTAAGTAGGGCCTATATTAAATTTCATTACAAACAAAACTGTTCTGTTACATTGATTTATCACAGTTGTACTATTTTGTTTTCGTACAAATGCATTGTAATTGTGCTATTCCCATACTATCTACGAAGATCGGAGCGCACTCTGCCAATGCATAGGCGTCGTTCCGCCACTGGCCAGTTGAACCCTTCCTCCACGCTCAGTACGGAGATATTGCCGAGCAAAGAGCGCGGTTGCTCTGTAGTATGACGTCACAGAGCACGGAACATGCCGGTCACTGACCTAGAGACTCTTACCGCCATCGCGGAAAAAAACAATGTGCAGGGGTAGGGAGTGGGCATGGCAGAGCCGGTTTATAATTCCCTTTGCCAACTTGAACCAGTGCGCATTATGCCAGAAAGATTCCGTGTACTTGATTAGCCTACATAGAAAGAGAGAAATAGATGGGGAGTCTAATTTACTAATTTAGGAGAACTTTTGATTTGTAAACAGTAAAATGATATTTTCAACTTCAATAATTGTATACCTTGGAGCTATCGTCATTGTAGTTTTAAGTTCAGTATTTCTAAATCAATTTTATAACAACATTAATGAAAGTGATATTAGTTTTTTTTTAATGTTGGCAGGCACAAGGCGAGTGCTATCCTATAATTTACAAGAACTCTACATCTATTGTCTGAACAAATATGGCTTACACATGACCTCCTGCACTCAGATGCAAAAAGCAGCAGTGGTAAACGCAAGTTCAATAGGCTGCCAAACGCTAAATATTTCGTTCGAAATAGCTTTGTTACACAACTCTTATTAATTACCGTTATCTGAAAAGGAAACCGCTGGAAGATGTGAAACATTTACTACTACTAATAATAACAATAGTAATACTAATCTTGTCTTCTCGTCTTCTGTCCAGAAATCTAAAAATTAAGATTTATAAAACTATTATCCTGCCATTTGTATTATATGGATGTGAGACACGGCCGCTTACTGATTGGGAAGAACATAGTCTGACAGTGTTCGAAAACAGGGTGCTTAGAAAAATATTTTGGCCCAAGAGGGATGAAAATGGGGACTGGAGAAAATTGCATAACGACGAGCTTCATGACCTGTAGGCCTATGCTTCAGCGGATATAGTAAGAGTAATTAAATCGCTAAGGATGAAATGGGGTGGACAAGTTGAACACATGGGGGAGGAAAGTCATATCTGAAAGGTATTGACTGGGAGACCCGAAGGGAAAAGACCATGCGGAAGACCTAGACGTAGGTGGGAGGACACTCTTAGAATGGATTTAAGAGAAGTAGGATTTGCTAGGGATGATTGGATGGAGAATAGGGTTGAATGGGCTCTGGTAAGCGCGGCAATGAGCCTTCGGGTTCCATAAAATAGATAATATTCCTTTAGCTTGCTGAGGAATTGTCTATTGCCATTGAGTAAATAAGTAAATAATACTTATAATTAGGGCTGGATTCTTAGCCTTTAAACTATTTTGTTCCTTCCTAGCTAACTGTGATATTTTAACATAGGCCTATGTGATATTGTTTTTAAGTTCTGTGAGTATTATTTATGGGGAAACTTGAAAAATGAAGTGTATAGGTCAATTTCCCATACATTAGAAGAACTTAAAGACAGTAACTCAAGAGAAATTAACTTGATCTCGGAAACTGAACTTATGCGCGTGAAAGAACATTTCCTAAAAAGGTGCCAGTATTGTGTGGATGCAAAAGGAGAACATGTCCAACATCTCTTGTAATGAGGTACGTGTTTATTTTCATTGTAGTTTTAACTGTAAATGTGAGAACCTGAATCATTACACCGATCGCGGCTTTATTAGCGTAGATATTTCACCCGATCGCTCGGGAGTTGGAGCTGTGCCCGCCGCACCGCAGGAACCCGCGTCGTTGGCCAACTCTTGCGTGGGACTCACTATACAATTTTGAGGTTCAGAGCCATGGAGATTGGAAGTAAAAATAAAATTAATCATATTTTTTTTAATGCGATTATTGCAGTTATTAAAGTGAAAGTTAGAAAACTTATTTGAAAATGGCAAAAAAAAAAAAAAAAAAACTAAAATAATACTATTTTAATACGTTTAAAAAAGTAGTGCAGGGTTTTTAAAACCTAAAAATCCAGCCCGTTTAATAACTGTAGGCTAACCATCATATGATGATGATGATGATTATGAAGATAATAATAATCGCAGGATTTAATCCAAGAGCAACCATAAATCTCCACTGTAATTTGATCAAGGCCTGAGGACCCATCGATATGGTATATAGGATTAATCTTGTTTCTACTGAAGTTATATGATTAAAACAAGCTTAGCTCTGAATACAGTGCTTATTTGTGCGCCTGGATATGCCGTATATGATAGGGGAAGTTAGATAAGTCAATACTAATAACACGATACCTCTCATTGCAATTTCCCTGTCTGCTATGATTGAACGGATTTTAATGAATAATTACTAGAATGTAATTTTGAGTTGGGTATATTGTCTTTTACCTTAATCTGTTAAAGATCAACTAGTTGTTTTCACATAGCCTATGACAGGGCATGACAGTAAGGTTGACGCTCAGGGACAAAATATATTCGGTAAGATCCACACCCTGTTTGCTAACTGTGTTACGGTTTATTACTGTCTTAAAAGTACGTACGTCAAACTAGTAGAGCTAATTACATTAAGTGGAAGACATAACTGGACCCGCCCTTAATGAATCAAGAGGCCGAAATATTTTTTTCAACGAGTTTTACTAATAACAAAGCTTAATTTCATCTTTTGTTTTAACACACATGTGAAGAGATAACTTATGCTATCAGGTACAAATCATCTTATCCATAGCCTATAAATCACAAGATACTTTACATAAATACCCATGTTATAAGCTACTTCCATTGTTTATTAATTTGTTGTTGTATGTCACAAAAAAAGCTTCTGTGAGATCTCTTCTTGCATATTTCTATAGCATGAATACATAGCATTAATTTTCCTTCATGCAACTATAACATGAAAACGAAGCATTTCTGGAATTGTTGAGGGAAAATTTTTAACTTCATGCCCTCTATCACTTAAAATAAGGAATAGTTGACCGAGCGAAGCGAGGGTCTGTTTTAACTCGATTTTTCGGTATTTCGTTTGTTCTGAATCTGTGTTTATTTATTTATTTACTGTATCTCCTAGTCTTTATGAACCCTATTTTGCCAGAAAAGGCATGTTAGGGTTATAGCTTACACAGCAATATATGCAATAAAATATAGAATATGAATTACTTATGGTTGTGAATATATGTTAGATACTGCATAAAATGGTCAGGATAACATTGCTTCGTGATTTTTTTTTATTTCACATGGAAATTTCGTCACAATCTTGAAAAAGCAAATTTAGCTGGAGTCTTTTTGTTTTTCTAAATCTGTGTTACGCAGTTACGATCAAACACGTTGTTCAATTTTGTTCCAATTTGACAAGAATGTTCCTTGAAGTTATTAAAAAGAACGTATGTATAAGGATTTTTATTTATTTATATTCTGTTTCAAGATGGATAGAAGAAACCAAAAGCACAGGAAAATTACCGTGCACTCGTCTGTACCAAATCCACTGGTTGTTAATAATATTAAAGATGGTTAGTAACCTTGTTACTAACGTTGTTCAGATAGGCTAATATGATTTTCTCTGAAGATTGCTAAAATTTATGATAACGGTAGGTAGATAAGAGGCTCTATATTAAGCTTCGTCTGTTGATCATGTTTTACCCATCCATCATCGTCTATGATGTTTTCCACATGCATGATCATCCCGCACACATAAGTGCATTAATTTTCCTATCTTAAAATATCGGCGGAAGGAATTTTCAACTCACTCGAAAATGTTTTGTATTTACTGTCATTTTGTAGATTGTTGGTCATTCACATTCCTTGTCCGCTGTTAATATTTCCTTCGATATGTCGCCCTGTATAGTATCCTGATAAGTAATGTGTAATTATTCTTATAGAATTAGGCTACATTATTTCGACTGAAAACTTTTTATATAATTTCTATATTTTTAATTGATTTTTGATACTGAGATAAAAATAATAATTTGTCTATAATGTGTTGAGCAAAACAATACAAAGATTTGACAAAAACATAAAGGTCTGATTTAGTATAATTGCATAATCAAATGATTGAAAATTGCTGCCAGTGCATAAATCAATGCACCAGCGAATACTGGGATTAAAACAGAATGTACTGTCAACAGTGGTGGATTTAATATAAAATGATACTCTATTTGTGTTTACCTTGTGTATCATGATGGCGAGGTGGGGAGATTTTCCATCGTTTGTTCACTAGGAGCTACGCCATCACTCATCAAGAGATTAGTATTTCCAGCTGGCTAAAATATGAGCTGCAAGACTAAGTCTCTTTCTGAAATTAAGATGAAGGTGAAGGGACTAAAATCTGCGGTGGACTGTAAAATAATAATAATGGAATGTTTCAAAAGTATTGCAATTTTATGCTTATTATTAGAGTCCGGGGATTTAGGCATTAATTTTGGTTTAAAAAGGCATCTGTTAAGAGTGAAAACAGAGTACTACTTTTCTTATTTATTTAACATAAAATTAGAACCATGCAGATCCATCTTGGCATGAATCTGCAAGCTTCAGAAATCCCAATCTTTATTAATAAAATAGATATCTAAAGTATTTATTACATACAGTAGGCTACTTACTCTTATTTTTCTTGATTACAAGCATCAAGATATTCTTTCAAGCTGTTACCTGTTATAGTCAGCCGCCCCTCTGAGAGAACACTTATATAGAACAAGATCCTCAATAAATGTTTTTGTGACGTGAATATGTCATTTCATATTTGTGTAGCCTAACTTTTTTTCACTTTCTTACATTGAAATTCTTTACGTACTTTTTAAAATGTGTAATAAGTCACAGGAAAAAGCCATAATATTCCAAAACAGACAAAAAAAGGCGTTAAACTTGAAAATAGGTACAGAAGTCAAAATAGGCCAAAAAAAAAAGGCTAAATAAAAACTGGCCCCGCCGTTCCCAAATGTACGGAAACATGGCTATCTCTTTCATATACCCATTCAAATAGAAAATACATTTTGCCCAACTTCCTGGTATTCCAATGAGATTAGAACTCTATGACGCTGCGATTAGTATTGAGCTGGCTTTTTGTGCCAAGGTAGCGGCTTCGTTCTTAGCCCAAGCCGATGGAATCTATGTGGACATAAAGTGGCTCATATCTGTAGATTTACAGCATGTAAAAGAACTTCTGTGCTACGGTCAAGCAGCAGTGCTCTCCCGTTCTGAAATAACCATAAAATCATGAAGACGAAGTGGAAAACGAAGTAGCGTACAAGACGAAGGCAGAGACTGTTACAGCTCAGAAATCCTGAAAATCCCTCTCTTTCTGTCAGGAATTACTTATCAGAAATTTTACCATAGATTTTAAATCCCTATATGTATGATATTGCCACCATAGTTGATTTAAAACGATATAAAAACGAGCATTATATTTCGCTGTGCTTTAATGCTTCATGAAATGTAGCTTCTCGTAAAACTAGCGTCCCATAAAACTTGACTGCGACTCTTTAGCCATTGATGTTGTTCTCGGTAGCATAGAACAAACTACTCTGGTAACACTTTTCTTTCCAAATGGAGTCAACAAACCCTGTCGACTCTATGAAATATGTAAGCGCTAATCTGTTTCTTCAATTTCGAACTTTAGTGTAAAAAGTAGAAAATGAATCTACAGTGTTCAAATCTATTTTCTGTAATTTTTTAGCAATTAATAGGATTAGCAACTAATATTGTTTGAATAACAGGCAACAGAATAAACGAATATGCATAGAACGAATATAGAATATGCAAGCTAAATGAGTGACAATGTTTTAAAAGGTATTACGCGACTATCAGAAGTTAAGTTGGAAATCATATTATTACAACGGCATTTTAACGCGATTCTTTTTCCGTGACATCGATTAATGAATTCGCGATCAAAATTACCTTTTATTAATTATTCTAGTTCAATTATATGGCTTGATAATGAATTTTAATAGCCTACATCAAAATTCTTAGATTTTTCGAGACGGACGCGAATGTAATATTTATTTTAAATAATTATAACCACAGGTTTGTGTTTTATCAAGGACCAGTTAACAGACCAAGACTGAATGGCACCGTATCCAGCACCCAGCGGGTGGTTAACGTTTCTCAACTGTAAAATTGAGGAAATTTTGTATGTCGCAGAAGAGAAGCTTGCCACACATTTGAAAGGAAAACCAATTAGCTGAGAGAACGCCAAAAAAGATCTAATGAGGATAGATAATTATTTTACTTATGACGTTATTACGTCACTCCGTTATATAAGTCAGTTCCCCAGTCGCCGGGACCACTCGCTCGCGAAATTGCCAAAAGTTCTGTAGGGAATAGTTCTTTGGGAGTTAAACTATACACGCGAGTTAAATAAAATCCATCGTGGGATACAGTCCAACTTCATATTGATAGCGATAATCATTCCCCTTACGCTAGGAAATAGCTTTGCAGTAAATGTATAACTTCGCTCCATACTCAAGCATTAATATTAATAGTGACCTGTCCATAATGTATATAGTGAAAGTGTTTAAAGTAATTATATATATATTAAAATAACAACTCCCTGCAGATACAGGTTGCCAATATAGACAGAGTGTAACATATCCAAATCAGCAGATAATCTTGGAGTGTTTCTTCATCGTGTACATAATAAGCTCCTAAAATAATACCCAGTATCATTTTGCTATGGACCTCATCTCTACTGGCTAAACTAGACACAAACGCCCTCCCATATTAATATAAATATCTAAGAGGACGTCGGGTACAACATAAATATTAAGTGCAATGATTTGTCAGTGTA
This sequence comes from Ectobius pallidus, assembly GCA_964059195.1. Lineage (NCBI taxonomy): Eukaryota > Metazoa > Arthropoda > Insecta > Blattodea > Ectobiidae > Ectobius > Ectobius pallidus. The sequence continues at coordinate 105,175,474 of CAXKWD010000010.1, forward strand.
CATATTTAAATTATCGCTTCAAAAGTGTAGGATGTTTGCTGAGGTTCATTATGCTTTGCTATCGCCTCTGTAGTAACTTAGATTAAAGAAACAAATAACTATATAAACGCAGTGACGAACTATCTTGAAGAATTTTCACCTTGTATCCTGTATATAGTGATATTTATATCTGCGAGTTAGTCGATTTCAATCCAAGAGCTGCAGTGCAACCAAAATCACGAATCTCTAATTACTATTTCCATCACGAACTTCATGAAAGTAGGAGGTTCCATACAGGATTTGATGCCAAGACCACTCGCACGTGGGTACGAGCATCACTGCTTCGGACGAGGTGCACTGTACGATAATACTTCACTGCAACATTCCAATTAGGCTTATATAATATTTTTAGGTTTACATCTACTGTAATTTGGTTCCCAAAATCGAAAATCCTTGCAACTTGGCCAGAATCCCGAGAACATTTTTCTACATTAATAACGTCAAAAAAATCTGAAGATGTGTTTCTATAAAACTTAGCCTATTCATTAACGTTAGGCTATAAGTAGAAACGTTAAGTATCATTTTATGAAGATTCTATGCTCAGACTGTTTAAGGTAGTTCGGTATTTTGAGGCACTTGGTGTTATGAGGTTTTACGTTGTATAATCATAATATGAAGTGTATTATCTCCAAACCTTTGTTCTAGAATTTGAAGTACTTACTTTCATGTAGTTTCATGTTTTTATGGCAGAGTAGTTTTATACCTCTGCTTGCATTATGTAGACTTTGTGCGCAGTATGTTCTTGGTTTCATGCTGTGTTAGTAGCTTACCATCTGTGGTCTTTGTATAACATCAAATAGTGAAGGAAATTTTAGTACGTATATTCGGGCAGCTACAGCTCTGCATAAATAAGATAGAGATGAATGCAATTTACATATCACATAACTTATATGAAAAAATTCAATTTCGAGAGATCGATATACGAAGTATGACGCACGTACAGCTAGGGGGGAAAGATACACTTTCGAGTTTATTGTGATGGGTGGCTGTAATAATAAATTCGCTCGAGTCCAGTCATGTGTCGAATTTCAATACTCTACTTCCACTGAAAGGGAAGATATTTACATTATAGGCTGGTTTCGCCCAACTTGGTTAAAAATACGTTAATGTTTGTTAATACGATGTTAAAAGTTACACGTTATCACCGTTGCATTTTATAAGAGAAAGTTTCCTAGTTTGTTAAATAAAATCATTTTAAAATGAGTAAGTTAAGATCTTTTTGTAAATTTGCCTATAACAAGTTCCTCCTAATCCCAAATATTTGGGTTAATTACTTTGTGATTTTGTATTACTTACAAACTATGTACAGCTGGGCATGTATTGTACAGTTATTGTACATAGCACTTAATCGGTTGTAGTGAAGCTACTCAATCTTACAGCTCATAGGAACTCCATAAAATTATCATAGGGAACTGAAAATGACTAAATAGCTGAATTGAATTGTCCAGTCCCAAGAGATATTTTAATTTTTTGTTTACGTCTCTTATACATATATACATTATGTATTCCAGTGCGATTTTTTTTCGATCGTTATTGCATTTTTCAAGGGAAGAAACGAGTTTTTGGAAGGTATTTTTTAATAAAAGGTTTCGAATTGTATGTTTATTGAAAAACACACACAACCGGCTCCGGTTCAGTAAGTCATCAATAAAGGCCGTGAAAGTAGGCAAGCCTGGTCCCTCAAGGGATGTGGCGTCATGGAGTTTAGTATATTTACTTTTTGGAACCCTACCCATAGTACATGTAAAGAAAGTAAAAATGGAACATTAATCTATCACTTAGTGTTTTCATCACTTATTCTAGACCTGTTTCAGAATCCATATAGGCTAGAGTTGAAACTCTATTTTCAATATACTAAACGTTTCCATTTACTTATTGACGCTCTCCCCTTTGCATGTAGATAGATGGTCCGATATAAACACTTTAGATCTAGGCACCAATATTATCAAGTGGGGAAGGAATATTGAAATAGCAAGACTCGCAGACGTACTGTATGAATAAGTAAAATGAATATATTTGAATTTCACTGCATACTATAGCTGAATCTTGTAGTAAAATACGGAAAACATCACTCTTCTGCTAGATGTTTTTTGTGAGAAATATCTTACATATCGAAATAAATAAAATAATAAAATATTAGAAAAATACGATTCTTTTGAAATCACTATGTGATTTTTATATTCCTGATTCTCAATTAAGTATATTGTATATGCTCATCATGTATCTCAAAAAGTTAAATAGATGAGTATAGCCTATATTTGGTCTAGAAATTGAAAGTTAAACTAATTTCAGAGATTCGAGGTTTATTACGTGCGAAGTCCAAAATGGGTACATTTCCAAATGGAGAAAGTTGATAATGTCAGCACAGAGTGTGGTTTATGCAGGGGGTCTGAACGGGAAAATGAGCAAGGAACTCAATTACAGAGTGAATATGCTATGAGTTGTAGATTAACTATCAGTAATTATTTCATTCTGTTAGTTCGCCTTTAGCCAGAACACAGAGGACCGAAAACAGTCAGCCATGCCAGGGTACTGTTAAAACGGAACATGTTATAATTTCTACGTATACATGGATGAACTCACAAAGGGAATGGTCTTCTAATTCACAACAGGCTCCTATCTAATTATAACTTATTTAGTGTTTTTATACATGCTGATAGTTTTTATTACAAACGAAGTTACAATTGTTGCACAGTATCTGGTCGAAATCATCCTCGTTAAGGATCGAATTAGCATAGTTACTATCGAGGGGCGCCGCGTAGTATTAAATTGATTTAATAATTTCGATTTATAACTTGTAAGGTGCCCGGGCAGCGTGGGCCGCATAAACGTCTCTATAAATAATAAGAAAAATAAGAAGAAAGGAAGAAGAAAAGAACGTGTTAGAGGAATTATTGCAGTGGATATTATACAGTTAAATTTTTACCTGTATATTTCAATTTTCTTTCTAATTGAAGGAAATAGCCTATTAACAGTTTCTGAGGTAATATTTCAATACCACTCTCACTTTATCATGTACGACCATAACTTTTATTAGATTGGACGTGTATCACAAAATAATGTCATTACTTGTGTGTAGTTATTGACAGTTTCATAAACACTTCTTGACAACGTCCGTCACCGTTTTTGCTTAAAAGTGGTATTAAAAAAAATAATATGTAGGCTGTTAATTATCTCGACTTCCAAACAATTTATAAATCGAATAGAATATTTATCTACATATAATCTAATGTAGTAGCAAAGATCCTTGCTTTTAATCCATGTAACCGGGTATAACCTCTCACATTGTTTTCGAGTGGGCGAAGTCAAATATCGATTTTTGTATTCTAAACTCAAGTTGTTTAAATTATCAACGGGATTTCGGAGTCTCTAGCCACTGAAGCACAGAAATCTTGTGTAAAGATTAGGCGTGAGGTGGTTGAAATGGAAGCTCTTTCCACTCCGTCTCCGACAGCACCGTTTAAGGTTTACAAATGCATTACACGGAAAGAGAGTGGTAGATAGAGTAGTTTCGTTTCTTTGTGGAGCAAACGTTACAGAGAGTTAACTGCTAGCTTTCGCCATTCTCTGCATACTGTCCCTAATCCCTCATTTATCTTCACTTATTCATTTCCTCGTGTCCGTTGGTACGGCCTCATGCTTGAAGTATTCACATGATTAGACATGCTGTCAATACGTTTCTGAATAAATTAGGATTGTAACGTGTAAACCTAAATGAAGTTTTAGTTCGATAAATTGTAGAGAATATCACTTTCTGCTTCTAATGAATACATATTGTTATTACAGCTAATGTGAACATAATTTCGTGAATAGAGAACTCAGTTTCAAGGTGTAAAGCATATTCGTGAAGTTTTAAAACTATGTAGCCTAATAAATTATTGATGCTTTAAGGTTTAAAAATCACGTATGTTCGTACATAATACAAGCTTTCTCAATATTTAGGCTACAAGAGCGTGTGCATCAATAAAGTCTTTATTATTATACGCAGGTCAGCAGTTACTAACTACGTGGTCATTAGTTGTTAAATTTCCTAAGAGAGCTAACGATAAGTTTCGAATTCAGATGTGTGGTGTGGTTGTTATTTATGAAGATTCCTCCGTGGTATTTCTTCAGGCGATTGAGATAGATAAACTTTTGAAACAAAATAACTCATCACAGTCTTTTAAATGCATTATCAATAATCGAATCAATTCCGTCATCTTATAAAAAGGAAAATGTGCACAATCTGTTAACCATCAGCGTATCATGAAGTAAGTTATATTTTTTTATCTTTAAGGTGTTTTCCTTAAGTTTAATAGGCCTATTAATGAAAATGAATTGAGTTGAGACAAACGGATTATTGCAATTGTACTAATCTGCAAATTTATTTTTACGTCTTATGTCGTCAGACAAAAATATCCTTCAGAAAGCCCTTAGTTCTCATGATTCCAAAATCTTTGCTTCGACATCCAGAAGTAATTTCCAATTAACCATGCATGTTTTATGATAATGATTATGACTGGAATAATAATAATAATAATAATAATAATAATAATAATAATAATAATAATATTAATAAAGATCTATGCAGTTTAGCAACTTATATGTAGCTTATATTTAAGTCAAGTGGCATCTGAGAGAAGTACGCCGTTCACATTTTCATAGTAACAGCAACACCACACACTGGCGGATTGTCATATTCATACGCTGTGAATAGTTAACTGAAAGCTAGATAGCAGCCCAGTACAAGGGGCTTATTAGTTTCATGGTAATAAAGAAAAGAAACTATGTTTCTTAATTGCATTGCAATATTATGTGAAGCATCATTTTCAGATCAGAACTTTCATTTTTTGTATCCAAACATACCAGAGAAATATGATGATGATGATGATGATGATTATGATGATGATTATAATATGATTGCTGTTTTTGTTAGTGTTATTATTATTATTATTATTATTATTATTATTATTAACTGGCTCGTCTTAAATTACTTCCAATTTATTGCTACGTAACACAGGATATTTTTTTCTGTTTTTTTCCGAAGTAAAGCAATATATATTTGCATCCTAAAGTAAATTACCTTTGAATGATAATATGTTGTATTTGGCTTAAACCGCAGGCGAGTATTTCAGTGCTTGAAAATAGAATTGCATATTTAGACACGGGAAAGTTTAGTGTAAAACAAATTATCTTGTTTCGAACTTTAATTAACTTTATTAAAGCGAATTCATTGAAATCCGACCAGATGACAGAATTAGATTCTTGGAGATGTCATTAAGACGTCCCGAGGCGTCTGTTTCTTGATCTTGCGAAGTTGATTCTTTCGAAAAGAAAACGGCAAACTTCATTATATGTATTAGTCACCGCAGGCAAAGCAATCTTTTTTTGTGTCCAATCTAGGCGTCAGCTCAATGCGGAATGGAACTGGTAAAAAATACCGAGCTACAAAGAGACTGTGACAATCTACAATCTACTGAGGCAAGTTCATTTAATTGCCTTTGTCATTGCAAGTGAAACAATTTATTGTGTTTTCTTACTTATCTTTATTTTACTGTAGGAAAACCATTCACGTCAGGACTTCGAGATTCTATTCAACACAACAAATTTGGTATCGGTTTGTTATCAAGAATGGTTCAACGAGCAGCAGTCTACTGTCACAAGGGCCATTTGGTAATAAATAAAATTAATACTGTTTCAGAAAAATAGCAAATCATTTTGCTAAGTGGGCTTTGGCTTGAAATCACACCCTCGGGACCATAGCTTAATAATAATTCCACGAAGCTTATGATGTAGAACTTTTACTCAAGTAAACTCGGTTCGTTTTGAACCAGCTCTAACTGGAATAAAAAGCCAGCATACAACGAAATGGGCCACCAAAGCAATGCAATACTATTACAGTTCATTAAATAACATAATTATTTATTATCCAAAAGTAACTATTTTGTAACTTCAGAAATTCACGGTCTACTGGTAAGAGTTTCTGCCAACTAGATTTGGGGTTGTACGTTCGGTCCGTAAAGCTACCGTAGGGATCCCCTGGTTAGTAAGTAAGGATTTCGATTAAGTACTTCCTTGACAGTTACAAAACAAAAAATCATCCCTCGTCTCATCTACACTTAAGCTGGAACAGCTTCATAAGAAACTTCATTACTTTGTTAACCACACAATACTTTGTACTGTATGATCTCATTTTAGTATTATTAAGGTTGATGCAATCAACAGGATTATATCTGATGATTAGATCTGTTTATTTAGGGTTATCAGGTTTCAATTCTTGGTAAACGCTTGGAATTTTCACTTAGTTACGTTATTAGAACAAAGACAAGAAAAAGTGATAAAAAATAGCTTTGTGTATATATATGAAGCTAGCAAGTAGCCTTTCGACCTATTAATCTGGTGAAAAGTATAAATATAAAATTCCTGTACGTTAAATTTAAACCCTCTTTATATGCTTATTTTCAAAATATATTTTCCCCTTCTTTAATTAATACCCAGAACTATTTCCTGTACAGTTTCTAACACGTACTTCTTCATTACGAATTTGAATTATTTAAAATCACATACAGATATACTAATTCAGCCTAATCCATTTTTATGTTTTAAACATTTTTTTTTTTTCATAAAATAACATTTTATTGCCAGAATTTTTTTCCTTACGGTTGTCTTTGAAACTTACTAAAACTTAATGGATCAGTTTTTACACTTGCTTGTAGGTAATAAATTTCACCTTTAACATGAAAATTACATCCATAAAAAAATAACAAAATAAATCATTTAAGAGCAGTTTCTTTTACCATAATTTTATTCTATTACAAATTTACATTTTTTGGTAGCTCTAAAATCTTTTTAACGATAATGACCCAGTACTGGTGAATTTATAATCTGGTTGTCAAAGTAGTTTATGTTCAGAGAAGATGGACAGGAATCGAATTCGCGCATTTGAGAACATAAATCCAGTGCGTTACCGACTTTGCCACCTAGAATAATAAGATGTGGATTGTAACACATTTTCTTTTATGAAGACCATTAGGCCTAATAATTAACTATAAAAGTGATTGTAATATACTTCTTTGATGTAATGTAACTTCTATGGGCTGGTGTACTTCTCTTTCTGGGCCATAGGAGACTCTGGCGTTGAAAAATATTGAAGGTTTTATGTTTTTATTGCATTATAGTTTCAAGGTGTACTCATTACTACAGGGTTCCAAACTTTGATTTCTTATAACACTAGGTGTTGGCAATTCATTGCCTACTTGCGAAATTTGGCAAATATAAAATAATTAATTAGGGTAGTTAAAACAAAGGGGAAATTTTCTAAAATCTTCAGCCCCGGTATTGGGCTGATCACCCTATGGGGAGGCCCTCCATGTCCTTGTCTGGTCAAAAAGTATGTCCGTGATCCAAAGATAATCCCTCTCCCAAGAGGTTACTTAAGGCTCGTGTGGCGTGGGCTGCTTAAACCTCCTACAACGGGAGAGGTTAATCTAAGAGAGAGAGAGAGCGAGAGAGAGAGAGAGAGAGCGAGAGAGAGAGAGAGAGAGAGAGAGCGAGAGCGAGAGAGAGATATATATATTTTCCAAAACCTATATGTTAATTATTACTGACGTTGTTGGAGCAAACTGTACTTTTTTCTGTACTGCCAATTGGTTAAGAAAAGGGACATTAAAGAACATTAATTTAACATGACTCAAGATAATGGTCCGGATCTCCTTAAATTAGCTAAGCAATTAATTTACCTATCATAGTGAGAACTACAGTGAGTCCCACGCAAGAGTTGGCCAATGACGCGGGTTTCTGCGTCGCGGCTGGCACAGCTCCAACTCCCGAGCGATCGGGTGAAATATCTACGCAAATAATGCCGCGGTCGTTGTAATGATTCAGGTTCTCACATTTACAGTTAAAATTACAATGAAAATAACCACGTACCTCATCACAAGAGGTGTTGGAAATGTTCTCCTCTTGCGTCCACACAATACTGGCACCTTTTTAGGAAATTTTCGTTCACGCGCATAGGTTCAGCTTCCGAGACAGAGTTACTGTCTCTTGTGATAGGCCTATGTGATATTGTCTTTAAGTTCTTCTAACAGTATGTAAATATTATTTATGGGGAAACTTGAAAAATAAAGTGTATAGGTCAATTTCCCATACATAAGAAGAACTTCAAGACAATATCACAAGAGAAATTAATCCTATCTCGGAAGCTGAACTTACGTGCATGAAAGAAAATTTCCTAAAAAGATGCCTGCGTTGTGTGGATGCAAGAGGAGAACATTTCCAACATCTCTCGTGATAAGGTACGTGGTTATTTTCATTGTAATTTTAACTGTAAATGTGAGAACCTGAATCATTACACCGGCCGCGGCATTATTTGCGTAGATATTTCACCCGATCGCTCGGGAGTTGGAGCTGTGCCAGCCGCGACGCAGAAAGCCGCATCATTGGCCAACTCTTGCGTGGGACTCACTGTATAACTTATTAGTACTTATTGGGCAATAATCCAGGGATTAAAATGTAGAAAATGCCGCAACCTTATTGCTAATATTTATGTTCAAAAGTTTATTTTCCCCCCCGCAAAATTACTGATAAGTGAGGCACTCCCTCAGAGGGACAAAGGTCAGACTTGAGCAAAGTTTATCCCTGGAGAAAGTCGGGCGGATTTCTTAGTGCTATAAATATCAGAGCTCTCTTTGTGGAGGGCTGGCAGACAAGGAAGTGTGGTTGTGCACTACGAGTAGCCAGCATCTCCATCGACCTTAGACTACCATGATACGCTGTCCGGGAACGCCTTCAGGGGACAACCGCTTACTTTACTGAGAACACAGCCACTAATATACGAGAGAAACGAACGAGACGTAATTTAGAAACAGCCATAACATGCACACAATAAACGTATCAATTAGTTTTTGTTTAAAAGCCTCTGACATCTGCATCTTATAATAAAAAGCCTTGTTCAACTACCAAGTTTTTAAAATTATTTTAAAATGTTTAGTAGGTACATGTTTAGCTGAAGGGACAAAATATTAAAAAGTCTGACTCTTTAGACTCCCAGCTATTCAACGCCTTTGATGTGCAAAATTGATTGATCTGAAGAGCACCACATTTTCTAGTATTATAAGAGAGAATCTCAGAACGTACGGCATAATCATTCTCTCCTTAACGAGACCAAAGACATAAAATATAAACATAAGGAGAAGTTAATATCTGAATGTCAATGAAAAGATGTTTACAACGATCAAAAGTGGAGTTTCCACTTAATATTCTGACTGCTTTCTTCTACAATATAAATACCTTATCAGCACGAGAGCAGTTACCTCAAGTATCTATTTCATATGACAAATGTGAATGGAAAAGGCCAAAGTATATCTGTTTAGGTATTTTATTCGAAACGGAAGAAACAAGTCTACAAAGAAAAATTACCCTGGGTAATTTATTACACACAGTTAAAATGGGGTCATTCCAAGCATTAATTTTAATTTTACAAGGGAATGTTCTTTTCCAGTATCTCTTAAACTAAAAATAATTTCCTATTATGCATGCATATATCATTTATATAATTTATAAGTCAATAATTCTTTTAATCTACTCATATGAAGAGTGTTACAAAAATTGTCAGATAAAATTGAAAGTAAATAACACCCATAACTTACAGAGGATAATATCGAACTATTCCGACAGCTTTTAGAACTTTTTCAGGGATCTTGTTCAGTGTTATGAATTTATGATACAGGAACCCGGGGCCACTGGTAAATCATCACGTAATGTGATAATGATGTTCAGATAACATCTATTAAGTTCCTTGAATGGAGTCGGATACGTTACAAAGATAAAATCAACTTCTCATTTGCCTTCTGACGTAATATCACAATCTTTCTATGCCCAAGGAGCGGGTTCGATTTCCTCCCCAGGTTGAGGCATGTGTATAAGTACAAGAACTCGTACGGGACTATACAAATATTTAAGTACACAACGTTCCTTGGATTTTGCAAATGAAACAAAAGCAACTTCTCAGTGCCTAATGAAAAAGAAATTTCGCTATTTTTTTTTCAAGCTTAAGCTCTTCTATTTCTTGCAGTAACATTTGTCCGGTTATACGTAAATATGTTTACCAACTCGATACGAGATTTGGTTAACAAATAAGGCCAGACTGTTCACCAGACATGACGCTGATGCATTTGATTTGTTATCTGTACCATAGTACTGTTACGGCATTTACGAGAATAGTAATTTTTATTACATTATACTGAGACTTAGGCCTGTGAACGCCCGGTGTACTTTTTTAGTGTGGGTAGTTCAGTAGGATTGTGTTTATTTTTTATTTTTATGTAATTTTGTATATTTAAAAGCGATATAAGCTGTAATATTTTATATTTGAAGAACAAATAGAGAAGGGGCTAACTCTTCATAATATCCCCAAAGGCTGTAATGTAACAAAAATGGCGACTAAAATGATAGGTTTGGCTACTGCCTTCAGACTTTGAAATTTCATGCCGTGAAACTAACCCCAGCATTGAGTAAATTATATGATTTTTCATAACAAGGAATTAAATTATTTCAGTTTAATTTTAACACGTGACCGTTGACTTGTAGTTTATACTGTACAAAGTACTGTTTTTGTTTAGAACTTAGACTTGCTATAGGTCTACGTGAGGTTTGTATGATTTGTATCCATACTACCGGGTACAGCCGATACTGCCTAAAGGGAAGCAATTCAAACTGAAATCAATTCGAACATTGATCCATATGTGGTCTTCTCTCAAGACAATGTAGAGATGATGGTAAATGGACAAGCCCCCAATCCCCTGAGGTTATGATCTACTGTATTCTCCTGGATGGAGGTAGGAAGAGAGCTCAGCTTTGTTACAAGTAGCAAGACTTCATACAAACAATGCAGCATAAACAGTATCTGTGTGTATCACCAACAACATTAACGGCAGAAGCCTATGACTTTCGAGAAGAAGATAATATGCAGATTGTATGTAGGCTTCAGTCCTGTTTATTTCCTCTCCCCGTAACACTATAGAGGGAGTATTTTATTCGATTTGAAATTTCAGCACTAATATATGTTTATAGATATGTAGATTTGTTCTTTCTTTCGGAAACATGTCTACATGTGAAAAGGAGAGTTCGAAAACTAAAAACCTACGAAACGAAAATTTGCATTTTGGTTAATAACCATTCCAGGATGTGTGCGATTTTCTCGAGGGGGGAAAAACTCTCCTAAGTAAGCCTATGTTTCAATTGTGTGCATAGCCACCGGCACGAAGACCTAAATATTTTAATTACAACATTTCTGCATAGAAATAATAACTTAGTAAGGGTGTCAGGAGAAAACAAGGATTGTCCATTAATGCAGTTTTGAGAAAAATGACATTGAAGACAGGATAGTGCTTGTTTCTTCCTTATATACTGACTTAAAAACCATCTTTATTTCTGGACAGTCTAACAGACCAGAATAAAGTACACTAGAAATGCCATGAGATAACACTAACAGCTTAAAGAAGTTAAATTTGTGACATTCCTGGTCTTCTCTTGGCATCTTTCATATATCAGGTCTAATTTTGTGTGAGGCTGAGACAACTGAATAAATGCTCCTTGAAAAGCGATTTTTTTTACTGTATCAAAATGTGGACCGAGAGTATTGAACCGTCCTTGCTTCGGCTAGAGATCATGTGAACATATTACATCACATTTTTTCATCTGTTATATACTATGGCAAGTAACGTAGACTAAGACTGTAATTATATGAATCTAATTTGAATGGTGTTTGAAGTACATTCTGATAAATTTTCAACATAGATAATACCACTAGAAGAGATGTTAGCTCATTATTGAAGCACAGCAAACATAGTAGGAGTTCCTTGGCTTGACGGTACTGCGGTACTCATGATCGAAACGGATAATCGCCGCTTACATATGTTACTTAGGTGTCGCGACCAGAAGAGATCAACGCAAACGCGGATTCGTCGTGTGGGGTTTCACTATGTACCCCAAGACATGCCTCAGCGTACTGTATTAGAAAGTTAGACGAAAGAGCATTAACAGACTCCACTCTGTTCTGTAATAAGTTACATGGGAAATGACTCACGACTTGACATTTCAGTCAAAAATTAAAGAAAATTACATTTATTAACTACGTTTTAATATTTTATATATTGTTTGTCCAATGCTCATTTCCCAAAACATTAAAATAGACTCCTATTTTTATGCACAGTTTTTTTTTTCTATTAACATTGCATCCTACTCTTCATATGCAACACAGGTTATTACTGCTTTCAAAAAATTTATTTTTTCTTCATTTTCCTTGCTTTAGCTATAAAAGTTCTATTACTTGGTTTTAGGTTATTTCACTCATAAAAACATTAGAATATTAAAAGCTAAAAAAAAATATATTTTTTTAATATTATGCGAGCCATTTTGACGAGAAGGCAGAAGAACAGAGATTTTTGTTGAGTGGTCCCACAAAAGAATATTTCCTCGAGTAGAGTCTACTAGAAGAAAAATAGCTCGAGCGAATAATGAGTTGATCGATTCTACTAGTACAAAAACGGTATAATTTTAACTACGGAGTTTAGTCTCATATGTGGTAACGACAGTCACCTGGCCCTTCCACAATTCGATTAGGTCTGCAAATAGAAGTGTTTCTAAAGTCAATTAACTTGATTCCAAGTATCCCCGAGCTCCATTCTTTTTTGTTTGCTCTCCAACAAATTAGTATCGATCGCTTGTTTGTTGCCTGGTTTACTTCACTACGCTCACCTCATTTGTAAATATTTATTTTACGTTCATTATTAGGGCTAGAATTTATATGGCCTATAAATGTTTATGTATGCAGAATAAAATATGCATTTATTACTTAATGCCAAGAATATGCTCAATGAAATAAAAAATATCCGTATCATGTTAATTAATTTTAAGTTTACTTTGGAGGTGTAAAATAATAAAATTACAGTCAGACAAGGAAATGTAAAATTCAAGGAATTTCTGGACAAGGAACTTTCATTCAAATCGTAAAATTCTGGGGAATTTTCACTAACTCCTTTAACTGTACCCATTTTAAGACTTAAAGTGCAATGTACATATCATACCTTGTGCAAATTTTCAATTGAAAATGACTGCTTGATATCAGCTTACAAAAAAACTTCTGAAGCTTCTCTCTATTTCTACTGAGGCAGTGCGAGCAAAATTAAACTGAACATTTTCACTTAATTCTGAATAACCAATACAAAAATTTTCTCCCGACAAAACCTTTTAGATGAACAACTAAAATATAGTACATTGCGTTCTCTTCCATTCACCTTCGTTACACTCACCACAGACTTGAAGATTATTTTATTACACAGTGAGAACTGAAGTCAATGAGCTACTACAGTATACAGTTTACAGTTTTATTTAAAGAAAGAGTTACTGGTCAACAGTTTTCAAGAGTTATATTATGTTATATTTTTGCATTGCTCTATTTCAAACTGTCTAACTAGTGATGCATGTGGTTTGTTGGAGGAGACTACAATGCAAGATATGTAGGCTTATAAATTTCCTAGTGAGTTACGTACAAAGGGTTGATTAATCAGGCGCTGATAACGGTGGCTGCAGGTTATAAAAGTGCAAACATAAATATTTTTGTTTGCTGGAAAAAGTGAAGTGAGCACAATGGCGAATGGAATTATACATGGCAGACAGACATAGCGGGCTAGGTTAGCGCCGGTTCATTATTTCAGTAGTTGTACGGGATGTGCTAATGATGCCATATTTCACTTTGTACTTCCACCTTCAGCGCACGCGGGGATCCCCTCTTAAATCATTTCTCAGAGCTTCACTCCTCTCGCGGCCCTGGTTCACTTTCCAGAAATAAACCCTCCAACACATACTCTTGTCAAACAGAAAAATACGATCAGTTCAAATTTGATTAATTTTGACATCCCTTTTAGAGTATATGCATTGAAACCTAACTGAAATAAGAAACGTCCATCGAAGGGACCAATTTTTCCAAGAAGCAAGGTAGAAATTTTCTAAATAGTAGCTATAGGCTGGTGTCTTTTCAAAAAACTCAGGCTTGATTGCATCGTGAGCAGTAGAGCTTTGGGTGATGTTGAGAAAACTCTCACAATGCAGTCATCCTTTGAGAAAATGGAAAGGAAGAGTAGTCTATCACATTGGATGTGTTAGTGGAGAGAGTTCTGTTCCTGTCAAGAGCCGAATTATCCTCAGGCTAAGTTGTGGGAACCTCCCCACTCTCGTAAAATGCCCACAGTTTAGTAAACATTCGTGACAACCTCGATATTGTTGGGTACCTACCACAGTTGTTGACAATAAAATTGGCTCAAATACATAGTATATGTTTTTTATCACTTATCTCCTATGAATATTGCAATGTTGCAAACTCAGCTAAGAAATTCGGAAACAATTGTGACCACTTACACGTGTCACATAGCAGTTGCACATCCACTGAAGGACACAACACAATATGCTTATGTTATACTGCAAGGAGCTGTTAGTAACATAATTTGTAATGCACGAACAGTAGAGACATCAAACATTCTAAGTAAGACAAATTAAGTAATTGCGAAAATAATACAGAATAATGGGGTGGTCAAGAGGTACATGCGATACATTCCGCTGTAAGCTGTAGCTTACTCAGCCAATGGGTTAAATCGATTCTGGTAACTGTATTTGCTCTATTGGCATTTAAAATGAGCAAACGAAATGGAAATAAAATCTTCTGTGAATCTTTTTGTAGTTTTCACAATTTATTCTTCATATACAGATTTCACTGACGGTTGTTAACCACTATATTTCCAGAACACATAGAAAAGAGATCAAAAATGCATTACATAAACAAACTTGTTCTTTTATCTGCATGCATAAAATCGAACGAATTATAGTCAACACCCAACGTTCCTTTTACAAATTTGGTCAACTGACCAATCCTAAGAGCGAAATGCGTATATAGATATATTTTAAATTCTTGGTTTAAAGAAACAACATGCGGAATTATTAGTATTCAGTAAAATACAATAGAAAGGCTGTTTGATTATTATTCACTTAGCTTTTCTTTTTTCAGTTTTAATGGAGGGCGAACTGATAAAAAGTGAGGAATAGAATCCTAGCCGGAAAATTAGTGTGGTTCCAGGGATCCCCAGGCAGATCTCTTTGTGACGGCCTGAACAAGCAGTCGATAATGTGGTTTTCCTCTTACAATCTCTCTCTCTCTCTCTCTCTCGCTCTCTCTCTCTCGCTCATTTCACATTTAGATGTTATTTTCAAAAGCAACCATTTACGCGTATTATAAATCACACCAAGGATAGAATCGTTTCGTCATCCATCTCGATTCCTTCAACTTTCAGCGTAGTGCTTTTTGTCACTGTAGACTTAGGTATTGTCAATTTTAAAATTAATTATATTCGTGAAAAAATGTAATTATGAGGTTAACTATTTACTCATTACTGTTGGTAGTGTTGGTTGGTATTCCATAACATAGGCCTGTTCGACTCTTCATTCATTTAGTATGCCATGATCTGACACAGTGGTGATTTGATTTTATCGAACACAAATAAGAAAGTAGTTATTATTAGGGACCGGATTCTTAGGTTTTTACCTATTTTTTTCCTTACTTCCAAAACAAAAAGTGCTCATACACTTTTTCCAATCATGTCCATAGGATTCACCCACATTAATTCTGTGGCACCTAAAAATACCTAAATGGGGTATAAAAACCTAAATATACCTAAACGGGATATAAAACCTAAAATATCTAATTTAGGCTACTTTTTTGTCGTTTTTCTTTGTCAGTTGAGAAATCGATATTTTGCGGGGAAAGAATAATTTTTGTCTTTTAGAAATTAATACCACCAGCGGTTCATTCAATCCATTGTCGCCTAGGATGGACAGTATCAAGAGAGGAAAAGAATACCGGCGTATTCCTTTTAAAATATTCGTACGAACAACCATTGTTGCCGTGTATGAACAAGGATATTTATTTATTTATTAGGTAGATTTCGAAGAAAATCTACCTATTGCAATGGATACCACTTTATGATTTTCGAAAAATTCTTTCATATCTTTACGTTTCATGCTCCCCTAAGTACGAAACCACCGCCCGTTCAAAAAAAAATTTTGTGATATTTATATATATATATATATATATATATATATATATATATATATATATATATATATATATATATATATATAGATATATGTATATATATCTATATATATATATATCTTTACACGATAGCGGCCGTAATTTTGAAGATATTTGAACCAAATTTTAATATGTTATTTCTAGGCCCAATAGTTCGGACAAGTTCGTTAATGAGCAAAATTGGCCCAAGGGGGTGGTCGGGGGAGGGGGTTAAAATTAAAAAAAAATGTATATCTCGGCCCCTATGAAGTATAGAGGGAAACTTTGTTTGAATAAATTAGAGTACTCCCTATGGAGTTCACAGTGACACCAACGATTCGGGGGTTCGAGTGAGGGTGGGGGTGGGGTGGGGGATGAAAATTCGAAACTTTTGAAACCACATCTTGTGGGGTATCGTTGAAAAGCTCTTGATGAGTACTCTACAAATCTATAAATAGTTTCTTGATAGCTCTCATATGACGCGAGATTTTAATGTTTGAAAATAATAACACTTGAAAGAATTATTATAATATCATAATTTTGTCTTGTTTAGCGGCTTTGCTAATTTTATTCATTGCTGATCTTGCGCACGGCCTCCCAGAATATTATATCCTATTATTGTTGTCAAAACAATTGATTGTAGGCTCTTCCTCTTTACTGCAGGTTTGCCATGCCAAGGCTAAAGAAGAAGAGTGCTATGCAGCGACAATAAATTAAACCAAAAGCACTTCGAAATCTACCTCCGCCTGTAGGCCCGCCTAAAGGGATTTTTTAATGGAAATTCGCACAATGTGCATTAACAAGATAAGTTAGTGTCATCTGCATAGAATTTAAGGGATCTTGTTCTAGCTAGGATATAGATTTCTGTGTTTTAAAGCGCTTGTTTTTTGTTTGTCTTTAGCACTTCCCTGTTATTCATACTGAGTGGTCACGCTGTGAGTTTTAAGAAGACGTGTTAATTATGTCGAAACAAATGAAATTGAGTTTATTACGGCAGTGGATTGGCGACGATCTGAATTTCACTACAGATGGTAAAGTAATATTTTATCAAGCCTGCCAGAAACACATATTATTTACCTTTCTAGAAAAGGAAGAACTTGAAAGATATTTAGTGATATACTGTAACCAGGAAATGTGAGGCAATCTTATTTTCACTGCTTCTTTTGATTGTTTATGCTTTCTTTCTTCAATTGTATAACATTGTCTTAAAACAAGTTCTCACAAATTTAAGTCAATTTTGTTAAGTTAAACTTTACAAGTATTATGTACTCAATCCTATGTAGCACATTCAAATTCATTAAACCAATGATTCTACTCGAAAACGATATTTTGGACAAAAAACCTAAAAAAAACTATTTCACCTAACGGAAAACGTAAAACACTGTTTTTAAAAACCTAAAAATCCGGTCCCTAGTTTTTATTTATATAATCTGTTACATTTTACTAATGTAATAGTCTTAATAAATCCCACTCGAGTTCACGCGGTTCATTAAATAAATTCGCTCGTGCTTCAAACTCACGAATCTATCGATATACTCATCTCTCGTGGAATTGCTTAGTAATGTTATTTCCTGATTGGCTTTTATTTCATTAGGAAGAAAAACTATTTTTTAGTACACGCTCTCTAAAACAGCTGCTTATCGGACTGGTAACACGCCGAAAAGCTGCACTTTAAAGGACAAGTCCGCTAAAATTGCATAAAAGTGCATCCAAACTGCATTCAAAATGCAATTTTAGCGGCCTTGTCCTTTAAAGTCGTCATGGCAATCTGTAAACAAAACCCAGACGGCATTGACCAGTCACACCAACTTTAACATGGATTTACGCATATAATTGGTCATAAAACAACAAATTTAAGCCAACACGTTTCTTTATGATAATCAGAAACTTTACCAGGATTTTTCGCAAAACACGGTAGCCCACATCATCACATGACATCACATAAGCCAACAACTTTTCACATTTTGGTTCACTTGAAACACATTCCTTACCATGGACGAACAGCATTTAAATGCCGTAATATATCCCTTCTCATAACCTATTTCTGCCGTGAAGTTGCTGGTAGCAGCTCCAATTCAATATTTCTGGCTTGGATTGAAATTTCCTCGGAATTATCATTTATATATTCACAAGCTTTTCATAAATACTAGTTCGTATGCAATATTGTTTACAAACAAGGGACTCATATATTATGCATCTATACTACCACATTTGATATTGCTACGTACGGTCATTGTTGTTTTATGATCTAGATGGCCATGACAATATGACTTAAAGAAATGACTGACTGTCTTTCATTATAATTAATTATACGGTATTTTTTGTTTTATTTCATATAATTTATAGAACTTTTACTAAAAAATATTGTATGCACCACGTACGCAAAAACTTTAGCGGACTCATCCAGTATTTCAGCCTCGGCTTTCGCCTCGGCCGCTATACTAGATTCGTCCGCTAAAGCGTTATTTTGCGTACTTGATACATAAATAGCTATAATGAATTCATAATAAACATGTTTTTGAAAACAGGACTGAACAACAACTATACAACAAACATATTCGATCCTGAATAATTTTGAAATTCAGAAATGTATAAATAATATAACCTATCGGTAGAGTTGAGCCAAGCTGCCTTGATATATAGAATTGAAATTGTCTCGTCCGAAAGTGTTGTGAACTGTAACCACCCTTTCGCCGAAAAAAAAAGTAATGTAAAATGACCGCCATGTATTCTCCCCTGAGGGATGAACTTAATTAAACGTTGTGGTACTGTTTCCACTGGAATACAGTTAAATTTTTGTTTTTGCTATATATTGTAATTTTCATAGCGAGGCTCAAGTTTACATAACTACATCCAGAGTGTTTTACACTGGTACTTTCTCTTTTCTTCTATCTGTAGGCTTACGAACTAAAATTCTTTTTTACAGCCATGTTAAAATACTTTTTTTTTTAATGAATGTTATTATTAGTCTGCATGAAGGACCAAATAGAATTGCTCTTAAGACAAAATTGTTTATATATATTACAGTTATGGGAGATTTTACAGGGATATATATAACATACATACATACATACATACATACAGTGAATGAGGCCTAATTTAATCGCGGAAAATGTTTATCAGTCTGGTAATGTTATCACTTTTATGAAGTCCCATACGGATTAATACTCATACATTGAAAAAATGTTTATTCTCTTGTCGGGGTGCTAAACATTTCACTTACACTATAGTAATGACTGGTTGTTGTAAGTAGTGCTGTAAATTCTTCTTGACACTGTTATATCATATTTTTATCTTTTCGGTTATGTTCGCTGGTCGAGCGAGCGCTGGCAGCGGCGAGAATCTGCTGTACGCAAGAAGCTGCCATGTTTCTATAGTCTATCATTCAGGTCACGCGGGTATAATGATACTCATTGGTTCATTTTACATTTTTACTTCCTCTGCCCGTACCATAGGTAGTATAGGTAGAGGAAGTATTGTTTTCGACCCCAAAATTCGAAGTTGAGTTTTTAGCATATATACACGTTTCAAGGCCCCCTGAATCCAAAATACTTCGAATTTTGGGGTCGAAAACAATACTTCCTCTACCTATACTACCTATGGTACGGGCAGAGGAAGTAAAAATGTAAAATGAACCAATGAGTATCATTATACCCGCGTGACCTGAATGATAGACTATAGAAACATGGCAGCTTCTTGCGTACAGCAGATTCTCGCCGCTGCCAGCGCTCGCTCGACCAGCGAACATAACCGAAAAGATAAAAATATGATATAACAGTGTCAAGAAGAATTTACAGCACTACTTACAACAACCAGTCATTACTATAGTGTAAGTGAAACATGTCTGTGTGTCTGTCTGTCTGTGAACACTCTAGCTCCAAAACGGAAAATCGTATGAAAACGAAATTTCGTATTTGGGTCAGGTACCTTCTGAAGATGTGAGGATAAGATTTGGCGACTATTTTCTCTTATTTTTAAGGGGACTTTACATGAAGAAATTTTCGTTTTTCGCGATTTTCTCGAAAACGACTCTAACGATTTTCTTTAAAATTTGCACATGTGTTCCTTTTACTGAGAGCTAAAATTTTTATTTGGAACTTTTTTCGAAAAAATTCTCTGAGGGTAGTTACAAGCCACCCTCTGTTCACCCACTGTTTTTAGAAAGTTTGTCTTGTGTGATGAACAACTGAATACGCGCTCTTTCACGGCCTCTTATCTTCTCTATATATAAAGCCAAAACCCACTGACTCACTCACTCACTCACTGACTGATCACAGTTTCTCAAAAACTGTACAGCCTAGGAACGTGAAACATGGTACACATATTGCTCCTAGGCTCTGGATGCGCACTAAGAAAGGATTTCAAAATCTTTGGCTTCTAAGGGCCTCTAAGGGCCAAAATAGGGGTGTAAAGTTATGAAATTCACCAAAAGGAATTCATAGTGCATGTACACAATCCCCATGACAACATTATTTTTTTTTAACTACACAGGTGGCTTGGCATGACACTGTGATTTCATGTAGATCTAATAGATATAAAATTATGAGAAAGGCTATCAATAGATTTCTATAAATGTTTATCAACTATTTTGTGACACGAAGTGAATTTAGGAGGTCCTGGGTTCTATTCTTAAGAGTTGAACTCTTTTCTTATAGTTAGGCTAGGACTGTATTGCGAAAGATAGTTTATACAATATCAATAGATAGCCTATAATTTCTTGATTAATTTCTATTTGCCATATTATCTCTCTATCTTTACCTTAGTGTTTACCTCTCCCGTTTGGAGTCATTTAAGCGACCCACGTTGTCCGGGCCTTACAGGGCCGCGACCTGTCGGGAGAGGGATTGTCTATGGATCACATACATACTTTCTTGACCAGACAAGGACATGGAGGACCTCCCGAATGAGTAATCAGTCCAATGCCGGGGCCACCTCCGATACAACACAAACACCATTCACACACTCACTCTGAACAAGGCGAGGATGGGATGAGGATGCTAATGGCTGCCAGATGATATCCGGGGACACTAGGGCCTAAAGTTACCAGAGCCTAAAGTTATCAGACATTTGTCTCACAAGTGAGGAAATATCCCGGAAAAAAAAACCCTACCTAGGTAACTTGTCCCGACCAGTATTCGAACCGGATCCCACTGCGTGAGAGGACGTACGCATCCCCCACGCCCAGCTTTTTACTGTAAGTTATGTTTCCCAAAATTGAAACAGAACTATTAAATTTTTTAAGACATAATCAGAGTAAACTACGGGTGAAGGAGCATGTGGAATATAAATACGTCCACCGTGTTGGCTGGACGGCTGATGATTTATAGAAGTACATCAAATCGACTTGAAATTGTCTTCACTTAACCTATATATACATAAATTTAACAATGTGAAGCATTGATGGGTCAGCTAGTTCTATATAAGAATGTGAAGTGAGAAAGATGTATTGTTGGCCATGCATAGAGTAAAGAAGTATCTGAGGGAAATATTAGATAAATTTCGGAAATTATATTTTACGGCGGAAAGTTCAATAAACGTCTGCAGTCATTTGTTTGTTTTTTTTTTTTTAAGTTTGTTATATAGACTGTGTTTTTAGTCGCATCATTGAAAGAAGAGGTATTTATAGGATAATTAGCGTAAAATTGTGTCTTGCGATTCTGTACAAGGATATGTGAATACTGCTAACTTTTATTTGGGCAGAGGAAGTTATGTGACTTTCACATCAGATTTTTTGATAGAAAATTAGAAAAGTTTCTATTCCGTTACATGCAATACATTTATGTGGAAAATATAGGGTGAAATTGTGTGCAATGGCAGTCGTCCATGTCACACGATCCAGTCTGACGGTTGTGGACATTTGAACCAAAAATTGGTTCTTGGGACATCGGCTTTAGGTTGCTGCTTTAGCACATCCTGCACATTCAATACCGGCTTCCCTCCGGTTCTTGCTGCAACCCAAGCCATGCATTATTTGTAACCCAATTGTGTATACATCCGCCGAGCCGTCGTATAGGGCGGAACACAGCTCCGCTCGTAGTAATCCTGACATCTATGAACGGAATATAAACTAAAAAATAAGTTTTATTATGTATAGGATCCAAAAAATAAACTTAGCAAGAGTGCAATTTACTGTCAGCTGTTATGTTGTTACAATAAACTCTCAATATTTCTGAAAAATTATGTTGAGAATTGTTCTCATTTATTTAAAGTATTAATTGCTAAAGTATGTGATATTTAATTTGGCACTAGTGCCTGGCCTGCTGTTTATATAGGAGAGATGAGGTTTTCCCTGAATAAAAGCTACCTTCTTAATGGCTAGTGATTTCTTTCGTTAGCGGCCAATCATTTGCCGTCGCAAGCTAGTCAGCGGGGACTGTCATTACTGCATTTGAAAAGTAGGCATATTCTCGATAAGGAACGTTAGTGTTCCCATTCCCATCGAGTTCCTGAACAAGAGATAAGGTGAGTGAATTGACCTTTCTCTATCTACAAATGCTTGCCAAGTAAAATCTCACGGGCCTTGATGTACTGATTGTTTTGTTATTGTATAAATAGAATATCATGTATGTGCAACTATTTTTAATTAGTTGCTATCATGTAACTATTTTAATTAGTTGTGTCTAATAGGCTGGTATGCATAGTATCTAAACGTAAAATTTTATCTTGGGTTTTATCATTAGCCATCTTAGCCTACACGAATTCAGGCTTTGTACAAGATTATGACAAATAAGGAAAGCGAAAAAGAAAGTAAAAGTGCTCCTCTCCCTTAAATTTGACTAACATAATTTTCAAAATACTACATCTCTATTTAAATTGAATTAATCATGTGGGTAGTCATGGACACACATGATACCGTCATCCCTGAGTTCCTTTTTTAAAAATTGTATTTATTTATTTTTAACGAGATGGCAGTGGCTGGTCGTCAAAATTTCAATTTATTGCTTGGGGAGGGTGAGTCAATCTATACACTCTGGGAACTTAACTATGTTTTATTTCCTTGAAATGAATCAGCAATGATTTCGGAGGACTAGTTCTTACAAAAAAAACTGGTAGGACTAAAACATATTAAACATAGGAATTTTGGGTTACAGTAGATTTACCTTTTTATTTGTATAAGCCACTCTTCTGAACCATTCTGGAATAATACTATGTTAAAATAAGAAAATCATAATACTAATACATTGCTCTTTCTCAAGCACTAGACAGCTGGTTTAACTAACAAATGATAAACAATGTAAATTATTTATTAGTTCAGGAAGAACTGTGTTTCAAATTCTTCATGCCATATTATGCTAACATAGGAATTTTAGTTAAACCATGCAGAATGAAGCAAAATATATTGTAGTATAACAATTTTAGTAATAAAGATGGATTAAACTTAGGTACAGCAGATTAGCAGATTAGCAGATTAGCCTAAGTTAGTAAAATCTCCATTATTTAGTACAACCTTAGGTTGATGGATAATTATTCATTGATACATTTGACTTAACCTCATTAAAATCATATTGGGCCGGAAAATGAAACGATACAATATTTTACTAACTTTTACCAAACGAAAGGAATCTATATCAATCAACTTTTCTGTTTGAGCGGCTTTTTCGCTAATATTACGTTTGAAAGATAGATGGAGCGAGAGGGGAAAGAGAGATGAATAGAAGGGATCTGGATAGGGAGAGGGAGGGAGAGAAGCGAATGAGGATGTAGGGGTAAAGGGGTGCTAAGAATCAACACTTTACACCAGCAGCTAAAATCACTGCTACACACAGCTTTCGCATAATAAACTCACAGAGGAATAATTCGATCTCTCACTTCTATTTCATGTCACCTATTAAAGCTTAGAATGTCATGTAGCCTACTTCCTCTTGTTGGTGGCGATAACGAATGCTTTTCTTATCTGGTAGAAATTGGGCTGACGAACAGGATGTGTTCTTCTGATTTGTCACAGAGATGTTTTTGTCACCTTTGTTTGAGATCATTAGTAACTACAGTCTGTTTTTCGAATGCTTTGATTCTTTCCTTGAGGTCCAAAATGTAGGTCAAGCAATCAGAGGTAACCACTCGCATATCTTCATACATTTTACTTTATTACTGTAGGCTAATATTGTCGTCTTTGGATGGGCTTAGCCCCAGTACGGTCGATTTATATTTCACTATCTCTAAAGAATCCAGTAATATATTTTACGAATGAGAAACAATAATTTAGTGACCAGTGTCTAGACCTATAGCTTTGCAGAATACACAATAGTTGGTGCTGTGAACATCTCAGATCACGTTATGGTGGGATGGTACGAAGAAAAAGGATAAGGCCATATGGAAAATGTATTATAACAATCTTCTAAGTTATATCCATATGTGCTGGTTCTATTATTAATGATTCATTATAAGAATTTATCACTTGTTAGTTTCACCATATGCCTAGAACATTCTTATGGTTAAATTTTTAAAAATACTATCCGTAATATTTAGACGTATGCCTCATGGATTTTTTAAATAAAGTTCTAAGCCTATTTAGCTATTCACAAAGGTAATAAATAAAAAAGAAACGGATTCCGGGGAGATATTACAGGCTACCATGTATTTACAAATTCGTAGGTCATACTTACAAGGTCGCACAATGATTACAATTAGAGCCCTGATTTCTAAGGAACTTGCATATTTATTTTATGACTCCTAAACATAAGCAGAAATGTCATATTTCATTAAGGTGCTCTTTGACGATCAATTTTAACTTTATTTGATAGTGCTTATTTTGCTTATTCTGAGAGAGAACGATTTTGCTTGCTTATTTTATGATTTGGAATTAAAATAGTATATTTTATTCAAAGCTCTCACATTAAAAATGATTATTACCACCAGTTTCCTTTCTTATGTCGGCTAATGGAATTTCTAAAAAAAATCCGGGTTATAAAACATTATCAGATTTCTAAAAAACTTTCCAGTGAAGAAAAACATATTCAAGAGGAATTCTTCGAACAAGAACTGTGTTGCTTTTCATACGCGCTTGTGATGTCTTGCGACGTTTGAAAGCACAATTTTACTTTATACATCGTTCAGGAGCTTCATACAAGAAAACCTGGCGATGACTCACTTTATATATTGTAACAGTCATGAATACGATAAGATTTATACAGAATTACACAGTAAAAATTAATTTAAACTAAATTCAAATACCACATCACATGAAAATACGAAAATTAAGGATTTCTTTAGTCCGTCTGTCTTTCGGTCAATACAATGTGGAACAGTTTATTCTATGTATCATGTGTAATTTGTGCAAAAACTTTCAGTATTAACTACCTTCCATAGTGCAAGTTATCTTCAGAATTAAGAATTTCACATCAACACCGAATGGGTACTGGACTTAACGAAATAGAGATTCAAGGATCAACATTTTGTTTCCACCTTGTTAACAAGTTGGAAGAGTTAGAAGGCATCAATAGAATTGTGAGCAACTTTCCAATTAAGAGAAGCTGTACGTGCGTGGGACTCCGCGCAACCTCGTCAATCAATGCTATTCATTGTTTCAACTTGTGAAATCTAGCCTCCACCTCCACCTCCTCTTGCTGCCTTCTGGGATGAAAAGTTCCTTTTCTATTGTCCCACAGTGGTCATCAGTATCATGCCCACAGGGAAATCTCTTGTATTGCCTTTCTAGTATTTCTGTCCCTAACTCTCTTATTTCCGTTTCATTTTCCTCTTTATGTTGTGCTTTTGTTGGGACAATTTTACCTGGAACAATACTATAACTTTTATTTGGTACATTTCGCAGGAAATTAAAAATATAATGTACTTTGATAATGTTATGGCTTTATAATGTTCTTGTTAATAATGACTGGTGATTTACTACTATACAGACATTATCATGATTGTATAAATAAACATTTAACTAATAAAAATATATATTAATCTTTGGAATGAAGAGTTATGCTTATATTTCTTTCATTGCCAAGACTTGGGAAGGTTTTTGAGCTTTAAGTATTTAATTCTTTGAATATAGAATTATTAATTATTATATTTCTTCCCTCCTTTACAGTATTCGAGTTTAATAAGTCTCACAAAGAAAATAGAATAATATTGTAAATTCTATGCTAGTGCAGCCATTTTTTTAATTCTTTTTTTAAGGTCAGGTTTCCTACAGTAGATCGAATAATACTAATTGCATTGTGTAAATTTCAAAGAGTGGACTAAGTTATCTAATAAAAAGCCAACATACAACATTTTTCATATTATTTCTGATTATTCTGTTTACGAATAAAGGTCACATTATATTATTACAATAAGTTTTAACGACCAAAGACTTGTTTAAATCTCCTGGGCTGTTGGCCGTGGTCTTGGGTTGAATAGTCCTGATGTTTCACCCATGGCTGTGATGGGCATCCTCTGAGGAAAAGTGTTCTAGTTTTCTAGTTTCTAAATTATAACTATTATTGCGAAGAATAAGCAAATTGCAACCACAGTCTATGTGATTTCTCGCTAGATGATTATAAATAAAGTGAAAATAAATAAAGTAACAGTACATAGAAATAACGCTTAAAACTCCATTCTGTGAGCCAATCAGAGTTGAGAAGCTCCTTCCCGTACATTCTTCTTGGGGAAAACTTACGTTTTGTTTCTTCTAGCATGGCCACTCTACCTTTTTTACTGTACATGTAAAGAATATAATAGCTATTTCAAGGGTCAGGAATTTAAGGTTTTATAAACTCTGTATTCATTTTTAAACATATTAAAACAATATTGTTTCAGTTTTTTCCTCTTTTTAACACACTTTTTCACTTTAATAAGTACAATAATTATTTTAAAAGAATACTTTAAAATTAATTTTATTTTCACTGAACCACAAAACTGTAGAAATACTTTTTGCTTAACTTTCAACAGTTTATAGTGTAGGCTATAGAACGCGATTTATTTTAGAATTGCCTCTGTTATTTCCAACTCCAAGTTAAGTTCAAGAACGTTAAGAAGAACGCCTCAACTCACTTTGGGAATACTTTATTTTGGCGCCTTTCTGGAGCAAACACTGTGAATAAACTGCAGATGTAAACTTCTTAAGAATTTCTTTAATTTGATTCTATTCACTAAAGATTTTCTTTTCCGGAGCAATTTGGTACAAAATTATAAAACGAATTGCTATATTTTCTCTTATAAATGTACTGGTGACAATGAGCAAGATGAAAGTTGCGAGCACATGTTTAGAAAGTAATTTTTAGTAGAACAGTAATAATTAGATAATTAGTTTTTTCAAGTCTTATTTAACCATTTTTAGGTTTTGCAATATTGGACTATGTTACTGCCACGACAATGATACTGATAATTATGTTAAAATATCACAGTTAGCTAGCAAGGAACAGATAGTTTAAAACCTAAGAATCCGGGCCCTAGTTATTACAGAAATAAAATCTTTACGATCGTGTTTACCTTTATTAAAATAACATGGACATTTCTTTGCGTATGAAAGTACGGTAGACTACTTTTGCCAGGGACTGGGACGATAATAAAATACTGCTGGCACTAACATGATAATATTTCTTTCTGCAGTTCTCTTAATCTCACTTTCAAAACTCTAATATCGTACATCAAATCAACCTTTATCTCTTGTTTATATCGGCTTGCACATTAGTGATGGAGTACAAGCATAATCCATTACATTCATACCGTAATCCTGGCTGGATTTGCCTTCTTGTCGATGAAACAGGGGAAGTTAGTCAATATGTTTTGCAGTGATAGTAGACAAACACTCGAGATGTATTTGTCATGGCTGACATATTGCGTTACCACATAACATTATACTCTCGATTAATTCATTGAGGCAAAATAAACGCATTAGGAATTTCATGCTCGTATATCAGGCAATAACCCATGTGATAGGCCTACTAGAGTGCCTTGTTTTACGGGGGAAATCATAATAATGATATCGTATGGTTAAATAAAATATTTTTATTTTCTGCACCCGTATCATGTGCACTATAGGTGAAGGAAGTAATGCCATCGATAGACCCTGAAGTTCCCCATAGAGTTTTTAGCATAATACATGATTCGAGTTCAAATTAATGTGTGTATTGTCTGTTTTTGTGAACAGCAATTCGTACCGAAAACGAAAACCGGTATCTAAAGGAAATTTTATATTTGAGTGGGGTATATTTTGAGGAAGTCACACGAAGCATGCTTCTTACTTCCAGTTCATGTGAAGATTATGTTTTTCTTGTCTTTACTCTTGTCTAATGATCTTATTTATATTTTGGACAACACTAGATGACTTAGCGGTCATGTGGTATGCCTTGTACCACCACGGAATGTAGCGTCACACATGTAGTTATATATTTTTAATATTAGTTCGATTCTTAAAAGTCTTCAATAACAATTTTTTATCATATTCTTGATATTTAAGATGTGGTATACACCTTTTGACTTTTTTATATTTTTGTTAAAGCTAATAGCATCACCACATACATGTGAGCTATTATGTAGTAATTTATTTATAGCCTATAATGAAACTGAATTGAGGGGAGTACCTACACTAACATTAGATACAGGCTCAAAAAAAGAAAAGATTCTCATGATGTTACAACCTAATAAATCCTTAACAGCCGAGCGCTAGAGTGACTCAAATAATAAATACCGTAGATAGATGATGTAATCGTATCATCACAATGATGATAATCTTATTGACTATTTTCATTATCGCTTTCTCTATTGTAATCGACATCACCATTACTATTTACTTAAATTTGCAATTAAACGCACGGGATGACGATAAGCAGATAAAACTTCATAAGGATAGTTTATTTGTTTTGAAACACAACAAATAAATGAGGGGTCTATTAGCAAATCATTTAAGCTCCATTTTAAAGAAAGGTAGAGATGCTAACTTCTAATGAAAGTTTAGTGCATTTCCTGCTACATATTTAGTGTATGGATTACAAATCTGACTTCCCACATAAGGAAAGAACTCAGATTTACAATACATACCCTAAATATGTACTAGGAAATGCATTAAACTTGCATTACAAATTAGAACCTCTACCTTTTATCAAAATGGAGATTGCCGGGTTTGCTAATAGACCACTCAAATCTAACATTATGTTGTGCTGTGTAATGTTTGTTGCAAGTAATCATACTATGTGTGTTCATATTTGCGGATTAATAATTTCAATCCAGTCTCCAATCTAAAGGATGAGTAAAGATTCGCTGTCTAGAAGAGAGCTTATCACAGGACACAACAGTTAGGTTATGTTTGACATAATCTAGAAGATGGTCAGATTCGTTGAGGGAGACTATAGACATGCAATGAACATCTCTAAGGAACTCCTTGTAACTTGTAAACTTTGTCAGTTTTATTCCTCCAACAGTTTTACTAGTTTCCTATTGAGACTCACAACTTGAGCAAATGAAACTTTTTGTATATCTGTTTCGGAAGTTGAACTAACATGGCCTGCTATCACGTTATTTCCAGAAACTTGACCATCTGAAGCTCTAATTTATCTAATACTTTGAGGTGTAGAATTATTTATCGTCAGATGGAGAAGTGTTTTATCCTACAAGGATGTGCTGTGTCCAGAAAGTAACTTGGAATTATTCAAGCACCACCATTTACGGGTATTAAATAAATTTGTCTTCTATGTTCGTATTGAATATTTCTTTTTAATTTATTTATGTCTGTTTTGAAAGGCTCTCATGTAACCTAATAAATGAACGCATGTAGCCTTATAATTATAGCCTACATAAAGAACCTAGCTGGAACTTAAATAAAATAATACAAGACGTTTCTTTTGAAAAGCAAGTGTAATTTTAAATTAATACTATCTGCTTGCAGGGTTCTGCTTTCTGCTCCGCTTTACATTCTGACAAAAGCATTGCATATAGGATTGTATTGTTATACTTATCGTTGACTTTCTGCTGACAAGCTTGCGTCTGGTACCTGCTTTAACTGAAAAGAATAAACTAAAACTCCGGCATTTATCTTAAAACGGAAACTTGAAGCGTCGGATGCTTCTGTTACTAAATCGTTCAACCCGAAGCCGTGAAATTTAATGAGTAAACTAAGCTTCCTGCTGATGTAGTTACAGACATGTTCTTAACTTACTAACCTTGTACAAGTGCTTTAAGATTAGAATTTTTATTTTATTTATGCCTATTTTTATTGATTTAATGTTATTCCACTCCATAAATTGAAGTCAGGTATTAATGGGTTTGAAGTTAGGTTTTATTTTCAGTTATATCTTGTTATATTATTTCCTTTTTTTTATTGGCCGCAGTCATTTACTGTTACGATATTTTCTATGATTATTCCCCCAAATAATCAGAAATCCATATTTTTATGCAACTTTTTACAAACAACTTGTATCTCTTTCTATGTAATATGTTCATAATACTCGACCGTTTGCCTCACTTCTTAAACACTGTAGTTCCAAGGAAAATTAGTTTAGGAACATATACAGGGTGGCGCACGAAATGTCATACCATTTATTTTACACATAACACATTTAAATTTTTATTATAGCTATATATAGAATACATAGAATTGATCATTAGGATATGGAAATTTGTCTTTAATGCAGAGTGTGTTCAATATGATCGCCGTTTTGCCTCACAATCTCTTGTAAACGAACCATTACATTCGTCACCACTTTTCGTCACAAGTCTTCAGATAACGCATGGCACAACTCCATTACATGTGCTCTGAGATGATTCCAAACTCTGCAGAAGCCCTTTAGACGGACTTCGAGTCAAAGCAACGCAAACCGCTTCAATATTTTCAGGTGTACGAACACTAGCCCGTTGCAACCGCTTTTTTCCCCAACACAAACTGCTCGGTTAGTCTGTAAATTATCTGTTTGCTAGGAGCCCATCTTGTATTAAAGTGAGCACGAAAACGTCTCTGAGTCAAAACTACACTTTTCGTTTCGGCGAAAAACAGAACAACTTTCACCTTATGTTCACCATTCAAACGCCCGTTGTGCCCCATTTTACAAACTAATGTCTGTGTTCATTGTCATGGTGAAATCCGACATGTGATGACACCTATCGAATTTTCCACAAACTTCGGCTTACACTAGCACTGTTAGAAACAGCGAAACTGCTATATTACAATATTTATGAGATAATTAAATGGTATGACATTTCGTGCGCCACCCTGTATGATACAATGTTTTTTCTACTACAATACTAAGTTTACGGGAATTATACGAGTATATGTGAACATAGAGTAAATAAAATAATATTTCAAACTAGAGAGGTTATAAGGTAACGATTTCTTGGTCGTCTGAACCTACCGTCGTCGGTTCCATTTATTTTGTTTATAAGGTAATTATTTAATGGCCGTCTGAATTTTATTTTTGGGCGTATAATACTTATTTCTCTCGCAAGACCGTTTATAGAACTTAACACGCGCGAGTACAAAGTTATCAAACGAGCAAAACATAGATGTATCTCAAACCTTATAATTATTAATTACCAAACAAAATCATAGAAGAAATTAGCAACATAAAATTCCAAAACTGAATTCAGCATATTTCGCTTTAAGAATTTTGAATGATATTTTACAAGAAAAAAAGAGTATCTTGTAAACCGCTATTTGAAAAATTAAAAGTCCTCACTCTCACTCGGTAATGTGTTTCATGGTAGATAATATAGATAAATTTCAAACTAATTACAGTGTACATGCACGTACAACTAGAAACATGAATGATTTACATATACCAGTAAATTCATTAAAACTCTTTCAGAAGGGTGCTTATTACTCCGCAATTCAGATTTACAATAAGCTTCTAAGAAACATCAAGTTATTGTGTATTAAAAGCAAACGAAAATCTTTCAAAAGATCTCTCAAGGAATTTTTAATAACTCACACCTTCTACAATATGAATTAATATTTCCAGCTTGAATAGGTTTGGCAGCTTGCAATTTTGTATTTTGTTGTTATATATATCCTTGTTGTTATATCCTTGAGCCTCGCTCAATAGCCTATAGGACCTACAGAACGAGATATCTACATCTACATACACATACAGCGCTAGAGAGTTTTGCTGTTCGTATGAGCATATTAAGTTCTTTATAACGGCTGTTCTAAGTTGTACGACGTTTTATTTGATTTTATTTTGAATCGTAAATATTTAAGCTAAAATAATCTAATTTTGCCTGTGCTTACGATAGTAATCGAAACTCTTTTTGATGCGAAGGTCTGGGTCTTTTAGTTGGTGGCAACAATTTAAAAAAAAAATACTGTATGAGAACAGTTTAAAGTACCAGAAACATTCATGGGAAAGTATGAATCGTGACCTATTTATAAAGAAATGGATGTCCCTCTTGACGTTATTGAAAAGGCTAGTAACAAGGCTCAATGCACTCCGTTCCAGTCCTTAACTCAGAAAAATCCGAGGAGGTACCGGGATCTAACCCAGACCTGCGGATCCGTAATCAGCCGTGATAATTAATCACTAGTTCACGCATGCTGTCATCATTAATATCAGCCTAGAGGAATTAATGACATTTTGCCAGTGCGACTGCTTCCTGGTTTCTACTTCTGTCCACAATCCACAACTTCAATGATTTAGTTCAAAATTTTTTCGTCGTGTCAGATAAGAACCAATGAAACGAGATAATGAACCAATGACGCTAGGAGAGACAACGGATTTCGAAACAGCTGAAGTTCGAATTCCGCTGACATTCCCTGAAATTCGGACTAAATCATTTATCCTGAATTGCTTTCTTTTCTAGCAGAAACTCTTTAAACTTTTCATGAAGTTGGGCTGCAATCAGACTATATTGTACAAACTTCTGGAGTGAATAGCATGTAAGAAGAAAAATAGCATTTACTGCGGTCTGTTTATTTTCTATCAAAACTCAGCGATGAACTACTATAATTCAATGTAAACATAAAAGGTAGAAGGGATTTTAACAATGAATGTTCTTCTCTTTTACAAAATATCAATGTTCTCTACTTTCTGAACTTCTCGGAATCATCAGTAATGCAAACATTGGATTGGTATATCTGTGTGAAAAAAATTATTTCTACATGAAAAAGTAAAGCTACAGTATGTAGGCTATGTATGTATCCTACGTATGTATCTATGTATTAGGATCATCCGAAAAAATTCTTATCGCAATATCTACTACAGAAAAGTTGCGAATTAGCGAGAAAAAAAAGGACAAAAAGCAATTATTGAAATGAATGATGTTTTCCTGTCGCGCATCCACTTTGAAGTTTGTAAAAATCGGCAAAAATTCAATTTTTTACGATCATTATCAATATTATTAAACTAGTCATCATCCGAGTAGGGCCTACATTAGCTCATATTGTTACGTATCAGAACCACACAAATAATGTTAAAAATATACTTAAATCGGTCGATGCCTCCTTGTCGCGCATATATATATATATATATATATATATATATAAGAAGACATCGACCAGATAATATACATAGTAAGCCTCAGCAGTGGCGGCTCGTAACCAGATATTCAAGGTGGACAAATTAAGAACAGAAATTACAACACATAAGTCGAGTATTATGAAATCTAAAATATGTCTTGATTGGTACCAGACCCATATAGATATGTCACAAAAAATAATTGGGGTAAGCTACTTCTATTAAGTCCGTCCTATCGGTACAATGAACAGAAAAGGAAGGTTTCTGTTAAACACACTTCCCAACCTTATATCGCAATATAATACATTAAAACGATTAATTTGTAAAATTTTCTTATTAATAATAAGGTAATAATGGGATTAAAGTTTTTGAGGGAATAAGGAGATTTTACAAATTAGTTATTTGTTTCACCCTCAAAGAAACATGAAGTTTATTCACTCATACTAAATTAAATTCCTTTCTTAGAGTGAATGGCTCGTTTTGAAGTGATATTCGTATATTAACTTGTTATGGCTTAGATTGTGATATGCCGTTAGCATTGTTTATATTACATTATTACTTTACGCTTTCACCTATCTCAGTTTTGAATTCCACAGTAACTAGTGGGAGAATTTTTAAAAAGTATAAAATTATAGGGTGGTAAGGATTCCTTATTAATTTTATTTACGCCTTGTTCGTAAAATCGTTATTTTATTAAACAGTGAAAGAAAACAAAATTTTCTGATACGAGAAAAGCGATTAATTTTAACAAAGTTTGCAGGTCGTGTTATAAGCCTGGGATTGGGCTTCATAAAGGTTCGTGCACAGAAGCTGCAGAAACCTTGTCAATTCACAAAAGGAGTGTAAAAGTTTGATCAGTCCGCGACCTGGCGGGAAAATCAATAAGCTGGCTGCGATTTAGCTGTAGCAGGTTTCTATTATCATTCAATAGCACACATAGGGTCACATCCGTCCCTTAATTATTCAAGTCCTAATTGATCGAATTACGGCAGAGGGCCAGATCTCTCTCGTGGTTTCTGCACCACTAAGCATCGACTAATTGATAAAGGCAGCACAAGATGCTTCTCGAATAATAACAAGCCAATAAAATCAAAGAGAACATTTAATGAAGAACACATGCATCAGTGCAATTCTGTTAAAATTTCGGAAATGAGAGAACTGGTTTTGAAAGGAAAGGACTCGCTATTTCGTTACTTGAAACCTAATCTAAAAATTAATAGCCTCACGGAGAAATCAGCAGGGGCGAATCCAGAACTTATTGCACATATAGGAAAGTCTGCAATTACGTGGGGATGTGGGTTATATGGAAAATCCCCAAAAAAGAGGAGAGTCCGGGGATCCTCCCCGGAAGTTTTTAAAAAATAAGTGCAAAATGATGAGTTTTTAGGTCCTTTGGGCGATTCGATCCGATTTCTCAGTAAACTAAAAACTTTACTTGCCTAGAGTTTTAGTTCTGTTGAAAAAATTCTCGGGTGTTACATATTACTTAAAAACTAAATCAAATATCAAATTTTGTACCTTTAACTTAAAGTAAGTTCTTATCTGTAATAGTTCACAAGAAATCAATCATTTTTAATAATAAAGATAAAGAACTCTAACAACTGCTGTTTTCTGGCGTCTAGAATATAAATACTATTCAACTTGCATTTTACAATCTTCAAGTTGATATAGGACGAGTACATAAATGCTTGTGGTTGTGTTTTGTATTTAATTAGATTTGAATTTTATTTTATTAGGTAATTATTTTCGACGAATAAAAAAGTAAAATGAACATAAAAATAAAACCAAGGGGGAGGGGGCGGCCTTCTTCCGGTTCCCCCTTTAAATTCTCGTTTGTTAACTAACTTAGTTAATCAGTTTTGTATAAACGTTGTAGGTCTATATAAAATTTATGAAAATAAGATGAAAAGGCTGAAAAGGTTTAGTTGGGGATCTAATAATAATAGGTTCTATGGTTGTAATTGAATGGACATTTGTTATTGAAAACACTTTGTCGATTTTAGATCATGGCGGAAGTCCCTTTTCTTTAGATATTATGGATGTGTGCGAAATCACTTGATGTTTTGCTTATGTTTACGTTTGTCATGTAGGTCAAAAAAGCTATAAAGACTCAATTTCACATACAAAATCAATTGCTGGCAGGTGCAATAAAAATAAACTATAAAAATAAGGCGATAGGCATCGGTGATTGATTGAAATTTTAATATCCTTTCACAGGATTGGTCACTTAATGAAGAGCTCAATAGTCAAACAAAATAATTATATACCAGCCCTCCGAAGAAAAGAAGAATTAACAAATGACATCCCATGTTATACTCGTATATCCAGTTATATCTCGTATCGTATATGAGATATTTCTTAGGAAGTCGAATGTAAAAGAGCACCTTTATCGGTAGATTATATTAATTAAAAGGAGAAAATTATGCCACTGAGTGGGGAAAAAAAATTATAAAACTCCAGGGTTACCAATTATGGTTTCAGTCATGTTGAAAATACTCTTTTAGGCCTACTTAAAAATTTTGCATATGATTATTAAATAGATTCAGTATGATAAAAATTGATAATTTTAAAATACGTAATGTCTTTTTAAATGTTAAATTTCTCATCGTAGTCGAAAATAATAGTCACTTGGTGGCTGAAAAGCTTTGTCTACTTCATCCCATATGTTGGCAGCCATGCACCATAAAATTAATAGCCTCTGTCTGCGCAAATGCGCAAATGCAAACTATACGTAACGTTCATCTTACCCATATCTTAGTGAACTCATTACAGACTTCCATATGAAGGACCAGAGGAAAACTATTATCTTTAATTTGCTGATATTCTACTAACATTTACCGGTACTGTATGAATATAATTTTTTATATTATTATTCGTTTTGGAGACTAGTACATTTATATTATTTTCTAAAATACAGTAGAAAATCTTATTAACAGTTTCAATGAAAACTCAACAGTTTCAGCAGTAAATTAACGCACGTTGAATTCAGTCGAGAATTTAGCATCACCTAAAAATATAATTGGAATAAAAATTTACACCCTAAAGTGAATTGCTGAGTTACGAGGGGTTTGAAAATGAAAATGCACTCAACATCTAAACATCTAGTATACTGGGGTCGTAAAAGTAATTAGAGATAATTACATCTAAAAAAAAAAAAGCGTTCTCTACCCATTGCACATTATTTTAGTGCTCACTGGGGACTCCCACATTACACTTGGCCATTATACACAACAGTTTGAAGCTTCTGCCCTCCTCCTCACAGTCACACATATACGTACATGCTCTCGCTTTAAAAATGCATAATGCCTCGTTTGTTACAGCCATTCCGGAACACTATAACAAACTGCACAGACCACAGACATTCCAGTACCAGTTAGAGGGGCATTCTTTGCTGTTCACAGTTACTCTAATATATATTCTAATATTCTAAGGATCTGTGGTATTTTGAATAGGCCTACATTCATACAAAGACAAGGTTTAAATAGTGTCAACGCTACTTTTATTGTATAACGAAAGGAGACCAACGATAGGCCCCTAGCCTCCAACTTAGTTATTGCGGTAGGCTATTTTTCGAAGTTTGTCTTTGTTAATTAAGTCGTGTTGTAAATTCATATTTTTAAATGCAACTTGAAAACCATTAGGTCTTTTCCGTGGTAGGCTCAGATATTGTAAGATCAGAAAATCCAACATTTATAAAATGCGTATTATGCCATTTAATAAAAATATGCATTCAAACTAGAAAAAATTGACATAATATGCAAGAAGACTTCAACATATGCTTCACTAAACGTAAAACATCAAAATCATGCTCCCCATAAAAAGGCAAAAACATGCAAATATGCACGGAAAAAGTAGACCTTTATCAGTAAGCCATGAAATGGATATTCAGAAAGCTTTAGATCTTACACAACCTTACATAAACATGCATTTGCATGGAAATCTTGTCTTGAGTCGTCAGTTTCTAATCCTGGTGTTTGGTATTTTTCTCCTAAAATATTCTCATAACACTGATATTGCATTAGAAGAGCTAGATTCTGACATATATTGCATTAGAAGAGCTAGATTCTGACATATATTTTAGTGAAAGGAATTCCTTAACCATACAGCCAAGATCACAGAAGTAGTGACGGAATGAAATTCTTCCGTTATGCATTATTTGTAGAAATTGATTCACGAAGTTCCCTTACTCTTACTGTTATTGATGGTATGTTGCAAGTAGGCTACTGAACTCTATGCCACTTTACACAACTCAACTAGTTAAACAATCAATATACAGGAAGGAGTTGAAATAACCTAACTGATCAGATTTTCAACTTGCATTGGTGAAGGTGTGTATAATAAAGTCTATTCCACATCGGTGGGGAAAAAAATGTTTTCACAGAAAAATAATTTCAGGAAATTTTAACACAATTTTATTCATTACATACAAGCCATACATTAAAACTGAAAAATCTAAAGGGCTCCCAAATTTAACAACTTGCGGAGATCCTCAAATAAAAACAATTGTCTGCTGTCTGAAAGTAACGATTTGAATATGCGAAAAGCTCCTCACTACATCCACTCAAATATGACCTAAAATTCCAAAAGAGCTACCCTGTAATATTATAGATCAAGAAGAGAAAAGGATGGTGCACTACCCTTCCTGAGAATGTACGAGTATATCTATTTTAATATTAGTTTGCTTACAAAATGACTCACGGCCAGATTATAACAGCGATAGCGTGGGCATAACACCAATGTTTTTACCGCATACATTTTGCTGAAGGCTAGATTGCTTAGTTACAAATATACATTGATAAAGCTTACACATTAAATAACAGATCCTTTGGACACGAACTAGTGGCTGAAGGCCACCTTCTTCCATTACACATGTACTAACAATGATGAATTTCTGCAGATTAAAACAAAATAACAATTCTCTTCTCTCACTAATAAGAATTAGTCTAGTATACTAAAGCAACAACACATGGGGCCTTTTCAGATTTAGCTTGGAAATCGCATACGTCACTGAGGTCTGATATAAGTTACCGTAGTTTTAATAATTGCTCACTGAAATATTACAAAGTAAACATGAGTTCTTGCTTGAAGGGCCAATGACATACGGTTATATGTTGCCTAATGACTCTACATGACAATGAAAAGTGCGCTGAGAAGCTAAAACATACCACACAGTCTTCAATAAATATGGTAGTCAGCAGTTAGGATTGGTTTGCTATTTGGAGCGAGAGAAGCAATTTGGAAATGTTGTATTAACTTTTCCAGTGTTTTGCTGCACTATTTTCAAGTATGCAGCGAGGATTATCGTAGATAATCCCACGAGAGCTGACGAATTTATCGATAGGTTCGCGACTGCGCAGCAGGGGCGAATTTATCTGATGAAACTCGTCAACTCGAGTTGGATTTATTAAGACTATTCCATGAATAAAAATTTAACGGATTATACAAATAATAATTGCTTTCGTGCTTTGTATAAAAACAAAACTAACAGCTGCGCGATCACGGCCTACTATGAATCAAGCATCCATGAATCGATTCGAGTTACCATGTTTTAACCAGGGCTACCAATAGTGCATATAATCATTCAGGTAAGCTAACAGCAGAACAGAATTAAAGCATACCAACTGGCTTGCACCTAATCGAAATTGTGTTTTTAATCAAAGTACATTTCTATTATTTCAATTTCCATACGAGGTATGTTGTCTAAAATAATATGTTTTCGTGCTGTTTAATGGCACATGTGACATATTAATCAGTGCACACTGATGTTTTCGTGTCCAGTAACGAGCAGGCGGTTTTACCCGATAAAATGCCATCCCCGCGATTCCTACAAGAATATTGTAAGATAAACGGCCGTGATTGGTCTATATCCGAGGAATTGCTAAACGTTATTGGTCAATATGTCCGCCGGCGTGGTCTTGTGGTTAGCGTCGCTGACTACAGATCCATCGGCCCGGGTTCGATTCCCGGTACCTCCTCGGATTTTTCTGAGGTAGGGAGGTCTGGTAGGGGTGCACTCAGCCTCGTGATTCAAATTGAGGAGCTACTTGATAGAGAAGTAGCGGCTCCGGTCAAGAAAACCACCATTAACGGCCGTGGGTGTCGGCATGCTGACCACATGCCCCCCAATCCTGCCATCTGCCTACGGGAGATGACGCAGCGGTCGGGTGGTAGGCCCAGTCCCTCCAGGGATGTAGCGCCACGGAGTTTAGTTTTTATTGGTCAATATCAAACACGGGGCGTATGAGTGGAATAGTCAATAAAAATTCGACTGGACTCCAAATTGTACACAGCCATAAATATTCTCACATTTATAATAAATAAGAAAACCTTTCAGAGATACGTTGTAGTAATTTCAAGCAATCAAGATAATTGGTGATTCTTATGGCGTCCAGAAAACACAAAATGGCTTCTTTTGTTTCGACAGAGAACATTAAAATCTTGATATAGTTGAATAATTTAGCCTGGATAAGATGGCTTATTTGCTACTCTCATTATTTTTGCATGAATTTTATATCGATACTGCTATGGAACCCACCCTGAATGAGTCAAATTCGGACTTGACCAAACTAGCTTTACATTTGAAAGCATTGTCGATCTATGATCTAGACAAAAAAGCCTATGTATTAATATAGCAATATAGCTGACATATTATAATTAACTATTTAGCTTGGAAAATTGGTTTTGTAATAAAAACGAAAGAATAGGCCTAATACTTATACGCGAGAGGCATACGGCCAAAGTAATAAAATTATGTAGCGAATTTGATATAATTCCATATTATTGAAATTTAATTAGGCGTAGCAATATGATTGTTCCTGCATTTTCAGGGATCCAGCTTTCAGGTTTCCTGGGCGCATGTGGGGTAAGCAAGAATGTAGCTATAAATAGCAGCAAAACAGTAGCACGTGTTGCTCGCTTCCCACTCAACATGTTGGCAATATGGGTCATGTTGTGGGGAAGTCCCTCCCGCACTGGACCGAACAAATTATGCAGTAATTTCATTCACACACATATCCAAGTTTCAAGTGGCTTTTACCGGGAAATTCACAATGTTGAAAAAAATAAGCTACTTCACATGAATCAACGCTACAGTCCACAATACAGCTTAGCTGTGCCGTGCCCTTGCTGCTATAGTTCATTTATTGCATGGCCAGGCAGCTTCCTTTCGTTAGGAGGAAACGTTTGCCTACAGCTCAACCCATGTTCTTTATTTTTACCGCACCAATCAGCTAGTTATCCCAGCCAATCAAAATCTAAGAATGTCCTGCGACGGCTATGATATCTACTCGTCAACTCCGCGTGAAGTGAAACGCGAGGTTGCAAGATCTAGTTAAAGTAAACGATAACACGTGTGAATTGATTAAAGCGAATGAAAGCACTAAGATCAGTGATAACAATGAGAGAATATTGCAACGTTGCTTTAGTACTGGAAAGCGGAAACCAAGACCAATTTAATCAGATCAATTAACAAAGAAACACAGACTTAATGGTTTATTCCTTTGAAGCCGCCTGACCATGCAATGAATAACTGGACTAGCCTAAATAAGATGTGAAGTTGTATTGTACCTAAATGTTGTAAAACTAGCAGGTGCTCGCATCTTCGTTCTCTTTAATTATCACAACAGCGTTTTAAATCACTCACTTAAGAGAAAAATAATTAAAACGTATTTATTATATCTGTCGTCGTTTTTACATAAATTGCATGAACACATCATTATAATGTTTAATTATATTATTACCTTCGATGTTACAATAATAGTAAAAACATATCAAATGCCTCATATTATACAAAAAAAAAAAAAAAACAATTTTTTGTTATAGAACTTCTGGATGAACTATAGCCTAAGTACGGTATATTAATGGACGATTTCGGCGACCTTGGTTAGGGCCGTAGGCTATAGGTAACACCTAGTAATTAACCAGGCATTTACATGTATTTCCGATTCATCGAGTCCAGTTACGAGTTAATCGACACTATTGATTATTTATTATTGCTGTTATTATTATTATTATTATTATTATTATTATTATTATTATTATTAAATTAAATTAAATTAAATTAAAATTACTGTATTCATTATTTGAGTTTGTGTACCCAAATAACATCCTGAATTATGGATTTATTGATTTAACAGAGCTGAACCATTTCTTAACTGTAAAATACTATGTTATGTTAAGAAAAAGTCGTCAGAACTCGAAATAGAGCCTACTTACCGAAATAAGAAACTCCACCATACATCTTGGTCGAATAGCTTTTAGAAGACAATGTGAATTAGACAACACCTCATTACATTACATTACATTACATTACATTTTAACCTCATTACATTAACGTTCTCAATTCATTCTGCGTTGTATAATGGATGGTTTAGTATGATTTTATCCTATGTTATCCCATGTTTCTGTAGGTTGTAACTCATTAACATAATTATTGAGCTTATACTCATTACTGAAGTTTAGCTTGGGTTTGAATTAGGTATGGATCTGTTATCTATTAGTTGTCTAACTATTATATGGTATATTTATGCGCCATAAATTACATTGAACTGCAATCTAATATCTAATATTATCTAGTGTATCTGTGTACCATAATTCACGTTGAACCAGCCATCAGCTTTTTATATGTGTCCGAGATACGATCGCAGATTTTATGATCTGTCATGGAAAAATTCTACAACTATTTCGAAATCATTAAAGATGAGTGATTTTATATAGCCTAAACTAAATATGTTCTCTATTAGGGATGTAGCAGAAAGTCGGTTAGCGGAATAAAATTGAGTGAATGGAGGATCCAGGGTGAACTATATGCAGAAGCTGAAACAGCATATCTTATATGTTAAATGCTAAAATAGATAAAGGAAGAAGGCAGAAAAGCAATTTTCTGCGTCCTCGAGTCAGTAGCTTGGATTAGCTCGTTACGTTGCCTTGCCCTTAAGCATAATTAGGAATCTCTTGTCGTAGAGTTGGAGGGGCAGAAAAAAAAACGCTTATTACTGTTTTTAATCTGAAGCGATGTGTACCAGGGTAATGGTTCTATACATAATAGGTCTTCAACATTCTTCTAACGTTTCATTTTTTCATTACATTTAATTCATTATTTACCTTGTTCTTCATGAAACAGTGCTTATTAATTTTCACAATTTGTCCGCCGTCTATTCAGTTTCATTATTTGGCAAATATTAAATATCCTCGAAAGTTCTTAGTAGTTAAACCACACTATCCAACAAAGTATTAAATAGTCTTGGGATTTAATAGTTTCTAATAAAATTTAAAACTTACAATACACACATAGGCCATAGCATCAAAACTTTCATACCCATGAAATTCTAGTTAGAAAAATAAGGCTATAGGCCTATTACATAAGAACCACATTCACAAATGAGCTGACACGGAATGGCCTCAATATCAGGGGTGAAACAAATAACTGGTTGCGGTTAACTGCACAAGCAATTATTTGCAGAGATGTTAACCTTCGTTTGAACACATAGTTAGTTGGATATTATTTGCAGTTACCTGAAATTTTATGTCGGTTATCTATAGATGTACATATAATTATATTTAATTATCTGTATTTCACGCTTTTCTGTATCTTTCATGCGGACAATATAACACAAAAAGTCGCCGAAACTAACCACATCATTGCTCATTCACTCTAAAACGTGGCGCATTTTGTTCAACAACTTTCTTGCACTGGAACTTGTAATTGAGGCTGTACTTGCCATCAGCTAAACACTCTTCTATAATTTAGTTGGATAACTAGAAATAATTTGATTAATTGTTAAAAAGACTTCATTGTTCAGTTATCCGGATAACTGTTGTCTTATTAATTGGATAAAATATAACCATTTGGTTATGTGAGAAATTATTTGTTCAGTTTTATCCTGATAGTTCCAGCTGTACTCAGTACAGAGCTCTGAACTACCCTAGTTGATATGCTAGGAACATTACAGCTAATATTACA
Organism: Ectobius pallidus; assembly: GCA_964059195.1. Taxonomy (NCBI): domain Eukaryota; kingdom Metazoa; phylum Arthropoda; class Insecta; order Blattodea; family Ectobiidae; genus Ectobius; species Ectobius pallidus. The sequence continues at coordinate 105,218,942 of CAXKWD010000010.1, forward strand.
ACTATGGATGTGCTGGTTCTGGATTGGAGTCACATACACTATTTTCAATCTCTGTTCATAATAAATTGCGTAACGTGTTTGACAATGTACTATTCAAGTACCTAAATCGTAACCAATGGGAAAAATAGCTTAATTGCTAGACATTGAACAGCGAGAAGATTTTAGTTGAAAGATTCAGTTAACAATTTAATGCACTAAAAACTAGGCTGCAAAAGTTGTAGAGAATTCCAAAATTAGCACCGGAAAGAAGTAACCAGAATATGAATATATCTCTGTTTTCAGTTTCCTGTTTCGGTCAGACTCAAGGAGATCAGCTGACTCTCCTTTACAAAAAGCCATTTTCTTGAAATTAAGAATAGATTTTTAGAAAATCAATACGGCTAATACGAATACTAATACTACTATAGTAGTGTTTGTAGGGGGTAGTAGTAGAGGTGATGGTGGTGCTGGTGTTATTGGCGATGATAGTAGTAGTAATAATTGTAGTAACTTTATTTAGCAGTAAACCTAATCAGTAGCAATGAAGAAGAGTAGCCGGTTTTGGCACTGCTTTTTGCTAATGTAATTTCAGCTAATAGGATAACAGTACATTGTGCAACGAGCCAATGATGACATTTATGAAGCCACAAGTGTGTTTATGAAACAGCATAGTGAGTTTCATAATTCTTACATGAGTGTCTTACGATAAAGTTTTGGGTTTCTAGAATATCGTAGCAAACGACTCTCGGCGAGCAGCTGTTAGCAATTCGAATTTCTTGCGATAGATTGCAGGTAACAAGGCATGCGATCCGCAGGGTTTCTCTTGACGTTTTAACCTCAGGCAGTGTACGATAAAACGCACGAAATGAACTAAAGTTAGTATAATATTGAAATTAACATGAACATAATTAATTTTACTTTAAATACGGGTTGATTATTGTGCAGTTGTTGCTTTCAACATAAGGTTTGAATATCGTTCCTAACACGATATTGTTCGATAGTTGACAACAATGTTATAATGAAATTACGTATTTTAATGGATGTAGTTATAGCACTGTTACGTCAAATATAATCAACGTATGGTCGAACAAAAAATAAGCTTCATCCCTGCCTGGCAAAGTTGGCTTTAGTTTGGAGAGTGATAGTTGAAACTCTGGTAATTTTTCATGCCACTATCAATACACTATCAATACCAATCAAGGAAATTGCTGGATGCGAGAATCTTTAGCGACAGCTAGAGGTGATTATTTGTGCATGTTGAACGAATACGGTTTAGAGCCATATCGGTGTGTGATATACGAGGGGTATTCCGAAAGTAAGTTTCGTCAATGTATGGCAGGAGCGGCATGTTCACCAGGGGAACCAAACAAACGCCAGACGAATCCCCACCCGTGGCTGGTTCCACGACGGAAGTGGCGTCAGCGGAGGAGGCATGACGCAGGCGCACTGCGCCGTAGAAGAGCGAGTCGCAGCAGACTGGCGTGCCCGCGGGTATTAGTGTACCGCTCACGATGGCACGAGAGATTTGGCGCCACTGCCATGTACCGCTATCTCCCCTCTTTCAAACGAGCCATTGCTGCAGCCGCTGAACCTTTTATTGTCCGAGATAGAGCTGTTTGAAATTGATCTCCCGATTTCCGTCCCCGCAAAGTGCGGCCTCCGCGAACCCATCTCGCACAAACCTTATGGAACACCAATTTGTCACTCAAAATGGTCTGTATGGAACCTTTAGTAATGTCAGGAAGCTGAGGTGGAGCAGGCTGTGCGCCAATTCCTTGCATCGCAGGGCACCGAGTTTTACCACATTGGGTTCTTCAAACTGATCGCACGCTACGACAAATGTCTCAATGTCGCTGGCGACTATGTCGAAAAATAGTGCACGGTGTATAGGTCATGCTGCCATGCTGTATTGCTTTTGGGTCAATAAAGTGTCCGTGTGACAAACTGACGAAACTTACTTTCGGAATACCCCTCGTATATGACCCATGCATATGAAATGACGCTTAATAGTGCGGTAATAATAGCCAAGGACGTATTCACTAGAGCTACTGTCAGCACTCATATTGTCTGAACCAATTATCTTAATTGCTTTTCAACGTGTCGAATACGACTCTGCTTACATTATTGTAAGTTCATAGAAGGGGAAATTATTTTTTTATGCACTTTCAATCACATAGTCATTAAACGCATGCAAATTTGAAGTATATTTCAGGGGTTTCATTCCATTGTGGGAAGTTAATACAACACATATTGGAGTATTGATAATTTCCAGAGGTGTTTGTAATAGCGGAACGAACTAATGCTGCATGTTTGATGTTAAATCCTGTGTTGTACCTGATTTTCAATCAATTAACTGGATGTTATATCATTGCGTTAGTTTAAATCTCATGGCGCACCTACAGATAATGTTAACATCAAAGTAAATCTGGTAATTACAGTCATATATGAGCTTACATATTACATGGTACACTATTAATATAGATCGATATAATGACTCTCCGTGCCTCAGTGGTCAATTGTGTTCAATATTAATAGCATTAAAGGCGGTGGTTACAATCTTCGGACTCAAACTCCCATTCTTTTAAACATCTTTAAATTTACGAGTGAATTTTACATCACGCAGCTCCCCCATACTGAAAGTTAATAGGCCTACTTGCAACATGAGATAAAACGTTTAAATTTCACATTAGGACAGTAAAATTCCAAACTTCGAATGCAAGTTCTTAATACGAATGACTTTTTATGATGTGAAACTTGGAGACTGGAGTCTCTGTTACTTATGTTTGAAATTGTTGCATAAAGTTGCATTTTGCTGAATAATTCAATTCTGTAAAGTAGTCCGGTGAATATTTTATAAAATATCAGTGTTCAACAATTTTAATCTGCGAATGATGCATTAATATAATTATATGATTTATATAATGGATATTACATGCAATTACCCAGAACAAGAATACAGTACAGTAGGCCTTTGCTGAGGGATCTAACACTATCCAACCGTAGAAACTATCTAATGCCCTTTTGTTTGGATTTCGTACAATTGCATTCTCTTCGCTTAAAGTCCAATGGGCATTTAGGAAGTTTTCATTATCTTCATAGAGCGAATATGTCGTGTGAATGTTTTACGGAAAAATTACCAAAAAGTTTATACTATAGAAATAGTGGAGAATGTGATTTTTTAACAGTATGTTAAAAGGCTCCAATGTAACAACGGAAATCTCATACCTCAAACAACGCTTTAATATTAAGATAAAACAAATTCTTTGATTACAACTGAATTAAGAATACAATCTTTCTTCACAATTTTTGATGTTATTTACCGTATAGGCCTAACTGTTCGAAACTGGCCTAGTACCCGTGCCACCAAAGATGGACATTATTCGTAATGGCCATACATCATAAGTAAGCAACAATAGTAATGAACTGAAACTTTTATCAATATTTAAATAATCTAGTACCAAAATTAACTATTTAGGCCCATTTGAAATACACACTAAACATCTTTACTAGCCTTCTTAACTCACTTTTGAAGGTTTTTCGTTCACGAAGCAATGTTACGTGAGTAAAACGTTCAATATTTTCTTAGGCGTGGTAATACTCTATCCCAGCTGTCCATCGGTGATATTTTTTCAATAATAAGTCTTATACAAAGTAAAGAAAATATGAGAGATTTAGTAATAGATATAAATTTCAGCTAGTAGAATAATTCGAATAAACTTCGAAAATATATAGTAAAACAAAGCTATGCTGTGGACATCTTGAATAAAACGAATTTATTAACACGTCTACAATTCAACCGAATCCCCGTGCGGTTCTGGTACCACACTCCCATTCACGAGTACTCGTGTAACATTAATACAATTTCTCGAATTTGGCAGCATTCTGGTAGAAAAGTTCTCCCTATACAACTTACTGATTCAAGGAAGTTCTATCTCGATTCCCCATAAATTAGAGTGATATCTCAATACTCGCTTTTCGTAAATTTTGATATCCGTCCGTGATTAAACGTACTTTACTGTTTTACGAAAAGACTATATGGACATGCTTTTGGTTTAGGTAACTCAGTTACCGTAACTGGACTCTGTTCGCTAAAACCAGTGGATGGGGAGAGACTACCCTAGAGGTTTTGCCACAGTAAATTGGCATTTCATCAGTTATTGGTTTAAATGCAAGTACAAAAATGAATCAATTTTAGAAGAATTAATAGAGGAATAATTTCTTCATCTTACTCCTATCATTTATATCCTGTTTAATGAAACCTCAAATGAAGTTCAAAGATTAAATATAAATTAGTTTTTTTTTAACCCAAAGTATTATTTAAATGCCAAAATACCATATGGCATTTTAGTTGTCTATAACCTAATTGCATTCTTCATGTGTTCTAAAAAAAACCCTACCCCTCTTACCCTATATTTGTATTCCATTAATTTCGAAATTACTTTTTCGTTTGTCTGTTACAATATTCCATTTTCCAGAAATAATTTCTGGTGTATTTTTTATCAACCAGATTCTTACTTCTGGATTGAATTTTATATCTTGTCTCTGTAGGCCTATATTTACGAACAGTTTTCCAAGAAACTCTTTTGTGATAAAAACACTAACAGAAATCATACTACATGCATTTAAAACCTCACTAAATTAATGTCAATTTTAACTAGAAATTCTTTTTGTGAGCGTAATAAAAATCAATCGATTGTACAAGTAAATCAAGAATTTTATTTAATTTTGGTAATCAAAATTTCTTTTGTAAATGAAATACCCTTGATTCTTCAGTACAATAAAGCATAATATCTTATTCAAGCATGGATAAGGAAAGTTCGTATTTGTACTTTATAACATTTTAAATCGCGTCTTTGCTGAGCATTGATTTTTTTATGACAGTGTATTGTGAAGAATATTAATATTTTGTTAAAAACTCTCGCAGGCCTTGCTTTGAGTTTGCAAACAAATTAGATTCTAACTTAGCTCTTTAGTTAATCCTTATTTAATCCAGCAAGCCGTAAAATATAAATTGAAAGTTCACCCTGACTTCATACCACAACAAAGTTACGGTATCGCTATATATCATGGCAGTTTGGTAAGTTTCATGCAAGCTGTCGCCCCATTGCTTATAATTTAGCTGTTCTCTTGAACTGTTTGGAACTTCTATTTCTTCAACTTTCGACATATCTCTCTCTTTACCTTAGTTTTACCTCTCCCTTGTAGGGACGTTTAAGCGACCCACGCCGCTCGGGCCTTCCAGGGCCGCGACCTGTCGGGAGAGGAATTATCTATGGATCACATACGTACTTTTTTGACCAGACAAGGACATGGAGGGCCTCCTGGATGAGTAATCAGCCCAATGCCGGGGCCACCTCCGGGACAACACGAACACATAGGACGAGACACACCATTCATACACACACTCACTCCGAACAAGGCGAGGATGGGATGAAGATGATAATGATATCCGGGGACCTTAAGGGCCTAAAGTTACCCGACATATGCCTCACAGTTGAGGAAAACCCCCAGAAAAAACCCACCTAGGTAACTTGTCCCGACCAGGATTCGAACCTGGGCGCGCTGCGCGAGAGGAGCGAATGAAATATAATTAGATACGAGGAAATCTGGAATTCTATATTTACACTCGCAAGGAGGCTGGACGGGAATCTTGTCGACAAATCGATAAGGGCTTCACTTATCTTCGCTTCAAATCTCTGTTTTCGTTTTCTACCACTTTGGATCCGGCCCGAGGATTACATTTTACATGTGTAAAATTTATTTAAAGCATCTGTGGAAAAAAGAAAATGTTTCTGCAAAATAAAACAATTTACTTCCATATGTAACTGCAATAGACTCAATACAGAAGAAGCTTATCGTTGATACCATGGTTTCTCTTGCGTAGATTTTCTAAGTACAGCGTTTCGTGGTCTACGCAACGAGGATTTGACTAGCAAGCAAGAACGCAGTTTTCTAATTTCCCTGTCCTTTCTTAAATTTATATTTTATTTTATCTGCTTAAAGGGATGAATATTTATTTATTTTCCGGAATATTCGTTTTCAAATTTCACAACAGTACAGTGGAAGTGAGAAGATCCTATTATAAAAGAAAAGAATATAGAATGAAATCGGCAATAGATGCATAACTTACTCCATATAATGTAGTTTTAATATTACTACTTAGGTATGTTATGATCCAGAGGAATGATTGATTCTAAACTGGAATAAATTGGTCTGAACATTACAGAACTTATATTGCTCATTTTGAAATCGTTGAAGAATAAACCTTGTCCTGTTTATGAAAGAAATTCGATATACACTTAAAAAAAAAAGAAATTCCCTCTCTTTGTTTTTACGTTTAGTCCCGTAACAAATAAAGTGGGAGGGTGAGTGAAGAAGCAGGTTGCTTCAACAAAGTGGGAGAGAGATCCTCGCGCTCGTTTCTGATAACAGAATTTCCAACTTCACAATACTGTTGCAAAATAATAGAGACTTAAAGGCGAGAGATTCACCATGCTAATGAAGTTTGCCTTTAATTAGAACTTCTCGGATTTATAATTGACTTGTATACCTGGCGGTTAAACAAGAGACAAAAAAATAGGATGCTTTTATAACCCGAGCAACTAAGTCGGATTAGGACTAAAAAGTTGATTTTATCGCAAGTATCAAAATGATTATGATTACAGTTCATATTTTTAAACTTTACGGGCGTATATATTTTTTATTACAAATAAGTGTTGAAACGGTTTACTGCTTGTGTGCTAATGAAATACATTGCAATTTACAACCTTATACCTTCTATATTAAATAAGATGTTAAAATACCTTACGTTGCATGTTATATTACATTATTATACATTGTATTATGGCTAACAGTTTTAAAGTATGGTGTACTTAAGATACAAAGCCAATACCATAAAGCTGAAATTAAAGAAACTTAAAACGCAATAAAATATTCTTGTAGTGTAAAAGAAGGTTCAGCATTTCTTTACTCTACAAGAATCTTTTATTGTAGTAGTAGTAATATAATAAAGCTAAAATTAAAGAAACGTAAAGGTTAATAAAATATTCTTGTAGAGTAAAAGAAACGTAAAGGTTAATAAAATATTCTTGTAGAGTAAAAGAAATGATGATCCTTCTTTTACTCTACAAGAATATTTTTATTGCGTTTTATGTTTCTTTAATTTTTGTTTTAGTATATTGACTTTGTATCTTAAGTATACAATATTTTATCTATTGACCATATAAGTGTATAATAATGTAATATAACATGTAATTTATATTTTATCGTTCCATTTATATAAGAGTGTAGAACGCTGTAAGGTATTTCTAAGAAAATTTGAAATATGTTAAATTTCTGTAGTATAACATTAGAAGGTTTTTCTTTCTATTTATTCTGGAATGTGAACTTTTACGGAATCCTTTACTTTTGGATAGTTTTATTAAGTTTTATATAATTATATTCACTCAAGGAGTATAATGGCAATATTTTGTGGACTGTGAGAGTTGAATTAAAATGATGTCAGCCTGTAGGTAAAGTCAGAGTGAAAACTTGAACTTCAGCTCATTGTAATATTGAGATACGGTATTTAATGAGAGAAAAGATTAGGTAAATGTCTAACATCCACTGTAACTGGTTCTGGCCCCCTTATCCACAATCACCTGTTGCTCAGACTGTCAGCGACCGGTTTTGAGTTTCTTCACGAAATCAGTCTGCTGGTGAGGCATGTTAAACAAACGATAGATATGTTTTTATCTCACGTTTAGTTCAATACATACTTCAAAGCAGGATACACCTCTCAGCAATCTAATTAACACATATGTTAAAACTAATTACCACCCTTTCTACTAGATATGTAGCAAGCAACTCTTATCGGTGATTACTGAAATATCAGTAATCAACTATTATAGTTGCTTGCTATATATCTCGAAATCCAGATTCAGTTATGGAGTCTTTAAATCTAGAATTTAACTTAATTTTCATCCCTTTTAAATTAGTTGTTTGTTGTTGCCACTTTATATGCTCCGTCTTCTGGTGTTACTGTCATGATAATTAACTTGAATTGCTTATTTTTCATTATATTTATTTTATATTATTTTTATCACTTGAATCATGCTATTGCTTTCAGTTTTTTCCCTTCTCCCCAGAAAGTTTTTGTGATTTTTCTGTGCTAGATTTAAGATAAATTAAGTTAACATTACACTTCAATTGTAAAACATAGGCCTCTATAAATGTAACCCTGGGACTGTCCCCGAGCACGAGCTCCTGCTCCTTCAGGATTTCAGGACCAACCTATGTATTAGCACTGACCGGATTTGTTCTAGGAACTGATTAGAACGACCGATCTATTCGAATAAGCAGTGGCGACTTAAGTCAATACATGAGTAAGATAATGCCGCCTACCAAATGAAATGAAATTTAATGACGTAAGTGGAATTACAGATGTTGGACGAATGTTCCTCTTACTTTATTTAATGTGGCACCACAGAGTTACTTTTATAAGAAATTCATATTTTCAAGAACATAGTAGTATTGTAGGCTAATTGGGGAAAGGGCAGTGAGAATAACATACTGAGCATGGATGGCTTGATCGTTTGTTGTCAATGCAAGGAATATGACGTTGTTCCAATAAGTAGAGAACGCCTTCGAAGTTTGTATAGACTTCACGCTTCGCTCACGAGGTGGAGAAGTAGTAGCATAATAAAGTTTTGTCCATTTCGGTGTTCACATGAATTGATCACTACGGCTCGGAATTTGATGACCTAAAATGCCTGAAAGATGGCCTATAAAATGACCTTAAATTTATGAAAATATGAAATAAAAAAATAAAAAACGACAATATTTCTAAATTTGTATTTAAAAAAAGGAATATAGGCCTACAGTAATAAAGTATAAGAGTATAATAATAAATAAAATAAACAAAGAACAAGATTTAAGTATTTTATATTACTACATTCATTATGTTTTCTGTTATTATTAAGGTTTTCTTTATTTATTAATGAATGCCTCTTAGCTGAGGAATTATGAGATCGCTTTGTCTGTAATATTTGATAAGTCCATTCTGAAATCACAATATGGAAAATTGCAACAAAAAATTAACATTTCCTAAAATATATCCATCAGGGGATAAATTGCCGAAAAAATGCAAACAATGCAAAATAAAAGCAACCTATTCTTGTTTGTTTTGAGGCGAGACAAATTTATACCACATCCTGCATTGCCTCTGTTGTCTTTAAAAAAAGGGGTGGGACATTTCATCAACTTCCGAGCCCTACTGATCTCTATTCAAATCAGCAGTATTTGCGGTGGAGTACACACAAATTATTCAGGCGGCCACAGTGTGTCAATTACGAGTATTTCTGTGAATAAATGAAAATGTTATGGATTACCAAGGGAGTAATGTCAAGGACTACTTTGGAAGTTGTCGAATTCGCATTCAGAGATGCCTTCGTTACAGAAATAAATGACATTTCTTTGTCGAAGGTGTTTCGGTTCTCATAACAGAAAATAAATAAGGTAATTCACTTCCACATTAAACTGATTAGTGGGTGGCTTTAAAACTGAGGTTCAAATCATTCCGGTGTGTTTGTTAAAAAAATTTGTTTCCGCGTATTAATTTGCGTAAATCAGTTACACCATTCTTCCGAATTAAGTACGTAACAATTTAAAATGATGTAACAGTAATGCTATTCTTCCATTCATCTTTAGTAAATAAATTGCATAACTGTGATAACAGTGCTAATTTCAGAATTATCTCTTTTTTAGAAGAAAAATCTACCTATTGCAATGGATACCACTTTATGATTTTCGAAAAATTCTTTCATATCTTTACGTTTCATGCTCCCCTAAGTACGAAACCACCGCCCGTTCAAAAAAAAAATTTGTGATATTTATATATATATATATATATATATATATATATATCTTTACACGATAGCGGCCGTAATTTTGAAGATATTTGAACCAAATTTTATTATGTTATTTCTAGGCCCAATAGTTCGGACAAGTTCGTTAATGGGCAAAATTGGCCCAAGGGGGTGGTCGGGGGAGGGGGTTGAAATTTTAAAACATTTTTATCTCGGCCCCTATGAAGTATAGAGGGAAACTTTGTTTGAATAAATTAGAGTACTCCCTATGGAGTTCACAGTGACACCAACAATTCGGGGGTTCGAGTGAGGGTGGGGGTGGGGGTGGGGGATGAAAATTCTAAACTTTTGAAACCACGTCTTGTGGGGTATCGTTGAAAAGCTCTTGATGAGTACTCTACAAATCAATAAATAGTTTCTTGATAGCTCTCATATGACGCGAGATTTTAATGTTTGAAAATAATAACACTTAAAAGAATTATTATAATATCATAATTTTGTCTTGTTTAGCGGCTTTGCTAATTTTATTCATTGCTGATCTTGCGCACGGCCTCCCAGAATATTATATCCTATTCTTGTTGTCAAAACAAATGATTGTAGGCTCTTCCTCTTTACCGAATTCAGTTCTTATTACTGCAGGTTTACCATGCCAAGGCTAAAGAAAAAGAGTGCTATGCAGCGACAATAAATTAAACCAAAAGCACTTCGAAATCTACCTCTGCCTGTAGGCCTGCCTAAAGGGATTTTTTATCTTGAGATTTCCCTATCTCAGATGTACACATTCAATCTAAAACTTACGTTCTTAAATACAGTTACAATATTTCCGGGTTTGGACAAATTTTCTTCGAAAGATTGTATTTTGAATCTCGCCAGTAAAGTGAAATTTAAAATTTTGAAAAATAAACTTGAACTTGCGTTTTATTTAAACTGTCTTCATTGAAATTGAATAAATTTACATATACACCCTCACACGTTGCACACACAAACCTAATTGTATTAAAATATTAGCCTGCTGTGTATGTGTTAATATAACTAGTACATAACTTGTACATAATTTTCACGAAAGATACAATTCAGGAACTGTATGTAGAGTTTTTGTGACATTTAAGGGTGATTTCCTAGACGATTTGTATTTGTTTTCGAGTTGTTATCGTTAGTTGAATAACCTAAACTAGCAGGAATTTTTCAGCTTGGTTGTTTTTAGAATAGGGAAATGTAAATCAATTTGGTTTCTTTTTACTTTCATTGTGTAGAGCATCGGTAACGACATGATATTCTAGAGAGTTGTTACACCCCAGTCGTCACGTAACGGCTATGTGTGGGGAGGTTTTATTATTTTTATTGCATACTGCGCACCACGAGGCAAGGCAGTAAATGTCATACGGTTTGATTTCTTTATTTGAATGGATAGAGGCGAAAGCTTTATACAGGTTGCAATAGCTATATCGCAAAGGTACCGCTTTTCCTCTCTCCTTTAACATCAGCAAATTCTTGGAAAGGAAAGGACATGTAAGTTATATGCATTGATTTCTTGTATATAGGCGAGTCATAGATACCTGACTACTTCCAGAGATTCTCTCACAATAGTAATGTCATTAATGTCAAGTGGCTTGTGCTAGCGATCTCTTAATACGATTGACCGTTTTCGAACACTACAGTTCTATCTACCCTGGAGTCTATCTTGAATGAAATTTTCTCTCTAAGTAATAAGATAACTGAAGGAGCTTATTTATCTGTTATCGAATTCATGACCAATGATATTATCTTCATCTTGTTTCTCACCTCTTATTCTAATCCTCTCCGTGCTTTTATTCCTCTTTATTCTTCTCTTTCTCTAATCATCTTCACTTGCTACTTCTTTGTTATTGTTGTTTCTTTTTACCCTTCCCACAATTCCTCCACTCTTTTCTTTAATAACATTTAAGCAATCGTCAATTCACGGGTAGCTTCTTACCTTTATCCTGTGGATTACTACAGCTCTGAAAGGGTTCCAAATTAAAATTTACAAGATAGGCCTACAACCCGAAGAAACTTCTATTCCTCTTCCCTTTGGCCGCTTGGCAAATATCTACAATGCAATTAATTTTTTTTAATGCACTCTTTGGTATCCTCTTCTGATCAAACTTAGAAGGAAGTTTATTTTGGCCTAGGAAACAAACCCAAGATCCTTTTGATTTCCATGCCAGGTTTGAGTCCAGTCCCAGGATGTTTTCCTCATTGGACTGTAATCATTATAGCTAACTGTCCCTATCAAAATTCTAAACGATAGAAGAAAAAAATAATGTTCTTCATTCCCTCATCTTCCTATCTTCTATTTCCTCTTCCTCTTCTAATCTCATCTACCTCTCCTTCCTCTTCGTCTTTCATCTTTCAATCATCCTATTCTTCAGTCTTCCTTCTGTTTCCTTTCCATTTCCCCTTCCTTCTTTTACTCTTGTGAATTTCCCCACTTCTTCGCTCGAACATACTTCTTTTTTCGCACATTATAATCATTCTTCTTCTTTAGCAAATGTTTCCAATTTTGACTCCTTGCGCTGTAATAGACTTAGTGGAATGCAATTGCGCGATAAGTATGAGTTGATACTCTTTAACCTTGATAAAGAATGCCGCTATTACATTGTATTAAAGTTACTGGATGGACAACACGGAGATCATAATCGCCCATTACAACAAAAGAAATGCTTTCTGAAACAATTGCGAAGAGAACACGTGTTGATACGAACTTTATCATGTATCTACCATTTTCTGTCTGAATGCACAAAACTGTTGAATCACCTTGTAGGCCTATATGGAAATTACAATTTAATTAGCTTACAATAATTTTAATCCAACCGAGTAGTATGAACGATTCACAAATATAGCGTACTCACATTTGGCAGGTCAGGTTTAAATCTTGTGGTCGATGAACCTGAAATAGGGTTTTTTGAGTTTTCCCCAGTGATTAGAATAATTTATTTATTTATTGAATATACAATTACTTAAACCCTATTCCACCCGGAGGTATATTAGGGTTATAGTTACAAGACAATATATTTGCAATATTACTACTTCTTATACATAGGCTGGATGCAGGCCTTACTACTCTAAGAAAACAAGATAACTAATATATTATATTATAAAAGAAAACTATAACATCTTAAAAATAGAACACAAAAACTTTTGAAATTCTCTATAACAGCATTTTTTCCTAAAAATATCAAAGAGTGGTTTGTCTAATTTCTTTTTACAATAATCTAAGTGTGCGTCCAATATTCTTCTTTTATGCTCTAGGACTGGGCAGTGAAAAATTAAATGTTCAACAGTTTGTTGTTCAGTACATATACATTGATAACCGTTCTGTCTTTGGATCATAATTACATACCATTAATTTCGAAATAGGTATGAATTAAAGTGCGTTCATGACCTATCTCTGCCGAAAGGATTTTAGACACTCAAACAAGGAAACAAGTTTTTCTACGTCTATTTCACTCATACGCCGCGTATCTGGTATTGACCAGTAACGTTTAGCAATTCCTCGGATATAGACCAATCACGATCGTTTATTTTATGTAACATATGTAACATATTAAATATTATAAGAGACAAAACTTCTATTTGGGCAGAAGAACTATTGTGTTTGACATCAGAGTGAATTTAGTAACGGTTATATGCAATCAATTGTATAATTTTATATTTTTTAAATCGATTTTTAACAACCGTAAGGATATGCGTTAATAATTTCAATCGTTTGATTTAAATTCTGTGTCATGCACATTTAACACATTCACAGAATAATGTTTGCTGGAAGCAGAAGTATCATGCGGTTGAGGGTTGTATGTTCACATTTTAGAGAGCGAGGTTGTGCACAATGCGTGCATTTTTAAGCTCTCAATTTGATTGAACGACTGAACATAATGCAGGAAACTCTGTGGAAGGCAGGCGTGTTTTCCAGTTGGCATGTCATCAGCATCACAATTAAGAGATTGGATGAGGAGGCATATAACGAAGCGCCACTGTAATATCTAATTCCAGCTCGTAGAAATCAGACACACGCAGCGACAGAAGCTCAAGTAGAAGCAGCTGGTGATGTGAGTGCTCTATTTAAGCAGAGCTACCAACAGTACCCGAAATATCTTCACTATTGTCACCTGACTGGAGATGAAAAATCTTAACTGCGAGTAATTTTATTAATCTTATGTTGTTATATAATGCCATATTAGGATAAATTTAATACTTAGTTACTTGGGCTAACTTGAAACGTCACTTGGGCTAACTTGAAACGTCACTTGGATTTTCAATAATAATTCCTTGAATCCCTAGCTCGCACCTGGACCACACACGTATTTTCCCCGGAGATTTCGACAGTCTACTTCATTGCCATCATTAGGAGATTCTAGTCAAATTCCAATACCAATGTCTTTCTTTCAATTCCAAGAATGACGAAAAAATTATTATACAGAAAGGTGTTTAAATTGTGTAAACGAAAGGATCAAACTACAGGAGGAGCCCAGATCTGCCTATTATTTATTGAAAAAAAACTGCCTGTTGCATTTTTCATGTTTCCATGGAGGCAAATAAAGAGTAACATACCCATTTAAGTTGTATAGGTTTATGTATAAACATCTTTCTCTAGCTACATAAAAGATTCAAGTTAGTAGTACATGATAGATAGAACACGGGTCACGATATCAACACAGATTGTCTGTCGGTTTGGGCAGTACAGTCACATCGTTATATACAGTGCCACAGTATTGAATAATTTCTGATAAAGTATGACATGACATTGCTTGACATTAGGCCTATGTCTCTGGATGATATGTACTTTCAGGTTACTGAGAGGTATGCGAAGGAAGGAGGTAACATGTGCACTGCGATCCATGTCACAAAATATGTACCTTATCTGATGGCACGACTTACAAGAATTGTTACCAAATTACCTTACTTCATGGAATTGGAAAATATGGAGAGTATTAGCGGGCGTAGGAAAGTTAGCGCCTGAATACTAGAGACTAGACTACACGCACTACTCGGATGTAGGAGAAGTGGTCGCGCCTGCAAGGGGCTGTGCAGTGATGTAGAGATGGCCGGGCGACGGTGCACTTTAATTTTGAAATGCACTTCGAAGCCGGCCGTCCTTAGCGTCATTTTTGTTTCCTCTGCCTTAGGTAGAGTAGATATTATACCTTGAATTTCATTAACTAGTTTCCATCATTAATACAGGTTTTGAGGTCCCCTGAGTCTAATGTCTCTGTGACCGTATACAGCGTAGTTCGAAAGGGAAAAATCATATGAAAACATTTTTCTTTTTCAGTTAACTGTTCAGCTCATAATGTATCCTACAAGAAATAGTGTTTATCTTAAATTTGTAGTAAATGGATGGATTTCTATTAATTTTGAATATTTTATTATTGTTTTCGAGTAAGGTTCATGCATCTGTAGTACGTATTAATCGCTTAATTTCGAATTTGTATGTGCATATGGCAGCAAGTGATTCATTTTGTTTGTTTAATTATTTATCTTTTTAACGTTAAACAATATAATTAAGAGTAAAATTATGTATTCCATGCTATTTATATGAAAACATAATATTAAATAAATAACATCAGTGTTATTAAATATGTCTTAATAATTTTTCTGTTAAATAAATAATTTAAATAAACAATTAGGCATTGACTAAATGACCGCCGGCGTGGTCTTGTGGTTAGCGTTAATGACTACAGATCCGTCGGCCCGGGTTCGATCCCCGGTACCTCCTCGGATTTATCTGAGGTAGGCAGGCCTGGAACGGGGTGCACTCAGCCTCGTGATACAAACTGAGGAGCTACTTGATAGAGAAGTAGCGGCTCCGATCATAGAAACCACCATTAACGGCCGTGGGTGTCGGCATGCTGACCACATGCCCCCATTCCTGCCATCAGCCTATGGTAGATGACGCAGCGGTCGGGTGGTAGGCCTTGTCCCTTCCATGAATCCGAAAATTCTACTTGCTGAATTATGTCTGTGTGTATATCTTCAGATATCTTTCTGGAGATGTGACACGAAGATTGGTGACGACTTTCTCTTACTTCTAATGCCACGTTACATGAAGAATTTTTTCTCGAAACGGTTCTAACTTTTTTTCAGATTTCTATTTATAATCCAGCCAGCCTTTTGTACGTCTGTTCTCTGTTTTGTACGTTGTACGTCTAATACTATAAGCTACGTACTGAAAAACGAACTGGTTATTAAGCCTAATCACACTTTGAAAAATAATATTGATTATTATAAAGAACAGATAGACTTCGTAACAATGATTTCTGACGAACGTTTTCAACGAAATAAAAACACGCGTGCAAAGAAGTGCCAACTTGCTGCTATATTTTTCTAATATTTACTTATATTTGTTACAGGGACAGGATATTTAGTGATATTGCAAGTTTTAATTAACAGAGAGCAGGGTGTCCACTGGTCCGGAAAATCCGCGAAAAGGCCGGGAATTTCGTATGGTCGGCAAAATCCGGGAAAAATCTATGAATTTTTTTAAATATCCAGGAAAGTTCTAAAAATTGCAAAGTGGGATCAAAAAAGTCTTTTAGGCAATAATAGGCCTATATGAAAGTATATTTAATTTATTTTATTGTTCCTAATTTTTGTATCTGTTATAAGCTAAGTAATTATTTTTTGCAATTACTTTTATTACTAAAAGTTTTTCTTATTTAAAGTATGTATAATCCTATAGTTTTTCTTACACTGTTATTAGAAAATGCTTCATATTTTGATCGTGAAATTCTGAAATGATCAATGAAAATCAGGGAATAAGCTGGGAATTTCTTCAGCATTACTCGGTGGACATCCTGGTTTACCATTTAAAGTATAATTAGATTATGCATTATTATAGCCTTACATATAAAGATATCCGATTGCTTCTGTCGTGATAACTTTCAATAACTACTGTATGCAACCTGACCAAGTTCATTGGTGAGGTACTGAACTCCTACTTTTGTGATGTTAATACATTTTTATTTCGCGAGTTTACTCAATGGTATTAGTAAGGCAAGACCTTATTCGGTATCGTTTACGTTTCATCAGCCTGGTGCAAATGTTCCTCATGAGTCATCACTAAAAACGAGGTATGGGTTTCGAGATCTGCGGGTCTTTCGAGAAACCTATTTTTCGCTATGTGCAAATTATACTTTGAATGATCAGAATCTTTTGAGACGGTGGAATGGCGATGAGTGTTTTCTATCAGAGTTCCATAAATTATTGTTTACGATAGGCTATTTTAAATATAAAACTCACTTTTTTTGGTTTCAGGTAAGCAGAACCTTGCTTTGATATCTCTACGACAGTCGAACCGAACACGCAGTTAAAGGTAAACTTTCTGTTGTTTAATTCTGTTAATAATTATTACTTATAATGTAGGATAAGTTATAGGTTTTTTACTTCCTATATATATTAGTGGATAGGAGTGACATTGAAAATATGTTTTTCCTTAGAACATTGTAGAAAATTGAACACAGATTTCATATAATACGAGAGTTGATTGAAAATCTGATTTTTTTTATTTCCCAGTACACGATGGGGCAACTCTGTATTTATTTTGATAGACGTACTTCAACACGCCTACTCTTGCAATAGGACAGTCGTGGTTTTGAATACGCGATTACGATGGAATGATGCCGTACGATATTTCGCCAATGAATCCTCCGAATTCTGTCAGATATCTTGAAACATTGGTGCGTTTGCTTTCACTCAGCTATTTAAATCACTAGAGAGAAGCTTTTTAAATTCCGTTATTTCTAAAATTAATGGATTGGAATACCGTTAGGTCTCTATGCTTGAGTTGGTTCCAAGAAGTTAATTTCTTTAATGATGAAATCCTTGTTACGCTATATCTCCTTACACAGTGTTTTTTATTCAACCCCATTTTGTTATTCCGAGATGACGTGAAAGGGTGATATGTGAATGCCCATGGGTCCTTATCAACCAGACCATGTCAGCCAGTAAAACATAATATCTATAAAAGATAAAATTATCCTTAGCTAGACCAGGAATCGAACCCAGCACCTCATGATTAGTGCCAGAAGACCATGAGGCCGGACGTTTCGTTGCTTTCATTTCGTTCGTATCTTTCATTTGTTTATTATTTACAAACGGATTAGAAACCAAACCTATTAACTGTGCGACTGAAATTCTATTACAATTCCCAAGAAATTCATCCAGGTACCTGAATGTTGCTATACGTCAATGATTTCTTCCAATTTCATCACTATGACAACGAGTAGTATCATCGAACAGTTATAAGCAGGGCCCGGATTCTAATGACATGTCATCTTTTTATTGATGCTGCATAGACAATGCCAACTTGTAGATAAATCGTAATCATGGCCTCTAGATAATAGAAATACATTTTTATTAGGCCATTTTTTGTCATTTTATGCAATTTTAGATTTTTAGGGCATTTATTTCAATTTTTGGTCATTATTTTGTCATTTTCATGTCATTTGCTTCCTTTTAAAGTCATTTTCATGCATTTACATTGAGTATATTAACTTTTTTCTTCGCTAGGGGTGCTGTTTTGAAGTGTTGTTTGTTTAATGCAAAAAGGAAAAATTCGGCGTTAAGTGTTGTCATGAGAATCAAAGACAGGCAAACATTTTGTATTATATTACTATTGTTATTAGATTGACTTGGCACCAGAGTCTGCCACCTGCTTGGATACGAGAGTGCAAACTATTATTATTTAAATCTCAATTAAACAACAATATAAGCTAGCAGACCACAAAAGGAAATGCCGAATTTTGACTCGCCAGTGCCTCAGTACCAGTATAAATTTCCGTGAGAAAAGAACATTCACAACATTACAGTTATTTACAGTTTTTACAATTATGTACAAACCAGTCTATAACTTTGTGTGTACAATAACAATTTTTTATAAATAAAATGTCAGTTTTTAGGTCATTTTTTATAATTATTAAGTCATTTTCTTTAAAATTTTGGGTCATTTTATAGGTCATTTTTCAAACAATTTTAGGTCATCAGATTCCGGGCCCTGGTTATAAGGGATCGGCTTTATGACGATACTTTACACATGCGATAAAGCTTTTGAATTTTCGTATCGTGAATGCCAGTGATTGTTTTTTTAAAAGTTATAGCTGTTTTGAGCAATGATGGTAATAGATGAAAACTTAAATACACTCTCATATATATATATTTCCAAAAAGTTATTTTGTGGTGTTCAGGCTACCTCAAAACTTGTATTAATGCTGAAAACTTAAAATCGAATTTCAGAGTCGATTACAATACTTCCTCTACCTATAGTAGACCATCTATTATATAGTACAGGAAGAAAAAATAACAGCATTACTAATGACTAGGCCTACTTGCAACTTGCTGGATACATCGATTATAATGTTGAATGCACAAATTGTTCTAAAAGCTTGCAAATATGTTTACCCCACTAAAAGCTAAGAGCACATATGTTGCAAAAAATATATATCGTCGTTATACTGTAGATAGGTCTATAAAAGCACATTATTCTTATCCATTTATAGTCAGTCATGCGGTAATATATTCAACAGTTGGCACCCACCTGTTTTGTTCAATTTGTCTTCTCCTGAGCTGCAAGGAAGGTGAGGGTGGCTTGTTGCTGTTTGTAATGTCGCTTCTCTGCAAACATCTGTCCTCTATTTTAATAACTTCCACAGGATAAGCACTTGTTTCTATTTAAGTTGTCTCGGCGTTTGCTCTTAAAAATAAATCTCTATAATATTTCTGGCGATATTTTACTGCGAAATTTTTTTATGTATGTATGTTTGTGTGTGTGTGTGTGTTATTGTTGTGTTCATGCGGTAGAAGATTTAAGGAGTGGTGTAGTTCCGAAGTTTTAGTAGGGTATATTTTTGGGGTTATTTAGCGAAAGTCATATTTTAATTTTTGCTCTGCGCAGAAGCACTTAATGGGAGGCATTTATAAATAAATTTATTTATTTTATACCGTAAATTTAGCAACATTTTTCGTTCATTTCAAAGTGAGGCACTAACAACGAAATTATGCTCTTAATTTGGAATAAAGGTGGCATTTGACTAACCCAAGGCATTTTATGATGTAAAAAGATTAAATACGTTTAGACGATCACGTTTGTGCACTGTAATAATTCAGTGCTTAGATTTAAGCTTTCACTAGTTTGATTCTGCAGTGAAATCTTCTTCTTCTTCAAGATTTGGTACTACCTGCTGCTTTAAAAAAAAAAAAAAAAAGAGCTTCTTTTTGTTGTGTCAACAACATGACTTTTAATTTATACTTTGGAATTGGTCTTTCAAATCAAGCAGAATTGACATATTCGTAAATAAATAAATAAATAAATAAATAGGTAAATAGGTGTATAGATGATATAAAAGATAAATAGGTGAATAGACAAATAGCCTAAATTAATAAAAAGTCACCGAAACAGAAGGTATACGCAAACAAGTAAGCTTAAGCAGAGAATATTCGACTTTTAACTCTCGACTATCCTAGACTACATCACTGGATTTAAAATACATTAGGATTGGGTTTTTAAAAATCCTAAAGATTTCGATGAATTGCTTTCGAATTTAGTGGGTTTTCTATTATGTACTGTTGTTCATTTAAACAAATCAAATTGCCATGAGAAAATGATTTAACCTACGTGAAGATATTCTTGCGAGTTTTGAAAAGCATACTGTATTTATATTATTTAAGAGACGCAAGATGTAGTCGACTTCACGCATGTCGCTAATTAAAGACGAGAACGGAGTCCCTGGAAAGCTGTCGCGTGTTTACAAAGGGAATTTTAGAGCGTACAAAAACCTCATTAGCTCAGTTAGTTGAAAAGGACGAAAACACATTAGTGAGGGCGATAATTTTAAGGCAAGTTTGCATTATGAAACTTTTTTCCGTGAAATTGTTATTACGTCATTTCCTTGAAATCACAGAAATGGACAGCCCTGGTGTTTCAAATAGTTTTTCGCCATGGGGTGTATTTCATACATACAAGCTCCGGTCCTCAAATGATTGTACCTAGGTATTAATATGCATAATACTTATGTATACCGTATTTTTTGGACAATAAGACGCACTTTTATACTCGAAAACAGAGTCTTGTAAGTTAAATGCGTTTAATGGTCCGAAGCAAACTAAAAAAATTAATAAAATAAAATTACGGTAAATAGGCCTATTACCGGTAATGTCTTAATCATACACAAGGTATTGTATACAATAAGTTAGTTCCAAATTGTGGCACAGACTGTACTTCGGTGTACTTGTGACAATCATAAAATTAGATTAGTGGGAAGCCAGGTATAGAACGCGAAGAGAAAGAAATGTTGGGTTCTTTCATACAGAAGGATGTATCCATTGAGTGGCCTTAACAGCCTTGTACCGTAACATTTACCGTATGCTGTATAGATTGTGAGAGGGTGTAAAATATTTTCAGTCTGTCATTAATTTTCGTTTAGCATCACATTAAACTTTTTCCACTAAATTTCCATGCTAAATTCAAGATGCGTCTTATGTCCGGAGCGTCTTATAGTCCGAAAAATACATTGTATATAATGCATACGTTTTAAAATTAATTGACTAGTACTTGTATATACTTCACAGTTAAAGTTTATGAATAACGTTAATTAACTCATTAGCTATAATATGTCACTTTTATTGTAAATTAAGAGCAACATAGAACAAATATTGAAGTAAAACTTACCATGTAGTATTGCATGTTATGACATGGAACATGCTGTTAAATAAAGATAGTATAAAAAAAGCTCCGATCAACATTAATACCGTTAACCTTGGTGTTATTTATACTTCACTTATTTTGGCTACAATCTATGATCTCTTTTTTGTATACGTCTAATGACTTGACTAGCCACTTGTCACCCTAATTCAAACCTTTTAATTTGTTTTTCCCCATTTCATTTTGGCTATACTGTATAATAAACAAGATTCCAATTTCCTTCAATGTTCTTGTATTTTTTGTCTTAACTTCTTATATGCCACTTCTTTATTTATCTTTTAAAAATTATGTCTTTGCGTTTGAGTTTCAGGACATCAGTTATAAATGTCTTGCGTCTTCTCTCTATCTGCATGTCAACAGTGTTATCTTCATAATCAAAAGCTGCAGCTTAACTGAGGGATGAAACATGTTTTATTGCTTAAAAGAGGAAGTTAGATACTGTCACCCCCTCGAACTGGTCATCCTATGAGCTGGGAACAGAATTGCTACCTCCAGTACAACACAATACAGTTGAGTTAGAAACAAAACCCTTAAAAACGAATTTTTGAATGACGTACAGTACGTGGGAATAAAGATGCAACAAAGAAAATGTGATAACATAACCCGAATCTTTGATCACAATAAACAGCATTTTTTCAATCTAACATTATTAATCCTTACGGGACTTCATAAAAGTGATAAGATTACTCGTCTGATAACATTATCCGCGATTTAATTTAGCTGCGTTCGCTGTAATAAAACATTGACTGGAAATGCATACTGTACAGAATGTCGAGGAATTATAGCTATTTTGTTGAAAGAGTGATTTTACTGGCAATGTTTTCCCATGGAATATGTTTGTTACACATTACTTTCAAGGTGTTCACCGCCGTAATCGTAATTCACTCTCTACGTTTCGATAGAAGGACATTACTGAATTCCGTGCGGGGTATGCTGCACTAAAAATGTAAAGCTTTAAAGCAGGGTTTGTGCATGCGCCTGCAAGATACGATTAGACTACACGCAGTACTCCCGTGGCGGAGAAGTTGCCGCAAGAGTCGGCAGGGGTTATGCATGCGCCTGGAAGTTACAATTAGACTACTCGCAGTACTCCCGTGGTAAAGAAATTGCCACATGAGTCGGCGCATTAACTGGAATCAGTTTATGAAATAATAATGCTCGTAAGAGATGGGATGTGTTTGTATTCAAACAGAGGGGCTTGAGCTCACACCTTGGTTAGATCATTCTGCCCGTGGAACATTCACGGCTAATAGTAATAGCTGCTAACAAGGCACTCAGATCAATCCGTTGTCCATTTATTTGTTATTTTTAAGGGGTGATAAAAGTGTTGAGAGTGGGTTTCCAAACTACTTGTCCTAGAAAATTGAAATATTGCATACTTAATTAATATGTTTAAAAAATGAAAATTTAAAATGTCTTTTTAATATATAATTTTTTTAAGTTGATAATAATTAATTGAATTAATTTTTTAATCAAAATTGACATGTCTCTCCTCCGACAGATATTAAAATATGAACCTAATTTTTATGTTTGATTCTTTGTTGCTTGCTTAAAAAATTACTGATTGATTTGATTTTTATTTTATACTTTGTATTTAAAAAATATAATGCCCAGAAAAAGGAAAAGTCTAAAGAAACTGACGTAAAATTAAACTGGATATTTCTAAAAGTAACTAAGGACTATACAGAATATCTGATTATACATTTTATTACGCACATTGTAACATACTTTTTTAAACAATTCACAGCTTTTTCTCGATTTTTATGGGAGAAGATTGATTTTTGAATGTGATACAATAACATGAAAATTGAAACCGAGAAATCAGGCGAATAAAAATTGCATGTTCTGGCAGTTGGAACCGCACTGAGGTCTAAAGCAGTAGGGCCCTTTAGGGTATGCTTCATTTTTTTACACCAAAATAAAATAATAGCAGTTATGACCAAAATGCCTAAATCAACACTTCCGTCATATAATAATAATAATAATAATAAAAATAATAAAATCAGGTAAACTGATGTAACAAAGGGCCAGTATGTTTTTGTTTAATCAGTTATGATTGCAATTAGGATATGCAGAATATGTTTCTTTTTAAATTGATTTCCAAGTTAAGCTCCAGATTTATTCATTAAGCAGGGCTTACGGAAGAACAAAGGTCTAGTTTTTTTAATCAGATTAAAATCTTCCAGTATCAGCTGAACTGTACAGAATTGTGATATCTTGACAATCGCACACTCACATAAAAATACAAAAAAAGTGAAATTGACCGGTTTCGGGATTTGAACCATGGAACTCCAGAATGTGAGGCCAAGACGTTACCATCTCGGCCATCTGGGTCAGTTTAACGGTCTAGTTGGATAAGCGCATGAAAATCAATAGTGTTATTTATCATAGCTAACTGTATTTTAATTGCCAAAGCCTTATAATATCACAGCAAAACAATAGGCTATGTTGTCATGATAACTGATTTGCATTTAATAAATTATTTCGAATACATATATTACCAAAAAATAGGCACTGAATTGAGCATTACTCCGAAACTGGTCAACCGTTTTTATCCAATAGACGTCTTCCCATGGACATTATAAATGTGTATACCAAGTTTCATAAAAATCCGGTAAAGCGTATTTGAGTTACCTCGTCTTTAAAATATACATTAAATTGGGTTTTACTCCGGTACCGGTCTACCGATTTGGTCCAATATCAGTAGACGTCTTTCCTTGTACATTATAAATGGGTATACAAAGTTTCAGGAAAATCCAATAAAGCATATTTGTGTTATCGCGACTTCTTATATATTAACATAAAAGGCACTAAATTGGACATTATTCCGGTACTGGCCAACCGATTTGGTCGAATATCAATAGGCTTCTTTCCATGGACATTATAAATGCATATACGAAGTTTCATAAAAATCCAATAAAGCGTATTTGAGTTATTGCGCCTTTAAAATACACACTAAATTTGGTTTTACTCCGGTACCGGTCAACGGATTAGGTTCAAATTCAATAGGGTACTTTTCATGGACGTCATAAATGCCTATATACTAAGTTTCATGGAAATCCGATACACCGTATTTGTGTTATGGCGCCTTTGTAATATAATCTATTAAAATAGACACTAAATTGGGCATTACTCCGGTACCGGTAAACCGATTTGGTTCAATATCAATAGGGTTCTATCCATGGACATTATAAATGTGTTTTCAAAGTTTCATGAAAATCCGAAAAAGCGTATTTGAGTTATGGCGCGTACAGACACGCGGACAGACAGACAGACATTTTTTCGTCCCCCACACAATCTCATAAAGTACCGTACTGGCACTTAATAATGTAGAAATGTGCTGGGAACTAGCAACTTGATTACTAATATCTACACGCCTCGATCTTTCGACATGTGTGCCTCAATTATTGCCGTCATTTGTCTATAGATTATATCTAGGTTAATGTGATATAGCGTACAAGTCATCATTAAAGCAAGATTGTTAACTGTTAAGAACTCGATTGCAATGAATTATGCACCTTTCGATCTTGCCTTCTGATAATCAGTTCCGGTTATTTAGCTGTTGAGAATGTTGCTGTGCTGAAACCGTTGCTTTCGGACACTTGCATAAGTTAAGAAAGCTTGTTTCGCACGAAGCTTGCTTGCAAGTTACCGTCATATAACGCTATCATGAACTTTCTGTAAAAAATGTCAATTTCCGTCTCAATACATTTACCACAGAAATACTTCAGTATAAATGATCGGTTTTGGAATTATAACGCTATTTCGTGTGAAGTGAACATCCATTATAATCTTATTATATCCACTATATAATGAAATTTGGAATATTTTTGGGGGGGAGGAATCTACAATTCTTTTTATATTGCAAAAGAACGTGTTAGAATAATTATCATCGTAGGTGCTAAAAGTAAATTGCAGAATTCTGTTTACTTGCTTATCCATGTCATGTGAATACACCCACATGTGCTTTTTTAGATCAAAGCCTATAACTTTTGATATATCTAACATTGCAGACTTCGAGTACAACCATGTTTGCTAGATGAATTTTATAATTGCAATCTTATATGGCTCTGATTTTTATTTCTTAATATTGACTCTCGATTAGTCATCAGTAGACCTGGGATTTTAGGCTCTAAAAAAATTAGTTTTAGGCAACTAAAATAGGTTTTTAAAAGAAGTAAATAGGCTCTTAAAAGAGAAAATAGGCACTTTAAATATGCTTTAAAAATGTGTAAATAGACAGAAAATAGACTTTCAAAAACAATATGCTCTTAAACTGTAACGTGATCTTGTTTTACTGTAAGAAACAGAAATAAATGCAAAATTAAGACAGAATTAAAAATACATTTATCAAAGAAATTTTGGTTTAAATGAAAAATTGACTTGTTGTTTTGAGCTAATCCTCCCCCGTCAGTCAGGATACTTTCTGCGACAATTGTTTGGGAAAATCAAATTTCTGAGAAAAACCCACCCTCTGCTGTTCTGCTCTTCATTCAGGGATGTCCGTTAAGTGACTGTAAAAGTTACCCAAGTTGAATTTTATTTTAAATGTACAAAATAGACATTTTAGGCACTAAAATAGTAAAAATAGGCTCCAAAGGTCCAAATAGGCATTTTAGGGCACTATAAAACTCTATGAATATAAATAATTTACCGTGAAATGTCAACATATTTTAAAATTTTCATGTTATTTCATAAGGAACAAAATAGGCATTTGCCTTAAAATCCCAGGTCTAGTCATCAGGCAGCTGTACAATACAAGATCTTTTACATCCCATCATGCTACAACTTGCGCATGCGTTCAAGTAATTGATGTATCGATTGCCACCCAGATTAAAATGCTGCTATTTATACTTCGATACGCTTGTAACTTGACAACAGCTGTTATAATTTTTGTTAACGAATTTATACGTTTGAATGAATTTCAGAGTGTAGCGGAAACGAAAATTAATACGTTAAACAAATTATCGACTTCGCCCTGATGCAGCAAAGAAGCTAATTTAGAGAAGATTTGGACATGTTTTAAAATATTTACACAGAGTATGTGATGTGGAAGCTCCTCGCGTATAACCAGTTCCCTTGATAACAATGCAGGGATATTATAAAGCAGAGCGAAACCATGGACTGTTTACTATCTGAAAAGCACACAGTTTCCATCCGATATTATTGCTCACCTGAGCTCGCAATATATTCCAGTTCACACAGAATCCTAAGAGCATTATGGATATAATGTCTTTCCTCATTAAGCTCCCCATACTCCAGGTACTATAGCTAGCTATAAATATCAGATACGTAGCGTACGTAACAGTGTGTAATACTTTCATGTAGTTTTAAAAAGAGAATTATCCTTAGGTTTTAGAATATAATTATCCTTTGCCTTCTTCTTTATATCTATTTCATTTTCTTAACTTATTTCATCTTCTTCCAATTATCTTCATATTTTTCCCGCCTTCCTTTGATTACGTATTTATCTTTTGTCTTGGATTCTTTCTTCAATTATTTTTCTCTTCTTCTTTCATCCTTTTTTCAGCATTTCCTTTCGCCATAATTTGATTATTTCATTACATTTTTATATATTTTCTTAATAATTTCTTTACCCATATAATCTCCTTTTTCGAATTTTATTTTATTATTTGTTATTTGTTACAATCTTTTTTATCCATTATTTTATTTGTATTCATGTCCATTTTTAACCCATATTTCTCGCTATTTATCTGGCTTTTTTCTTTATTTCTTTCCTTTCTGCCTTCCTTTATTTGTTACTTTCATCTTCCTTTTCTTTTTAATATTCTGTTCCGTCTTTCGTTCATTACTTTCGTTCTACAAATTATTATTTTCTTTCTTTCTTTCTTCCTTCCTTCCTTACTTTCTTACTTTCTACCCTCCTTCCTTCTTTTTTCTTTCCTATCAACTCCTTTTTTTTCCATTATATTCTTATTGCCATTCGTTTAAAATTGACTCCGTTATATAACATTTCACAGTCTCTTTGAATCAAGACATTTAATAGTCCAATGGCAAGTACTGGATGCCGTGAATAATATTTAATGGTAATGTATATTATGAAACCATTTCATTTGTAGAAACATAAATAGCACGAGATATGGTTGCAGTACCTACTCTGCAGAAGTTGCTTGACTCCGAGTTATTATTGTTAGGAGCCTAATGTAGTACGCTTTAATACTCAGAGTTGCGGTGTCTTATTTCCCGGGAGAGACCTACTCTCTAATTGATGAGAGGGTGAGAAGAGATCGTTAATGGCACTTCTAATAAGAATATGTTAAGTATCTATAAAAGCATAGAAAGACTACAGTGTAAACGGCGGAATTCAAACTTACATAATTTTTACATTTATACATATTTTATTCTCAATTTCTGCATTAATATATACAGAGTGTTCCCGAATAGTCGTCCACTTCTTGAAGATATACCTCGTAAATATGCATGGCGCTCCCGTATCGTTGGTTGCATGTTACAGGAGTTTCAGGGATGATACAAATTATACTGTATTCGGTTAGGTGTTATACTCGTTAAGAGTTGTGTTCTGCGATCGTCAGAATAGGTTGTGATGAAGCCTAGACTATTAAGAAAATCTTTCTCGAAATATTTGCAGAATTGCGAAAAAAAACTGCAGCCGGGAGCTTGGAGAAAACAAGGAAAAGACATGAAGATCAGCCAACATCAGGATTTGAACCAGTAACCTGCTGAACTTAAGCGATTAGTATCCCTGAAACTAATAATAGTCTGTAAAATTATTATATACATACGTGTATGTATATATACGTACACATATACATTTGAACAAAACAATTTTGTCCCAGATTATTTGAAGTTAAAGTTGTGTAATATTTCACTTTAACAATGCTCCTCTTCCAGTGAGTGCGATGAAGTAGGCCTACTTGCCAATGCAAAATTAGCTTTCTATAGAAAGAGCTGACGACAACGCCATTTACTTGTTTATTTCAGAGTTAATTAATATCAGTTCGCTTTCTGGGAGATAACAACAGAAGCCTTTACAAACAGTTGAAGGTACGTCAATACTCCGCTTCATAAATGCACGCTTCTGAATCGATTATTTTTAAGGTGGAAAGTGAAAAAATCAGATGTAATTATCTACAAATAGATTTCGTACACCCTAAGTGTGATTGAATTTTATTATCATTATTAATTCCTCTTATAACATGTTTTTTCTGAAACTCGACATTTCACATGAATAAAAATGTCGCATATACTCGACTTATTCATTCTTTCGCGAGTGTAAAACGACAACACTTCGACCAAGAATGTTTGAAATAAAATTTTTCACGTTATGAACGATAATAGCCAAAGCCTATATCACTAATCTATGGCTAGACCTGGGATTTTAAGGCAAATGCCTATTTTGTTTCTTATGATATAACATGAAAATTTAAAAATATGTTGACGTTTCATGACAATTCACTTACATTTATAGAGTTTTATAGTGCCCTAAAATGCCTATTTGGACCTTTGGAGCCTATTTTTTCTCTTTTAGTGCCTAAAATGCTATTTTGTACATTTAAAATAAAATTATACTTCTTTAACTTTTACAATCGTGTAATGGACGTCCCTAAATGAAAACCAGAACAGGGTGGGGTTTTCACAGAAACTTAATTTTCCCAAACAATTGTCGCCAAAGGAATTCTGTCTTAATTTTGCAACTATTTCTGTTAAGAATAGGTATACCACGCTTCTTACAGTAAAAAAAGATCACGTTACAGTTTAAGAGAATATTGTGGCATTTTAAAGTATATTTTCTGTCTATTTACACATTTTTAAAGCATATTTTAAGTGCCTATTTTCTCTTGTAATAGCCTATTTACTTGTTTTAAAAGCATATTTTAGGTGCCTAAAAGTAATTTTTAGAGCCTAAAATCCCAGGTCTATCTATGACGTACGAAAAGTAAGTATCTCTACATTGAAAATAAATTATTTTACTGCCATATAACCCATAAAAGTTTGCCGTATTTCATTTTCTAAATTCTGTACACGTTACATACACTTCATACAATATTTTAAGCGTCGTGTTTAACCAATTAGAGGTTAATTAATATAATGTAACATACTTAAAGCATACTGTACATAGGGTACAATATTGAATGGTGTAGCCTACATGTACTGTGCGGCTTGTTTGGTGATTTTCAGAGTTCGAATATAACTTCTGGCTTGCATCCACATGGGAGCTGTAATGTTACCTCGTAGTGCTCTCTTACGTCTCGAATAATTATGTGATTCACCCAGTCAGTCATTAGATGCGTGTTCTGTGCAAAACTGAGACGAATGCTGCTGGATGTGAACAAAAGGAACTTCAGAGATTAGCACGAATGCACTCGTGTTGTTTGCGTTATGTGTAACTATGTGTACATTCTCTCCTGAGACACGAGATTGTGTTTATATGAGTAAAGTGTTCAACGCAAATTGTTATCAAGGGAACATATGTGGAATAGCATTGGGACAGTGTATTTTAAAGGGGCATCTATGTCCTTATATAGCTATTTAGAGTTCGAAATAAGGAAGAACGACTTATTACACCCAGGTTATGCTATTAAAAAAGCTAATAATTTTCTATCGCTCATAGAGGGCTTGGGATGTTGCGCGCTATTGCTTCTATAGACCAAGGACGGTATAGAGGTTGAGATAAGAAGAAACGGTAATTCCTATTAATCTTGCTCAAAATATTTTCTATAGGGTCTGGTAAACTTAGTCAAGCAATGTAGGCTTAAATGTCATTTAATAGGGGTTGAAAGATTTAAAGAATTGTTTATTCCAAAATTAGTTTAGCCTAAATTTTCCTCCTGATTCTATCGGCTCTGTGTGTGAAGTCTGGTAAAAATTGGGAAAAGAATGTAGATTTAAATGAAGTTCATGTAATAGGGGTTGGAGCATTTAAGGGGTGATTCCTTCCAAAATGTATTTTGCTTAAAATGTTCTCTTGATTCCATGGGTTCTATGTATAAAGTCTGACAAAAATTGGTCAAAGAATATAAATTTAAATAAAGGTGTATAATAGGGGTTGAAACATTTAAGGGTTGGTTTGTTCCCAAAATTAGTTTTCTAAACCTTTCTCTGGTTCAATAGATATCTTTTTATAAAGTCTGATAAAAATTGGTAATATAATATAAACTTAGTTTTAAATAAAGAACGTATAATAGGGGTTGAAAAATTTAAGATGTGGTTTGTTCCAAAATTAGTTTTGCCTAAAATTTCCTCCTGGTTCTATAGAATCTGTGTATAAAGTTTGGTAAAAATCATTCAAAGAATGTAGATTTGTACAGAGATCACTTAAGGGTAGAATCCAATATGGGGTACATTTTCGAATATTATTGTCTCTTGGAATTTTTGCCCGGTTCTGCAGGGTACACGTGCAAATTTTGTAGACGTTAGTTAAAACGCTAAACAACTTTTTATCGCTCTTAGAGGGCTTGGGATGTTGCACGCCATTGCTTCCTGAACCATTCAAGGTAATTATAATTAAATGTAGTTGCGTGAAATATAAATGACTGTAGAGTATATTTTGAGTCTTTCTGCATCAGACTTTGTAAAACGTACTATTCCATTTGTGGAACATATTTAACAGAAATAAAGTAGACTCTTGTGTATAAATTATTGTTTACCAATAGAAAATTAGTCAAAGTTAAATCACGACAGTTATCCACCGGAAATGGAATGGATTTATACGCGGAATGGACGCTTATCGAAAACAGGATGTTTGTGTAAAGGTAATGGAAATCCTTCAATATGTAATTTATACTAGGTGATCCCTTACTTCATCAAATTGCTGAATATATGAGGTCTGAGGAAACATTTTTGAAGTGAAACTTCTTTAGCCGCGTTACGCTCTAGCGTTATGAACAAAATCGTCACTGCAAATGATGGACTGCACAGAAAACAATCAACTCAATGATTAGGCTTATCCAAAATTTTAAATATCCAAAATTAAAAAATCCAAAATTAAAAATTAAAAAATCCAAAATTAAAAAATTGAAAATCCAAAATTAAAAAATTGAAAATCCAAAATTAAAAAATCCAAAAATTAAAAAATTAAAAAATCCAAAATTAAAATTCCAAAATTCCAAAATTTAAAAAATAAAAAATTTAAAAATCTAAAATTTAAAAAGTCCAAAATTAAAAATTCATAATTCCAAAATTAAAAAATCGAAGATCCAAAATTTAAAAAATCCAACATTAAAAAAATCAAAGATCCAAAATTTAAAAAATCCAAAGTTCAAAAAGTCCAAAAAACCCAAAATTAAAAAGTCCAACAATCCAAAATCGAAAAAATCCATTTATCCAAAATTGAAAAAATCCAAGTTTCACTTAACTGGCGTGGCGTTCCACTCATCCGATCCCCCCCCCCCCCCCACAATGCACACAGAAGTGGTCAAGAGCTAAGGTGCGGTGCAGGCGAGGCGCGAGCCAGTATTATGCTCAACAGAAAGGGCAGTCAAAAATTGCAGGTCTGGCGGCGAAACAGCTTACCGTGGAATTTATAAACGTCTGTCTGGTATGGCAGCATACCCATACCCAACTGGCAGGACCCTAGCGGTCGCAGTATAATTGATTTGTGAGTTAAGCTACGTTAACTTGGGACACAACTTCGTTGGGTGACAGCTGCATTCACCTTTAAAAATTCTCCTTAAGCAAAACATACACGATGCTCATGTGGTTGGGATAGCAGATAGCAATATTAGTTATCGACCCACAATAATTATTGTGTGAGTTTTTCTATACTTTAGGGAACCGGCTAATCATCGTTCCAAGATCATTCGTGAATTGTATTTCTGACCGTTAATGAACTTGGCAAAATAAATGGACCCTAAGAAGAGGAAGAAGACGAAGAAGACGAATTTTCATAGCTGTGACAAAAGTATTTGAATGCAACACCTTTTGTAAGTGTACTTTTCCTAATTAGTTTCTATAGCAAATGAATAGTGTTTAATGACTTTTCGTTTGCAATTTTTTGAACCTAGTAATTTATTTTAATGATTAGCCTATTGGGGTTTTTGTTAGGATACATAAAGAAAAATCAGTAGACAGACTGAACAGATAAAGAACTAACTGACCCTTAAACCAGTACTTTCAAATCATTTGTTTGATTTAAAATTTATTTTATTAAAGGAAGTAGAAAGTTGTTGCTTAGCCGTACACCTGATTTGTTATGCGGGTAGTCTAGTCGCATGATTGTAGGGGAACTGATGGAAAAATGAATTCCATTTTTAATTGATTCCTATATTGGGCTATTGGACACAGAATATTCCAAAACAAATTTGCAATGTACTGTTGTAAAGGAGTTAACATGCTTACTCTTAGGCTCAAGGTTTCTAGTTTGAAACCCTGCTCTGAGCGTGGGGTATTTTGTACACCAAAACGCTCCCTACGTAAGATGGTATTCCCATGTCATAGTTTCGCGGCATGTCAAGGACGTTGTAATAATAATAATAATAATAATAATAATAATAATCAATAATCAATAATAATAATAATAATAATAATAATAATAATAATAAGAGCATCGACAATAATAATAATTCCGTCAGAGAAGGTTCTGTGCAAAACATGGTCTGTCTCATGTTCTTTGATCCTTTTATAGGTTTTCATGTTCTTTGATCCTTTTATAGGTTTTGTGCCAACAGTTCATCACAGTGTGCCCGAAGCGAATTAAGTGCAGAATGATCTTGAATTAAGAAGCTTGTTTTAATTCCCTTGTACACTGTAACATTTTACGAGAAGATATCAGTGAAACATAACTAGCTGTTGTAAACTAATTAAATTTTAGAGAGAGAAAAAAGAGAGAGATTAGAAGTTTCACGCAATCGAGTGAGTTCAAGTTATTACGATTTGTGAAAGAAATTTTGTTTTAATTTTATATTTACTTCTTCTACTCATGCCATAAGTATTATAGATAGAGAAACTATTATGATTGACCCGAAATTCGATGTCAGGTTTCAGACTCAAATACACATTTTGAGGATTACTGAATCCAAAAATGCTAATTTCAGAAAGATGCCTCTTTGCGTGTTTGTGTCTGTGAACAGCATAGCCTGAGAGTGAAAACTCGTATAAAAAACAAAATTTTATATTTGGGCTTTCTCTTAATGCCACTTTATATTGAAACATTTCATTTTTCACGATTTTTCGAAAACGACTCAAACGGTTTTGTTTAAATTTTGTACACGTGTTTTTCTATACTAGGAGCTAAAACCTTTAGTTGTAACATATTTTTCATAACAATTTTCTGAAGGGTAGTTCTAACTTGTTATATGTCAGCCACCTTTCGTAGAAATTTAAGCTTTCAGTCTTGCGTGGCAAACAATACAAACAATGAGACAACTGAATATGCACTTCTAGCACTTCTTTTTCTGTTCAGAAATGTGAAGTAGGAAGGCTGTATTGCCTATGCATTGCATCAGATTTTATTTGGGGCGCGACACAAAGTGTAGCAACGACTTTCTCTTGATTTTTACCATTTTACAAGAATATAATTTAATTAGTTTATATTATAATATGTTATACTGATCTATAACTTTCACTTGAAACATTTATTTAAGTGAATTCTATACCATACATTTCACTCACAGACTTACGTTTTAAGACCTGGCTCGCCGAATAATGCGACTTAGAATGTAGCTACGGCAACTGAATGCGCATCTACTGCAATACAACCGACTGCTTTATGCTGGAATATATTAAGGGTAGAGGAAGTTGTGTGTTTTACATCAGATTTTTGTATTTCTCTTTCACTGTATTCCATAGTAAACATAACAGAAACCTTTTCGAATAGATGCGATATCGTACATCGTAGAAGGGGAACAATACATTTCAAAATTGTCAATGCCTTAATCCATTATATTCTCCAAAAATTGTGTGTTATAAGTAGGGTTCGGAAGTTGATAACGTAAAAATATCTAAAAATGACCTATAAAATGACCGTAAATTTAAAGAAAAATATGACAAAAGAGATTTAATATTTCTTAACATGTATTTTAAGAAGGGAATATACAGTAGTGTAGTAATAAGCCTAATTAATAATAAACAAAGAACAAGATTTAAGTATTTTGTGTTACTATTATTATTATTTCTATTATTTCTATTATTATGAGATAGTTTTGTCTGTGATGTTGGAAAAGACCATTCTGAAAACAAAACAGGGAGAAATGCAACGAAAGACTGAATCATAAAAATTACCAGTAGAGGATAAAATGCCCCCCAGAAAATAATAAATGTACGCTATTTTTGTTCGTTTTGAAGCGAGACGAATTTATACTACATTCTACGTTGTCTGTGAAGTGTCAGAAAATAGATGACATTTCATCAACTTCCGAGCTAATTATAAGGTTGTACAATTTATCTTCGAAAGTTCATCACAAAATCCCAGTTCCAATGCTTAGTTGAATTTTAATATGTCTCGAATTGTACATGTACAATATACTATTTCCAGAATATAACTCGTTGGTTTGGTCTATCGATCTGTTTATATTTTTATATAATTTATTACCGACACTCTTATCAGGCTATTTCACAGGTTGTTATTTGTGTAGCGAGATCTCGTACTCTGAGCGCGTTTGATTTCTGCACGTGATGACCTATATGTGTTGCAGTACGTGCTTGGAAGGCCTGTTCTTAGAATCAATGCTACGTGAACTAGAAGCTGCGATCCCGCTAAGACTTTCCCGCAGAATGCCCAAGTTTTCTCAGCTATTCTGTACATGAAGCTTTATAATACTGTACAATATTTCTGCATATACACTGTAAACGCTTCCACACACAGAAAGCTACGCTATGCTATACTTTGCCATTCTAACCAATGCCAAGCTAAAAAGTGCTTTGATACGAAATGGATGTTAACTAAACCCGACCCGGTTTCTTGCGTGAGTACTGTAATGCGTACTGCTACAATTTTGTAGCAGAAATAGTCAATTCGATTACACATGAAGTAGTAACTTTTTTGACTTGGAGTGTCTAGACATCAAATCTGCAATTTGGTTCCGAAATTTTGAAAACTGCTCTGCAAGGAATCACAAAAAATATTTCTCTATGTCAAATAAATTTATAACTCTAAAAATTTTAGGGTTTATTGAGGTAAATTCTTCAAGAGTCAAGAAAAAATATTAAGACAATCTTATGATAAACTAGCATGTGCCCGCGGCTTCGCCCGCGATAATTATTTCAAAAATTAAAAATTAAGAGCATAATAGTTAAATCATTATATTTATTAACACCTAAATCACGTGGACTACATACCACGATTAGATAGCGTCGCCTGGTAAAAGCGACCTCAGATTCGATTTCCTTGGCCCAGAATACCCCTGTACAGTGAGTTTCGTCCAAATCGTACAATATTTGACCATATTTAGGCCTATCCCTCTTCCGTGTAGGTTGAAACTTTCATATGTCTACGGGCCTTGACATTCTAAACAAATGAATCGACCAGCGTGGGCTTACAACAATCTAGCGATCGCGATGAATTTATTACCACGGTATGACAAAAATAGCCAAAGCCAACTGCAATTGATTTGACATTGAAATGTATTACTGAAATCTGATGCTTCGACAGCGCTAAAATCACGTTTTCTGTCAGTTTTTCACTCACAACTCGCGAACGAAAGCTAAAATTAAAAATCCGGCTTCGATGCGCATTCGCCCACCTTTCAGCCCATCTATGTTTAAAATTTCAGATCTCTGCGTTGAGTAGATTTCGCTGGGCATCGTGGACAGACAGACAAACACGTCCTTTTATTATTTTAAGATAGCATGTGCCCGCGGCTTCGCCCGCGATAATTATTTCAAAAATTAAAAATTAAGAGCATAATAGTTAAATCATTACATTAACACCTTAATCATGTGGACTATATATCACGATTAGATAGCGTCACATGGTAAAAGCGACCTCAGATTCGAGTTCCTTGGCCCAGAAAACCCCTGTATAGTGAGTTTCGTCCAAATCGAACAACGTTTGACCATATTTAGGCTAATATTGATTATCCCTATTATAGTAATAATAATAATAATAATAATAATAATAATAATAATAATAATAATAATAATAATAATTATCCTCCTCTTCGGTGTAGGTTGAAAATTTCATATTATGTTTGCGTGCCTTGACATTAAAAACAAATGAATCGACCAGCGTGAGCTACAACATTCAAGAGATCGCGATGCTTTTATGTCGAAGGAATGACAAAAATAGCCAAAGCCTAGTGTAATTGATTTGTATTACTGAAAACTCATGCTTCGAAAACTCAATAAATACACGTTTTCTGCCCGTTTTTCACTCATAACTCTCGAAGGAAAGCGAAAATTAAAATTCCGGCTTCGAGGTGCACATTCCGACCCTTTAGTCCGCCTATGTATAAAATTTCAGATCTCTGCGTTGAGTAGATTTCGCTGGGCATCGCGGACAGACAGACAGACAGACGGAGGACAGACACTTCCTTTTATTAATATAGATGTGGAATTTCACAAGGTAGGTCCTCTTAAGTAATAAACTCATAAAATCTGGTGTGATCAACATTTGTCATGTTATAAATGTCTTCATAGATATTACAGAATGCACTGTATATTTTTTTCTGCTGCAATATTTATTATTTCCGTTGATAAATGGTAGCAAGTAAAAAGTGGTACATCATATCCTGCAATTCCTAATACAAAAGAACTGTCCATTACCTAGATGGATATCCCCTGCGGGAAAACAAATGATGCATAATATACATCGAACTTGAAAACAACAATATGAATTTCAACTTGCTCTTTTTTCTTTTGTGTTGGTAACCGTCTCGTTTAAGTCATGACAAAGTCTTTGTTTTTCTGTAAAATATTGTAGCATTGTTTTCGTTTTATAAGCAGAACTTTTGGCATTTATTTTTACAGTCTTCTTGTTTTCTTACACATAGACGCTTCAACTTTCTGCAGAGTTTATTTTCAACCGTGAGCTTTCTTTTTTTATTTTGCTGGAAGAAAGTAAGTTTCCGGTGCTATGCTTACACATAGCGTACTCATTAAAACTTCATAAAATATTCAAAATCCGCGTTCTTCTTCACTAATTAAGAAACAAACTAATTTTGTCCTTAATGGGGCTTAGAAGTAATGTCTAAAATATTGGCGGCGATAAGCACTCTGATATCAGTAGCGAAGAAATCTCTCAACTAAAATTCGTAACCATTTAAAGACTAATTCATCTTCTTGTCACTAATGAGCAGGGCCAGTTTTTTTTTTATTTATTGACGATAAACGCGAAATGTAACGGAGAGATGCAGCAAGAAGTACATGCACGATGTATTACAAATGTGACTGATTTATGGCTATAATTTTGTAGGGAATTTTCGTGGAAATTGACAGTTTGTGCCAAAATTTTCATTTTTACGATAAAAACGAAAAATGGCATGTTTCAAAAATTTATTCGTTTTGAAGGTGTTTCCTATAAAGGAATGAGAATTCATTTGGAAAGGTACATTAACCAAAAAGTATAGACTATAATATATTTTTCTATTTTATTACCTGCAGGACCATACATGACAGCTGACAGGGTTTTCCTGAGCTTTTGGAATATTCCGTTAGTATAAATACTTTCGTTTTGAAGTTCTTAAAAATGAATGAGAGACAAATTTTTTTGCATACAATTTTCTTTTACTACCAACTTTCCTAATAAGTTACATAAATTAAATGTTATTTTACAAGATTACTGGTAGAAACGTATATATATATATATATATATATATAAAATTACCACGTAATATTTCACAAAATTCCGATTATATTTTAAACTATAAATAAGACATTTTATATATTTCTCATCAAATGTTTGAAAAAAATAAACACCCAAAAGAACCTGGCCCTGCTAAGTACTTGCATTGACTAATCCAATCGTACGCCGCATATTTGATATTTACAAAAAATGATCGTCAAAACATAATCTTGCCAACTGAGATTTTTAATAAATTATATTTTCCTAACATGAAATCTTTGTAATCCCTTCTAAATAGCCATTGGAGTGAATTATGTGAAGCCTACTCAATATTCTCGCATTATCTAGTGAATAGATAAATACATCTTATTTTCAGTTCTTTAATGTGTATTCGCGTTTTGTGTGATAGTACTAATTTGATATTGCAAAATGATATCGCTGAAATTTCTTGAAACTGGTGTATAATGAGTGTAGGTAACTCTTAAACAGCTGTCGCAAATTAAGGAATTTATTCAGACTGTTTATGTTTATAACATTCCCGAATCTAGTGTTTTATTTTTTTGTGAGTACCAATTAATTATTTTGAAAAATGTACGCTAACTTAACTATTTCATTCTTCAACCTAAAAAACGCTTTTTATGGTCTGTATACAAGGGGTCGGTAACGCATCGATCGCGACCGACCGGTCGATCGACAGGCTATTTCAGGTAGCTCGCAGAGAAATTTGTGCTAAAAAATGAAGACAGATTTGATTTGTTTCGCCCAGCAAGGAATGCCCAGTTTGAACAATGTAGCTCTGAAAATAATAGCATTTTTTTGCTCTACTTATCTCTGGATCAACATTTTCAACCATAAAGTTTATTTTTAAAAAATATATAGCCTATATGTAATTATAGAAACAAGCTAACAGACGAACCATTATATAGGCTATATATATAAATCACTATATATATATAAATCACTATATATATATATATAAATCACACTAGGCCAGTGTTTTATGTAAGGACGTGAGGCATTATTTCCATTGTGCTACTTTTTAGTCTGATAGAAGTGAAATGAATAGTCCTAACATTATGTTGATTACTTAGGGGTTGGCAGGTTATAGGCCCAGTTTATAGCCTATGTATATATTGCCTTTTGCTCTTGACAGATGCCTGGTACATTGATTTATGCTAAATGACTTGGTCCCAAGCTGGCAGTGTCATGACCGCATGGGGGATTGAATTCGTATCCTTCTAGATTATAGTATAGTACCTCTGCCATGAGGTTTGTAGTACACAGATTTCATGTGACCATTTCATTTGTGGTAAAACCTCTTCGTGTAACAGTCCTTTATCTTGTGTAATTTCCCTTTACAACAAAAACATGCAGGCTTTCACGGCCGAAGTCTATAGTGTGAACATCGGCAGATGTTACCTTTTCATCCATTTGTAGGCAGATAAATGTTACAAAAGGAGAAAAAAGGTAAAAGTAAAGTGTTCCCTATACAGGCCTTGGAGGCCCAGAGGGTTCCAGGAGTTGAGGCTCCCAGATTTTAGACACTCGGCACGGGAAGGTCCAGTCAGCCTTACGCACCGGCCGCCTTTACCCCCAGGATTGCTCCTGGTACTCATTTCTGTTAGAGGCTGAGTCGACACCAGGGCCATAGTGCCACCAGAAGACAAAAGGAGATATATTCATAAAATGTTATGTGCTATTTTCTAGCATTCTAGAGTAAGCGGACACATTGCGAGAGTGTGCATACAGTTGTCTCAGCCAGGTTGTTCTACAGATAGGACTTAAAAACAACTGAGACTGAAGAGTTCACCACCTCTCATTTTCGTATCCTTAGCAGACCTCTTATATCTTGTATGATACCAATAAGCTATTAAGATATGTTGGCAACGTAATATTCGTCTACACATAAAAAAGAGAAAAAATGCATAAATTCTTTCACGGAAGTCCATCTTAAGTAGGCTACTTTATAATATTATTAGCTTTGGTGAAGGCCTATGCACAGATGATCGATTGAGAAGAACATAAATTCTTTAAAATAACTTAATAACTTCATTCAAACTCGATTATAATGTAGACAAATTTTTATTTTGAAGTGTAAATCATAACTTCTTCTCATACTATAATGAAACAGGATAAAAACGACAAATATGTTTGACTTTTTCTTAGTAACACTGAGCTTAACTTGCTTTCATGATAATTCTTGTTATATAGTCGTAGTTCACTTTTTATCATTATATTGTGAGTTCTGAAAAATAATACGATAATTTTATTATTTGCCCCTATTAAACTTTTTCATGAAAAAGAAAACATGCAAGCCCATAATAGAAAATACGCAGCTATAGAATTATATTTAAAATTTAAATGAAAGTAAATAAAGTAGATATTACTTCATACAAACGAACCAGAAGAAGCTGAATAAGTTAAGTAAATAAATTGCAGTTTATTCCAAATTGGGCTCAGTTCGTAGGGTCAAATATAGGAGTCGTTTTTAGAAGCTATTATTAAATAATTTGAATGTGATATCATTTGCAAAAGAGAATTCCTAAATAATTTTATAATTTCGATTGCCCTTCCAAGATCCTGCCAAGCTTCGAAGTAGGTTTATTATTGCGTATTGTTAAGATGGCGGAAGGCAATATTCAGTTCTGTTAGGAAAAGAGAAGTACACGTAGCTTGAGAATTGCGGAAGGATATATGCGCTGATATTGCATTTCAAATGGAATATAGATTTAATCCTACGTCTACATCAGTCTCAACAAGTTTCAGCAAGCTCAGGCTGCTGCATTGTCAGGAAAGAGCGTCTGTCAGCGAAACCATACGTAAATAAAGAACAAGATGTGTTTGTGGTAAATATTATGAAACCTCTAATTCGAAAGTATGCAGTATGATAAACACATGAATACGAATCCGTAGCTACTATACAATTGAACGGTAGACAGTTGCAGTTAACGTTGTGTTCCATTGAACAAAATCGAATTTTTCGAGGATTTAATATAGATGTAGATGTAAGTTTATTGGCCTACAAGCTAGAAAAAAGTCTGCGCGGAACAAGTATGTCATTCTTTTTTTTCTTCTTTCTTTTTTCAATCATATATTCATTCAATGAATAATAATTAAATTAATTATTTATTAATTTATTACGCTCTTCCATATGTTTGATAGCCCATATTGTTATTTCGGATGTATTGTTTTATCTGAATGTAATTCTTCTTTGTCTTCTTTATCCAGTTATTTCCCACCTTTCATTTTCTGTTCATTCGTTTGTCATTCCCATTTTTACCCTTCTGTTTTAATTCCTTTCTTTCAAGCTG
Source organism: Ectobius pallidus (assembly GCA_964059195.1). NCBI lineage: Eukaryota > Metazoa > Arthropoda > Insecta > Blattodea > Ectobiidae > Ectobius > Ectobius pallidus. The sequence continues at coordinate 105,260,489 of CAXKWD010000010.1, forward strand.
ATTGATGACAGCAAATTCGAAGTTATCTTCAACAGAAAAACATGACTATGCTAATTAAAAAAAATCCAAGTGAAGAATATAAGAATCGTGGTAATTGGGGTGATACCAAAATTCGTGGATGAAATTCTTCCTAAATATTTTTTCCAGGTGTTTCTAAAATGAAATAGATCAGATGAATCAACTAGTACTCTCCTCTGAATTCTCTTCTAAGCAGATCGACAATCTCACGTCAAGATGCATTGATAGGCCTATCTATATATTATCGCACAGTTAACGTTATAATTTATAAAAGTTAAAATTGTTACTTGTATGAGGATATTCTATAGAAACCTACATTAAACTTCTTTAAAAAATAAAATATTATTGTAGTGTTATTTTCCGTGCTACTCTCGTTTGTCCGCTCATTTCTTAAAGGATACATAAATATTAGGTAAACTGCATTCTACCTGTTTTTAATATCATTTTTAACCAGTGCAGTTTTGTATTCAACAATTTGTAATATATCTGCCGAAGACAAACTATCACAATGATTCAGCTCTGATTGGGTTTGAATGTCTTTTACCTCCGGTGTATATTCAATTCCATTTAATGTGCAGCTGTGTTTTTAACCGCATAGAACTGCGGATGTGATGAAGTGGGTGAAGTTCACTGCGTCGGGAACTGGTTCCATTTGCCACCCACAATAATAAATTTATATGTTCTCTATCTGCTGTTCTATCAGCTGCAGAATGTTTGCTCATCCCATGTTACGCAGGTAATGTTAGATAGCGGAAACTGTTATAGAACATGTACAGAGAATATTATAAAAAGAGATATTTCAGTCAAAACATACCTTTTTTCATACCTCGCCTCTTCACTTGCAGGTTGAAAGCTCATGCAGCACATTGATAACGACAGAACATTGGTTTTCCTCTTCAGAAACATATTCTGTTTGGCTGGAAAAGTTATTTCGCAGAACTGTTTATTCAAGCATTTGGGAGTGGAAGTTTTGTGCTGTAGTTTTTATTTTTATGTTTTGCTAAAAACAATAATTGAATTCATTAGGATAGATGTCCTCTGTAAATAAAGAAAAATACTATCACGACAGGCAATTTTAAACTCTTGGAGATTAGTATAAAGAATATTTAATAAGAAAATAAAAAAGGAAATAAGTAGGACGTTAACGATTCCGCCATTTTATTCGCTAAAGAGGCACAATAAATATAATTCGAGATCCGGATTTTCTCAAGATAAATACCGGACCTCTCGTTATGATAACTTTAAAAATTCTAAATCGAATTTCCTGGTCGGATACTTCCACATATAGGATTCATGGTACGAGTATAAACAGAAAAAGTAAAACTTGGAATAAAAAACACAATTATCTTTATGAATATAGTCGCTATGTAAGATATACAGGAACTGATGTTCGGAAACGTACTGTTTGTCTGTTGCGGGTACAACAAATTTAAAGTAAACGTTTAAATCTCCCACTTCTGCCGGGTATGAAGTGTTAGTAATTTTAAGAAATGAATTTGTTTAGGCCTACCTTATTTAAAATTTAATTTAGTAACATTTTTGCCACATTACATCAACTAAGTATATCTGCCACGTAATCGATCTACGGATAAAATATGCTTGCCAGATAATGGCAGCCATGTTTCGTCCACTGGAATGCCGTTTCCCTGTTAACTCCCACAAATTTCAATACTTCTGAGTGATTATTTTTTCTGTTTACGTGTTAATATCATATTAACAACACTACAGTATTTAAAATCATTGATTTAACGATAATAGTTTATTTTTAAAATACATTTTAATGTAAAAGAAAATCTAAAAGAAATATTCCTGGATTTATTTTGTTTAAAAATACTTATACTGTAGATATTCCAAAGATTGTAGACAATGTTGTTCGTATGATATTTACAAATATACGAGGGTCGTTCAATAAGTAATGCAACACTTTTTTTTTCTCGGCCAATTTTGATTGAAAAAAAAATTGAAATTTTTTGGGGGCATCTTTAAAATATTCCAGCTTCATCTCATACGGTTTTATTAATTTCCAATTGGTGGCAGCGCTATAACTAGCCTTCAAAATGGCGTCTGTAACGGAGGTGCGTTTCAAACAGAGAGCAGCTATTGAGTATCTTTTGGCGGAAAACCAGAGCATCACAGATATTCATAGGCGCTTGCAGAATGTCCACGGAGACCTGTCCACCAGTTGGGGTAACTTACTCAAAGGTTTGTTCCCGCTGGGTTCCTCGACGCCTAACTGAAGACCTCTAAGATCAAAGAAGGACCATCTGTGCAGAATTGCTTGCTCGTTATGTGGCTGATGGTGACAATTTTTTGTCAAACATTGTCACAGGCGATGAAACATGGGTTCATCACTTCGAACCAGAAACAAAATGGCAATCCATGGAGTGGCACCACACCAACTCGCCTTCGAAGAAAAAGTTCAAAGCCATACCCTCAGCTGGTAAAGTCATGGCTACGGTCTTCTGGGACTTCGATGTCCTCCCTCATGGTGGAACGATCAACTTTGAAGTGTATTGTGCTACTCTAAGGAAATTGAATGCAGCAAGACGTTGGCTCTGACATAGACCAGTAGAGTGGTACCATGCAGGCATACAGTCCCTCGCATTAAGGTGGCGTAAGGCTGTAGCATTGAACGGAGATTATGTTGAAAAGTAGGATTTTGTAGCCAAAAGATTGGGGAATAACATGTTGTATTTGAATCCTGAATAAAACCAACCTGCTTTAAGGGGAAAAAAAAATATGTTGCATTACTTACTGAACACCCCTCGTATAAGAGAAAAATCACTAAAAAATATTGACATTTGTGGGAATTATCTCGGAAACTGCATTTTAGTGCACGAAACATAGCTGCCATTTTGTAACAATAGTTACCATACCTCTAACTGAAATAATTTAATTATTTCTTAAAATAGTGTGTAATTGTAGAGGTGGTCAATTTAGAGCATGCCAGATTACAAGCGTGCAGAACAATTCTTTGCCGAGAAAAAAATCAAGTTCAGCTATTTCTCACCTATGAATTTCACTCATACCTTAAGAAAAATAGAATGGAATTAAATCTAGCCAGGTTTCAACGTAGGCACTTCGGTGATAGGAAGACACGTGTATGGATACTGACAGAATTGCTTTTACCTGGAACTAGTTCGGTACCTTGAATGGAAATCAGTAGGAACTGTGCATTCACTCCGTATGGCCATTGAAATGGAGTTCTCTGAGCACAGCGTACAGTACAGCATGCTTTCATTAGAAAGCAAAGGGCGGATAAACTCACTGCAATGGAAATGGAATGAAAACAATCTATGTATACATGGTAATTCATCTCAAATATTGTTTATGACGTATAAACCATCTGTATTTATTGTCACAGACTATATCCATTGTGTCTCCAACCATCGTTGGTTTCTGTGACTATATTTCAAATGAATATTGTCATTGTCCTTATGCAAACACTACAACCATATAGTAGTTATTTTGACTTATTTCAAATTTTAAATTTGCTATTTGTGTAGTTTTCATCCTTTTCTCAGTTTGTAACGTTTCGAAAATGACTTCATAGAACACTTAGGCATGTAATGCAGAGAGATTATTTTTGCGACGTTCCAAGAATGCACGGTCCGGCAGCCTGGAAGCAAGTCGTCGGCCGGCAAGGGAACTCCAGTGGAACATCGCAAAAATAATGTATCTGTATTTATTTTTGCTGTAGGCTACCAGTTTTAAAGCAGCTATGAGCATCCGCCAATTACATTATACAGAAGTATATTGCGATACACGAGTGGCAAGTGCATTACTGCAAAATCATTCTCCTATGCACTTAACGCTTGTGTATTGCACATTATTTTCTCTACCGTAGCTAATAATAAACTTATTACTTAATGTGTAACAGCTATTCCAGATAGTGGTCAAGGGGTATCAACCTCAAAAAGCAGCGACTATTTTAATCGGGGTGGCGATCGATACATCGCTTACTTCAGAGCAGGCGCAACAATAATTACATAGCAATAATTATAGGGATTGGTTTAATGACGCACACGGCTGCAAAGAAGGAACAGATGCAGGTGCAGAAAATTTAAGTCTCTACCAAGATAACATTAACGGGAAATGGGTGAAAAGCAATATTGTAGGAAAACTAGAATATGCGTCTGTATAATATAAATTTATACTGCGATACTTGATTGAAAATGTGGAAGGAATGAACTTTTATCTAGTAAATTTACATACATGAATTATCGATTAATATCTTAAGATCATCTTATTCTCTGAAGAGGACGAAATGTAATGGAGAGGAATGAATCTTAACAATTAAATTAGAAACACTATGGGTTTTTTGAGAAGCAAGTAGCTCTTGCTTAATGAAATAACATTCGATTATCCATGAAATGTACAGGTATGGGGAAAAAAAGCGAACCGACTAAAATATGTAAGTTGCCGATATGAGCCACTACGATGCATAGCGGCATTCACAGGATAGCAGGGAATGCATTAAAATCTTTATGGTGTCGACTGTTGACTTAGCCCCTTTCGAAACCCATTAGAGGTAATGTAAGAGGGTCGTAACTTGAGCTATAGCGTCACAATTATCTGTAAATATCCTCATATTTGGGGAAATCCTTCCCCCATCAGTTACAAGAGTCGGTCCGCTTTTTTTCCTTACCTATACATTTATTTACAATATTGCGTCACTGCTATTAATATACATTCATACTGGTATAAATTTATTATTTTAAAACACACTTTATGAGCGTTTGCCATCAGCTGTTTTCAGGAATGAGTTCATTATGAATGTTTTTTCTAACAGTATAAAAATAATAAAATAAGGCGCCATTCTTTTATGTTATCATTAAATAATAGTAAGTACAGTACTGATACAGTACTTTATATTGTTAAAAATCTTTGACATTATAGTCCTTTAATTCTGCCTATATTTTACTACGGGGTGCAACATTAATATTACAGTAATCATGTGTAATTGTCCCTACAGGAACTAAGCCGTGGTGCAAGAGATTAAGACGCTGCGCTATAGGTAGCCAGGTCGTGGGTTCGATTCCCGATTACTGCATTGAGTTCTCTAGTTGCCTGATATTATATCCCTGGGATCGGCTCAAGCTCATCAGTGATCATAAATGATAAATGAGTACCAGAACCAATCCTGAGGGTAAAATCGGCTAGAGACAAGACTGATAACCTTAGCATCTTCCTGTACCAACTATTTAAAAATCAGGGTTCCTCAACTTCCATTGCCATTAAATGCATATATGGTATCTATAATTAATAGGAGGCATTTTACTTTATTATTACTCAACAATTTGGTTTTCTATTGAAATGAATTTTGAATCCATTAAATAACAAGACTTCTAAATACAAATTGTTGAACTGAATTGCATGTTTACATATCAGGACAAGTTCCACAACCTACATCTCTCTTCTGTGAATATGATATACAGGGTACTACAAGTAGAATGCTGTAACTTGCTGGCCTTTTGTTTGACAGGATCAAGCTAGTTTGTGGAAGGACAAAGGATTTCCCGATGAGCCCTCTGGCAATGGATGCTTATGTGGAAGTTATGCTTTCTAATTGAGGTGACTAATTGTTACCGGAGACATTCTGAACTGGTACCTCAGTAGAACAATAAGATATGTATGTATATTCCTGAAGCAGAAATATCATTATGGCAACGATTTATTCTGAAATATGATAGTTGCACGCTATATTTCAGTAGGACCTCACATTGTATTTCATACGCTTACAACTCTATCTCTCAACATGCCTTTTACTTGTCTTTTGCTAGTAAACTGTAGGGTAGTAAATAGAAGGCTCATGGAACACACTTCATTCCAAATATTAGGTGTGTACACTATTGTACTGTATGTATTATGTCCTCGTGGGAAAAGCGCCGTTATTTATTTATCCAGAACTGGATGAATAGAATAAAACCCACTGAGACTTCACTACACAGTTACCATGGGTTACCATTTTCGTTTTTAAGACGTTCTCTCAACTTATTATTTCCCTCTCTTTTTTTTTCCTTTCTTGTCTTCTTTCGTTGTATCTTTCTACTCTTTCTATGTCTCTAGGGATTCAAAATATTTTTGATGTAATTAATGGTGAAATCAATGGATCTCTGAAGATATGTGCATTATCCTCTTGAGACGGAATTTAGTCTTTGGGTGGTATTGCCGATTCACAATATTTCTTTATATCTCACAGTAAAAGCTTTCACATCCACAATGTAGCGAGGACACATTTAACTCCGATGATAATTTTGGTTGACGAATTCTCAGTTAAAGGTACTCTTATACTAGAAATAATACTGTAAAGAATTATCCACAGAATGTATAATACTGTAACTACTTGTTATTCATGGTTTGGGGATTTCCATTTATTTACACAATTATTATCCGTGAACATTAAATTTATTTTCTACAATATTATACCTATTTTTTAACTAGAAGTTTTGACATTAAATACGTATTTTCGGTCTCTGAAATAAATGAGAATTGACATCAAAGTAACGTTTTAAAGTTCCGTGCATATACCTGCGGGCGATCGGAATGTTGATGGATCCCTGGTAATTCTTTTTTGGCTACGACCTTTCTGTTTGTTTGCAAGGCTCTGTCTAGTATTATCTTCTCACAGAAAATGTTAAAGAAGCTCTCAACTTTGAAGTCTGTAGTAATTAAGCAGTTTTCACTTCCAGAACATCTCGTTTATCTCTGTAGGCCTACAAGTTATATTATTTCTTATGAATTTTCTACCTTTTAAAAGATGGTTGTTTGATGATGTAACTTTCTAATTATTTTAATAAAGGGATATAAATGATAATTTTAATACAAAATACAAAAGACAGTGTGAACAGCCGACAGCCGTACCATATTAAACATATTGATCAAATAATGCTCCGAAGTGAAAGCGACATTGGTAGTTGTCAAATCTAAGGTGACCATCTAGAAACACTAATAGGCAACGTTCACTTCTGTCACAATCGATTACATGGTAATATATTTACTGGTGAGTCAAGAGACCGCAGTTTGATATGCTGAATTTGTATAATAATCATTCCAGGTATCCTTTGCGAATTAGTAATAGAGTGTAATAAAATTTAAGAAACATCACTATTTATATGTTATGAGGTTTGAAATATCCGCTGTCTTATTCAAATTAGAAATAACGCAACTCATGAATAGTTTCGCCTCGAAACATCACACGCGATTTTGAACCATAAGCGCCAAACTCACAGTTGAATAACTCCTATGTTCTTTGAAGATTCTTTCATGAAATTTAAATGACAAGTAAACATATATATATATATATATATATATATATATATATATATATATATATGTGTGTTTAACTTGTCATTTAAATTTCATGAAATTAATGGTGAAATCAATGGATTTTGTTATATGTTATATTTATATGTATATATATATATATATGTATATATATAAAACATACCTGTTGGTGCTTTAGTTAACATTAGGTCTATCGGTACTGACGCCTATAAAGCAAACTGCATTTATTATTTAACGAACATAATTCTTTGTAGTTTAATTTTTGCGATATAACTTGTTAGAAGATCAGGAAAATATTCTAGGCTATATTACCAGCACCGGGAAATTCAAAGCACATTTTAACATATAGGCCTATGTTTAACTTGTAAAAATTGATGCTCATCTGAAGTGTAATGGAGGGTGTAATAAGATGTTAATATTGGTAATAAGTTTAAAACCATGTACATTTATAAAATAATTTAGCCTAACAAAAAACATGTTTCTTTCAGAACCTGCTCTTCTACTACGACTCAGAATCATGCAACAGGCCATCAGGCGTGGTTCTTCTTGAAGGGTGTTACTGCGAGAGGCTGATCACTACTGGAAGCGGAAGTGGCGGCAAGAATAAGGAGGTCGGTGATAAACAGGTAAAACCTCATTTCGTTTATCACATTCAGGGATCTTTATACTATAAGTAGCAGTCCGTGAAAGTTTTTTCATTTTTCAAAATTTAGATATCCCGGAGTTAATAAGTATTTATTTGGCGGTGTTATTTGTTTAAATGCGAGTTTTATAAATCGTCGGTTTGCATTAATACGAACTGCTTTTGTCGCTGTCAGTGTAATTCATATTTATTATAGGCCTACCATCTAGTCTAAAATTTTGTTATAACATCATTGTGAACATAATTTTAAATGAAAATTGCTTGTATAAAATATTAACTGATGTGTACTGACAATAAATAATATTCATAATAATATATTAATAATAATACCAATAATAATTATTATTATTTTCCTAAAAATTAGTAAAATGTATAAAAATGTATGTGCTATGTTAAAATTGTAGCTGTAGTCATCAATTCGCCATCTTAAGGTGTATAGTCTTCTATTTTGCTTGGAATGAAATTATCTGAGCTACATGTTGTTCCTTGCGTTGCCCGACTTACACAAGGAACAACTATACATTTTAATTTAGTCTTTTAGATTTTTTTTTGCACAGAACATGTCCAATACACTTTGAAAATATACACAAGTAGGCTACTTCATTTCCACTCTGTTTGAAGTTAGGCTACTTTAAACACAACTCTCTCACATAGACTGTGGCATGGAAATAAATGAATAAAAAGGAAACGAAGTTTGTACTTCCCGTGAAAAAAATGGCCTACTTAAAAAAATAGATAAGGATATACTTATACTATATATTTAATATACTTTCAGAAATACAATGTTTATTATTCTCTGCGTCTCAATTTTTCACATTCCTTCATATTAGTTTTTGTTTATAGAGAGAACGCTAAAAATTCTTTTCGTCGTAAATATAAAAGAATAATACTGTAGTATTATATAAACGTTACTAATAATAAGAACATCCTTAAAAACTTGTTAAGCAATATATTTTTTAATGTGCTGGTGTCAAAAAAGTCCAGTGAACGAACATAGGCCTACAATAAAATTAAGAGTAAAATTAATTTTTTTCAGCGTAGTGGAAATTGCACGTTGATTAGCTGTACTTCAAACAATAAATCTTACGTAAACCTTTTATATTTCTGTAACCATGGAGTTCGGGGAATCCCTAATAGTGTTACGCTGTATTACGGAAGCCAAAGTGTCATTTGAAAGCCATATTAATTCTGTTTTGTCCTCTAGTAGTGTTTCCATGGCAATTTGGATTAATCAAACTCCATTTTAACAGGAATGATTAAATTCTGATTACGTTTGTGTATCGTTTTAGTCACATAATTGCCAGTTTCCTGTTGCTCAATGGAACTAATTTATATGGCAGCCTGCGTGACAGTAAGCCTTGTATAAAAGTATACAGGCATCTCCAGTATCCTGTTTATCATTGAGCTGCTCTCTGTGCCAGCAAACAAGCTTACGTTTTCGGTACCAGGAAACTGAGTTCGAATCTCAATGAAAGTTTGGCTATTTGCTAAGGACGAAGCTACGATTCTTTTTGCGAAATTTTCCATTTTTCTGAATTTTATTATGCTCGTCTCTCTTATCCTCCCCCTTTTCTATCTCATGCAATAATCGTCTGGATAGCAACCGTAGATGAATTTTCATGTTCCGGCAGGATAACCACCTCCCTCGTTGAGGTACTGAGCTGTTGATCATAAGTTCTACGATGTGGTAGATTTTGTTTGGCCAGACGGATAAGTAGTCCTGTTGGAAGGCTTTCCGGTCCACTTGGGATGTGGCGGGGATTTTTGGGTGATCTTCATTGGCTATGTACATACTCCAGTAGAGTGTAATTTCATATTATAAATCGTTCCACAAGCAGGTAATTCAGTACGAAAGAGGCCCAGAAGACTCCGGTTGTACTAAAAGGCTGTCCTTAATCCTCCTCATCAGCATCCTTTTTAATCCTTTATCTATCTCAGTAATTCAGTAGCAAGCAGTAAACGATATTAGAGTTTGACAGCTCAGCAGCAAACATTCTCCATTTTTGCCTGCTCCTGTCCAAGCTGCTCGTCTCGTTTCTACTTCCCTAAGGTCAGTCCACATATCTACGTCTAGGTTCTTCTTATAGGTAGTCTTATCGGTATTTCCCACTGAAATGTTTGTTTTATGATAGGTCTATGCTACTTATTATTTCTGACATAGGACTTGCCCATCTTAATATGAATGATTAATAACCAAACACAGAGGAAAGTCCCAGGTCATACAGATAATGGGTGAAACTGAGCGTAGACTACAGTGACGTATGCATGTTGGAAGGTCACAGGTACTGCCGGATCCGATTAGTCGAGAACCTCTCTGCAGCCCTTGAAATAGAGTATGTTTGTATTAGACTTCTTGAAGACTCAATGCTATATTGTTATATTGTGCACTGTGAGTGTTGCATATTGTTTACTAGCAAGTATGTCTTAATATACGACTGAATGGAAGCCAATACATTTCATGATCATCTATGAAAGAAGCCTATGAGTGTGCTTCACATTTGTTTTCCACCAGACTATACCAGTGAAGAAGCTCGCTGTCAGGACGCACATTCAAAAGTCACTCTTAAAGCACTCCTAACATACTGAATCTGCTGTAGACACTTTTTCAAATGCAAAGAGAACCACTAGGTGAATGGATGACAAAATGATATTCTGAGTTAGCAAATCGGTTTACTGTCATGGCACGGCTGTTAGATGAAGCCAGCATGTTGTGTTTATATAATTTATCCTCCATTGGTATCAGTAAGTTAAGCTGTTCCCCTCCATTGGGGAATCCAGAGACTATTGGCTGCCTTCCATGAGAAATCCGTTTTACTTAAGGCCTATTTACCTAATCATCGTTCCGCCACGTTTTATATGTGAAATTACTTAAAGAGACTAGTATTTTTAATGAATTACCTAGTTCTAATTACTTACGCTACTTAAAAGCAGCGCTTTTTATAGTTCTGCTCATCTTGGCAGGTGAGTAATAAATATTGTTTAATTTATTGCTGAAGGCTGTCATGCCCCTGGGAATGCAGCCGCAATGCAGCAGTCCTCGCTTTTCAGAAATTCTCACCAACGATGATTTTACTCGTCATAATTGTGGCTTGCTTAGTACTTGGGTATTAGCCGGACATCATTGACTTTCGTATAAGCCGGGCTTCAGTGACTTCCGTACTGCCCGTACCTCACTGTTTTCCCCTAAATTTAACTAGTTAATTAAATAAAATTTACCGTAATAATAATAAGCCATAAAATACAAATGATATACGTAGATTTGTTTCTTGTAATTTAAGCCAAATAATTCTGAAATCTTCCTAACATAAGCATATAGCCTACGTACGATAAAATGACTATAATTTAATTCCAAAATTTTTGTGACCTCAAAGTAGGTCTACTGTATTCTCATATATCATAGATTCGTTTAATTTTATATTCCGTTATAAAATTACAAATTTGTGCAATGGCTCAAATGCAATAAAATCTATGTTTAAACACCGAAAATTATAAAATATGAATTACCGAAGATAGGAGGATACAAAGATCACTGTTGTAAGATGACTTTATTGTTCAGGTAAATTTATGTCACATTGAATCCACATTAAATCCACGTTAATCTACATTGACTCCACATGAATCCACTAGATGTACCAGATTGGCAAGACGTACGCTTACTAATTTTCTAGTTGATCCTTACAATACGTTCCACTTTACACAGAGTACAAGTGGTTTCTGTTCATGAAACTCAGAGGATCACAATTCATCGGGTCTTACGAGCTTAATCAAACGCAATTTCCTGTTCTTCAACAGAGCTGTAATATGAACAGGAAATTAATTATGCTAAATACGAGAAACAGGAAACTAGGTTATGTGTTTCAGCCAGTGTAACCTCTCAAAATAATTAGAGATGACGGATGCTGAAGATTGAATGTAGGCTTGGTGTAAGAATTTATCTCGATTCATGAATTTCCCTTGATTTATCAAATGGAAACAATATTAATAGTGAAAATTTGGTGTTTTTGACTATATAAGAATACTTCCATCCGTCTGAATTAGGCCTACAATTATGTTTTACCTTAATATGAGTTATTGTTCCTTGCAATAAACCTATTGACCGGCCATTTTTCATGACAAGTCAAATTCTCATTATATGCTAATTTTGTTTTAAAATCAAATCAAATCAAATCAAATTTATTGTCATTAAACAACGTGTACATGTTGTAATAGACATTGTCAACATAATATACAATAATAAGATAATATCTGATATACAATTTATATAGAAAGAATATAATGAAAGTGCTAAAATTAAAACCTTAAGTCATTCATATCACATATTTCATATTCGTCTACACTGTAAAAACATTTAGTTATAAACCATTTCTTTAAGACTTCCTTAAAACGTCTAAGTGTAACTGTTCTAGCATTCAAAGGCAGCTTATTAAAAAACTTAGCACCTAGGTAATTAAAACTTTTCTGGGTTTTGCTTAGTCTAGCAAACTTAATATCTATAAGATCCCTAAACCTAGTATCATAATCATGATGGTCTTGGAGTTCCAATTCATTAAAATGTTGTTTCACGTATATAAGACACTCCAATATATACAATGAGGGTAATGTTAAGATACCTAATTCAACAAAATAATTTCTACAAGAAACCCTTTTTCCTATACCTTTGATACACCTTATAGCCTTTTTTTGCCATAGGAAGACATTTTTGGCACCTGGAGAGTTACCCCACAGTAATATACCATATAACAGATGTACATGAAAAAAGGCAAAGTAGGCAGTGACTATCAGAGTAGGTCCAGTACAGAGTTTGAGTTTATTTAATAAATATATTACTCTAGACAAACGTATACAAACGTTTCTAGCATGCGTTTCCCAACTAAGAGTAGAGTCAAAATTAATGCCCAAAAGCTTAACATTTTTGTTTTCTACATTAGGCTTATTTAGGCTGAAAATAATTTCTTCGGTTTTGTTCTCGTTTACAAGTGAATTTGCTGCAAACCACAAAAGGAATCTTTCTATCATATAATTTTTTATTGCTACGTTGACCTCTGTATTCTTATTTGAGGTTAATAAGGTGGTATCATCCGCATACAGAATGCATTTATTTGGAACAAAACTAGGAAGGTCATTTACATATATTAAAAACATAAAAGGACCAAGGACAGAGCCTTGTGGCACTCCTGTAACTACTTTTAAAAGGTTAGAGCACTTTCCTCTAATTTTTACATATTGGTATCTATCAACCAGATAAGACTCTAGGAGTTTTATGTCATTACCTTGTGAGCAATAAAATTTTAACTTATCTATTAAAAGTGTATGTGGTACCATGTCAAAAGCCTTGCTTAAGTCTAGCATAACGGCAGAGGTTTCCTCTTTAGCTTCAAAACCTTCGATTATATGTGATACTACTTCCACAACAGCGTTTATTGTCGATAAGCCTTTTCTAAAACCAAATTGAAAATCAGTAAGCATATTATTTGCTAAGAAATAAGTTTCAAGTTGATTTTTAATTATATTTTCAATTATCTTAGAGAATACAGGTACCAACGAGATAGGACGATAATTATTCTTGTCAGCCGGGTTACCTTTCTTATAGATCGGTACCGTTACACTTAACTTAAGACATGCCGGATATATACAGTCTTTAAACATCCAGTTTATTAGATAGGTTAAAGGATAAATAAGTGATGCTTTAATTTTATTGACAACAAAGTTGGAAAGGCCATACGCATCTTCAGCTCTGGAGTTGCTAAGCTTAGCTATGATATTATTAACATCGTCTGTATTTACAGTTCTCCACTTGAGTTCAGGCTTGGTTAACGGTCCTGAGAGCTTAGCCGTGTCTAAGATGTCCATCGGATCAGCAATTATATCATATGATTGTTTATTTACGGTGCTACCTATATTTACAAAAAAATGGTTAAATTCATTTACAGAAATAGTGTCATTTATTGTGTTTTGATTTTCTTGAGCAGACAAACGCCCAGTTTCCGAATTTATAACATTCCAGGCAGCTTTGCACTTATTTTTTGCCTTTATAATATAATTTTCATTAGCTTGTTTTTTGGCTAACCTGACTTGTACTCTATACCATTTTTTCAAATTATTATAGTGTATTCTAAATCTATCGTCTTTTTTTGATTTTTCAAAACTTACAACCATTAGTGATCTAATATTATTTAAGATTGGGGTGTACCAATTTTTATAATTTCCATTTAATTTGCCCTTCTTGTTACTACTGTTTAATTTCTTTTTTCTTTTTGGACAGGAGACATCAAATTCATATTGTATAGTGTTAATAAATAACAGAAAAGCTTCATCCACTGAATTACAAATTGAAAGTAAATTCATCCACTCAATATTATTTAACCTAACCTTAAAGTTATTTATAGTAGAGTCATTAATTAATCTAAAAGTCATTGTTTCGTTTTCAGGCCTGCATTGCGTGGGCCTACTATGATATTCTTTATTAGGCTTATATGAGATGTTGACCGTTAGACTGAGACCTAAATGATCGGAAAGATGGGGTTGAGTAGTTGAACATCTAACATCTTTAGTATGGTAATTTGATATAAAGTTATCAAGACAAGAATCTTTTCTAGTGGGGAGCTTATTGAGACAGTAACAGTCCCAAGATCTTAACATATCTAAAAATAATCTAGTTCTATTGTCATTCCTTCTAGGATCAATATTTAGATCTCCAGAAATCACTAATTTAATATGCTTATACTTATTAATGCTATTCACAAATTTAATACAATCTTCCAAACGTTCAATAAAGAAATCGATATCTGCATCAGGAGTACGGTAGACTGTTATAACCCCAAGTCTTAATTGAGGAAAAACTATGGCAGCGACCTCAAGATGTTTTTCTTTGCAAAGATGTTTCAAGTTAATACAATCATATGAACCATATTTAAGATCATCTCTAACAAAAATAGCTACCCCACCATGTCTATATATGGACCTACTATAACTAGTTGCCAGATTATAATCATTAGGTACATAAAAACTTAGTTCCTCTTCAGAACACCAATGTTCATTTAATAAAACAACATCATATTTATTCTCATTTATAAAAACTTCCAAGGCATTTAATTTATTTTTTATAGATTGGATGTTTAAATGTAAAAAAGTAATAAAAGAATTACCTATCGGCCGATTATTGTCGGCCATCTTTCCATTGAGGTAGTTATTATTATACACTGAACTTTGATCAAGGTTATTTACGGCTAGGCTGAAACTATTATTGTCAATTTTATCTCTACTCAAACTTAATTCCCTGTTAGGTTCATGACATAGATTATTCTGACTTTCATTAATTGAATCATAGGCATCTGTACTATCTGTACTATTTAAGGAACACTAGTTTTGATGACATTTTTTGCGTTTATAATATTAGAACATAATTATTATGACTACTAAGCAAAATAACACAACGTTGGACATTTAAGTGCCCAAGTCTCCTAACAAACTGTCATTAAAGCCATTTGATTTGTCAAAATGGCAAAAATGAAACTGAGTCATGAAAGTTAAATGTACCAGCATCACGGACAATGTTATACTAAAACAAAAATAGGCCTAGTATTTTCTCATTTTCATCATTATTAAAAGTAGAAAGTATCGAATACATCCGATAAACGTGCACGAATCTTTATGTACGATATTTGCAATGAAATCTTATCTTCCAGTGAACATAATTCTAAAAAATCTGAAACTGTAATCATAGATACCGGATGTTAGGGACATAAAAAATTCAAAATAGGCAGGCAAAAAGGCATTTAAAGAATGCAAAATAGGCAGGTAAAATAGGCACTAAAACCGTCAAAGTAGGACGTAAAACCTTTACAGCTTAGTATAATATGTTATGTGTGACTCTCAGAATGTAAATTGATTGTAAAAATGAAGATAATATCTGTAAAATGAAGAGAATATCGTTACCCCCATCGCATCGCATCCCCGAAGGAAACATAATCAAAATAAAATGTTATTAATCCACTCACATAACTTTTTTGCCCTAAGCATGGGCAATACACCATTCTCACTTTACATTCTGATATAGAATAAAATCAGGTAAATTAATATAGGCCTAACAAAGTGCCAGAATGCTTTTGTTTGATCAGTGATAATTGCAATTATGATATGCAGAAAATAAGTTATTTTTGTAATCTATCTCCGACTTAAGCTCCAAATCGATTCATTAAGCAGAAGAAAAACAAAGGTCTAAAGTTTGATACTTAACCTTAATTAATATTCCTATACACTGATATCAGAAAGTCTTAAAATATGTCAACATTTTGCAAAATGCACTGGCAAAGAACTCCGCTTAATGTACGAGGACAGTCACAAAGTAAGTTTCTCAAAACACAATTTTAAGTAAATAGTTATTGCAACAGACACAGCCAGTGTTCAGCTATTTTTCAACATACTCGCCACCGGAATCGAAACTTTTTTTTTTTTAACGTGGCACCAACTTTTGAATGCCTGTGTCGACTGGGATTTGAACCACCGTGTGACAATCACCTTCGCCTCTCTGTCATTCTCCGTCATTCTTTGTCATTTAGTGAGATGTAGAAAAAGATGGAAATCATTGGAAACGAGGTCCGGGCTTTAGGATGAATGTTTAATCACCTCCTAGCCGAACTTCTGCAGGAGACTTGCTAGGAGGTGGATATATATGCATTCAGATTATTGTCTTTTGGACATTACATGATAATATTATAGGAGAAAAATTCCTCTGACACTGGGATTTGAACCCTTATAACTGCCTTTCAGATTTTTAAAAATGTTTCAAATATAAGTTTTAGCTTTTAGTCCGAGTGTAAGCAAGTCATGGGGGAAAAAAAAATTAAACAAAATCGATAAAGCCGTTTTCGTTAAAATCGTGAAATACAAAATTTTCTTCATGTAAATTGCTATTAAAAATAAGAGAACGGCGTCGTCGGCAGTATTCATGTCACATCTCCAGAAGATATCTAACCCGAATACAAAATTTTGTTTTCATGCTACTTTACGTTTTGGAGCTAGGCTGTACACAGACACACGCATAGATGTTTCTGAAAAATCCACTTTTTGATTCAGGAGACGTCAAAACGTATATTTATATTAAAACTCATCTTCAAATTTCGAGGTCGAATGCAGTACCGACAGAACCTATGGTTAAGGGAAGAGGAATTAAAAAATAACTACCGTTCATAACTTTGGAGCTATTTGTTATTTTATTAAATCTTTTATAAGTTTTATAAGTTATTCAAATTTATAAATGCATTTATGAACATTTTACGATTTCTAATTTTTTTTGTTTTTCCCCTCTCGGACATTTCTTCTATTTGAAGAGACAAGCGAATCATACTCTTTGAACATAAGATATTTTTTGCACGACTTAACTAATTAGTGGCACTTACGAATGTTGTTGCCGTGGATCGTAAGTTGACATTCCCACACGCAATCTTGTTCCTATCTGCGGTAAGAATTTACTTACGGCACATCATAATACAAGCCTTTATGGACAAGGCCCCCAGGACAAATATTAGGTTCCCATAACAACAAACACATGCGAATCACTTTCTGAAATAAACATCTATCTTCAAGAATGTATATACATAATATTTTCAGGTAATATCACAATTAATATAATTAAATTGATATAAATAATCATCGTGCAAAAAATAGCATGCAATACTCGTGCCGTAAGTGCATAACGGATCTCGGAAAATTGAAAAAAATCGGCGCGATCGCCTCGTTTTTTCAAACTATTTCTTCGATCCGTATGCATCGCTTACGGCACTTGTATCGCAATATACTATTTCGAAACGAAAGAAAAAAAAACAATAAATTATGTTCTAAATACCCCTTTTTATATCATGTTGTACACACCCACTCTGAGAAAGTTTAAATATATGATTACCGGTATTTTAAATTGCTATACAGCAATGCCTACAACATGAAAATCCCATATTAAACTTGGACTGATCTACTGTCATGTATTTTATTTAAGCAAATTGATAAATTATGTAATATAAAGTAACACTAAAATAACATAATTCTGAAAACAGAATTGGACTTCAATTTGTTTCAGTTCAGGATAGAGTACGGTTCAAATTATATTATTGGTAACAATCCCTCAAATGTTATGAAAACCAACGCCGTAACACACTTCGGGGATTTCGTTCAATTTATTAAATGAAATACGATGTGAATCCATCGTGACTATGTGCTCGTACTCTCAATTGGATGGTTTTATTAATTCATGTTTTCAGCTAGAAACAAAGAGAGAAGAGAGAGGGAGATAGTGACAGATATTGTGAAGAAAGAAATGGCGATATAAAAAGCGCGATACATTTTGTGAGTGAGAAATTCAGAATGTAGTAACAGGTGATGTCAATACAAAAAATATCAAGTTCTACATACCTCGTATTTTTGCATCATCATGTTGTGAAAGTTTGCTTAGTATAATAGAGACTGTAGAGACCACCACCTATGTCAGCAATATTTCGGGCAGTTGCCTTTATACCAAGGGCTTATCATACCTTTCATTTTTTTTATTACAACCTGCATATTATGTTTTGCAATTTCCTAAAATTGTATTATTAATAAAAATCATGTTTCAGTTTTCAAATATTCTTTGCGAAGGATATGATTTAAATTTTAAAAAATCCCTTTAGGCAGGCCTACAGGCTGAGGTAGATTTCAGAGTGCTTTTGGTTTAATTTATTATCGCTGCGCAGCACTCATCTTTTTTAGCCTTGGCATGGCAAACCTGCAGTAAAGAGGAAGAGCCTACAATCATTTGTTTTGACAACAAGAATAGGATCTAATATTCTGGGAGGCCGTGCGCAAGATCAGCAATGAATAAAATTAGCAAAGCCGCTAAACAAGACAAAATTATGATCTTATAATAATTCTTTTAAGTGTTGTTATTTTCAAACATTAAAATCTCGCGTCATGTGAGAGCTATCAAGAAACTATTTATCGATTTGTAGAGTACTCATCAAGAGCTTTTCAACGATACCCCACAAGACGTGGTTTCAAAAGTTTCGAATTTTCATCCCCCACCCTCACTCGAACCCCCGAATCGTTGGTGTCACTGTGAACTCCATAGGGAGTACTCTAATTTATCCCAACAAAGTTTCCCTCTATACTTCATAGGGGCCGAGATATACATTTTTAAAAATTTCAACCCCCTCCCCCGACCACCCCTTGGGCCAATTTTGCTCATTAACGAACTTGTCCGAACTATTGGGCCTAGAAATAACATATTAAAATTTGGTTCAAATATCTTCAAAATTACGGCCGCTAGCGTGTAAAGATATACGGTATATATATAAATATCACAATTTTTTTTTGAACGGGCGGTGGTTTCGTACTTAGGGGAGCATGAAACGTAAAGATATGAAAGAATTTTTCGAAAATCATGACATGGTATCCATTGCAATAGGTAGATTTTTCTTCTGTTTTTCTGTTACTTGATTGTTTTGCGAGCTATACCGTATAGGCATTATATTGTAAATTGTAAAGCAATATTAAAACAAGCTATAAATAGAAATTAGGGTACATTGTAAACATTAAATTTAATCCACGTGTGCGTGTTCATGTGTATAGGTCTAATTATATTTCAAACTTAAACTTAGTTAGTAACATAGTTTCTGAAAAGTAATATCACATAATCCAGCAGTCTTTAGAAGAAAATACATAGCTTATTAAATTTGTCTCTTGTTTGTATCCTTTTTGTCTGTGCCAGGGTTGGAATGTTTAAAACAAAACGTTCAAAACAAGTGTTTAAAACATGTTTAAAACAAGTGCTTGTGTTTTTTTTAAGTTTGTTTAAAACGTTTTAAACAATCTGTTTTAAACATGTTTTTTTAGCATATGTTTAAATCATTTTTTAATTGCGTGTTACATTTTTAATTATGAAGACAATTTACATTTTGTCAAGTCAGTGACACCCTGTTAGTGTTGTAAACAGAAAAAAAACTAGGGCCAGAATACCAGAGACTTTTCTCGTCATTTGGATTCGTGCATTCCAAAATCAGAAATAGGCTTGGGTCTGAGAAAGCATCAAAACTGGTGTATTATTTTTTATTAATCATGAACTATTAAATCATAAACAAATACTACTGGTACAAAATGTATTTTCAAATACTATTAAGTCTACGACTCGTAAATCTTGAACATCTTAGCACAGGGTGTCATTGGCTTGACAAAATGTAAATTGTCTGCATAATTAAATTTAACACCCAATTAAAAAGTGTTTTAAACATATGCTAAAAATTGTTTAAAATGTTTTAAACATTTAAACTGTGTGTGTATATATATACAAAATATATATATAATATATATATAATAGGCCCTATATATATAATAGGCCTATATATAATATATATATATATATAATAGGCCCTATACATTAAAATGGTTGTTTTAAACAAAATGAACGATTTGAATTTTTTTTAAACAAACAACATTGTTGTAAAAATAAAAACGTTTGAAAAAACACGTTTAAAACAACCAACATTGTTGTTCACATAAAAAGACGTTTTAAACAAACAAAAACATGTTTTAAACCAAAAAAAATGTGTTTTTTTTGTTCTTTTTTTTTTAAAAAAAACATGTTTTTTTCCAACCCTGGTCTGTGCCAATCTGTTTTTCTTCGTCAGTGTTTTTTTACCCTCTCCTTTCATTCCCTTTCAGTTGTTCTCATTCTATAGTTCTCTTTTCTCCATTCTCTCCTCTCCTCTCCTCTATATCTCTCTTTTTTACTGTGTATTTCCCTCTTTATCTGCCCTTGACCTAAACTTCATATTACGTAAGTGCTATGCAAGTAATCAATTTGAATTGCAAGCTCTCCTGGAGATTGAACGGAAATAAACATTTTGCCAAAGTAATCAACAAAAGATCAAGGATAAACCTGATTTACCTGCACACATATTTCCCCTATAACTTATTTTCTCTGCTACGCCATTAGGAATATAGTAATATCCTGTCACCGTCTTCAGACTAGGAAATTCACCTGTCAGTTTTATGCAGCCGAGAAAATGAAAAAGAAAGCCAAATCCAATATCTTGTACGGGAAGCGGTTGCATCACTACCTCTTCTCGTAGATTGAACTAAAATTGTTTCTCGGGGTGTACATAGCGGATATTGTCACAGATGGATTCTGAATTGAATTTTGTGTATGAACATACATTGTATTGTTTTAATTAATTTTATTTCTTTATTTAATCTATTTATTTAATTACAGTACTATTAAAGTTTTTTTGATTGACTATAGGTAATTTAATTGCAATGAAGTTTCTTTATTTCTTTCGGGAAAATAAAGAATTCATTTCTGGTTCGTTCTTCTTAAATTGAGAAGGGCATAGAAATTATATACATTATCCGCTCATATCACCATACTTACCTACAAATTTTAGTTTGTTTTCTTTAATTCTTTATTCCTTCCTTCATGTATTCTTTGTTTAGTTAGTAATTTTACTCTGGGTTATTTGGTGTAAACTTTCTGAAGGTTATCCTTTAAAATGGATATCAAAGAAAGAGCTATTGAACGTTACTTTTTTCTAGATGTGAGTCAGTAGGCCCACGCTTGGATTAGAGGGTGAATCTCTCAGAGATTGGGTTACGCCGGCGACATCCTTTTTTTTTTTTCTTCAAAGGTTCGCTTTTCAAAATAACAGTAAATGATAAAGTTGAAAAGTATAGTGTACACCAGTACATCACTCTGTGGCAAATAGGCTGCCCCAAAACAAAATCACTATGAAGTCATGTAGGCCTATCTCAGGGTATATGTGGAGTAAACTTCTTTCAGTAAGGTTTATCACGGGCATGCGAAACTCTCTTGCACGCCACTCGATACTAGTGCTGGGAAAAATAACTGGATAACTGTTAACTGCACAGATAATTAATTATAGATAAGATAAAACAGTTAACTGTTATTTGAACATATAGTTAACTGGATATTATTTGCAATTATCTAGACTGATATCTCGATTATCCTAATAATTAATTCTAAAGCAATTATTTCCTTTAACAATTATCTGGATAATCTCAAATAACTGGATAAAATGACGTCGTTATCCGGTTATCTGGTTAGCTGTTATTTTGTTAACGGGACAAGATATAATGGTTATTTCAATAATTATTTGAACAGTTAACCAGTTAAGTCTTATCCGAATAATCCCAGCTGTACTCGATACGATAGAGTTGATACATCTGGAATTAAAACAAACTGCTGGATATGCCAGTGGTGGATTTGAAAGCTAGTTCGAAAGTAAAACACCGCAATGCTTAACACTGTAGTAATAAATAGCAACGGTCGCATAGTATCATTATTCGTTTTGGACATGTTCTGTAAAGGAACGCTTTCATTTTTCACCAGCTTGTCAATATCGGGCTTAATATGTCAATATGTGAACATAATCTCATGGCACAATACATGAAAATAAGTATGAACCAACAGACCTAATAAATACAACTGAGCCGTGTCACTTGTATCTGTGCTTTCATCTAAAGTCAGAGAAAATCATAAGCAGTTCTGAATATTTTCAGAAAGCTGTTGCCATTTCTTCTACTCTGTTAGCATTGGTATCATGGGACAGACTTACTGATTCGAACAAATTAACTGACGGGGACAAATGTCTTGTGCGGCTATTATGAGACATTCTTCGATGAATGTACTCTCCGAAATGATCTTATTGCTTTTGAAATGTGCTTCGAGATAGTAAAATTAACCCCACGTCTTTCTCAATTTGTTTCTCAGATGGGGTTTCATTTAGTTTTATATATTTTTGTAGCTGCTTCTCATTCCGTTCGGTTTCTTCTTTCATTCTGCATTTTTAAGAAAAAAATTAATGCTCAATATTAATGCGCTACAAAAGCTGCAGAACAGTAATTATACATACTTGAAAGTACATGCTTCCCATAGTTCGTATGATGAGATTTGCTAATATGTGTGTCAATATGAAATGCGAAACACAATTCAGCGTCGAGCAGATAAAACATATAATTTTGTCGTCATCTTGACAAAATAAAAAAAAAAATATTGTCCACCCAATCACTAAAAACATGCGACGTCGGTTTAAAGAACCCCTCTTAGTAACTCCACTACTGCTGAGCATTGCTATGTCCTGCATTGCATTGAGACGGGAAAACTTTGAGCGTATTTGGATAAATTTTAATGTGGTAAAATCTGAAAAAAAAAATAATTATATTGCTACAGAACTTAAGAAGTGTTATTACTAAACAGAAATTGTTTGAGCTGTTGCATTTTTTTTACACAAAAACCTAAAATTTTCATCTGAAATCCGACATAAATAAAGAAAAAGTAGTATCTTGTCCGAAATGTTATATAATAGGCCTACAGTCCAACTTCCCCTTTAAGAAGTATTCCCCTATTGATTTTTGAAGTGAGGAGTTCTATTCAACTGGGTACCATTATGACCGCAGGATATATCACATAACATTCTATAATAACGGGCATTTTCTATTTTCATCTCTTCTGCTACAGGCTTTAGATTTATGAAGACAGAGTATGAGATGCCTAAAGCAAGTGCCATGCTGACAAACAGCCCCTTCGAGACTCATTCTGCAGGAAAACTGAAAGTTAGGGCTTGGAAAAGTTACTCCCTTGCGATGTTATATTAGTTTTTGGCCCTTAAGTTATACAGGACTCAATATAACTGCGAGATGGGAGGTAAACTGAAACCGTTAGAGATTATGTATCTCCTTATGCATAGTTCTAAGTGTCAAGGGTAATATATATTGGTGAAGAAATCTAAGAATATTTTTTTAAAAGCACCGTAAGTATTGGGTTAACATTAGGTCCCGTAAAACGTGAGTGTATTTATTATTTTAGTATCCTTAAGAAATATCGCTTTTCAAAACGCAGTTCTCATTTAATAGCGTTAAAAATGTAATTAACTAGCTTAAAGTTGTCCCGAGGTCCGATTTTTCAGTTTTTGCTTTTACTTCCAAATAAACTTATTAAATTTTATAAAGAGCTCCCGATTTTCAACAATTTGGTCCTTACTTAGATATTTAGAGGTTGAAATTTTGGGAAAATGCAACATATTCAGAGTAAGTGGTGCGTCGGAAATTTAATTTTGCTTGTGTTGTTCCTTCTTACTTTTGGAACCAGGGGTCAAAACATATAAATTTGTACGAAAATATAATAGGGAGTGAGGGGGAAAGGGACGATTGGTTTAAATATTGATTTAAAGATCTTCTGCTAATATAAATATTATTCAAAACATGTAGATGCATAAGTTATATAATTAAGAATATATTATATTGGGGCATGAAGTGGAAAGGGATTTCGTTCGAATGCCAATATTGGCTAGGTCTTTCCTGGTTCTGGGGTTGGTGATTAAAATTTAGTAAAAATCGATCACAGAATGTAAATAAAACGTAATAAAAATCGATCACATAATGTAGATTTGTGTAGAGATCATAACAGATACTGAAAACAGATAAGGGTTGGTTTATTCAAATGTTAATGATTCCTAGAATTTTCTGGTTTTACAGAGTCTATGTGTAAAATGTGAAAAAGAATCCATCAAAGAATGTGGAATTGTTTAGAGATCACGTAATAGGGGTTAAAAAATGTTTGTCAGATCGGATGATTTTCCTTGTCATTATTTCTTATATAGGCTAATTGATGCTTACAGATGTAATTTCCTTACATATAATTGTAGCCTATTAGCTCCCAAACAAAATACGCGCTCTTTTCTTAGTTAAGCGATGAGAAAAACTTCTGATTTTTGCAATACTTTAATATAAACCAAGCATATTTTGAAGGTAGTAATGGATTTTACGAAAAGGCAAATGTTTATTAATAACTCATATTTAAAAGTGATGCATTCATGTCCAAACTTTTGGAATGTAATATGTAGCGTACTGTACGTGTCAAGTGTTGACAGAAATGTCAATAAAACTTGCTGCGGTTATTGTGCCGTTATGAAGTCATTCATGCTTTCAAATTCCACTCTGAATGCTTCCATTTAAATTTACTTAAAACAAAATAATATCGTATCACGATGAACTGCCAGGCCCTCATTGAAACACTTCACAATGACCCTACCAAAAAGAGCCATATTAACTTACTTGTTATATGGTCTTAATTTTTCCGTAAATTTATCTTGTAGAATTGTTATTAATCATTATTATTATTGATTTTATTCGCTGTTTATAATATTAACGTAGTGAGCAAAGTGCCTAAGCCTTATAGAATGTCCATCAGCCATATAAAGAAATTCAATGCAGGTTACAGTTTGAACGATTCGATTCGATATTTTATATATTTTCCTTGTACGAGGCACAATATGGAATTGGTCATATGAAGCGAACAGTTTATATTTCTGTTTTATATTTCCAAACAAAGGGCTATATGGGTGATTCTTCAAATATGGGAAAATTTGCGTTCCGGAGTGATATTTCCCTTCAAATTTAACTTAAAAAAAATTAAAATAAAAGTTTGTTTCTACTACTTCCATACTACAACTATCAGTTTGAAATGTCACTAACTTTAAATTCTGATATTCCAAAATCGAATTAAATTCAATGAAATGTCATCCACATGCCCTGTCCCAAACCTCGGTTTTGTATATTCTAATGCATTTTTCCACAAAACAAAATGTTATTTCCTTTTCAACTTTTTTCCTGTCAATGAGTATGAATGTGTGAAGAATATTAACCCCTAAAAAATAAAATGAAATAAAATGAAATAAAATTGTTACCCCACCTAATGAACATAAAGAATGTCCCAAGGGTTTTTGGTCATCCACATGGCTGAAAAGGATGGAATTTTTTCTGCAGAAATGAGAAATTTGTAAAACTGGCAACAGTGTTAGAAAGCCAACAGGGCAGCTTGTGGTTGAATTCTAAGGTTGAATTTTGCTTGCTTACAAACAGTTTGGGATTAACAAAGGACTTTGTATCATTTTCAAGGAAAACGTTTTTATTCCCCGTCATTAACATGGCTTCTAGAAAGTAGGCAGAAAGTGAATATTAATTAATTTTGATTATGCACTATGATAAACCTTCCAATTCAAAGTACCTGACTGAAGTTGAGCCTACAGAGGTTTAGAAATGGCTTGCTGAGACCACTTAAACTCCTTTTTTCTCATCCACATGCCTGATTTTTGTGTCATCCACATGTCTCATGAAGGGATATGTGGATGACTCTCAAGTCATGTAGATGATAAATGTAGGATACTATTGTGTTTGCGGTGTCTGTGACCTGTACTTAAGATCTTAAAACTGATTAAATTAATTTCTGCTTGATTCCCCCCTCCCCCAAAACCATAAAAACACAGTCTCGTTAAAATTACATTAATTCCGGAGTATGCACACAAATTTGCAAATTTGATGCAAAATCAACTGAAGTATGCTGAGAAAAATATGAAATCACATAAAGAAAAGCAGATTGTTGCCAAAGTTAGTCATTAATGTGGCCTTCTGCCATCCACATGTACACGGATGTCATCCACATGGCTTTAAAAAAATAAAGAAATAAAAATAAATAAAAATATAAACATTTAAGCTCTGCTGGTGTCATATTATAATCAAGTAACCCCTGAAGTATTTTTGTGATTTTTTTGAGATTTTTTAAACAAAGTAAAAAATTTGGATTTTTCACACTCCAAATTTTCCCGTATTTGAAGAATCACCCATATACATTCAGCATCTTGGCTATATGTTGTCAGCCCTTCTTCCGAACGTTCAGCTCATAGTATCACATAGCCTAGTGGTTAAGACGCAAATTTCCTAATAGCTTGGAGTGATACTCTTTTTTTTAAATACTGTATTATCTTTAAATAACTTCAAGGGTGGGGATTGTCATTGGCTCGGGTTTTTAAATCCAGCTGAATGTGTAAAACTTTTCGGGCTTAAAAATTCCATAGTATGTATTCCTGTCTTCCCTAAATTTACATTACATACAGGGTCGCTGTGAAACGTTTCCAGTCGTTTTATGTCTAAGAGTAGATGTTATTTAAAAAATTCGTATTTTTTTATCGTTATCTATTATGAAGTCTCAAAGGCAAGAAAATATTAAACCTCAATTTGCATTCTCTGATAACCTCACTCAGACTGCTAGCCCGGAGTCATATTGTACCTACCCATTAAGTTTTGTCCTTCCACACCGACCGATTCCTTATCCTTACCGGCCTCAAATGATAAGGAACTGTACTGGGTAGAATTATTCTGGTTAAAATAGTCTCACTTGAGCCCTGCTTTGGAGCTATGTGTCCCCGGCTCTCTTCCTTCTCTCCCTCTCTCTCTCTCTCTCTCTCTCTCTCTCCTTCTCTCCCTTCCTCACTCTCTCTTTCCTTCTCACCATATCACACGAACGCAGTACTTACAAACACAAGAAAAACTATGGTATACATTTTCTACATCAGTGAATGCATGGATGTAAGGATTCAACAATGAATTTTTCGAAAGACTGTGCTTAACAGTTCTTTACTTACACAATCTAGAGTTTCTTGGTTTTACTGTAATTAGCTAAAACCTGTATGTACTGTGGTGTTTGAGCTCTACAAGCTATTAAAATGTCGTGTATGTGACGGCAAGTTAATTCGTATGCATAAAACAGGAAGGTTCCTTTGATAAAATATTATTCAGAGCTGGGTGTGTAATTTGGCTGCTGATCCTGAGCAGAATTAGCAGAATTAGTGTGTGTCACATCCCATAGGTGACATTTGAACCTCTGACATACGATCCCTGGATAACCTGTCTGTGATAATTATACACAAATGCGTTATTTCAGCTGTGCCAAAACAAAATATATTCACACATGGAAAATTTGGCACATGGAAAGGAATGCAGTAAGTCTATTATATGTAACCCTCCGCCCTTAAATACACGATATTTTTGGGTTTGACAATCTTACTTAAGGCGGGGCTGAATCTGCAAGCGACTCCCCTTACAATTAGTATGGAGACCTCTTTCTCTACAAGGCCTCGTAAAGTCGGGAAGGAACTGTTTGCAGTGGCGGACTCATAACTATATGCAGAAAGGATAGTTATAATGTAAATGGAATAAAGATTTTTCTTTTCATTCATTAACAGGACACTACACTAATATATTATTCATTAATTAATTAATTAATTAAAATAAAAATGAGATTAAATTTTTAATGGCAAATCTTAAAAATCACATCTCCATGTGAGATACACCTCACCCCATGAGAAATCGAAGGAGGCTTTCAGAAACATGAAATACACAGTGCATGAAGTGTCCACGGAATCTCAGCCGATGGGAATACGTCTGGAAGAACGCCTTGATCAAGCAGAGAAGTCTATGAAGAAAATAAAAACAGCTATATTGCAAAATGGAAATTTAATGACATCGCATATGAAATGATGTCTGGTGCACGCAGGTCAATTCCTACTTTACAGTCTCTTTCTGCAAGCACTGGGACCTAGCATGAGGAAATAGCGGAATTGTCTATCAGCATTAGAGCTTCCATAAAAATTTTGATACTTCATCTATGGACCGTAATTGAAACAGTCTTACTGATTAAATTTCTTATCTTGTAGTATTTATATCTATGATTTCTATGTCTCTTTTTTTTTTTTTTGTCTTGTTAGGCTTTGTCTCCGGAAACCTCTGATTGGAAAGGTAAATACAAGGAATAGGCCTTAACATATCGTATAAATACATGCTCCCAGACTGACATACAAACGGCATGTTCTTCCGGTATAAACAGACAAAAAGTTCTAATACCATTTTTTCCTAAGTGTGTATTTTCCTCAGAAAAAAATAACTTCCCTATACTTGAACCGTGCTTACGTCTAGTCATGTAGTGGGTTTGTTTTCGTCCTAGTGACAAATTAATGCCATCGAATTGGGATTATCTGGCAGAACACTGTAGCCAGTCTAAGGAGATTATTAATAATCATTCATTCACAATCATTTATTAATGCCATGAACAATGGCTACTTGTAGCGGACAAATTTCCTAACCGAAATATGTATCACGGGCATAATAAAAAAACGCAAAATAGGTTTTGTATTTATCTGTCTTTAGTCTGCGTAGTTATATTACTTCCACTCTGGTGTATGTTTTATCTATTTTTGAGTTAGTTTCATGAACTCTCAAAATATGAGATATTAGGAGAAACTCTGTATCGACTTTTAAGGTATTAAATTTATTTTTTTTCCTCTGCCGGAGGTTCGGGAAGAGAAAGTAATTAAAATGAGCATCTCTTACTCTTCCCTAATGTATTGTTTGAGCCTCCCTTTTTTATCTCGGTGAAAACGCAGACTCTAGTATTTCTGCTGGTTTCATTACAGTTTTCTGTATAGAGTATAACACTTCACAAACGATCGTTGTAGAGTAAGAATTAATGAATACAGCTTAACCGCAATAGAAATGCTAGCTAGATTGAGAGAAACTTCGTTAGATAGCTCGATACCACAATACACCCCAAGCAAATATCTCTTTTCTGGTGTTTGTTTGATCAGAAGTCACCAGTTTTACTAATTAGTTATTGTTTGCGTACCTTCTGAGAATGAGGTAGAAAATATTACAGGAAGACTGTGTAGGATATCTTGACACCCGTTTGATTTATTTCTTGATTTTAAGTTCTTTAGATCTAAATGATTATTTCACTGAATACGGTCTAAGTGAATAATATATATTGTTACTTGTAGAATCACTACATATTTTTTTAAAATTTGTTTGTGGAAAACACAAAAATGCACAAAATATTCAATCCTTAAAGTTTTGATTTCACTAATTAGAGTGACCTGATATTCACTGTACGAAAAGGGTACTGTAATTGTGGTAGTAGTACGAGGCGTGTTTTTAAAGTAAGTACCAATAATATATTAAAAATAACAGAACATTATTTTCCAAATACTTTATTATCATTACTCTACTTATTATTATTACTCTACTCCACAGTCACCGCCGTTATTCAGGCACTTGTCATAACGGGAAACCAGTTTTTGTATGCTTTCGTCAAAGAATGATGCCGCCTGTGATGAAAGCCAAGTCTACACTTGTTGTTTCATAACATCACCGTCGTTGAAATGTTTTCCACCAAGGAAGTTCTTACAGGTCAAAAGCCGTGGAATGCTTTCGTGCAGAATCCTTTTTGTTTGTGAGACTGCCCGGCCACACACAGCCAAACAAACTTAAGATCTGATCGCATCATTTGGTTGGCAAAAAAACGACCACCCTCCCTACATTCCGGATTTGCTACCAAGCGACTTTAATCTGTTTCTTCATCTGAAGAAATTCCTTGGTGGAAAACCTTTCAACGACGATGATGATCTAAATAAGAAGTGCAGACTTGGCTTTCATCACAGGCGGCATCATTCTTTGACGAAGGCAAATAATGACGGTGACTATATGGAGAAGTAATGTAAGGTGTAAGGTAATGAATGGTAATAAAGTATTTGGAAAATAGCCTAATGTTATGTTATTTTTAAATTTATTTGAAGGAAACACAGTGCAGTGTGTTGCGAAGTCTTAACCAAAGAAAACCTCAACAAAATAAGATGAATCAACAACCTAGTAAATGAATAGAATATTTTTTACAGTGTGTTGCAAAATGTAACCATCTTCTGACTATTTTGAATAGAACTTACCCCGAACTTTGTGGCATATTGCAATGTTCGTACATTTGCGACTTAAGTCCATAAGGAAAGGTAAACCGCCTTTGTATGAGAGATTGTCTTATTTTTTCAAATAATTCTATAGATTTGGAATCCAGTACGGTGTCCACTTGCTGTGACAAGTGACAATAGGCAGAGCTTTAGTGTTCAAGTTCAACAAAGCAATATATATATAACATTCTTAAATATGTAATTTCATTATGTTCGCTTGGCAGGACGTGGTACACCTATATCCTTTAGATAAATTTTGAGGGGGAAAAAATCAGATGAATCTTAGTGAAGCCATTGATTTGGTCTCTTTAGGTCCGCTTTCGAGAAAATCGCGAAACATTGTTTATTATATAGGATAGTAAGAGTAATAGAACATGTCGACACATTTCATGTCAGATCCCAGAGAGATGCCAGACTCAAATACGAGTAATTATTATGAAAGCTCGTTTTGCTGCGATTATGAAGTTGTTCAAAAACAGATAGAATCATGAAGCACACACTCAGGCAGCCAGGCAGACATTCTTTTAACGTTTTCACTGGTACTGTCGTAGCCTATACTTGCATCACCGAAAAAAATTGTATTAAAGCTGAGATATAAAATTATTAGTGTAATGTTTTATACTATAATGTGAGGAAGTTTATTCTCGCGTTAGGGCGTTAGCATTGCCGTTCAGAAAACAGGCTATTTCAATAACATTTTCTTTATTGATTTTAAACTTATAAACCCGCTGATATCACTTGAGTGCTATATTAATATCAATTCAGCTCTGAAAGGTTTAAAAAGAAGTAAATCTTTTTGTCGGAGGATCGGCATGTATCATTGCTGATAACTCAAAATCGAATTAAAAATATAACTTAACACGTTTCCCCAGTCTATCATATTTATCTCTTATAAGATAAGTACCTGTCTGCTATATCTTTGGTGCACGGTCGTTAGGGCTTAATTCACTTTTTGAGTTGGAGTAGCATTAAAATTCCATTAATAACATGCTCTGATAGAAACAATTTGCAGTGTGTTTCCATTTTTGATAACAAATTTCTTGCTATCCATATAAGTTTGTGTGATTTTATTAATAAATTGTCATATTGAAGTCACAAGTCGTATTAAACAAGTTAATAAAAACATATTGTAAATGGACAGAAGGACAGAAGTGAGTTTAGGGGACGAAAATGTCAAAAAATAAATCTAAGGCTTAATGGGAAATTGTGCCACAGAAAAGGAATAGTCAAAATGTAATTATACAATTTAATTTAAAAAAAAATTAAAAATTCAATTTTTGAGAAGACTTTGGAGTTTGTTTTTGCTGTCCTGAAAAAATAATGTTTTTGACTTAGCCCCTTATGACCGAGCACCAAAGATATAAGCTATTGCTTGTTGCATTACTGCACGGATAAGCCTGTACTGCGACAAGCTTTCAGGTGACTGCACACTGGATCAAGGGAGCAACTTAACCTGCCTGAAGGAATAACTAGAGCTATTCTTATCCTCTGCAAACTTAATTGTGTCGCTGTGGTGCTATTACTGGATGGACTTGTAATTCAATTGCCAACCCGCGCAGCCTAACGACCGGACTCTTTCATGTGGGGCATCTTCTTTAAAAACCATCCCCAAGGTATAAAACCACTTCACGGATGAATTCCGAGTCACTTAGTGAGTTTTCCGACAAAGAACCAGGGAATCGGTTCCATTTTTCAGTAAATGTACAATATTAAAAGGAAAAAATCTTATTAAGAAAGCGCGGGTTATCCTTATCGTTACTGACTTTATTGACGTAGTAAAAGTAGGTATTTTTTCGCCTTATGCACTCAAAAACTAAATATATAGACGCCAAGGAAATGTTTTAAAAGTACAGTGGTATTAATCAGAGGTGGCAGTCAGATGCGCGTGAGAGAGGTGACGCATATAGGAGGAATCATGGGGAGGGGTAAGAATGTTGAACTGCTCTAGCGGGAGAGGAGAAGCGATTGTAACAAGGTCTCTTGTTTCTTCACTGCATTATACGATCTTACCGCTCTGAAAGCAACGACACAACTAACCCATACACCCCTCCATGCAGTACGAATGTTTATTGGACTCATCTGCATCTACTGAGCATCCATGCTTGGACTGCCACGTCTGATTAATACCACTGTACAGCCCTAATTTTTATTATTGATATTTGTAGGATTGCTTGAATAGTAGCACAATTAATTTAATTGAAATGTTGGTACCTATTTAATAAATACTATGTACAAATTACAATATTAAAACATATTTACAATATTATCTTAAAACATATTTAAAAATTGTGTACTAATTCTGTCATACAAGTACAGTGTCCCTGTACAGGGTGATTCACGAAGAATGGACAATATTCAGGGAATTAATTCGTCACGTTATGCTGATTAAAAAGTTCATAAATTCATGAGAAATCATCATTTTTCATATTAAAGAAGTTAAGACATCCAGAAAGTCGAGATTAATTTGGGAGAAATTAAAGCATTAACTTGAATATCGACTGAAAGTCTACTGAATTTTTTAGTTAATGACTTATGATTGATTTTAATAACATTTGCACACCATAAAATGCGTATCTCAGCAGATTTTCAAAGATGCCGCCACCGGCAGCAATGCATGCAGTCGCGTGGTTGTGAACAATATCCTTCATCTATCCCCAGAAACAATAGTCAAGTAGATTTAAATCGGGGGATCTAGCTGGCCAAGCAATTGGTGTACCACCTCTATTCCAGTGTCTTCCAAATCTTTCATTTAACAAGTTCACGACGTTTCGTGAAAAATGTGCAAGTGCTCCATCATGCCGGAAGTGCATTCTCTGTCGTGTGTGCAATGGGATATCTTTAATATATATAAAACAAACAAATGAATTTTCCCGGTGAGATGGCTTTGGAAAAAGTGCGGACCTATCATACGATTTTGTAACAAACCGCACCATCTTCATAACTAAAACGTCGCTGAAAGTTGACAGCATTAATCGAATTACCATTACAATATCCGTAAACGTAAACCATATCTGCATATTGCACAAATGTATATAGGAATTGCATTGTACTCGTAATACAGAACATCAGTTCACCCAAGAGTTGAAATTCATACTGGAAGGACATAAACTGTATACGGTTTTCCAGTGCAATATAGTAGCCTTATTGAAGGAAGTACGTACTGTAAGTGTTGATTTTTAAAATGTGTTAAAGTAATAGAACAGAGTGGGAGATAGCGAAGA
This sequence comes from Ectobius pallidus, assembly GCA_964059195.1. Taxonomy (NCBI): domain Eukaryota; kingdom Metazoa; phylum Arthropoda; class Insecta; order Blattodea; family Ectobiidae; genus Ectobius; species Ectobius pallidus. The sequence continues at coordinate 105,294,262 of CAXKWD010000010.1, forward strand.
ATTTCATTAGACCTTTGGAAAGAATTCGATAATCGTTATGTTCGCCCGATTAACTTTCAATACAGGAGTTGATTAGAGTTCTCTTTTTAATTCTTGTAGATATTGACAATCGATATGATCCTGCCACCTAACATACCACAGCGTATAGCCTCACTGTCAAAACCGAAACCCGAATCCTAGTTACTGACACGCCTGCATTTGACATGATGTAAAAAGGATTGATGCTTTGTAATACATATTCACTGGGTATATAGGGATATATGTATGCAATTTTATGTGTCTGTGGCCCGAGACATTCTCTTTAGTCAGCGTTCCTGATTATATAAAGTTTCCTGTACGTATTATAACGACCATGGAATAATGCTGAAATCCTAATTCTTAACCATAGGTATTTTGAAAATTAATTTTTAAGAGCAAACTTTGCTGAATATGCTGAATTTCAAATTTTGGTTGATAAGAATTTCAGATTTTCTGTACCCTTTTCTTTCCTAAGAGTATTCATTTTACAAAATTATAACTATATTGTAACTATACCGGTAACTATTAGGTCTAGCTTTATTGCCAGGGAATAAATTAATTTATCGATTTGTGTAAAATATTCCTTCTGATGCAATTTTTATTTTTGAATAATATTTAGTTGCTTGGCTCTTTATTATATGAATACATTTTTGTCTAGGTTTGTTTTATGAAAAACAAAAATTTTCATGTGTTAAATAGTGAAAATTTGACCTCAGTCCAATTCTGATAAAGGTAGCCGTTCTACTGAAGCATAAGCTTAGCGGGAGGAAGGGACATCTCTGAGACGGTGAATACTACTGGCGCTGAACCTTTTTACTACTAGGCCTTCCTCTTCCCAGCGACACACGGTAGACTCCCAGAAATAGCTACGGCAGTTAAAACTGAACAATTCAGTTCTAACAGCTGTACTTAAAAAAGCACAAATATAATACCTACTTCAATAAAATCCAGAAAAAAACTTAGCTTCTTATCTTGTCTTCCCAGTTGTACTACCTCTTTTACTCCTAGCTATTTAAATGTTTTGTTCATGGGGGAATTTTGTCCACATGTTATTTTCAAGGCCCCTGTTATGACATAAACCAAAAAAATACAGTATCATCATTCCCATCTTCAATTTTACGGATTTATTTTAAAATCCAATATTGCTCTTATCTAGGTTGTAGAAATTTCGTTTTTGTTAATTTGATAAATCCAAGCTGTAATTTGTATAGTAGTGTATTACTTTCTCTGCCCGTACCATAGTTACTATAGGTAGAGGAAGTATTGTTTTCGACGCCCCAAATTCGAAGTTGACTTTTTAACATAAACACACGTTTTGAGGTCTCCGGAATTCAAAAATACTATTTTCGGAAACATGTCTGTGGGTGTGTCTGTGTGGATGTATGTGAAAACAAAATTTAATATTTGGATCAGGTATCTTCTGAAGATGTGACACGAAGATTGCTGACAAGTTTCTCTTATTTTTAAGGGGACTTTACATGAAGAAATTTTAGTTTTTCGCGATTTTCTCGAAAACGGCTCTAACGATTTTGTTTTAAATTTTGTTTTAAATTTTAAACGTTTTATTTGAAACTTTGTTCTAACAAATTCTCTGAAGGGTAGTTATAAGCCACCCACTGTGAATACGCGCTCTTTGTAATACGGCCTCTTGTAACGGAAAATCGTACGAAAACAAAGTTTTGTATTTGGGTTAGGTACCTTCTGAGGATGTGACACGAAGATTGACGACAACTTTCTCTTATATTTAAGGGGACTTTACATTAAGAAAATATCTTCTTTTTTTTGCGATTTTCTCAAAAACGGCCCTAAATATTTGGAGTGCTTATACCAAGAGCTAAATCTTTTATTTGAAAATTTTTATCAAAAAAATCTCTGAAGGGTGGTTATAAGCCACCCACTGTTTGTAAAAACTCTCTTGCCTGGTGAACTGAATACGCGCTCTTTCACGGCCTCTTATTCTATATAAGAATGTGAAGTGAGAAAGATGTATTGTTGGCCATGCTTGGAGTAAAGAAATATCTGAGGGGAATATCTACTCTTATACAATTCAACGGCCCTAAATAGCGTGCTTGCTCGCTCGCCCGCTTCGTGAGACATCGGGTATACTCGGCGATGTTCGTCTCTCGCAGTGTAAACTTTCATGACGACTACACAATTAGGAAAACCGTTTCTTTATTATATAAGGCCTAAGTGAAATGAACACTGAACAAATATTCTAATTTTATTTTTACTTACAATTTTCATAGCTCTGAACCACAAACATTTTTAATAATCTACCAGTGTAAATTTCTTAAAATTCCTGGAGTCAATGAATAATGGCGGGCGAAGCCGGGGGCACTAATATTGATGGTTTAACTCTTGAAATATCGCTGATAATAATCCAAACAAACCATTCCTTCCCTTGAAACATTATATAATTTCTGAAAATTACACTGAATTGATAACATAAAATTCACATCATATTCATGTCAATAAACAGTTGAGAAACAATACGTATTATGTGTCTACAGGTTCCTTTGGAACTGCATAATCGATTCTGCTATAGTTTTCCCAGGGGGCGCTTTCTAATCGTAGAATGTACTCTGAAGCCGGAATTTTAGCTGTTTCATTAATATTATTAATGGCTTAGTTTACGAATGATTCGCGTGCAAGTGTTAATAAATATAATGCTTTAATAATGATTATACTCTTAATTTTTAATTTTTAAATGAATTATCGTGGGCGAAGCCACGGGCACCTCCTAGTTTGATACATTTCGGAAATTATTCTTAACGGCGGAAAGTTCAATAAACGTTTGCAGTCACTTTTTTTAGTTTGTCAGCCTGCGTTTTTTGTCGCAACATTCAAAAAAGAGGTTATAAGGTATTTATAGCATAATTAGCGTAAAATTGTGTTTTGCGTTTCTGTACAAGGATAATATGTGAATACTGACAACTTTACCGTTAAACTATTTTTTTTTTAATTTCGGACTGGATACGTAGACTATTATATATACTGTACTAAGTTGCTAACGTATTTGGGCAGAGGAGTTAATGCTCTATCAGCAAAAGAAATATGCCTCCAAATATCTTCTAATATTTTTAAAATAAGTTCCCTAACCAATGAAGTATGCTCTATCATTTAATTTAAATATATAACTTTTATATATATATATATATTAGGTTCTCTTGTTAGCAGAATTACATTATAATTTACAACAACAAAAAATTTAAGTTATATAAATTGCATTACGAAAATTTAAAAGACGTCAATGCTATAAATTTTATTATTCTAAATTGAAAACTGATGAAGTGTAACGTCATTTTAATATTGTACATTCAGTTCAGAAAATATTAATCTATATATACTATCAAGTAATTATTGTACAGTTGGTCCTCAGAACATTCGTTTAGCCAAATATGTTGTAATTGTTTGAATTAACAGATTTATGCACAATATTTAAAATCTGTCAGGAATATAGAAATAGGCTATATGACAAATTTTAAAGTGTGCACAAATGTTTTAATATCAACCAAATATGATGCATTGTCATAAAACTAGCAAAATATGCAACAAGGTGCAAAACGAAACCGTCAATTCTCTCTTATTACTTATCATGCCTTGCACATGTTTTAACACTAGCATATAGTAGAGTGCATTAGTAAAAATATTATTTTTCAAAAACTTCCTGGCCCTAATTATATTAATGTATTCAGTCTTTTGGGCAATGCAGCATTCACAAACCCTTTCAAGGTGATTAATTTATGTTGTATATTATGACTTGAGAATCACTGGTCATGTGTTTTAACTCCATTCCCTCATGACCGCAATGCGACAAACTGAGTCGAGAAAATTACGGCTTAATGGGGGGTATGGATTCACCGTGGAAAGAAGAAAGCTTGAGCATGAAGCAGACTACGGTAAATTGAGTGTGTATGACAGATCCCAGGCGAACTAGAAACACGTAAAATGAGTCCACACAAAAACACAATCTTGTAGGCACATATTTTTTCTTTTTTACTCGTACTTTATTCCTCAACCAGTTCTTATTCATGGGCTGTTGCTCTAAAATGTATGCCCCATACATAAAAAGCTCAGACGTAGGATGTGGAATAGTCTCTGGCATATTTTTACGACACTTTATATTTTCTTCTCTCCAGTTACCTCAACGTGTTTGTGTAAGTTTTGAAGTATTTCTTGCTTAACGGATTGTCTTTCGTGAAACTTAATTAAATTAACTAAAGAAATATGGTATATCCTGTCAGTTTTATATTACCATACGTGCGATTTAGTTTTAAATGAAGAAGGCAAGCTTATGAAGGCTCATTCTCTTCAGGAGTGCATCTGGCTCCCCCCCCTCTCTCTCTCTCTCTCTCTCTCTCTCTCTCTCTCTCTCTTTCACATACACAAACACATGAAGGCTCTATGGATTCGATCTGGCACAGTTGGTTAGATACAAGCTTTCTTTTCTCAGGTTCGATCTTGGCCCAGGTTGATGGCTATTATGGGTGTGAAAATGTGTAAAATGATTTTACTTTGGTCGTAGAATTGCTTTACTCGCCCTTAGGGGCTCGATTCGCAAAATAAAATCTTCCTTATACCAGTTGTTTTATAACAATTACGTTGTCAGTACTTCTTGGAAAAAAAAATATTGGAACAACATTCTCTCATGAACAAAATATTTAAATATGTTGAAATGAAAGAGGAAGTAGTTTGCAGTACTTAACGATTTTTTTCACTCAGGAATTGTCTCCTTCCATATTTACCAGTTAGCATTTAGCTGCAGGTAAAAATAAAGATTAAATTTACTACTGTCCATATATATGTTCGTATTATTAACTCCCTTTAAATCACTGTTATAAAAATTTAATTGTAAAAATTGCATTATAAACCAGGTGATAAGTCAATAGATATTATAACAGTAGTGTAACCGACCGGGGGCCGAGACGGTAACACTTTGGACTTCAATTCAAGAGATCCCAGGTTCAAACCCCGTGCCAGCCAATTTGACTTGGGGTTTTTCATGGTTTTCCTTCTGTCCTCAAGGGAACTGCCGGATTGGTTATTTCATACCATAATTCATCGCTACGATTTCATCCTATACCATAATCATCAATATTTAATAACATTTAAAATGTACAGAAGCCAGAGCACACAAACAATAGAAAACTAATGTCTTTCAATACATACACGGCCTACTGGTACGCGCACAGGCCCAACACGTGATATGACCTCGCTGTTGAAATGTGTGTAATAAAAATAATAATAAATAGTGGTGTAGGAAGGAAATTTTTCATCCTTGTTTCACTTGGATATTTTTGCACCATCCATGTAAATAAAATACACTGTGCAATAATATTAAACTTTCTCCTGCCCCTTAAATGAAACCATGTGATTTTAACTAAATGAGATGTGTTGAATTCATTTCTGAAATTAAAAATATTGTAACACATACCAGTTTTCTTGTGCTAACATTTTACATGTAGGCCTGTGAGTTTGATATGATAACAAATAACACCAAATAAAACGTCTTTCTTAATTGTTTTCGTATATGGACAGCTTCCGGCTGTTGACACATCTCCTGAGAAATAATACAAATGAAATTAGTCTGCACGTTCCTGAAATCTCCTTTCCTCTAAGCATCAGGGTCTGTTGTACGCTGTCAACATTTAAAACTAAGCTAAACGAATATCCAAACAACGCTAATTTTTTAGGTATAAAACATTTGGTTTTCATTGTTTCTTGTATATTGTAGGTCTAAGTTAAGTTACTTCTTTCCCTAGTGTAACAAATTTTGCTAAAATAGTTTAATTTCATGTAACATAGACTCAATTAACTACTATATATGTATATAACTAGTGTATTCTTACTACTTATAGAACTATGTTAGTGTATTTGTTTGTCTTTTTTTTTTTTCTATCTCTTGTTGAGTGTAAGAGAAGGCTTTAAAGCCTTAACTCTGCCATATTAAATAAAGATTTATTATTATTATTATTATTATTATTATTATTATTATTATTATTATTATTATTATTATTATTATTATTATGAGAACTTCTTCCGTGTATATTGATCAAATTATGTCGGCATACAAAGTTCATTTTGGGGTTAAAGCAGAATTTCAGTTCTAGTATAATTAAATAGACAGTATCTACATGTAATATGTAGCTATAGGTTAAGTCTTGCGGACAGAAATACCATGTGTCATGTTAGCGGATGGCTGTGTCTTGTTTACACTAGTGAGATTCATGTTATCTGCCTACCACACGACTCTCCCATCATTATCACACTCCACATCCATCACTCAAACATCTCTCATCCCCACCCCGCATTAGATTTTTCCCACCGAAAAGTCATTTTCACGCTTTGCAGTAAATGTAATAGTAAAGGTACTATTCTACAGCAGGTGGGGCCGGGGTTTCGAGAGGTAGCCTGTAGATATATCTAGTTTTCGCGATGGATTCACGTATTGTAGTTATTACCGAAAAGTTTTACACTCGCGAAATATAACACGAAACTTATTTTTTGAGAAATTTTCGGTTTTAGTGCAATTTTTTAACACAAAATTCTAATTTTCAAGGGAAATTTCGAGTTTTAGAAATGTTTCTTCTTGTAGAAGGACTTAAATGGTACACGTTTATTCAAAATCGAATAAATATTTGTGTAAATTAATATAAATATACTCAATAAACTACCTAAATTACACTTTAAGTTACAGGCAACATTATAGGCTATAATTATTTCGTAAATAGTAATCTAGGTAGCAAGGCTTATTAAGAAAGTAGTATGTTATATTATTCAGTATATCTCCTTCGTATTTTAAAACATCATGTTATACATTTTGTGTTATCGGCTATCCAGTTCCTTTCAATTCTGTCCGTTTTATTCTGAAACATATCAACTACTTAGTTTTACAACTTATTCTTTGTGCGATGAATAACAATTACCTTGTCATTATTTCAGGTATAACATGTATTGTTTTGCACTCTGTTTTTTTCAGTCACTCAATAGTGTAAGTCGAAAAAAATTGACTATAGTCATAAGGAGGTATCTAATACCTATAATATGTGAGCTGATGCTTCCGTGTATGTGGTGTACCATGAAATATTTCTAGACTGATTGAGTGAATTCTTATGAAAGCCTATGGGTGATTTTTCAAATATGCCCTTCGGATTGAACAATTATCTAGGGCAAACGAACGTGAATTGACAGATGTCGCTCTTTTTTTCCCCCCCAGTAATTTGTTTCACATTTAATCTAGAAGCCAGGGATTTTGTGACGGGCTGAGCAAGCTAGTAGGCCTATATAAATAATGTGATATCCCTGCCATAGCCTCTGAAGATGTCTAGCACAAATATAAAAATTCATTTTCATATTTTTCTTATTTTTTCCTTACATTCGTGGTCACAATCAGACACAGGCATGTACCATTTTTTCTAATGGAAATTTAATTTTTGGTCCCGGGCGAGTTCGTATATTTATGGTTAAATCTTGACATCAAATTCCATGGTCTATGTTACAGGAAGAAAACATAACAATAGGCCTATTCCAATTCAAGCAGAAGAATAATTATATAATAATGATTGGATTTATCTTCTATCCACTTCGGTAGTTTCTTCCAACATAATATGAACTTGTAACATATACATAGCAATATTTTAGGGTAATTTTCTTTGCTTATAAGTGTAGGCAGTTCTTGTGCTTGTAACATATAAACGAATAAGTGAAAATTAGAGCTTCAGTTTTTGGAAAAAACTTGTGTATTATTTTTGTGGAACATTCAGTCTCCTCCTGGTTTGACTTTAATTAAATGAAATATTCTATTTTGAGCATAATTTAATAGCTCCTTTCAGATTAATTTCTTCCATAGCCTCCTGCATTATTATTTTCTCACCTTCTGCTCTTGATTGTACGAAGAAGAGACTATAGAGGTAGCAAAAGCTACGACCAGCGCTGTAGGATTCTGCATTATGCAAGGGAATGGATGCGCTGAAATAACGTATAAGGCTAGGACGGGGATATAACGTCACATTTTGCTTCCTCTTACACCTGTGCATATTTTATAAGTTATCTTACTCGTAGCACGACTTCAGCTTGCCTGCGTATAGGTAGTCAGAGATGCAATCAGTCACACTTACTTCCCGTATAAAAGTATACGCTTTTTTTTTTCCAAAATGCTGACGATATTATTCACTTCATATGAAGCTCATATTTGTGCGCGATAGGACATCTATATAATTTATCGTCATATATAAAAAAGGAATAAAGGTGAAGTTGACATGGTTTTTGTCTTTATTTAACAATATTATATTCTTTCGCAAAGTTCTTGGCCATGTATGCAATTTCAGCCGTGTGTAATGAGCCCAGATTGTAAGTGATAATAACTATTAAGGCATTTCTCGACCCTTATTGTGTCTGCTAACTTTTCATCGCCGTTAGAAAACTTGTTATATTCACAAGAGCAATTATAACTTTTCTATTCCTAACTGTAACTTTTATATTCCTAGAACGTCCTTGGCTGAAGAGTTGAAAATACTTTATAAGTCTGCAACTGTGCGGATTTTATTAATCTGAAGATTTTAAGAATTCTTGATTTTTTCATTTACTAGGCCTATAACAGCGGTTCCCAATCTTTTAAGGTCACGGACCTCTTGAAATATGTCTTGTGTTGTAAGGGAACCTCATAACAAATTTGGATAATTTAGGGATTTTAGGCTATTAAATTCTGCACACAATCTGATGAAAATATTACGTTAATATTTTACATATAATAGTTGGACCTCACCTTCGTGATATTTTGGCTCAATTGAAGATGTCGTAATAAGTAAACCGTGTATATGATAACATCAAATAATGCATTGTGGTAGCTTACAGTACTGTTATGGATACCAAGTTTAAATAATGTCCATGATAGAGGTAGTTTTTTTTTTCTTCGAGAATCTGTATTTTTCCTAAACGAGCATTTAAGTTGTTAGACCTTTCTCTATAGGAACCCAATTTTATCAAAGTCCTTATTTAGACAAATCAAAAATCAAAGCATTGAATGACACAAGAATATAACCACAGAAGAGCAGAACATGAAAAGTAATATCTTGGTTTCTGTTCAGTTGTTGCCATAAGATAAAATGGGAAGTTAGTAGAGGTTCGAAATGAAAGCATGCTCGCCCTTGAAATGGATTTAGAGTAATTTCGCTGTGGACATCCAATGGTGGCAACCCTTACGTTCCTGGTGCAATCTAAAATCAAATTTATGAACACTTTTGAGAAATAATTAAAACATGCAGTAACTCCGCCTTGTCAATATTAAAGTCCTTAAAATGTGGAAATCAGATATATTTCGACCAACTTGTAGTCATCCTTAGTGATAATATTTTTGTTACATAATACGAGGCTAAAGAAATTTATGACGTAGGCTTAGGCCTATGTTACTTAAATGGCCAGCTCTGAACTGAAGCTTCACTATATGAGCACAGAGTAGACACACAAATATGTTACAGAATGTTAGCCAACTTATCTTTATTGGCAAGTTGTTCCTTTATGAACATTGGAACTTTTGAGAAATAGTAAACTTGGCAAGTTAAATCTGCATTCTTCCCGAACTCCTTCCATGGGAACGGCTTTTTAAAAATAATATTCCTTATCGCTGGCTTCTGCATCTTCGTGCAGTCTGGTGCGAATGTTTAGAGAACAAAACTTTCAAACTTGTTCTCAAAGGTGTTACAAAATTTGCCGGTTCCAAAGAGAAGCGACCAGAAGACGTCTGTGGTTTACAGCGAAACTTAATTTAAACCTGAAAGCAGGATTAAGCCTTTGGCAGGAAACTCTCTTTAACATCTTAATTTATAATTCAAATCCCGCGTGGCACCGTAAGAACATGGCCAGTAAATAGGATTCGCAGCAAACCCCCTTATTAGCTGATTACATATGCGTCGGAGGACGTCTATTCAAATCCGGGTATTATCAGTGGGAATTTCTAGCATGCGAAACAGCTTCGGTGGTATTATGGAAACGAACCATTGTTAAAAGGAGAATATGTACACTGATATCCTAAATAAGAATACTCGTAAACGGTTGAAGGTTGCTTAGTGGTAAGGGGAATCGATTAAAATGGAATGGTATTGAGTCATGTCACTCTATGTAAAAGCGGACAGTATATTTAGCTTTGCTCTAGTAATGTCTATAATCCAATAATAATTCTTTATTGCAACCAAATGATCATACTATTATGAATGGAGCAACGGTGGAATGATTTATGGCAGGGGAAACAGGAGCGCCCCGAGAAAACCTTCCCCATTTTGTAAAGTCTGTAATCCAATATGGAATTATTGGTTGGGGAAGTATATCTAAGACCATTTATTTAAAGCTAATTTTGCTTCAAAAATATAATATATACTGTATTTGTTTAAAGAAGCCTACAAACCTATTACACTCTGAATTCAAGATTATGAAAATCGAACAGCTTTGTAAGTTTGCGCTATTGTCTTATTACTATAAAATCGGTAAAATTGTATTTCCTTTAAACTTTGCTAAAATACAAGAAGAAACGCCTAGAAAATGCAGAACTACTAGGCCTACGAGGCAGTTACATGGTCTAAACCAGTGATGCCCAATCTCTTCTCATATGAGAAAATGGCGTCACATTGTTGCTTTACCCCACCTCCTCCTTTTTGTGTTTTTTTGTTAACCACGGCAGTGCATGATCGCATTTCCCCTTCACTCCGCGTAAAATGGGCGGTGGTCATTTCGCCCTCCCCTCTTCCGTTTTAGGTTGGGCATCACTGAACTAAGGTATGGTTTGAAAATTTATAAGACTTTTATTGCTGAGAATTCTGATTTCATAAAATATAGTGTCACCCAATTCAAGATGATAATGATAATAATAATAATAATAATAATAATAATAATAATAATAATAAAATATTGCAATTGTCTTTCATTTCTTTCATCTTAATTCTTTCACATACTTCTATTTCTACATATAAACATATTTTGTAAAATATTATCTACAGGCCGATGGGCCAGTGCGGCCCTGATTTTAATGCTTTGCGTCCTCTAATTAGCTGAATTGCATCATAATATGCAGAAATCAGCATAACTTGCGTAAATTACATTACAAAGTTTTTAAAAAATGAGCTCAATGCAATGAGTTTTAATAAAATGATACCGTTGAAGTGAAATGCTTTAATATTACAATTTCAGCTTTGAAAACATTAGGCTACGTACTATGTCAGTTACTGAACATTCGGTTCTCAAAACATTCATATAGAAAATTACGCTGTAAATGTTGGAAATTACTAGGCATTACATAATGGGCCTATTTTAATATCTCAGAAGCATGCCGTTAAAACGTGGACAAATCAATAAAGTATGCATAAATATTATAATATCAAGTAAATATGATGCAATATCGCAAAATTAAGAAAATACGCAAAAATATGCAAAATAAGACCATTTATGTTCCTCTTTCTTCTTTCATGTCTTGTAATCTATACATTTTAATATTAACATGTAATAGAGTGCATAATTAAAAATATGATTTCTTTTCATAAAGTTTCGGGCCCTGATCATTACTGAGAAACTTTCCAATTACTGCACTGGAAGGCATGAAGCTGAAGTGTGTTGCGGATTTTGTTAACACTGCGGTGATAGTCTGTAATCTCCAAAGCATCTCGAATACACTTTGAATAAAGTAGCTCTGTGTGAAATATTACTGCTAGCTATTTTGCAATGGAAATGCACCACATAGAGAAATCCTTCATAATGAAAACCCATAGTATTATGCAAATTTTCTCTGCTTTCGCTTACTTTCACCTTCAAACAGCACTGTCATTTTATCCGACATGAGATTTGACCCGAGCAATTCTTTTTAAAATTTAAATTCATACCATTGTTAGTTAGCACTAAAGAGTCCCCTGAAAAAAAGGAGAGTATAAGGATTGTACAAGAATTATTAAACATATACGATGCGACTTAACATGCTTCAGTTTTCTGTATCCCACTGTGTGAACACAACTTGCACAACTAATCTTGGAAACCAACAACTGCATGTCAGTAAAATTAAGTAGGCCTGTAGGTGGATGAGATACAGGTACCGACAAGTGAAACTCAATTTTTAATAAATTAATTTTAATTTTTGTCAGGTAATAAAGTGTGTTAAAATAAATGTTTCAAGTTTGGCAATTAGTGAACTGATACCTGTTTATATATATGTATATATATTTTAATACCAGTGGCGACTCCTGGTTTTTTGGTTGTGTAGGATGGTGTGGAGAACGCGAATTATCCTATTCACTGTTATTGACGTACATATGCGTCGCCGTAAAAAATGCATAAAGGCTGAAATGTAAATTTAATACAATAATGCTTTATATAATGCTTTAAAATATGAAAATATTTAACCACGTATGAAAACTGTCATTTACGGAAATCAGCTATTCCGCTATAATTTTCGTAGTTGATATCAAACTTATAATTCACTAGTGAAACATGTATTGCTCCAGGAATACTTATATTGAAACATAAACAGCACTGTAAAGATGAATAATAGCTAGGCCTATAATATATACCAAGAAATGAAATAAATAAATATTAATAAAAATATGAGCACTCCTTCTTTAGAAAACAAGCTTTCAAACGTGAGGAACCACAGAACACAAGTGAGGACGTCCTCAACTTCCTCCATATGAAACTGGCTTCTCATCACCTTTCCTCTTCCCTGCCTGCCCCTTCACATGCCCAAGAGCTTTAACAACGGCATGGACTACGTAACATCAACACTGAGGACATCCTCGCAAATGCCAACCTGCTCAAAACAGAACTGCTAACTTCCTTCCCGAGTGCTCTACAATAACGCCGTTTTGTCACTTTACTATTTTAATTTTGACAATGAATGCTAGTAAACATTTATGTAGATCAATTATGAAGTGTAGGATGATCCTCACATCCTATATGGAATAATCGCCACTGTTTAATACTCGCTAAGATTCAATTTTTATTATTTTGCCACTAAATAAGTTGTGAATTGTTATGTAACCACTAAACTAGCTTGCTAAAAGTTAATCATAATTTGTTCTACGTTTTATAACACGCGCGTGCATTTGCCGGGTCGGCGGAACAAATTAGGCCTATATGAGAGTAATTTCTGCACAAGTTGGAATTAGCGTAACTAGGGAGACTACTCAAAACATTTCACTATCATGGCTTAAAAATTGCATCGTAAGGAGCATTTTGACCTGTTGAGAAGTTTACAAAATTAAAACGGAGAAAAACTAAATTTGAAAACTTGCGTGCATAATGCTGACCTGAAATTTCGATTTCTTCGTATGAAGAACCTTCAACATCCTTTGAGTTATAGGCTGTTTAATCTTATGTTTTGAGCTCTTTATTGCCTATTTGAATAGAATGAATCAGCAATGAAAATCTATTTTTTTTAATGTCACGCGAAAGATTTAATTCCGAATCCTGCCATCTGCCTATGGTAGATGACGCAACCGTCGGGTGGTAGGCCTGGTCCCTTCAGGGATGTAGAGCCACGGAGTTTAGTTTAATTTTGTAATATGTTATACATGTTTTTCATCTTCCCTAGTAGGGTTTGTGGTCATTTGTCTAGCTGGGACACCTGCAATGTCTCGATGAGACGAGGGGGTCCTTAATATTTAATCAGGCCATGTCGGTCAGCGAAACATAAAATTCCCTTTAGCTGTACAGGAAATCTAACCCAAGATCTCATAACTAGTAATCATTAACTCTAACCACTAGACCGAGGCCGATCAAATAATAAAAAAATCCCTTTAGGCAAGTCTACAGGCTGAGGTAGATTTCGAAGTGCGTTTGGTTTAGTTTATTGTCGCTGCGCAGCGCTGTTCTTCTTTAGCCTTGGCATGACAAACCCGCAATAATAAATGCAAAAAAAAGGAAAGAGCACTTTTTACTTTCTCGCATATACGTAGTATAGAGAAAGTATTGTGATCGTGACAAAAAATCGAAGTCGAGATAACACCGGGAGAGCATGTTTCATGAAACCTAGAAACCGAAAAAAGGATTTTTGGAATGACGTCTGTCCGTCTGTCCGTCCGTCTATGGACAAGCACAGCGGGTAAACGGTTCATTGTATTTACTTCATTTTTTGAACTAAGCACTTTTTCGAAATTTTGTCGAACCGCCCAGAAATTTAGTTTTATAACTGAAATATTAAGGGGACTTTTCATGAAAACTTTTTAAAAAAATTTGATTTGTAAAAAAATGGCTCTAACGATTTTAATAAAAATTTAAAATTGGAAACTCTTGTCTATGACTAATAAAATGGCTATATCCGTATTTCTGCAAAAATGACTTAAGGGGTACTTTACTCGTATCTATTTTCAATTTTTCTAGATTATATCCATTAGAGTAGGCGATAAGTTACATGAAAACCTACCACAGTAAAGTTGTAGAGAAATTTAAAATGAACATTTTTTGTTTAACACATTTCTTTGTATAATACATGTAATAGATATCAAGATAAAAGCGAAATAAGGACAGCTTAAATGCGAATTTCAGAACATACATGTCAATTAAAATATGAATGACATTTTGTTGCCCCTAGTAACAAGAAAACTATAGACCTAATGTACTTATTGTTGTGAAATGCAATCAGTTTAGCTCAGTCGCAATGAACACACCAAAACCAATTACAGCGAGGTGGTATAGGCAAACAGGGAAGAGGTCCTGAGTTCAAATCAAACCTCGTGGCCGCCCAAATTGACTTGGGTTTTTCATGGTTTCCTCGTTCGCAAAGGCGAACGCCGGGTTTGTAGGACTTGCTTATTTTCCATAACTCATCGCCGCTATGTCACTGGATATTATAATCGTTTAAACTGAATACCGCATAAGAAGACATCACTAAACAATAGAAACATGACGCGAATGAGTTGTTAATATAGACCAGCGTTTCTCAACCTATGGTCCGCAGACATAATCAATTAAAAAATATCATAAAGCAAGTGGGAAGTAAAGAAGTAGAAATTTTTCACATCAAATGGACACTAGATGTCAAAGTTTTTAAAATCTTCTAAAATACAGGTCATATTGCAAGTTTCCTTACTTTTGCAGTTACTGACCACAGTTTCAAACCCCTGATGCACTGACGTCTATGGTTCCCTCTTTCATTCAAAACCCTAAAATATAAGACTTTGTCGGAATTTTGTTATTAGAGGCGCCATGCAGTTTTCAACAACCTATCTTTGTGAGAAGGGATTTTGACTAATATTAAGCCAAATATCCAGGATCTCTGCAAGAGGCGACAAGCTCAACCGTCTCATTAAAAGTGAGTAATAACATAATTCCTAATTATATTATCAAATTGGTAATACATATTAAAGTCTGTTCAAAATATAATTTTACTGTCAATAGTTTCATTCCAATTCAATAACTGTGTTTCCGTCGGATTAAAAAAAATGTATTTTGTTATAACGACCTATAATTTAATACCCCAAATATTAAGAATATAGGCCTACATATAGCCTACTTTTGACAATGGGATGTAAAATTAGGGGCCCGTTAAACTTTTTAGACATTTTAGAGGTCCTCGGGTTCAAAAAGGTTAAGAAACGCTGATATAGACTAATGGTTCACGCAAACATACTAAACACGTGATATGACCTACATGCAGTTAAAGCGTGCATTATAACCTAAGTAGTAGTAGTAGTGGCGAAATTCAAATACAAGTCGCCCCTTAAGCTCCCCCATTCGATATTCACATTTGCACGGACTGTGTGATGTATTTTGTTTCTGAGCGAAGCAGAGTGACCAACTGCCCTTGTATATTGTCTCAAGTGTCTTGTATCCACCTCTACATATAGCTAAATAATGCATAACACTAACCACATAGTTAAGTGCGCGAAGCGGAGGCGGCAGCCCTAGCGAAGCGCCCTTGCATTTTCGAATAATGTACGATACACTGTTTGTAGGTTTCGAAAATATGGCATATTATATCTCCCGCAAGGTTTGTCAGCCTGCCACCTCTCGTCTAGCGGTAAGACGTCACACCACCAACGTCCAATCACGAGTTTCTTCATAATACTAGGACAGAAGAATTCGCTAGATCGTGGTATAAAAGAAACTGCATCGGTGAGGATAGGTTGGGTGGGACCGACTCATCCCAAGGTGCGACTTATATTTGAATTTTCCCGTAGTAGTAGTAGTACAAATAATATGCAGTTTTACTGCCATTGATTATTATTATTAGTTATTATTATTATTATTATTATTATTATTATTATTATTATTTCACGGTAAAAGCATTGAACATAAAGATCGACCCTGATGCTTTCCGTTCTAGATACTTGTTAGTTTTATGAAAATGTAATAAGTAAAATTTAATTGTCTCTTTAGTTTAATTTTTTCTGTGCTAGCCTTTAACACGTATATGTGAGAAAGTTTGTGCAACGTACTTTTGCACCATTTATTCATACACTCAATCCTCGCCTTTTTTTAGAACTATCGAGAAACTAGTTATTGATTTGTAGAGTACTCATCAAGAGCTTTTCAGCGATACCCCACAAGACGTGGTTTCAAACAATTTGAATTTCCATCCCCCACCCCCACTCGTACCCCCAAAACCCCCGAATCGTTGGTGTCACTGTGAACTCCATAGGGAGTACTCTAATTTATTCAAACAAAGTTTCCCTCTATACTTCATAGGGGCCGAGATATACATTTTTCAAAATTTCAACCCCGACCCTCCTTGGGCCAATTTTGCTCACTAACGAACTTGTCCGAACTATTGGGCTACCTAAAATATTACCCGGCCGAAGTCAGTGCGTTTTCCATATTTTCAAAGCCATCCCTCCAAGTGATGGAACGGCATCTAATTTAGTTTTCTGTGTTTCCCCTGCCACGGCTGTTTCGAGCACTTCTCCGCCACCTATGTACTGCGTGAAGCATAAACACCAGGCGATACTCCAATAAAAGAAATTAGCGTAACTCCATTACAACGGATTTTCTTTGACTGTGATGTACATTTTTTACCGTTTGTCGATTTTTCAAGCGCATTATGACCCCAAACGATAATTATAAACTTAAAAATATACCTATTCATCAAATCAACTAATTTACCAATCGTCTAGGATTTGCCATAATTCTAAATATGCCTTTGTTTTAAGTAGCTTTAAGTACTTCTTACTGCAAAATATGTAATCGTTAGAGCCTGAAACTTCAGGCATTTATTATTAAGTGCCAGAATGGTACTTTATGAGATTGTGTGGGGGACGGGAAAATGTCTGTCCGTCTGTCCGTGTGTCTGTATGCGCGATAACTTAAATATGCTTTATCGAATTTTCATGAAACTTGGTATACGCATTTATAACGTCCATGGGAAGAAGCCTTTGAAACTGAACCAAATCGGTTGACCTAATTTAATGCCTAATTTAGTGCCTATTTTGTGGTAATATATTATTTAAAAAAATGTTTTACAGTGTTCATATACGGCTTTGGAAGTTGAAATACAGTTTACAAATAACACTACCCACATATTCCTTCACATATGCTTATCAGAGTTTCTCAAGATACTTAACACACTTTAAGATATGTTATCTTAGGTTACTTGTGTGTCATTAGAATATTATAGTATTGTGGGGCAAGAAGAACTTAAAACATATATTCGATTCCCTATGAGGCCTGTAAGATTTTTCTTTTGACCTAATTCGGCTGGTGGCACTATTGCCTTGGGGTCGACTCAGCCACGAACATAAATGAGTACCAGGAGTATTCCTGGGGATAAAGGCTGCCGGTTCTTAGGACTAACAAATGTCTCAATCTGAAAGCCTCAAACTCCCGCGTCTCCACGGCCCATACAGAGATCACTTTACCTTTTTAGGTAGATTTTGAAGAAAAATCTACCTATTGCAATCGATACCATGTCATGACTGTCGAAATAAATTGTTTCACATCTTTACGTTTCATGCCTCCCTAAGTACGAAACCACCGCCCATTTAAAAAAAAAAAAAATTGTAAAAAGTATATATATATATATACACACAAGAAAAAACCAAGATGTTCCAAAAGGCTTGGCGTAACGTTGTGATGGGATCAGCGGAGCCTCGCCCCTGCATATCATGATGCTAGATGTCTATGGAGAATAATTATTGGAGTGGGGATGAAGCGAGGGAAGTAGTGGGAGCGAACAGAGACAGGACAATACTAATGACGTCATGCGAATGAAATAGTCAAAGGTTTCTGTTCACAAATCGACCTAGGTCATATCTCTGTAAGTATTCAATTTATTGAATAAATAAATCTTACTGAATTATAATGTTATAATTTACTGTTCTTGTCATACATAATGTTAACAAAGTACTATTAAGAGATACCCTTTTTTTATTTTATCTCCCTTGAAAACCTCCCATTATTAACTTTTGTGTATACTGTATTAATTATATCTTAAATCCTCCTCGGAATTATATATTTTCGTCCTTGTTCAACTAAATGGAACTGTTTCTGCGTGATAAAAACTCTTGAATGATAGAAGGATAGTTCAGACAAGCAGTCAGACAAATATGAAAACAGAAAATCAAACAGTGATTTTTAAATCAGAAATGTATAAGATTTTACAGTTTTTCCAAAATAGTCAACGGGCAGAAACGTAAGCTCTTACAGTTAGTACAGTTACAACTGTCTAGCACAAGTAAATAAAGTATGTTTAAAAAACTGTTAACAAGTTAACCGAAGGTAACCTAACAGTGCCTTCCGAGTAAGAAAATCCTACGATTGGAGGAACCAGGAAAGAAAAGTTTGATCTAATTACATACCGATACATTAAGAATGACATAGGGCCAGTAGGCCTACCTTGTAAGGCTATTCCTATTAAGCCTCTGAGTTTATCACTTGCTTTCGTAATACGCCAAGATCTTTTATTATATATAGGATTGTATTTCTTGTAATTTGTTTCTGATATTAGTTTTATAAAATTTCGCGAATATTTTTTAGTTTCTTTCCTCCAAATCTAGATGAATACGTAGATAGGCTACCAAGATTGCAATGTCTGAATGAGAATCCAACTTGGAATGTACCCAGCTTCACTGCTCGCACGATCTTGCCTTACCTCATGCATTAAGCAATGTGTAGCTATGACGCAAAGTTTGCACTGCGAATGAGTCCAACAGCGACCTGACATTGTGCAAGTCAATAATGTTCCAGCAGGCAACCGGCCTAACCGATTTTCACGAATCACTTGCTGCGAACACAAGTTCCATCCAAGTCCCATTCCATTTTAGGCGACTCTAAACTTTCACTCTCTGCTCCTGACAACTTTTTTCCATACTTGACAATCTGATGAACAGTAAAATTCTTCTATTGACTCTATCGACATTCTTTCCCGATCACACCGCTTTCAAAACACACAAATATAATGGATTTTATAGGAGAAAGAACTTTGCTTTACACAACCAGAAAATCTCTTTAAATGTATCTGAAGATAGTTCAAACATTTCTTATGTTTGCCTATGGTCTTCTAAGTACATGACAATTTTTTCTTCCTGACACTCGAAAAATTAAATTAGAATTTACTGCTTCCGGTACTTCAATATCGATAATGATTTATTCTGCAAATAAACAGTTTATTTTATAGGCCTATTGAATCTTTAATACGTACAGATTCTTTACCTACTACGAGGGTCATTCAATAATTAAAGAGACGAACTGACCTGTAGAAAAAACCGTTTATTTCTACAAAACAAGACTTTTCCTACTTTTCAACATAATCCCCATCAACATTTATGCGCTTGTCCCAACGGGTTACTAGCTTTTTATACCGGCTGCAAAGAGCTCTTTGTTTTGGTGTCGGAGCCAATTTCCCACAAATTTCTTGACTTCTTCCCACGTAATGCCTCCACGAATAATGTCATCAATTCGAGTTTCAAGTGGGGAAGTTGCAACTTCAACAGGCCGGCCAGAACGGTGTTCGTCAGTCACTGATTCTCGACCACTTTTGAACTGTTCTACCCACTTGTAAAAATTCCCACGGTTCATACAACTTTCACCATATACTTTAGTCATTCTAGAGTATATATTAGCTGGTTTTTCACCTTCAGCAATAAAAAAAAAGAATCACAGAACGTTGTTCAACCAATGTGGAATTTTCAAGAAGACCCGACATCGTTAAACTTAATTTTGAGGTTAGAAACAGAGCAATGTTAATCCATCAGCTGATTAGAACTCATCCCAGTGATGCCAACTTAAAATCCTAAATGTATCAAACTGGTACTACCAACCGTCTTTTCACCACACCAATTTGTCTCTTTAATTATTGAATGATCCTCATATAATGAAGTGGACTATCTTCTGCATTAGTTTATAATATGTATTACAAAGGTTAACGTATTACTACATTTATTTAAGCTATTAAGCAATGATATCAATGACCATTTTGAAAATATCTTCTCTATTAAATTTTATGTGTGCATGAATTCGAGATTATGTACATTTCCAGGTGCGTTACAGAACTTCTGCGGAACAAAATATGACCCTATCAGCGAAACCCAACCAAAAGTCGGAAAAATAAATTCTGATTTGAGTGGATTCAACTGCATCATAAAATTCTGAGCATTCTAAAAAAATTAAATTTTCTTTAGGCCTACCTCTAGCTAAAAATTTATGTTTTTATGTTATTTCAAACTTCGTTGAAAAAAAATGTATTTTATGGCTATTGATCTCCAAGGATAAAGAATTTATCCATGTTTTAAACATTTTTCACAATACTGTAATAGCATGCTCAAAGTCTGTCACACTCTAACAGAATGTCCAAATATATTAGGCCTACTACAGCTCAACAAGTATTTCTGTTGCCCATTTTTTTTTTCCACGTAAAGTAACTAGAAAACATTAGTTGCCGTGTTAAATTTCCACTGCGACTCAAGGATGGGTTTCTAAAAGTGCATACCTCTTGTCAAATTGAAAATACTATGGTTGGCAAGGCTGTGTTTGTTGTGATCAGAGAATGAGTAGAAGGGCGTCAAAATCTAAAAATTGACAATTATCACCCTCTCACCTGTTTCATACTCGGAAACTTGTTTACCGACTTATGGTTGGGTTTCCTTGGCACGGTCAAAATTTATGGTATGCTGCAACAGTTACAGGCCTAAGTAGCAATACGTTAACAAGCAAATAAACACACTCCACACAAATTAATTTTAATATGTTAAACATTGTATACAAATTAGACTGCACACTCATTATGGAATGACGTAATGCACTGCGGTACTACCGTCATCTTGCCCTTAGCAATGCCGAAAATATTGAAAGTCATTAGCGGAACAGATTTTTAGTTTCTTATAGTTTAGAATGCACCAACTTATAACTGTATGTTGTATTGGCTAGTGTTCAAGATTCAATTCTGGGATAGTTCTTTTTACTTCATTTGTCCATCGATTAAGCAAGGTATGATTTAGCTGTAGGCAGAGAGAATCTAATATATAAGAACCTAAAAATCCTACGGCTCATTACGTATATCTGAAAACGTTAGGACGTCTAAGACAATGATGATTATGGGGCTAAAAAGCACAAACTAAAACAACTCTGTGGCACTACATTCCTGAAGGGACAAGGCCTACCATCCGACCGCTGCGTCATCTACCGTAGGCAGATGGCAGGATTGAGGGGCAAGTGGTCAGCATGCCGACACCCACGGCCGTTAAAAAGCACATATTTGTCCTACCTTCTCCTTCAAATTTGGTAAAAATTTTAATATGCCATCTTTAGTAACCATCTCTATTTCTCATTATCTCAAATTCCGCTATCGCAGATGGATTGGTTTTGTTTTGTACTATTGAACCGTACTAACGTTCATTACACACATAACCTAGTTCAGTGAATCGAACGGTTTAATCACATCTGAATAATGCTCGCCATAGTTCATTATCTAAAAATTTCATCACTGATTTTTTTGCAAAGCTTTTTCCTTTCGCTTCCTGCTTCTGTATACAAAAGGAAATATTGATTACGTTACGTTGGTTTGTAAGCTACCTTTTGTGCTGAGCAATGTCATACTGTATCTCCTCAATACCGGTACTCATCTATATAGTCTGAACCACTCAAAGAGACGAAATTCAATATGATGTACGTATTCTAAGGTCCTAGACAACTATGAATGCTTTCACGTAATGAAATTTCAAGCCAATGAGATTTTGCCATATGTGACAGTAGAAATTCTGTGATGTATTAATCAATCGATTGTTTATGGAGCTTGGACCTAAAGTTTGGTTTTATTTATGTTTAATGTTTTTGTTTTACTTTCTTTTTTAGTTAAGCACATTATACACTCTATTTCTTTGTCTCTCCTCTTTCTTCACTTTGATATTTTTGAAACGGCACCCGAGCACGAGCAGTCTTGCTCATTCGGGTGTATTACTAAATGTAATACCTCTTGTAATATCTCTTGTAATAAATAAATAAATAAATAAATAAATAAATAAATTTTCTCGCATGCAATTGCTTCAATGCAAAAACTGAAATGAAGATAATACCGGGAAAGCATGTTTGACGGTTTCTGTAAGCCGAAAATTATGTTCTCAAAATGTCTGTCTTTGCAGGCTCGTTGAGGATAAACTATGCATTCTATTTAACTATTGTAGACTATGGGCTTTATTCGACTCTTTATTATCCGAGTTTTTAAGACGTAAGTCTTAACACTAACTTTTCTTCAATTTCAGGTATGTGCTTAGTCTTCTTCCGAAAGCCTTCCACAGTTTGTAAGTAGCTACACTTTTTTATTAAAAATTTTGCTGAATTTTTAATTTGTAAATCTGGAATTGTTCTGGATATAATAAATGATCGGAAAATATTCTGGTGAATATTTGTAAGAATAACTCCTTACCCGAGCTAGAGGTATTTCACCCCAGGTTTCGGCAACATAGGCTACTTTGTTTCCATCATGAGAAAACTTCCTGACAAAAATTTCACATTTTGCGGCACAAATGTAATGTTAATTTCGACGAGAAATCCCCTAATAAGGGCAACGGTGTATATTCATAAAAGCAAGGTGAAATATATCGAGAAATTATTCATAATTACTGGATATAATGTTAATTTTTTAATGCCCTACACTTTTAAGGGAGTAGGCTATCACACAAACTTATACAACGATCATCTACCGTTTCTAATTCGTAAATAAACTTACGCTGGCAAAATTTCGGATTATTCAACATTAAATACAATATTATTATCAAATGTAGGATGACAAACTTCGTAATTTAAATTTTGTCGTTAGTAATGCACAGCTGGACGCTTTATTTGTAAAACGGGTACAACCTACAAAACATTAATTTTACAGTACAAAGAAAAGACGAATCAATGGAATTAATATGGAGAAAAGAGCCATATATATATTATCTAAATTAGATGGTGTTTCCGTACAGATCCAACGCTACATATTAACAAGATCGTTTTCAATTGTGAAATTAATTCTAGAGTGATAGGGAAAAGCGAATAAGTCAAATTACCAGAGTTTCAGGAAAAAAAAAAACAAATGATTTCCACAGCATTGTTACAATATTTAGATCAGCCAACCCAGATATTTTTACATAGCATAAAATACTGTGTAAAAATATCTAGTGGACTGAACTAAATATTGTAACAGTGCTGTGGAAATAAATTGTATTTTGTATCTCCTAAAACTTTGGTACTTTGACTTATTCGCCTATCACTCTAGAATTGAAGGTGGCATTGCTCGGTTGACATAGCAACAGGGGAAAAAAGATAATAGATTTTTGCAACATAACACATCAATTATTCAACCGTTTCGATTTTTTTAAATCTTGATTCATTTGTCTATAACATTACCACAAATAGAGGTCTTTTTTTTTTTTTTTTTTTTACATAGTTGGACAGACGGGGATCATGAATTCATACCTAAATGGAAAACATTGAATGATTTGGACGAAACTCATTATTCGAGGGTTTTTTTTTGGGGGGGGCTAAGGAACTAGAATCTGAGGTCGTCTTTTCCCCGGACGGTGCACTTTAATCGTGAGAGTCACCTTGAAGCCGATTTTTAGCTTTTTAATTATCGATCGTTTTAAATAGTTTATGCATGTTTTGTGTAAGGTTCATGAATCTGTGGTACGTTTTAATCATTTGGAACCTGTATACCCATATTCGTTAATAAACGCTTCGTTTTATTCGTTTAATTAGTTATATTTAATTAATAAAACAGTATAATTAAGAATGAAATTACGTAATTCATGAAATTTATTTAAAACGATGTCAGTGTTAATAAGTAAAACGTTATAATTATTTTTATGTTAAATAAATTATTTAAATAAAACACCTAGAAGTTGAGTAAATAATCGCGGGCGAAGCCGCGGGTACCTGCTAGTTATCCACAAAAGTAGTAGAATCACGTTTGCGTATTACACATTTTTTGAGTCGTTGATTGTCCCATTGACCATGGTTATTTGTAAATTACACCCTTTTTACAGGCCAAGGAAGTGTTCAGAACAAGTTTAACTTTGGCTAAAGGTCTTGAGGCATTTGACAAGAAATGTAACATTTTACAAATTAGTGATGAGCTGTTTAGATAGCTCTAGCACGAAACAAAATGTTCCGATAATTTGTCCACTAATTTGTTCTGCATTGATAGTGAGTAACTAAAAACAATATTTCCAAATTTCTCAGTTGTACGACCAAACTTCACCTCACATCTGTGCAATTATTAATAACTAGTGTTATGGCCTTATTTAATTATTTAGTACAGTAACTATAACTTCATTGTGAAAACTAGGCAAGGTTAAAAGTTATTAAAACGCAGAAAGTATGATTTGAAATGTACCCATTCATCGTATATTACAGGACTTGTATAAAATGTCTGTCGGGCATTCAGTCTAAATAACTGCTGTCATGTCCGCAAATGAGAGTTCCGCTGCTACTGCTTCAGGCGTTTATAAAAAGCAAGCACTTCGCCCATAACTGAAATAATAATCTGGTTGGGTTGAATTTGTAAAGCTTTCTAAACTCCATCAATGTGTAGTAGTAATTTAATACCAGAAAAGAACAATTTTTTTAACAATATATTAATATGAGCAAATTAAATCGTCATGCTAAGTTACTGAAAACATAAAGTCCATGGAATATAATACCAATATATTTTTGCTCGACATCACCATTATTATTATCTTCTCGGGGTCGCTTACAGCCTTACATGATGCAAGTATACTAAAAAAAATGTGCGTGGAACGCCACGCGACAGAAGTGAAACTTGTTTTAATTTTTGGATTTTTTCAATTTTAGATTATTGGATTTTTTAATTTTTAAAATTTTGCATCTTTGAGTTGTTTATTTTTTTTCGATTTTTTAATTTTGGATTTTTATATTTTTCAAATTTTGGTTTTTTAATTTTTTTAATTTTGGATTTTTAAATTTTGGATCTTTGAATTTTTTTTATTTTTTGGAATTTTTAGTTTAGATTTTTGAGTTTTTAATTTTGGATTTCTAGATTTTGGAATTTCGACTTTTTATTTTTGGACTTTTTTAAGTTTTGTATGTTTGGATTTTTTGTTTTTTAACTGTGGGTTTTAGATTTTTAAATTTTGGAGTTGATTGTTTTCTGTGCAGTCCGTTCCGTCTCAGCCCCACTAATTTCGTGACGATTTTGAGCGTAACAATTTCGTGACGATTTTGTCCGTAACGCAAGTTTGGGTTAGCTCTCGATTTACTCCTACCGCGGCTAAAGAAGTTTCACTTCAAAAATGGCAAGATTAGAGAAGAATTCGACACATGAATATCTTATATCTCAAATGTTTTGTATGCTCTGCAATCTGAAGGTGCTGCCAGTGCCAGCAAATTTTGGCAAAACTTTTCCGTTAGCTAATAAATCGTTACGTGTTGACAATGAAAGCAACGTGATTCCAGCCTCTTCATATCCTGGCAGCATGACCTGTCCGGCCCTTATCATGTTGCCCGGAGCGTACTCTTTATTGGCTTTCCCTTTAATGAGACAGTCCACCAAATCCTGGCATTGCCTTAAGTATTTAAATCAGGAAACAGTGCAGCGAATCAGATTAGACTGACATTTCTTTAATAAAATATGTGTTAGAAGTGGAAATACACTACAATGCAATTTACTCCCTGCCGAACGCTGGCAGGCATGCCGTACTTTAAAAACTGAATTTCGTTGAGGGAAATCTTAACTAAATAGAAACAATGTTCAAAAATAAATTTAAAAATGAAGAGTATGTGGTACTTTGTTCACTCTCACAGGGTTCCATAAGAAAAAAATATCAAATCAAAAAACGTGGTTCCGATGTTTGACCTATTTTACCTTTTGTTGTAGATGATTGAAGAATATGTCACTAAAGCATAACATTAACAGAAAATACTACTATAATGTAAAAATACATTAACATCTTTTGCCTCAATTAGGCGCAATTCATTCTTCATCTAAAGAAACGAATATTATAATTCCGGAGATTACAACCACTGCCTAAAACAGTATTGAATAAAGACAAATCATATGCGACTGTTAATGTTTACTACAGACTTGCCATGTTTGTATACCAAACGACTAGGTTCAATGAGCAGATAGCTAACTGTAGGAGGAGGCTGGGTGAGTGTGTCCCGCGTTGACAAAAAGGATGCGCTCTGGCAAATCCAAGCGCAGGACTGCACGCATCTTGGCCGAATTACACCTATTGCCGCTCGACAGTGGAAAAATTAAATCAAATTGGCAAATTAAATCCAGCATTTGGCTCTTCCGTCGGACAAAACCCCGAAAAATTAATTCTACTACGTTTTTGTGATAGTCTAACGCTTTTATTATTGAAGTGAAACGTCTTTAGGCGCGCTAGGAGTAAATCGAGAGATAACCCAAAGTTGCGTTACGATCAAAATCGTCACGAAAGTAGTAGGGCTGTGACGGACTGCACAGAAAACAATCAACTCAATGATTAGGCTTATCCAAAATTTAAAAATTCTAAAAATCCAAAATTTCAAGATGCAAATTTCAAAAAAATAAAAAATTTAAAAAATAAAATATCCAAAATTAAAAATCCAAAATTAAAAAATTCCAAAATTAAAAAGTCCAAAATTTAAAAATCTAAATATCCAAAATTAAAATTCGAAAATCCAAAATTAAAAAATTAAAAAATCCAAAAGTCTAAAAAATAGACTTCAAAATTAAAACATACAAAATTAAAAAATACAAAAATTCAAAATTTATAAAAACAAAATTTAAAAAGTCCAACAATCCAAAACTGAAAAACCCCAAAAATTAAAATGATCCAAGTTTCACTTCTGTCGCGTGTCGTTCCACGCACCTCATTATTATTATTATTATTATTATTATTGTTGTTATTATTATTATTATCATTATCATTGTATTTAATATTATTATTATCAATATCCTTATTCTTCTTCTTCTTCTTCTTCTTCTTCTTATTATTATTATTATTATTATTATTAACTAAAAGATAAGACTAATGCACATACATTATTGGAGTAAGCTATTATAATTTGAAGCCACAGTGACATACGGGGTAGGCTACTCCGTAGCGCTGCGCTACAAACCGGAAGGTCGCGGGTTCAATCCCCGATGAGGTCGATGGATTTTTCCAATTCGCCTAATCCTTCTGATGGCACTATGGCCCTGGGGTCGACTCAGCCTCTAACAGGAATGAGTACCAGGAGCAATCCTGGGGGTAAAGGCGGCCGGTGTGTAACGCTGACAACCTTACCACCTTCATGTGCTGTTGTCTAAAATTCTGGGAGCCTCAACCTCTTGGAACCCTCTGGGCCTCCATGGCCTGTAATAGGGAACACTTTAGTTTTTTTTTTTTTTGCAGTGACATACCCTGGGAATTCCTGGTCATGATTGAAATATTTACAAAAATGTAAAATCACCTGGTTCGTTTGACCATTGGACGGGCTTCAATTCCGCTCCCATGCAGTGTGTACAAATAGAACTTACGATTTACTCTTCAGTACCAGCCAACCTACACTGAAACTTATTGAAAATTTTTCGTTTTTGTTGTAACGTCTGATTATATCGGTGCTAACTTAATAAACTCAAACTTCATGTGCTCCGTAAAAACGTAAAGTTAGTTTTTATAACTTTTCTTTCACCTGACATGTTTCTTAATGCACTAGCCGAATGTGTTAGTCGTGAATTTGAGAACTTCAACTTTTTAATAAGCTGATGGCATCAGAAGAAAAAAAGTTCAGGATTGAATAAGGAGTGAAGTCAGAAGACGACTTCACAAAGTTTTCTCTTGGTTGAATGACTGCTAAGGATCTTGTAATCCGCTTATGGCATTCTAGTTACCAGCTTCATTAGGGTTACACAACCTTCATACATTATGTTATCGCGTGTGTAACTTGAGAATTGAATCAAGGAAGGAGGGGAAAGAGAGAGAATGAGAAAGAGAAAGAGAGGGGCAAAGATAAAGGCCGCGAGACGAGTGGGAGTCAGGCAAAGATGTTTCGCGGTTTTGTTTAGTGGAAACTTCATTATATTAATAATGAAACATTTCTGAAGAACACGTGTCACAGATTAACCTTGCATACTGCACTGAAGGAAGTCAAGGAATACGAAAAAAAAGTTGAAGGATGGAGAATATCAATTCCGTGGGACCATTATTTAATGCGGTATATATTAACGTGATAAATATAGTTAGACCGCCGGCGTGATCTTGTGGTTAGCGTTGCTGACTACGGATCCGTCGGCCCGGGTTCGATCTTCATCGGATTTCTCTGAGGTAGGGAGGTCTGGTAGGGGTGCACTCAGCCTCGTGATTCAAATTGAGGAGCTATTGATAGAGAAGTAGCGGCTCCGGTCATGGAAACCACCATTAACGGCCGTGGGTGTCGGCATGCTGACCACATGCCCCCCAATCCTGCCATCTGCGTATAGGTAGATGACGCAGCGGTCGGGTGGTAGGCCTTGTCCCTTCGGGGATGTCGCGCCACGGAGTTTAGTTTTAGTTTAAGTGTTCTAACAATCGGCTTTATATGTAAATAACATGAACTAAAGTTTGTTAAAATATGGTATAAAAGTGTGTAAAATATTGTCCAAAAGTATTATTTTCCTCATTTTTGTACCCATTAAAAAAACATTGAATTCCATTAAAGCTTGATAGTGACGTGCCACAAAATAGGAGCTTAACCTAATCGAACGTTTTAAACCGTGGCAATTATACAAGTTTCCTCTTTTAAGAATAGTATTGCCTCGTTGTTACAAGTGGCAGTCAACATGCTTATATTCCAAATCCAAGTTCCGCTAACAATAAGAAAGTCGCCGTGTGACAAATAACACATACCAATTAGCCCACTGAATTAAATCTTAACTCATTATTAAGCCCTAAAGTGGAGATAAAAATACAATGAGATTGAAATTGATAACATCAGTTAGCAAATATGATTAAATAGTCCATGTCTGCAATAATAAATATCTGATCTGATTTTACCTTACCTTTAAGGCCTGTCCAATTGGATGTTTCAGTAACTAGACTATTTTGTTACGCATATTTTCCATGAGGGGACAGAGAGACAAGTGGTAAACTCATCGCCCTCTCAGGAAACTAAGCTATTGCCTGGACGTGAAAGGGCCAGGAAATTTTGTCCAGAAGCTCTAATTTACCCTTGGAGTTACTTTACGTGCCGTAAATATCTTATGCTATAATCTTAATTATTTTCTTTAGTATTTTATTTTTTGTAATTTAATGTTTTATAATACCCTAAAAATTGTAACAATTTATAAGTTAATCTTAAATTTACATTAGGCATGTAACAAACTTGTAGAGTGTTTAGGCTTACGTGTTTTTAATAGCAATGTTAGTGCTTTGTATTGAAGTATTAAGTACTTTATCTATAATATGTATTTGTACTTTGCAAATTGTAATGTAGTTTTTTGACTGGTAGAGCGGAAGAGAAGCCCAAATGGCCTTAGCTCTGCCAGAATAATTAAAAAGAATAAATAAATTTACAACACGGACCCCCAACTTATAGTCCTATGATAGCCTGAGCGAGAAATGGATGAAAAAATTGTATCGTAGAAAAAGTATTTTTTCCTTAAGGGTTGTAGTTAAAAATATGGACGTTAAAATGCGTATTAAATCATTACATACATTATAACTCGGAAAGATGTTATAAAACTTTAATGGTAAATCGAGTAACTGAAAGTACGTATTCACTTACAAACCCTTCCATTGGTGATAAGCATACTTAGCTTGGGTTATTCGCTTACCATACTGCACGAAACAGTTTGAAATTAGTCAACAGCACAGTGCAGTTATGATATTAAAGCGGGTAGTGTGATATTACGTATTATTCTGGAACAGGTAGGTATTGTTTGACAAATGAGTTGTAGCGTAGGTGAACGTGTGCACAGAAGTCTACGAATTAATCACTTTGATATCTTAATTAAAATAATTACACTTAGAGACACGTTATCTTCATTAACAAGATACGGGGCCCCATGAGAATAGTAGTTAACTTCACCTAGCATGCAATTAAACTGATCATGCCTAACAGTAACCGGAAACTATAATGCTTTAATGAGACTATAATAAACTATAATGAGATGGTTCACTGCTATTTCCGACATTTCTGGTACGCTTTCTTTGAATACCTTGAATCTGATGTGATTTGATGTTTATGATTGATGAACAAGCTTTAAATCACGTCTACATAATATACAAGACGAACCAAACAAATGCTTTAATTGAACCTAAACGTTTCACCTGTGGGTTTAAAACTCGGCTGTAGTTTTGGTTCCAAATTATTCAATCCCATTGTTAAAGATAACCCTGAAGGATCTGACCAATTACAAATTTAAGAAAAATAATTGTTTATCCTATAAATATTTATTTTTCATTTTTTTTTCTGGTTATTAAAATTTTCTTATTATTATTGCTGTAAATGAATGTAATTGATTGCATTATATTTTTATTTCATATATTTGTATTTTTATTTAATATATTTATAACCAGGGCCCGGATTCTGATGACCTAGAATTGTTTGAAAAATGACCTATAAAATGACCCTGAATTTTAAAGAAAATGACTTAAAAATTATAAAAAAAGACCTAAAAACTGATATTTTATTTATAAAAAATTATAATTGTACACACAAAGTTATAGATTAATTTGTACATAATTGTAAAAACTGTAAATAACTGTAATGTTGTGAATGTTCTTTTCTCACAGAAATTTATACTGGGACTGAGGCACTGGTGAGTCAAAATTCGGCACATCCTTTTGTGGTCTGCCGGATTATATTGATGTTTATTTAGGGTAAACAAATCTCTCAAATCCAAGCAGGTGGCAGACTCTGGTGGCAAGTCAATCTAATAACAATAGTAATATAATACAAAATTTTGGCGTTTCTTTGATTCTCACTTCCGACTGAGACATGTCAACACTTTAACGCCGAATGTGTCCTTCTTGCATTAAAAAAACAGCACTTCAAATACTGCACCGCTCAATCTAAATACATGAAAATGACTAAATAAGGAAGCAAATGACACGAAAATGACGAAATAATGACCTAAAATTGAAATAAATGCCCTAAAAACATAAAGTTGTATAAAATGACAAAAAATGACCTAACAAAAATGCATATCTGTAATCTAGAGGCCATAATTAGGATTTATCTACAAGTTGGCAATGTCTATGCCGCATCAATAAAAAGATGACATGTCATTAGAATCCGGGCCCTGTTTATAACTATTTTTGAACTGCCCCTGACCACGAACGCATGCTCATTCGGGTGGCATCTTAACGAGAAAATAACGGGGCAGAGCAAAGCCACCTGCAATTAATTTCACAATTGAAATCTAATAGCGAAAACTGATGATTCGATTGTCCAAAAAACACGTTTTCTGCCAGTTTTTCGCTCATAACTCGTGAACGTAAGCTAAAATTAAAAATCCGGCTTCGAGGCGCATTCGGACACCCTCTAGTCTATTTATCTTTAAAAAAAACTTCAGGCCTCTGTGTGCCCTAGATTTGGCTGGGCATCGCACAAAAAGAGGCAGACAGGAAGGCAGACAGACAAATACTTCCTCTTAATATATACGAGGGTCATTCAATAATTAGAGAGACAAATTGGTCTGGTGAAAAGACGGTTGGTAGTACAAACCTTATACATTTAGGATTTTAAGTTGGCATCACTGGGATAGGTTCCAATCAGCTGATGGATGAACATTGCTCTGTTTATAACCTGAAAATTAAATTTAACGATGTTGGGTCTTCTTGAAAATTCCACATTGGTTGAACAACGTTCTGTGATTCGTTTTTTGATTGCTGAAGGTGAAGATCCAGCTAATATATACTTTAGAATGACTAAAGTGTATGGTGAAAGTTGTATGAACCGTGTAAATTTTTAAAAGTGGATAGAACAGTTCAAAAGTGGTCGAGAATCAGTGACTGACGAACACCGTTCTGGCCGGCCTGTTGAAGTTGCGATTTAGCACCCTCTGATTTCCATTTGTTTGGTCCACTGAAGGTGGCATTACGTGGGAAGAAGTTCCAGGATAACGAGGATGTCAAGAAATTTGTGGGGAATTGGCTCCGACACCAAGACAAAGAGTTCTTTGCAGCCGGTATAAAAAGAAGCTAGTAACCCGTTGGGACAAGTGCATAAATATTGATGGGGATTATGTTAAAAAGTAGGAAAAGTTTTGTTTTGTAAAAATAACTGTTTTTTCTCCAGGTCAGTTTGTCTCTTTAATTATTGAATGACCCTCGTAGAAGTTTTCATGATCTCCTGTGGACAGTGAACTAAAAAAGTTTATTATTAATAAATGGAAAAAGACGACAGTGAATCAGTGCAGAACAAAATATCAATAACGAAACTGAGTATCAGGGCAGTAGAAAACATTGACTCACGCGTTGAGATCAGATTCTGGATCTCTCCTCCGTTATTCATGCAACAGATGTGCAGTCAGCTGCGGAAATTGACATACACTCTTGAATATCAAATGTGTCTTTACGATCTTCCTATTCATGACTTTTTTAAGCTCAGCTCCTAAGTTGAATCAAATTATCGTTTCTGGCGTGTATAAGCCTTTGTGAAAAATTCGCATGAAAGAATACTCCTGCGAATAATGCCTACATGTAACTGTAGGTGGAGGATGTTAGGCCTATCTTATTATTAATTCTATGATGTAATATTACGACAGTTTCCTGAAAAAGTATTTATACAAACAGATTGGTAGGTTACATTAGTTTTTATCCTGTTACTTTCGTAGACAAGGTTAGGATATATAAATAAACTGGGTACCAATTAAATAAAAAATATTTGTACGTTATCTATTTTGCCTCTTTATTATTTACTTTTCTCTTCTTTTTAGAAAGGTCGAATGAGCAGGAATTTCTCTTAACTTTATTATTATCATTTGGAAGTTATTGCAAATTTTATTGTAAATCTGCCTGTGTATTACTTGTACAAATGTATTTACACTGATACATAAATAAAAACTATAAAACATACAGATAAAAAGGAAAAAGTGCTAAGATATGTAAGAAAAATACATACAGGTAACATAAGAAATACATACCGGTAATTAGTCATTTGGTACACTTATTGTTTTTGTTATTGTTATTATCCATAATAATGCAATATTATGTTCATAGAGTACCTAGAGTCCTGTTAATCCGGACTAGATGGGACCGGCCCTTGTCCGGATCACTGAAAGTCCGGATGAAACTGAATTTGCCTTAAAATGCAAGTTTTATATGAGTAACATTATAAAAATCGATGTTTTTTTCATACATATAACTTTTTCTACAACTTAATTTTAGTTTTAAAGTACGTAAACTTATGTTTTTAACTTACGAACTGAATGTAATAAAATAAATAAGATACCAGATGCTCAACAAGATATATTTTTGTGTCGCCTAGGCCTTTCGGTGTTACCACACCATCTTCAGGGCATGTTTTGCTAGCTTTGAGCTCCAATAATTAAAATAAAAAATAATAATGCATTTCGTCACCCTCATAAAATCACTTATCATAGTCAACGGACACGCGACAAAGAGGCCATAGGAGATAGTTCCATAACAGTGATTTTATGAGGGTGACGAAATGCATTTTTATTTTTATATAATGGAGCTCCAAGCCAGCAAAACATGCCCTGAAGATGGTGTGGTAACACCGAAAGCCCTAGGCGACACAAAATATATCTTGTTCAGCATCTGATAATTTATTTATTTTATTACGTTGATCGAGCTCAACGGTATTAAGCATGTATTTTACGAACTGAAGTTGGAATAAAAAAACAAAACAGGATTAAAAATACGTTGATTGATCTTGTCCTGATTAACCGGATATCCGGACGAGTGGGGTCCGATTAGCGGGACTCTTCTGTACTAATAAATGGTTTTTAACTTTCGAAATGAGTTGAGGGTTTTCTCGTGGGTAACATATCTAGGGATATGAACAGGGTTCTAGACATGCGAACTTAACGGTAAACTGCAAATACTGTGAAGTGCATATGTTCCATACATCTATAAATCATTACCGATTAAGTTCAAGAGGTGAATTATGTCCTAAATCCTTGCAATGGCAGACGTTGGTAAATTATAGCAATTATTTTATCTACAGTGATTTGCTGACAGCCAGTAATGAAAGTTGGGTGGGGTTGGAAAATGTCAGTATTTACTTTCCGGCACAAGTCAAACAGCTTAATCCACCTCGCCGAGGTCGCAGAGTCAATATACTGTAACAGCATTGACAACCTTTGCCACCAGATTTCACGGATTAAAAGCGAGTCCTATAACTTTATAAGTAGCAGAAGTAGCAAATTCACAATAATTAACGGTTTGCCAAAATCACAACACATCTCGCTCATTGTAGATGTACACAATAACAATTGATATTCGTTACTTCGTTAAACTTCGGTTATGACACAATAATAATAAGTTAATAAAAGAATGTTACACAACATGCATTAGATTTATTAATGGGTACTCTTTCGCAGTTTGCGGATTTCTAGCTAGTTTTCTCTCTTCCCCCTGTAACTTGAAGGTTGTAAAGACCTATTGTATAGAACCCAAAAATCCTAAACACGTGACAACCCATAAACAGTTAAAGCGTGCATGTATATAAATATAACCAAATAAGAATAATCCCTCCAAAATGGCAGTTCTTTAGATAAATTAGCATATTTTCTCGATATAATCTCAATGCAAAGAAATTAAAAGTATTCAGATTTATTACTATGCAGATCCGTAAAATCTATCCACTTTGAAAATCTCAGTTTAATTCAATGTGTGAGTGTGCATATATATTAGTTTTTTCACCTTTTAAATATCTTCTGGTGACAACTCTCAATATCTGTCGGTCCATGCTCAACTTAATCCTCATTAGATAAAATTTAAAATTATTGGCTAAATCTTCTATTTATTTCAAAGTTAGGTAACTTTAATTTTAAAATTCATAATTGTATGGTTTCCTGCACAAAAATAATATCCATTATGCAAAGGGATAGCGATGTTTCGTGAAGCAAAGCTTGGAAAGAAAGTGTTTTAGTTGCTGACGTGAAAACAGCTCCATTCTGACACGCGAAAATCCCAAACGTTAAAAGCGAAACACAGAAATAATCCGCAACCGCCACTCATAGAAACGAATCCTCTTCACAACCACCAATTATTCTTCCACAATCCTTACTGTTTTAAGCATGCGACAGTAACTCACTCTACCAACTGCTAAATTTAATTTTCTAACTAAATATTAGTTCTCTCCAAATTAAAGTTAGTGAACGTTAATAGTTACGCGGTCTACGGGTGCATCCATAGATCCTAACATGGCCTATGTCCTCTGCGGTTAACGAGTGTATGATTAAAGCTGAAATAAAACAAAATTAAATCCCCGCTACTGTGAATGGAGGAATAGAACCTTGGTCACCTCGGTTAGCAGTCAGGAGCGCTAATCAACCGGCCAAGAGGCTCGACGAAGTGGAAAAGGGGTACCTTTTAAAACCCTTAACTCAAGTAAGCTTATATACAGAGTGTAACGAAAAGGTCGGCCAAAACTTTGGGGAAACAACCCTTACATATAGAGGGTGAGATTATGTTACATGAATGTGGGCCCGAAATGACTTGTCTAGAACTCTGGGCCGGCATTATTGATGACTGGTGTGACCCTAAGCATATCAATAGGCAAAGTTACAGAGAGTTCTTAAAAAACCAATCACCTGTCCTGTTGGAATATGTGCCATTACGAATACGAGACATGTACTTCATGCACGATGGAGCTTCTGCTCATTTCGGTCTCTCTGTTGTCAATTTCTGAATAGACGGTTCCGTGATAAATGGATAGGAAGAGGTGGACCAATTCCTTGGCCTCCACGCTCGCCTGATCTGAATCCACTAGATTTTTAATTGTGGGGGCATTTTAAAACTCTGATGTGTGGAACTTCGGTGCAAGATGTAGAGAGTCTCCGTGTTCATATTCTACAAAGCTGACAGATAATACGAGATAATCCAGGGTCGTTTTTCCCAAGACATCTGGAACGGACAGTAGTAAGGAAATTAATGAATTCATTATAAAGCAAATATCGTATTTTGTGCTTAAACTGATATTTATTTACAATTCAAAGGTGAGGATACCTTATATTGACACTGTTATATAGCCTTGGAACAAATCGATCACATGTCTACATTCAGCATTCTCGTTTCAGCTAAGAAACTACGGTAAAATTAGAATTCATTTATGAAGTAGTCCTCCATATGTATTAAAATCTAAGCATTAATAAAATATACTGACAGTTCTGAGCGCAAAAAGTATAATATGATTAGGCTAAATATACTGCATCCCGAAAGAAGTATAGTCAAAATGTTATTTTCACATTGTTAAGTAAGGGACTAATTATTTGTTATTAAACAATAATAATAAAAACAATAGCAACACCATTCCTAAAATCAACCAGGGATGGAACTTAATACAACTTAACGTTTTATGAAATTGTTCCTTGTATATTTGGTTACTAATTGTTACATGTTTAACAGGAATCCAGTGCCGCTGGCTAGCAAATTGACCTAATTGATTTTTCCAGCTATTCTGTTACGGTTAGAATCGTAATTAAATGTACTGTGTAATGAGGTAAATAAGCAAAATTATAGAGTGCTGCAGCATTGTGCCTGCAGTATTATTATAAAAGGTGAATCATGTACAGTACACGCACTTTTAACCAGGTAGGAGCAGGGCCGTAGCAAGGTCCTTCTGCGCCCTTGGCGAGTTTGACAAATCTGCTCCTTCCAATACTGGAGGTCTGAACAATTTATTATTTTAATGTTTATTATTTTAATACAAAAACACTGTTATTATCAAAGAAAACCTAAACTTCAATTTGAAAATGAACTAAGTGTTGGACTTTCAAGAAACTAAAATCTTATTTTCAGACGATTGAACTACTTAAAACAGAATTCAATAATAAAATCTAGTATCAAAAGTAAATTACATAATAGGCCTGAGGCCTTCTAAAATGTTTAACACATTCGGATAGGTAAAAGTATTTTTTTTCGAATAACTTAGTTGAACCACTTTCGTCTCAATAATAATGCACATTTTAATTTTTATTGTCGTTATATCTTTCCATACTGTTCATGATTTATGTTATCATACTCTGTCAATAAAAAAACGTGTTAATTAAAGAACGTTGCATGACTGCTTGATGTTTGTAGACAATCGGCATAATACTACAGATAGTTCACGTGCAGTAATTTTTAATAACCTGAAAGATTTCTTCCATTAGCGTGGAATTTTTATTGCTTGATAAATTGCACCAGTCTAAAAAAAATCCCTTTAGGCAGGCCTACAGGCGGAGGTAGATTTCGAAGTGCTTTTGGTTTAATTTATTGTCGCTGCATAGCCTTCTTTAGTAGTAGCATAGTCTTCTTTAGCCTTGGCATGGTAAACCTGCAGTAATAAGAACTGAATTCGGTAAAGAGGAAGAGCCTACAATCATTTGTTTTGACAACAAGAATAGGATATAATATTCTGGGAGGCCGTGCGCAAGATCAGCAATGAATAAAATTAGCAAAGCCGCTAAACAAGACAAAATTATGATATTATAATAATTCTTTTAAGTGTTATTATTTTCAAACATTAAAATCTCGCGTAATATGAGAGCTATCGAGAAACTATTTATTGATTTGTAGAGTACTCATCAAGAGCTTTTCAACGATACCCCACAAGACGTGGTTTCAAAAGTTTCGAATTTTCATCCCCCACCCCCACCTCCACCCCCACCCTCACTCGAACCCCCGAATCGTTGGTGTCACTGTGAACTCCATAGGGAGTACTCTAATTTATTCAAACAAAGTTTCCCTCTATACTTCATAGGGGCCGAGATATACATTTTTAAAAATTTCAACCCCCTCCCCCGACCACCCCCTTGGGCCAATTTTGCCCATTAACGAACTTGTCCGAACTATTGGGCCTAGAAATAACATAATAAAATTTGGTTCAAATATCTTCAAAATTACGGCCGCTATCGTGTAAAGATATATATAAATATATATATATATAAATATATATATATATAAATATATATATATAAATATATATATATAAATATCACAAAATTTTTTTTTGAACGGGCGGTGGTTTCGTACTTAGGGGAGCATGAAACGTAAAGATATGAAAGAATTTTTCGAAAATCATAAAGTGGTATCCATTGCAATAGTTAGAATTTTCTTCGAAAATCTACCTAAAAGGCGGGATTTTTCATGGTTAATTTTGCTCCCTGTTTGTACCTGCGCCCTTGGCGGGGGCCCATCTCGCTACCGCCTAGCTACGGCCCTGGGTAGGAGTCCCTAGGCAAGAGCTACAGGAATGGTCGCGCCTGGCCAAGTAACTGTTTACATTTGTTCATGCTTCACTTTTGTCTCTTTCTGTTAAAATGGTAAACTACATTTACTTCGTAGACTGTTCCTATAAGTGTTTTATTACATTGGCGACCGATAGCCTACGCCAGCTCACATGAATGAATCTCAACGAGATGACTAGTGGAAGGCATTTTAGGCATAGGCCTAGGCAATACAACTTTACAGACTGATTAGCTCGTAGATGTGAAAATCGAACATTCAATTGTGCGCGGTATTTAGAATGTGAAATAAATAAATACAAATAACCAAGAAAATATTCTGACAATCTTCTTCTCTATATATATAAAAGGCTTTGTCCTGACTGACTGAATGAATGACTGACTGAATGACAGGAATCAACGTACAGCCTAAACTATAACAGGTAGAGACTTGGAATTTTGACAGTACCTTCGTTTCATAATGTAGGTGCTCACTAAGAAAGGATTTTGAAAAATTCTGATTCTAAATGCCAAAAATTAAATGTTTTTGAAAATACTTAATCCCTTTTTACATAGAATTATCAATTCCAAATCACAGAATATATTGTTGCCAAATTTTATATGATGGGCTTGGAAAAAACAATTGAAATGCACTTTTGACAAATAAGAGAAGTTATCAAAATAATTCATGTTATAAATAAATATTACAGAATGAAATCCACTAAAATAATGGAATCACATAACTTTCTCTACCCTGGACATAGAGAAAACAAAACGAGGTATGGTAATGTGTATATTATTATATTATATCGCAGGTTTTTGGAGAGAAAAGTATGAAAGTGATAATGCTTTCTGTTTAATTTCATCCCCAAAACGACTTTATGGTAACATAAGAGTGGGAAATTTCCCGCCTCGATATTACAATTTTATGTTACAGGAATTTCTGTTTCTTCTTATTTAAACCTCTACCAGGCTTGCTGTGCACTGTACAAGCGATGGGATGCAAAATTATAGATCCTCTATGAGCCATAAAAAAACTATATCAAGCGTTTTATGAGGGAATAATTTGAGTGTAATAAGTCGTTCTTCCTATTTCAAATTATAAATGCCTATATAAGGACCTAGAATTTAAAATTGAAAATCCTTCATAAGTTAATTTCCAATTCATTTATTACCATTTATTACCATTTTATTACCATTCATTTATTACCAATTCATTTATTTAAAATTTATTAATTTTCAATTCATTTATTACCAACCATCCTGATCTAAATAGCTTAAACAACAAACAATTTAGGTCTAAAATTAGAAAATTTATATAATTATTACTTCTGTTATCGACTATTACTGTTATAACATTTTTCATATTAAACTTTAAAATTTGGATAGAACTTAATTTCTTTGTTTTTACTAAAATTTGAACAAATAAATAGTCATGTATTATTGTTGTATTGCTTCGTACCTTTGTATTGTAAATAGAACATGTTCTAACCTTTCATACATAACATTTTGTCATACTTCTCCAAATTATGCATTTTTTTTTAAAGTAATTGTTTAGTATAAGTATTTCTAATATATAACTGAACCACCCCCGAACACAAGCTCTGCTTCTTCGGGGGGTGTATCAACTTTTGTATATATTTTTCGTGTACTTTGGAGTAATAAATTGTAAATTGTAAATTGTAATTGTAATTACAAAATACAAAACCCGGGCGACGCCGGATCTTTTAAGCTAGTATAATTATAATACTGACACAGCCACTGTTAAGCGAATGTAGTTAGGGTGATGAAGTTGTGTCAAAAGCATCCTGATGGACTTGAAAAAGAATCCATAACAATTATGAAAATGATTCCATCTGCAGTAATTAATGTTACTAGATCTCAAAGGGAAGCTGGAGTGTTTGTGTGCGTAGGAAGCTAAGCGCCTGCCAGCGCTAAAACATTAGTATAATAACTGTTTCACAGTAAACCTTTCCGGCATCTGTCTCTTTTTTTTTTTAGAAAAAAATGTTGAAATACGTTTTGCTTTATACTACTATTTTTCTGTTCCTACATTTCTTTTTAAGTTTGAGTTGTGAGTGTGTAATTTGTAAATTATAATCTTATACTTATTTAATGTTCTGCGTTATGACTTATCAGTAAGGATGGGTTTTGAGAAATATGTTTGCTACTGTGTGCAAATTTCAGTAATACTGGTACCAGTTGAGAAATAACATGTAAGGGTATGGGGTCACATGTGAAACTGTGTGGAAATAGTTCCTTACATTCAGGTTCAAGGCAACAGTATAAAATTCGGGATCATTGAATAAATCTTCTATTTCTTTTCAAAGTTAGGTAACGTTTAAATTTATAATTCATAATTGCATTAATTCCTGCAAAAAGTATCTAAGACTTCTCCTAAACAACCTAAATTACACGTTACCTGCCTCAAATGTGGATCTATAAAATCCATTAGCTTCCACTAATTCTGTTTGTACCACTTCGTTTCAGCAAGTTTATTAACACTTGTTTCAATATTTCTACTATAGAATATTGTTTAATCTGTCTAATATTTTATAAAATAAATTTAAAAATTATACTGTGCAGAAATGTTCGCTTCATGTTAACTTAAGCTTTAATAACTTGAAGAGAAACATCTATTTACAGTCACTAATATACCAAGACGGACGGAGAAACAAAAATCGGCAAAATGCAGTTTGGCGGAATATGCATTTTTATTGTAGTTACAATAATTCATATTAAACCGCCCTCCCGAGTAAAGTGTTATAATACTGAATTAGCATTTTATTTAATTTAGTTAATTAAATTAATGTAAAAAATCTTAACAGGCTGTTGAAACTCTACTTTTCCATTTATTTGGCTTTATAAACATTCCTGTAAGGAATAAAAGAGTATTCTTAATGATGAATTTAAGTGTGGGTGAAAAGCCAAAATATCATTTTTATTGTACCAAATTACATTAAAGCAGTTCAAGGTACGGTGCAAGTTTGTGAAATGATATTGCTTCAGTTATTCTTTTAATGTTTTTCTGGGAATACAAATTCGATGTCCAGCTTTCAGCCCTTACACAAGTTTAAAAACAAAACACCTCCGTTATAGTAGGTTCAATTCACTTTACACTAAATTCCAATACAATTTCATTACGTCAAATGAACACAGCAAAACATGAACAGGATCCTAGTACGCATTCAATAAACTTTACTTCAGATATGAACTTTGCTTCCACTAGCATTGGTTTAGTGTAAAGTCATTCATTCTTGTCTCATAGAGGTTCAATTTTATTGTAGAGTCAAAGCTTATACACGCCTCGATCTCATTCAACGCTTTTCCTTTGTGTACGGCAGAATTCCCTATTAATCATTCATAGTAAATGTTGAATTTGTTCTGTGTTTGCTTTGTTCCATGTAAGTTACATTTGTTTGTGTCCTTTTTGATGCTATAAAGCAGTGTTTTTCAACCTTTTTTATGACACGACCCCCCGTAGTATAAAAAAAATATTTCGCTACCCCCCAACCCCCTTTTTCCATGTATGTTAAAAATATGTAATACTTACAACAATTTTATGCGTTTGCGTTATTTGCGCCATCTGTTGGTAACACTAGGAACTAGTGCAGGTTCCGGATGTTAGCAACAGATGGCGCTGGTAGTCCACGAAAGATCCACAAGTTTCGAGACGTTTCTTTACGCTTCGAGATAATTCTCGCTAGAATGCGCTGGCCTATAAATACGGCGGTCAACCGCGGCCATGGCAGTTTGATGCAAGATAGCGAAGGAAGTCGAATCAGAAGCAATCCCGATAAGTGAAAACGATTCAGAAGTGTAAATTCGGTGTTATGTGGACTGTAAGGTGCCTTGGAGTTGGAGTAATTATAGACTGATTTGTGAGCGTAAGTCACGCGTGGTCATGTCTGCTGTTTAGTTGTTTGAAGAGCGCGAACCATTTGTTTTACGGTACGTATTTATTTGAGTTGTTATAATTGAAAATGGATAAATTCCTGAAAAGATCATCAGAACCATCAACGTCTAGCGGGAGTAGTGGAATAAAGAAAAAACGTCTTTATGACGACAATTATTTAAAATTTGGGTTTACTGTGATTGACAGTAAACCGCAGTGCGTAATTTGCTTTGAAATTTTGTCAAGAGAAAGCATGAAGCCATCGAAGTTGGTACGCCACCTAAACACAAAACATCCTAATGAAAAAAATTAACCCGTGGAATTTTTTGAGCGAAAATTAAAAGCTCTTGAACATCAAAAAACTGCTATAGGACAAATGTCCAACCTAAATGAGAAAGCGTTGCTCGCTAGTTATCGAGTAGCTTTTCGTGTGGCTAAAGCAGGGAAATCTCACAGTATTGCCGAAAATTTGATTTTACCAGCGGCTTTAGATAGAGCAGAGATTATGTTTGGCAAGCAAGAGGTCGAAAAGCTCAAAAGTATACCTCTCTCTGACAATACCATTCAACGCAGGATAAGCAATATGGCGTCTGATGTTCGTGATCAAGTCATAGAAAAAATAAAGAAAAGTTCTTTTGTATCCTTGCAATTTGATGAATCAACGGATATTGCGGGTTGTGCGCAATTTGTAGCTTTTGTGCGTTTTGAATCCAATGAAATAATAATGGAAGAATTACTATTTTGCAAGGCACTTCCCAAAAATACTACAGGTCAATGCTTGCATGACATGTTCCTTGAAGCTACGCAAGATATGAATATCGATTGGGCACAAAAATGCATTGCTATTTGTAGTGACGGAGCAAAAGCCATGACTGGTGCGAAGAGTGGATTTATTGCTAGACTGAAAGAACAGATGCCAAACGCTTGTTGGATGCATTGCTTTCTCCATTGCCAAGCTCTTGCAGCCAAATCCTTACCGCAAGAATACAGTCAAGTTCTTAATATTATTATTAACATTGTAAATTCTATTAAAGGAAAAGCGTTGCAGACTCGATTGTTTCGAATCATTTGTGAAGATATGGGGACACTACACCGCAATTTGCTTTACCATACAGAGGTTAGGTG
Organism: Ectobius pallidus; assembly: GCA_964059195.1. Taxonomy (NCBI): domain Eukaryota; kingdom Metazoa; phylum Arthropoda; class Insecta; order Blattodea; family Ectobiidae; genus Ectobius; species Ectobius pallidus. The sequence goes on from CAXKWD010000010.1 coordinate 105,338,049, forward strand.
GTTATCAAAAGGCAAAGTACTGACCAGAGTTATGGAACTTCGCGCTGAACTATTGGTATATTTACAGCAAGCCAAGTCACATTACTCTGAATTCATTTCTGACCCGGAATTCCTTTTAAAATTGGCTTTTCTTTCTGACTTATTTGAACATTTAAATAACTTGAATAAAAGTCTTCAAGGGCGTGATGAAAATGTCATTACAGCAAAAGACAAACTCCATGGCTTTATAAAAAAAATTGAATTGTGGTCATCATCTATAAATCAAAACAACTTTGATTCATTTTCGTCCACACAGTCTTTCATTGAAGAAGTCGGAAGCGAGATCAACATCAACTCATATATATCTGGTATGAAAATGGTGTTACATAATTTGAAGAAAGAATTGTGTCATTACTTCTCACTGCAAGAGATATCGGATAACACTGGGCAAAGATGGATCTTAAATCCGTTTTTAAATGCAGCTATAAACGAGGCAAATTTAGCAACTAAGCTCAAAGAGAATCTGCTGGAACTATCTGCCGATGGGATGTTACACTTGGAATTCAAGTCTGAAAATTTGGATACGTTTTGGTTAAAAAGAAGAACAGAATACCCGGAATTAACAACCGAGGCTTTGAAGTGTTTGATTCCATTTTCTACCTCGTACTTGTGCGAGTTGGCATTTTCCTCAATGGCGCGAATAAAATGTAAACTAAGAAATCGCTTAAATTTGGAAAACGATTTAATACTTAATGTGGCAAAAACGGATCCACGATAGGAGAAATTAATTGAACAAACTCAAGCGCAACCTTCACATTAAAATGAACGATTACTCGAAGGTTTTATTTCTTGTTAATGAGTTTGTGTAAATAACATAAAGAGTATAATTTTGCGTTAACAATACATACTGCTATTTAAGATAATCAAGCACAGATGTAATCATTTTCTATTTAAACACATTTTTAATATATATTTTTTTGTAATAACATGTTTTAAACTAGCATTTTTCTGACTTGTATGATTGATTATATGGAAATTTTGTTAAATATAATAATTTTAACTCCTATCGACTTTTTATTTAAGTCTCACAAATTATATGTTGTATAAAAAAAACTGAAGTTTTCTCGACCTCCCGCGACCCCCCAGGGGGTCGCGACCCACAGGTTGAAAAACACTGCTATAAAGAAAAGTCAGCTGAATCTACACAGAAAATACAGAGTGTAACAAAAAACATTTGCTAAACCTTTGGAAGAACATTTCTTGCATATGGAGGGTGAAATTATGTTTATTTACACGGGTCCGAAAACGCTTCATTTCTTTGTTAGAGCACTTTCTCCACACCGGCTTCATACTTGAAAACCGAACTCTGGAAAACAAAATCATTTCATATGAAGAAGGGAGGAGCTAGGGAAAAGCTTTCCACATCTTTCATGCTAGCTAATAAGAATCTTTATAGATGTTTTGTGTATGTGTCCACATATTCTGAATAATCGTGTTTGAAATTATGTTGAGTTTACCCCCCTTCTTAATAACAATTCCTGGCGACGCCTCTGCTGGAGTACCCTACAGTTCGATAAAATTTCTCTCAGGTATGTGAGCAATGGACGGAATTGTATACAATAGTGCGGTTTTAAACAGATCGTTAAGCAGCTTATTCATTCTAGAGCTTGAAGCTGCTAGCAGAACAAAAGCATGCTTTCCAGTCTTTACCATCAAGTGGTGATTCACAATGCACTGGCGATGAATGCTCTCCTGCGGGGCACAGTGCACCACATATAATATACCATATTCTTAATGAGTTGCTTCAACTTCACTCCATAACAATAGCATGAAATTTGTATTCTATGGTGACATTATTGTAAAATTTAAATATAACCGTATCATTTTCCACCTGTTTCTACTGTCTCCTGCTCATTTTAACAGATATACAGTTTTAGTGATTACGGTATTAGGTGATAAATAGTGGAATTTAATCATGATAAGAAAATATGCTGTCCGGCTGCCTTTGCGAAGCAATGAAAACTCAATTAATTGAAGCCTTCAACGGGATCTGAACCCTGGACCTCCTCACATGGAATCCATGATATTAGTACTTTATTGACTACTAATTGTTGACCTCTTTGCTGGAAGGTTAAATTCAAATACGAAAAAGTATGAACCCTAATTAGAGTTCCCTTTTTAATGTTATCATTCTATTAATAATAATTAATTAGTAATAATCAGTTATTAATTATAATTAATATTATTATTCTGTGCTTTCATTGGTAGATAATGTTAGAGTTGGATGGAGTTCTTGGTTAATCACTGGCTTTCTCATCTCTGTGGCAGTACACAACCTCATTAAAAAAATCATCACATAGGCTACAACAAAAGTACACATTCTTAATCTCGTTTTGGCAAAGTCTTAAAGTGTATATAATAACTTTCATTTTCTCCATTTTCTTTACATTACACATTACTACATTACTATTACATTACTATTTCTACTATTGTATTAAAACCAGCGAGTATTTGCTCAACTGCTCAACTGTGCATGAATTACATAATTTTATTCTTAATTATATTTTTTTAAATAATGAATATAAATAATTAAGGAAATGAAATGAATCTTGTGCTACCTTGTAGGCATACAGATTCTTAATGAAACTATTAAAACGAACCACTGATTCATGAACCCTAATTATGCATAAAATATTAAAAGGATTGACACGTGAAGTCAGAATGAAAAATTCAATGCCATAGCCGGGATTTGAACCAGGATCTTCGGCTCTCCGTACCGATGCTCTAACCAACTGAGCTACCATGGCAACGTGCCGGTACAACATTAAATTCTCCAACTGACTCACAATCCCAGAATTGTGTGTCCATCTTAGCCTACACACGGCCAGTGTGAAAGAATTATCATTCCACTGTGACCTACTAGTGGTTTACTATAAAGCCCGGGTCTTTAAGCACTTACAGCTTGCAAGTCGCCACTGGGTTCGTATCTCATATTGAGAACGTCTGGTGGTATTCTGGGATTGTGAGTCAGTTGGAGAATTTAATGTTGTACTGGCACGTTGCCATGGTAGCTCAGTTGGTTAGAGCATCGGCACGGAGAGCCGAAGATCCTGGTTCAAATCCCGGCTATGGTATTGAATTTTTCATTCTGACTTCACGTGTCCATCTTAGCCTACACACGGCCAGTGTGAAAGAATTATCATTCTATTAAAAGGATTGTTAATTAAAAAGTTAAAAACCCCGGCTCCAAGGTGCATTTTACGATTTTAATATTGAATACAGTCTACAGGGAAACACCAGCTCAAATATTACAATAGATAATACAGTAGTACTGATATTTCACTAGCATCGCATTACTCAGATCACCATTGTTTCAAGTGGCGAATATAGTTGATTGTTCTCTTCCACAAGGTTTAAGCTGTTGTTCCAAATCAGTTTTTCACGAGTTCAGTTACTTCAGAAAGTACTTCCCCTTTTCTGTTACAGAAGTTTATGCTTTATTATCTGGTCATTGATGTATTATACGATGGCCTATAACTGAAGGGTACACAAAGGAAATTGCTCTCATTCAAGTGACTTGAGGCGTCATTACTGGGGACAAAAAGAAAGAAAAATAAGAACTGATATGAAGACGAAAAACCAAAATGGAGAAGAATGAAGTATCTTAAAGGCCAAGATAATATGGGGGGTTTCTTTGTAAGAGAAATAGTAAAGACATACACAAAGGATTCTCGATTTGGGCTAAAAGTCTTTGAATAAGATATAAGAAACACTGAGATGAAAAGATGAACAAGGATGGAGGCAATAAAGACGAAATTCTTTGCAGAATTAATTTGATTAAGCCTCTTATATAAGAATAATTCGAGGACAGACTTTATGGAGAAGACATTGCGGGATCGTACAATTATTTCCTTTGTACTGCGTAGCGTCTTAATGCTGTTACATTGTAATAAGATTTAGACACAGAAAGAATTTTGAATTGCTGCTAAGGTTTATTAAACTTCCTTAACAATAGAGTTCATTAATGCAGAACAGGTCACAATTTGCAAGGAAGCTTGAATATATAGAACCAACCCCTATAGGGTGTTAATAAATGGAATTTCTTGAAATAAAGTATGGTTGAAGAATAATAGACCATTCTCATGGTATATGTTAATATATTCTCTTATTAAACATCTTATTTTACAAATAATTATATTAAAATTAGCTAAATATGTTAACATTTCTGCATAAAACACTGCTATGGCTTGGGTAAAATATGAGGGTAGTCTTAATCTTTTGTAGATTGGCTGTACCGCTTTGTCGACATGTTCATTTGACTGTTTGACCGCTGTGACTCCACTGGATATTGCGCTGTTGCACATTAAACATGGCTGCACCGCTCAGCATTTGCACCAAAGATGAACAGCATGCAGTGGTCCTTATTTTGTCATCTGGAGGTGTACAATGAGCCGAAATCCTTCGAGGACTTTGCCCACAGTATGGGGGCAATGTTTTACCACGGCGAAGCGTGTACGAATCGATTAAAAAGTCCAAAAATGGTCGGACAAGTGTGAAGAACGAGGAAAGAACAGAACTCCATCCTCATAACATTGAGCAAATGCGTATCACGATTCAGACAAACCGAAGAGTGACTGTTGATGAAGTGGCAAACCATACGCAAATTAGCCATGGTTCTGCATATGATCATTATTCATAAGAGGCTTGGCTTTCATAGAGTCTGAGCAAGATGTGTCCCAAAACAGCTCACTGAACAGTACAAGCACAATGGTGTGTCCATCTGCCAACGCTTACCGGGCAGCCATGCTAACGAACTTGAAGCTTTTTTGAAACGAATAGTCACTGGAGACGAAACGTGGATCCATCACTTCAAGCCTGAAAGAAACGCCAAAGCATGGAATGGGATCACCCTGTATTTCCAGTCAAAATGAAATTCAAAAGTCAACCCTACGCGTGCCCGCGAATGAGAGCGGTGTTACGGGGATCGCATGCTGCGTAGTGCCGTAAAGAAACCCGTGTAATCCTCTGTAGATATTCTGTAGCTTCAAGTAGATGATTTATTTGAGAACCGAAACTTAAATAGCATTTTATTTTGAAATGGGGGCTGCAATCAAAAATAAAACGCCGGCAATAAGGAATTTCAATTTAAGTACGAGTATGTTTGTTTATGCTTATGATAACACCGTTTTTTATTGCAATCTAAGTCTCAGTGTAGATGTAGAATTATTTTTATACATACACATAAAAATAAAGCAATCATATCAAAATACTATGTTGTATACTCGTGAATAAAGACTGTACTTATCGCTTAAAAGTAGTCACTGGAAAAAGAAAATACTGCAATTTTTTTTATAGCTTTTATGAACTTCTCTTTATTTTTGCTGAAAGACACGAAATTTCCATCAGAAAGAACCTTGAAGGGAAGAAGGTTAGGTATTTCAGAATAATAGCCTACATCCTTGCTGATACAGAATTTTTCAATTATTGCGGCAAAGCCTTTGTGAGACTGCAAAGAGGAAAGATTTACGTAAGAAGCTCGTAGTCATGACAGCAAGGAATACAATGAATTGCGTTGTGTTTGCTTTTAAGCCTCGGAACAATCTCGTACATTCACACAACTCCTGAGACACGGTAGGATTTCAGTCCTAAGCTACTTTTCCTTTTGTCTATCTCCTGCTTTGCTCTAGCTGTTTCTTCGTACCCCTCTTTCATACACCTCACCGTGTCCTTCGTATATTCATGTTTTCGTATTTTCGAATGAAGCTTCTAATAATGTGTAAAATAATTATGTAATCTAGATATGATGAAGTTGATCAAATCTTTCACGTCTCGTTTTTAATAAAGAAAAAATTATAACTGTAGGCAGGTCCCGATTTCAGGTAGTTTGCATTCATCCATTCATTCATGGTACTTCTGCCTTACGGCAGGTCTACACTCCCATGTAAAATTCCATTTTCCAGCTCATTCTGTTTTCTGCTGCATCTTTTAACTCTCTAAGGTCTAGTTTGCACTCTGAGCAAAAGTATGCAAAACCGCCTCGCTCTTTTTATTTATTTATTTTCAACACTTCCTACCATTGTAAGCTACCAAGAGACAAATTATAACAAACAACGTATCTTATCTATAAATTGATTGTTAAAATCTTTCAAACATAGATCGACAGTATATTATAGAGGTCTGAATTTCATAAACATTAACATATATAGCAGAAATCACCAGAATCATAAATCATTACGTTAAATTATGACAGTGGTTCCTATAAATGTGCAGTGATCCCTTCAAAGCTAGAAGAACTAGATTCTTCAGTTTCTGCAGGTCTAGTTGGAATGGTTTCCAGATGGTAATTACATGGCGTGGAATGGGCCTCGAGTGCCTAAATGTAGATCTGTTTATTAAAAAATTCTGAGACATTAATTAGGCCTAAAAATTGGCTGAAACATTTATATCTCATTACATTTTTAGGTCTATGAGTATGCCTCGGTAGTGCAAAGTTAGCATGTCCGCCTCTGGTTCCAAAGGTAGCCGATTCAAACCCAGCAGAGGAGGATAATCCTGACCATAATGTCCTCTGGGAGGGACTATAAATCATGGGTCCTGTTCCCTACGTTTACGGCACGTTAAAGAACTCGAAGCCTAAATTAGAGCCTCTGGACCAATTCCCCAATCCTTTTACGTCCAGGTAATCTCATAGTTTCCTCTAGGTGTCCATCGAGGCAATGGTCTTACCACTGGTCACTCTGACCTGTATGGGAAAATAATTAAACTTAAGTTTAAATGAATTAGACCCCACCGCGAGCATTATGCACCTTGCGTGGAGTAAAAGGTATCATTTTGATAAAACATAAACTGTAAACTATGTTGATAACTTTCTGTCATTAAAAGTCATGTAGGAATTGCTCTATTCGCAGGCTATAATAGAGTTATGTTTTGATAATTATTGTGTCCTCCCATTACACACATCACGCATCTTTCATTGAGGTACATACACCTTCTACGGTTAAAAACCTATATTTTATAAATTCTGTTCCTCCACATATCCGTAAGCCCGATTATGATGATATTTTATAAAATTCTAAAGGCGACTTCCTATTTTGCTTTAAAAAGTTCTTACTGACTTTTGAATGTTTAGTTTTCAAAATTTTCATTGTGAAATGGAAACTGTTGTTACATATTTACTAGAATTGTAATGTATTTTGTTAACTATTTTTATCAGGTGAACAACCAACCACTTTTAAAACTCTGCAAAATTTATATGCTTACAATAAAACGGTATTTTTCAACGAGACACAACGAGCTACTATATGACAGCCCTACAGGAACTTGAGTCTTCGTATTTCACATTGGCGAAGCTCAGGTTAAAGGCTGAAAGTTTGTGTTTGGGTCTATAGGTACTTTATCTGAAAGTGAAGCACATATTCAACTACAGTACTTGTAGCTTCAGTGTTTAATTAAGTCACCGAGTAAAGGTGGTATCGTATCGCCATGTATGCATAAAAACCTTTTGCCAACAGAACAATGTTCGCTCGAGGCGTAACTCGCACAGCTTTGTTCTCAGATGTTACTGTCACCTTGCTTTGTTTGTAAACTAGATTTTTCACACCGGAAGAGAAGCAGTTGATTCATTCTTCCTTAGGGCTCAACAACTACGGATGTAAAGTACATTTTCAAGGGTACAGTTTCACATTACGGTTATCCTTTTGCATGTAAATCGCTACCGCTTATGTATTACTAGAAATTCGTGCCAGCTAAAATTCAGTTAGATTCATGTAAAAATTATATTTAGGCCTATAGTAGCTATTATAATATTATTTCTATATATACTTGGTTTTTAGACTGAAGATATTGTAGCCTGTATTAACTTGATACACCTAATATAGCTACTAAGATTTCCTAAAGGTCTATGTTTTTTCTCAACCTTGTACGATCTGTAACAATTAAATTCATTAATATACAGTCGTATATACTGACATAAGAAAGGCTTAAAATTATGTGATAATTTTACATCAGTACATCTAAATTGCGTTGAATCTGAAAACAACCCGTCAGGAATTGCATTAGTCCTGTTACTTCCACATAAGTAAGGCGCGTTTAAAGTGAAAAATGATCACAATAAAATTATAATGTAGATAAGCAAATCGGTAGCCATACATTTTCAAAGAACGAATATTAACAGTATATCACTAGCAATTCCTGTAGCTAGTTTCATAATGTTGGTATCATTTTTCCTTAATGGCTTTTCCATTGTGGGAAGTAGTGCATCGGTTCAAACACAAAACTATAACACGAATGATATTACATTTTGTTGGCATAAAATATTTCATTTAAATTACATGTACGAACTTGTGTAAAAATTATATTCATAGTAGCTATGATAGAAATATTATTTCTCTATATAAACTTGATTTTCTACTAAATTTAAAGTTTTTTTAGGTACAAAATTAAAATTTTGAACTTTCTGGATTTTATTGATGTTATATACTAAAAGCTATAAGGTTGCCAATTCTCAAGTTTCTAGCTCATGGAGAAGTGGGTAAACATACATGTCAGTGAATAAGTGATTTAGACAGTAGTAGATGTGAATGACGTTAGGCTAAACAGTCCGTTTTTCCATACTTGTAGGGCAGCTAGAATCATCAAATGTTGCATACTTATGACAGTTGGGTGTGCCAATATTCATGCCAAATTTTATGATTCTAGGTGTCCTATGAGTTTGTCAAAAATTTCATACTATGTGGAAAATGTACGAAATTTACCAACATTTTAAAATCTTACTCCTTTTAAATCTTAACCGATGGAGATGAGTTAAAACCTCAAACGCATAAGTCATAGATCTCTCAAATTCCGTTACTGGAAGTGCTATCGGTTTTATGATACGACTTACCGTTTAGCTACTATTGACCTCCAAGAAAGGTCTGCAGCGACTTTAATGCTGCGTCCGACATTTAAAAGGTTTTTAGGAGGTAAAAAATGGAAAAAGAACTTTCCGGAATTTTCCAAGAAGTTATAGGCTAAAGCCTATAAATGGGCCAAATTTAAAGTTTCTAGCTCATCTGGAAGTGGGTAAACATTAATGTCAGTCAGTCATATGGCTTTATATTATAGATGTGTATATTCATGAGTATTATAAGACAAGTTGTTAAAAGAGTTTACATTTCAGAATAATATGAGTTTAAAATATTTTTAAAAGATAAAATATGGCATTTGCGCCATCCTCTAACCAGGGTTCTTAAAGGGCGCCGCATGCCAATTCCCATTTTACTTTATTTGTGCATACAAATTAACGGAAGGCATTCTGATCAAATCTGCAAGCAAACAGTTACCACATTCCTCTTGTTCGTTGATTTAAAAGTAGATTGTTTACAATGCAGTTTCTCAACAACAATAAGAAGTCCTTAGCACTGAAATGATTCATCATGTCTACTAAAAAAAAGAGTTTATTTTAAATTGTCAAGTATTCTGTGATTTATGAAATGTAAACTTTCTTACACACTGTATAGCAATTCATTTCGCCTGTGTGAACTGTTTAGACTACCTGCATAACCTTGTTGCGCATGGTAGTCTAAACAGAACAATAAGGCGAAATGGAATATTGTATTATCTTACATAAAAGTTATTTCGTCTGTCTGAACTCTTTACACTACCTGCAAAACCTTGTTATGTAATGATTGCGATCATTCTGTCACAAAAAGTAGTAGCCTATAATACCATTTGAAAAATTCTTCCTTTATTCTTAAATATTCCCCTATATTATGCCTTGTCTTGGCTCTGTTGCAGTAGTTCGCATTTAATTTTGTCAGCCTCATTCAAAATCGCATTTTCGCTTAAAGACTTAATTAAAATCTATGCTTCTGTATGCATGCTTCGGAGAATTTATTGGTAAAGATGTTTGAAATAAAAGTTTTAACTCTTAGTATAATAGAGTGCATAGGCGTAACCAGGCCCACCATATAGGGGGGTTATACCATCCGGGGGGTATGGAATACCCCCCAGGGAGAGGGGGTTCTCCCCCGGAAAATTTTAAAAATTAAGATGCACAACGAGTTTTAAGCTTCCCACGCTTTATACTCGTATTAAGTAATTTATAAGCAGACTTAAAAAAAATGTACAATTTTCCTTTTTTTAATCAATGGGGGGTTCAAACCCCCCTTCGTTACGCCTCTGATAGAGTGTAATACGTAGTACGAGTTGTGTTTTTAAAGTAAGTACCGATAATTAAGAAAATAACAGAGCATTATTTTCCGAATACTTTATTATCATCCATTGTCTTACACCTTACACTACTTCTCTACATAGTCATCATCATTATTCAGGCACTTGTCATGTATTTACGCTTTGAAAAGTTCTTATTGCAACAGAGTCATCGTTTCTAGCTCCGCTTTTTTTTTAGTGACTCTGGCGACATGTATCGAAAACAAAAGCTCTTGAATTTTACATAAACTCAGATATTTTCCGTATGTCCATTCAGCAGTATAGTATGGCATATTTTGTGTCTTACTGTATCTCCATTAGTCATGGCTTTTTCCCATTAATTTATGATACCCTGCAGCGAACGATTGTCGATATGTTATATTTGTGTTGAACGAAATCAGCATTTTGTTTTATAAAAAGTGTGCAGCTTTGATTTGCACCATTGTATGACCACTTGATTATTGACCAATGATTCATTTAATGAATAACAGATTTTGCATGATGGAAGTCATTGGCAGTGCAATAAGTGACTAAAAGCAATATCAATTGTCCATCAATATAACCAATCGTGCGAAAACCACGTTTACTTCCACAACAGAAAGTTAAGTGAAATAAATTGACGTTATGTAATACGTAGACCGTAAAGATATTTAATTATGAAAGAAAAAAAGGTCAGTTTGTTGACAGCCGAGAAATTTAAATGGAAACCTAACGAATTTATAAATTAATTAAAGAACTACAAGAACAGAGGTTTCCAAACACACTCTACGAATGGTTAAAATGAGATCCCTTCTATCTATCTATATCTGTCTATCTATCTATCTATTATGTATCTATGCTTGATTAATTTTAAATTTAACTTTTTAACTGCTATTGACGTAGCCTACATATGCGTAGCCGCAAAAAACATGCATAAAGTTTAAGATAAAAGCCTAATATATTAAAGGTTTATCTACGTATTAAAATTGTAATTTATGGAAACAAGCTATTCCATTAAAATTGTCCTAGTTGATATCAAACTTATAACCCACTGGTGATTTTACTGAATTTACTGTTTACATTAAAATGTAGATTCAACTCTTAAAGTGATGAAAGTATGTTGCAAGTTTATTGTTTATGAATAATAATAATAATAATAATAATAATAATAATAATAATAATAACAATAATAGTTTCTTTTAACCTGGTAAAAGTTAAGACCAATGTGGTCTTTTCTTCCACTTTACCAGGGACTAATAATACATTATATCAGCGGTTCCCAAACTTTTTAGTCTTGGGACCCACCTTCACCTAGAAATTTTTTTCGCGACCCACTACTACAAAACGATAACCAATATGGGCTATATAAATTTTTTTTCGCGACCCACTAGTACATAACGATAACCAATATAGGCTGTATAAAATACAGCTCATGTTTTTCATATGACTTTCAATAGTTTTATTTTGTTCAAATGCCTTATATTCCATATATTGAAAACAAGTTTAATTGTTCCCGTCCTTTTCGCGACCCACCGAAATTACTCCCGCGACCCACCAGTGGGTCGCGACTCATAGTTTGGGAACCACTGCATTAAATGATGCAATATAATATGTACAATTATATAAAATACATTAAATGACACAAAATAACACAAATGATATAAAATAAGTTAAAAAAATAAAGGCAATAAAATTACACAAAAGCATTAAATGATGCAGCCTAAAATACATTTTTAATTAAAAAAAAATTACTAATAACTATCACGTTACTGAAAACTAGAGAGCAAATATTGCGTACTGTTGAATAAGTTCATCAAAAAGATACACCATTTAGTGTTATGTATGTGTGCTGTTAACTGTGATTTGAACGTTGACAGTGACCGGCAGTCCTTCATTTTAGTTGGTAAAGAATTCCAGTGGCTGCATTTGTGCCTGTATTTGTAATAATTTATTAAATATGTGTCTGATTCATGTTTGAATAAAATGCATTTTAGAAACAACAGTTTCCTTATAAAAAGTTCCATTAATTTTACTTAGAATTAATTTGATAGCTAAATTAATTTTACTTAGAATTAATTTGATGACTAAATTAATTTGACGACTAAATTAATTTAAAAGGAACATTGAAACTCCCCGGGAATTTACTGTAATATAGAAATAAGTTACTGTAGCAATATAATGGAGAGAAGAATGCCGGTTATTATAGCTTTGACCTGGCTGCCTAGGAATGACGTATGTTACTACAGCAACCTGTTGGCAGGAGTCTGTGCTGGAGCTGGAGTCCGTCCAGTCAACGATCGAAACACACCTGCTGCTGCTCCGATGACGTCAACCGGCATCTATCCGCGCGCGTCCGTGACCTGCGATGCTACAGCGATGTGGCCGGGCCTTCATCTCGCTGATTGTTAGTAAGCCAAACCAGGCTGATTACTCGCGTATTAGCAAGTTTCCTCAGGATTTAGTTTCCACATGGCTGTCCACATCCATGGTAGTTTCTCTGTGCTCTAGTTCACTCATTATTGGCAATGGGTTTCTGAAACGCGAAATGGATTCTCCTAGAAGATATAGGAAAATTTTAGCCAAAAATTAACGAATACAATAATTTAGAAACAAAATTACGAAAGAAAACCTCTGAAAACTAACATAATTTTTTTAAATACATCGCCATCGAGGACGATTTTTCACCCAATCATAGGTATAGTTATAATAGTTATTATAGTGTAGACTTCATAAATAATTTCTCTATCAATATTAATTGTATGTATACTATTATTGCTGTTAACATTATCCCTTTATGTACGCTAAAACTGACTTACTTGTTTTGTCCATCGTTTAACTTGATACAATTTATGAATAAATAACCTATTTTGTATGTTTATAAGTTATTCCTAAAAAATGTAATTTAGTTAAGCTTCTGGTTGAGTGCCTTAATTCTGTCAGGTGAAATAAACATATATTATTATTATTATTATTATTATTATTATTATTATCATTATTATTATTATTATTATTATTATTATTATTATTATTATTATTATTATTATTATTATTATTATTATTATTACACGTGAATGAGGTATCAATCGGAATATTTCACCAGTCCGTTGGGACTATTTAGGCCTATTTTTGTGTTTCAAGACACATTGGGACTATTTAGGCCTATTTTTGTGTTTCAAGACAAGATTAATTAGAACTTTATCGTTAAAAATCAGACTGCCAATTTTGATGTACCATGATGAATTTAGGTGTGCAGTGCGGTTCACAACAGTTTTCAAAAGTGATAGTGTTAATAAGAAAAAATATAAAAGCATGGTTTTCATGGAGGAAGTTTTAGTAAAATAAACATAGAAATAATTTGTCATACACAAGCAGCGTCTCATAGTTCATGGTCTGTGTGGCGAGTTAAATATCTTGTATCTAATAATTAGTTTTTAATATTAATATGGTTTATTATTGTAAAATCGCTCATTTAAACTCATAGAATTTCATATTTGAAACGGTAGACTACCTCGCTCTAAAAGCTTCCGAAAGAAAGTCGCTTACGCCATCTGCATTGACGTCAGCGTCTATCTACCCTACCGTGTTGCAGTGGTTAAAACGGAAAGTCTCTGTCACTCTGTCCTTCGCAGATTATCTCGTGTTCTGTGTACACTCGCTCCCCATCACAAACGAAGATAGCTCCTTTACAAAAGATAAATCATATAATTAAGCTATTCTTTTGATGAATCAACTTAATAAAGATTTGTTTTCGGAGTAACAAAGTTACAATTTTAGGATCTTAGCCGTCACAGGGTTTAGCCATTATACGTTTTTTTATACGTGTTTGCAGCGTCACAAATCATATCTTCTGTCAGTGGAGTAGCTACATATAAGCACTAATCTTGGAGAAAACGTAAGCAGATATTAGTAAAAATAAATACTGAATGCCCCTCCACCTTCGCTTAAGGGAGGGAGGGAGGTCTTGTGAGATCAATTAAAAATAAATAAATAAATAAATAAAGAAAAAGGAAATTAAATTTATCATAGCAACAAATTACTTCAACAATGTAGATTTATTTCTTAAAAACCGCATTGTAATAGGACGGTGAACAGCTGATTGGCAGCCAATTAAAAATAACCGTGGAAAAATTGAATTTTTTCTCTATTCCTAAAAAAGGTTTATATTTTTCAGTCTTCAAAATGAAATAACTCTTGCACTACTCAAGTCAACCTTCAGATCGCAGTTAACACCACATATACGTAGTACTTAATAATCTTTTTCATGTCCTATGTTAATTTCAGTTTCTATCACTTAATGCTTTTATATAACTAATTCATATTTGTAACAATTAATTTCTTTTTTATCATTTAATGTATCTTCATGTATCTTAATTATTCAAGTATATATGTTCTAATTTTTTCTTTGTATTTAATGTTCGTTTCTTGTATTCATGTATATCAGTTCTTTTTTAATTTATTTTTAATCATTATTATTGTTATCATTATGTATTTCATGTTTTTGCCCTGGCTGAGTGGTAGAGAAGGCCTTATGGCCTTAACTCCGCCAGGTTAAATAAATAAATAAAATAAATAAAAATATATATAACTACATGAAATTTACAAGGTATCTTTAACACGTTATAACAACAGTTAATACCAGATTTTTGTCAAATTAATATTACTTCAGGGAAATTACGGTTTTAAGTAGCTACATACCTAGATTTGCAATTAAAAATTAAAAATGTAAACTCTAAATATATTTTTAAAGGACAGAAATTACAATACGAACATTTCGTTTGGTAGATTAGTTGTGGGGTTTATAAAGTTTCACTGGTTGAGTGTAAGAGAAGGCCTTATACCATATTGTAGAACAACATACCTGTTTCTATCCCATATTATGGAACAGAGGGAGTATAATTTACGCTTTGATGGAAATTTCCGAAACTTTAAACACAGTTACCGGTTTCTACTGCCAAATTAATTAAATGCTATTTGCGTGGAATCCTATTCAAGATATCGTTCAGCGTTAATATACTTAAGCTCGTTTCTTCGCCATTGTACTGTAATGGGATAAGATAGATCTTGTACTGTGTTCACTCGTTTTATTACATTCAAACATTCTGCATGAAACAAATGCTGTTTGCAGTAAACCTACCTTTGGACACAGTCGCTTTTATATACTCAAGTGCCTTGGAAATGAGTGAATGGCAGGTCGCCTGATAGCCGACCAACCAGTTCGCTTCATTTGGCCGGGACTTCAAGCCTCGTTGAACAAGGTTTTAAAATACTCTCCTTCCTTTTCAAATAATCCTCTCTGAGTGTTGACCCTGTTTTAAAATCAACCTATTCAGTCCAGTGCAGTGCTTCTATAATTTTCAGCTCTCTCTTTATTTTTCAAAAGAAGCATTTTTAAAAAATTGTTTATATTATTACTTCCTCTGCCCGTACCATACTGTAGGTAGAGGAAATAATGTGTTCGACCCCGAAATTCGAATTTGAGTTTTTAATATATATATATATGTAAGTTGCATTTAATTTTCAGTTGTTAATAATATAGCGTTTTTGAGCAAATACGCGCGTATCATTCTAAATATTAATGTGCATTTAAAGCATTATGATTGTTCATATACTCCTAGGTCTGTTTTTTATAGTTATTATTTTTTATGTTTATCATAATTATTATAATTTATTTCATACAATTACTGTTATTAAATAACCGGTATGTTTCTTTTGCATCTTCTGCTCTGAATTATTCCAATAATAGCAATACTACTATACTACTAAAATCAACACTACTACTACTACTACTAATAATAATAATAATAATAATAATAATAATAATAATAATAATAACAATAAAACTTTGCCATCATTAATGAATTTCATTTCCGTATATGGTAGTAATATTGAAATTTAGACTATTGCAATTTACAGCCTTAAACCCTCGACATAGAATTATGTTATATAAATAAGTTGTTAAAATACCTTTCCTTACATGTTAAATTGCATTATTAAACTTTGTATATAGCCTAGTCATTAATTAAAACATTGTCCACTTAAGATAAAAGTCAATATAACTAAACTAAAATAAGTACTTTCGTTAAAGAAACATAAAAGTACAGTCCAATAATAGCTATTTATGTATCAAGTAGGCCTACCCAAAATAACGCTTTAGTGGACGAATGTAGTATAACTACTGGATGAGTCCGATAAAGTTTTTTGCGAACGTGGTGCATACAACATTTTAGTAAAAGCTCTCTACTTTATATTAAATAAAAAAAAAACGTATAATTAATTATAATGAAAGGTAGGCAGCTACATGATAACGTCATATTCTTACAGCCGCCTGAATCGCGGAACAACAATGAACCGTACGTACCAGTACGAAATGCGGTATAGAAGAAATACTGATCCTTTTTCTTTGTAGGTTTAACGGTATAACTTATTTTAGTTTTATTATTTCGACTTTGTAGTTTAAGAACACACTTTTAAACTAATAAAAATATGCAATGCATAAAAATTTAATTTAGCATGTAATATAAGGCATTTTAACATCTCATTTATACTTCGGTGTCTAAAATGGTTTTAGAGGGTATAAGGTTTAACTTGCAACATGTTTTAACAGTATAACAGTTCTTCTTTCCCCATTTCTCTGAACGGATCCGTTTACTGTCTCATGCAGTTTTTCGTTGCTTATCCCTTAAGATGTTTTGAAGAAAAATTGAATCCCTCAGAAGCTCATGAAATGAGGCACTATAGTATATATTAGATGTGAAGTTGTGTTGTCTTTGACTTTATAGACTTGTTTACACTATATTGGAAACACATGCTGCCTTGGTTTTATGATTTTGCTCGCAGCATCTTCGGAAGACTCTATCCTAAGGATGGGTTCTCGTAAAAGAGGAGGGATATGGGCAGCTTTACTCTCATTCCACTCACTTACCCCTTTATTGTATCGTCCGTAGGTTACATCCAATCCTTGTAGTTTTAGTACTCCCCTTTTTGGCTTTTTCTATTTTTTAAAGCTTTACGAACTAAAAATTAAAACAAATCCTATAAAAATTAGGTGAAACTACATGTATAAATAACAATGTGTCAGTGTATAAACATTAGGGGACGAAAGAATAAAATAGAATAGAATTCAACGTAATACCATAGAACAGATAAAAATACGCCTGTTAACGGCTACCATTCAGGTCGGTCAGTTTCTTGATAATAATTATAGGAGAAAAATTCCTCCGACACTGGGACTTGAACCCAGGACCTTTGGCTATTCGCGCCAATGCCTACCAACTGAGCTAAGCCGGAGTTCAATTCACAGAGCCAGATGGAACCTCTCTCCTATTTTATTTCCCTATTGGTCCTGGGTTCAAGTCCCAGTGTCGGAGGAATTTTTCTCCTATAATTATTATCTCGTAATGTCTTACAGAGACAATAATCTGTGGTTCATGAATCTTTCTTGGTCAGTTTCTTATTATCTTCAAAAAGTAGAAGTAGAAGCAGAAGCAGAAGTAATATCCCTTGCTTCGCAGCCCAAGAAAATAGTGGCGGATCCAAGTGCTGTGCCCCCCCTTGGTTTTCTTTTGTATTGATTTGTCTCTTTTTATTTGTCAAAAATAATTACCTAATAATTTAACATTCAAATTTAATAAAACACAAAACAAAAATAAAAGAAATTTTATGTTCTCGCCCTAGAGTGCCTGAGGGTTGTAAAATGCAAGTTTAATAATATGTATAGCCACCTTGTAAAATAACATTCAAATTTAATTTAATACAAAACAAAAATAAAAGCTATTTTATATTCTCGCCTTGGAGTGCCTGAGGATTGTAAAATACAAATTTAACAATATATATAGTCACCTTGTAAAATAACATTCAAATTTAATTAAATACAAAACAAAAATAAAAGCAATTTTGTATTCTCACCTGAAGGGCCTGAGGATTGTGACTATAAATATTATTAAACTTGTATTTTACAACCCTCAGGAAATTATTTTTGACAAATAAAAAGAGTCAAATCAGTATAAAAGAAAAACCAAGGGAAGGCCGCGACACCTACGTCGCCCCTGGATCCTCCGTACTTTCTTGGAATGCAAAGCAACAGATGTAACTTTTAGTTTTGTGTATAGGCATTTATACACTTAAAGGTAATAAGAAACTGACCCGTTTGAATGGTAGTCATTAACATGTGTTCTATGTGCACACGCAGTTCTATGGTATTACGTTGAATTCTATCCTATTTTATTCTGTCATCCCCTTATTGTTTATACACTGACACACTGTTATTTATACATGTAGTTTCACCTAATTTTATAGGATTCATTTTAATTTTTAGTTCATAAAGCTTAAAAAAATAGAAAAAGGAGAATATTGAAACAAGGATTCTACTAGCAGTGGCAATCCACAATATAGCAGTTGTCCAGTTCCTTATCTTTAATTGGTATTATAAGTTAAATGATTAATTTATTTCTTGTATACTATTTCAGATCAACACTTATTTAAAGTTAAAGGTAAACAGTTTGATGTTTGATTAATGATTTGCTTTTTATGTTATAGCCTTTATAAAACCCGACAAATTTCTCTATTCTTGCCCAGACTTTCAATCTGCTGAGAATTTGGAGGAATCACCAAGATGACCCGAAAACTCACCATTTTGCACTTCATTCTTTTTAAAATTCCAAGGGAGGGTCCCAGACCCCCTTTAGGTAATTCTTTCCCATGTAAAATACTCGCCTGTGGATTAAAAAGTAAACGATTTTTTTTAAATGTGACAGGAAGTAAGATAATTTTTACAAATCATTTTCACAGAATAAAGTTCTTCTGTGTTCTTCAGTCGAAAATATTATCCAAAACAAGTCTCTAATAAAAAGTAGATTGTTGGTATTTAATTATGAACTTATAATTAAACATCTTAGGTTTGCATGATTAAGTTAAAAATCCAAACTGATGATAGAGTTAGTTGAAATTGTGCTTAATGAACTGCATAAAAGATTAAATGTGTTTTTAATTTCATTTTAATTTGCAGAAATCGTGCGCTTGTCATTGAAAAATGATAAAAGTAATTAAGGGAGAAATAGATCTCACCCTCTTGAGAACCGTGTAAACAGGAAACAGAATGGAAGAGAGAACCTAACTTCCACACGCTGCTCTACATAACTTCAGCAGATTCACTCTAATCAATTTCCAGCATTCTGAATTTCAATGTCAAACTAATGGCAAACTGGCAAGCAACATCAACTCAGTGAACGAAAACCACAAACAGTGTAAATAACTGTTCATTGTCAACAGAGCGAAACTTGTCATTTATATGCAGTGAAACCTTCAACAAATAAAACTAAATTCCCGTTACGTGAAGTGATATAGAATTTCTGGCTATTGATTATTCTGTCTGTATTGCTCGTATTATGTTATATCTAGGGATAGGATTGGTTTTCAATTGTATATTTTACTGGCATGTTAAAAATTAATTAAAAATGGTTTTCTTTAAATTTCAAATATCTTGTATAATGAGCATGCAGAAGTAAATGGCATATATATTTTTTAATATTCCTGATCTTTTTGCATAAAATACTATTGTGCACATTTTATTTCTTATTTACTGTATTTTATTTGATAAATGGCCAAAATTAATGTTTTATAGTTGACCTATTTGTCGGTATGTAGTGGAAATAGTTATTTATGAAGCAAGTGGTAAAAACGAGAGTTTATTTTGTAAGTAGGAATGTTTGCGAAACGAGCCCTTAGCAATTCTACGAGCAAAATAAAATCGTTTTAAGCTATTTTTAAACAGCCGTTAATATTTTATGAAATAATTGTATTACTTGCCGTGCAGCTATTTTGCGAGGTTCATGCTGTCCTGCCATCTAGTATGCACATGCGCAGACAGAGATTATTCATTTTCTCGAACATGGCTGCCAACATAAGGAATGGAGTGGACAACGCTTTTCAGCCATCAAGTGTGACTATTTTTGCGATCACCGTGATAAATTTAACATTTCAAAAAGCGAAATAAATTGTAACATTTTCAATTGTTATTAAACTAAGTTTATTTAATAATTATATGCAATTATTCATAACTAAAAATGTATTTTTCATGTGACTGAAACCATAGTTGGTGACAGTAGAGTGCCATAAATACTTTATAGCATTAGTGCGATAATGTGGTAGTTTTACTTCGTGTGTTTTGTGTTAGAAATTAACCTATACTTTTATTCCAAACCGTCTAAAAAGTAATTTTAAGTATTGTAATAACTGACTTCTAACCATAACATCTGTTTAGGGTTGACGATAGAATAAACTGATAGTAAAGAAACAGAGATCAAATTTTAGAACCTAATTTATGCAATCAAGTAAATAACTATTTAAGAAGAATTTGAAACAGCTACACTGAATGCAAACAAGGATATATTTTGAAGTTCTTCCACAGCCATAAGTTTAATTTTAAGGAGTAGTTATAATTTTTTTCCACTAATAAATGCACGACAGATTATACACTGTTTAAGCTTCATATTACATACCATTGCATCTGCTTGTTTTGCATATATTTAACATCGTTAGAGCTTACAAATCGTGCCCCTAATTATAAATATATAGACATATAAACTGTAGACGAGACCGAAATTACTAATCATACTGTACGCTGGAACCAGTTACAGTTTTATTGTGGTATATGTTTTGGGATTAGACTCCCGGAAATATGATTATTTTTCGTCGGAAATTCTTTAATACTGCGGTATTTTGTGATGTTGACATTTAACTTTTGCATACTCAGGCATGTCAGATAATCCTTTCTTCTATTGGTTCTTCAGTCTGTTGATTTGAAGATGAGAAACACCATAGCCTATTCGTATGAGCACAGGTGATGTACTGCTCGTAGCCATTGTAAATAGACCTATTATACAAAGCTAGCATAAGCAAATACATAAGGCAGTAGTATGGCGCACATAGGCGTACAAGAAGCTATGTTAAATCAACAGATGGACCAATTCTTAGTTCCTAATATTTCTAATATTTACCTCCTAAACGCTACAAAGTCCTTAGAGTGTTCTTTTGGCATATTTTAGCTGAGTATATTCAACCAATTTACTGCACAGTTTCCTAGTGTTGGTATCAACGCCATCTCAGTATTTGTCGGCCGACCTATTAATCTCTAAAGAGTCTGCCGATATATCGAATTCCGATATTGTCTGAAACTGTACGTCAGGCCGATCCTCCATCAAATCCTTCTCGAAAATCAAATACTTACCTCTACTTGCAGACTTCCCTCTTGGACATATCTATTTCACTGTATTCTTCGCAATTCTTCCTATAGTAGGGTTGATTCGATTAGCTTGAAATATACAGGACGTTTTTGCCAATAAGTTTTAAAATATGTCGGATTTCAGTTTATAAGCACGGCCTCTTACAAGTGGGTTGGGCACTGTTGTGAAAAAAATTATTTCAACAGTTACATTTAGTAGCTAAAAAACTGTATGAGTGACCGATATTCTTCATATCAGTAATGAACGACTGAAAAAATACACAGTGGAAACCTTTTTGAAAATTTACAAAAAGCACTCTCTCGACGACATACTCGTATTTTTCTAAAGAGCCGATATAAAACCCCATTTTCAAAAGCTGCTGTCATTTAGCTCCATTAAAGGCAAATTGGTATCTCTTCGACCTCCGAACAACAGTAATTTTTCTACTGCACTTTATTTTATTTTTGTGTGTTCTAATTTTGAAGTTACCAAAATATGACAAAGCATAAGTAAAATATTATGGATGTTCATTCCAGAACTACTTGCAATGTTGAAATACATTATTTTCTTTACTGAGATAGTGATTTCTTTACTGCTTTAGTCGACAAGCAGGAGTTAATAGCAATAGAGAGACTGGTCTTTGGTCAGGGAGAGGGTCGGTCTTTTAATGGAGGCAAAATAATTGCAATAATATTATGGGCTTCAAGGTTGGTTCTCATAAAAATCCGACTGTAAGCTGGTTGGTCGCTAAAAAGGGATGGTCTTTCATGTAGGTTTTACTGTATTTATATGTGAAATTCAGGCTAAATGTAGTAAAGTAAAACTAAATATCATGAACTAAACATTTTTGTAAAATTTCGTCCTTACGTTTCAAAAAAAGATACCCTTTTAAAGATCGAACAGAGCCAACTCTACGGTTTCTCATCGTTTTATGATATGTGGTCGCCTGGGATGTATCTCATAGGATTGGAACCAATGTTATGTCTCTGAACACTTCTATCTGAGTGGTAGAACTCTTTAAAGAGTCTATAGATTCTTAGGCTGACCCAGCCCGGAAACTGGAAAACTCATGTGTAGCACCTCGTATTTTTACGTAACACAATTCACATAGGCCTATATTTTATGGTATTCTGCGTGTATTGGGATGTTCTACTAGAAAATCCCAATACAGTTAATTATTACTACAAGGCTGGTAAAAGCGGAAATAATACTATACCATGGAGTATAACAGATATTTTTATTCTCTTCTATCTCCAGCACTCTGAGTAAAACAATGAATGGTTTCTCGCAAAATCTCATATGATAAAAATGCATTTCGCTGCATGAATAATCCAGTAGAATGCGTTTTTATTTCACGTCGAAAACTACCGTTCTAAAATGACCACTGGTGCCACAAAAAGTATAATCTAATCAGAATAATTTTGTACAAAC
Organism: Ectobius pallidus; assembly: GCA_964059195.1. Taxonomy (NCBI): domain Eukaryota; kingdom Metazoa; phylum Arthropoda; class Insecta; order Blattodea; family Ectobiidae; genus Ectobius; species Ectobius pallidus. Next base: position 105,360,845 of record CAXKWD010000010.1, read on the forward strand.
AAATAAGGCATCAACTTGTGAATGCATAATTGCATATAGTTTTAGATAGAATGATACTACCTTCTGACTTCAGATATATCAGATAATAATATTAACGAGAGGAAATAATTTAAATGACTGTATAGGCTATATATTATTCTTCGTCTCTTCGATCAGCCAACCCGGGTAGGGGATTTCCGTGTTTTCCTCTGTCACTACACGGAGTGTAAAGTTGGAATACAGTATTCATTTTACAGTCATCTATCCCCACCATCATTAATTATTCCTTCCACACATAGGCGTAACCAGGCCGTCCATATGGGGGGGGGGGTTATAACATCCGCGGGGTCTGGGGGGTATGGAATACCCCCCAGAGAGAGGGGGGTCCGGGGGTCTTCCCCCGGAAAATTTTAAAAATTAAGATGCAAAATAACGAGTTTTAAGCTTCCGGGGTCCTCCCCCGGAAAATTTTAAAAATTAAGATGCAAAATAACGAGTTTTAAGCTTCCGGGGGTCCTCCCCGGAAAATTTTAAAAATTAAGACGCAAAATAACGAGTTTTAAGCTTCCCACGCTTTATACTTGTATTAGGTAATTTATGGGCAGACTAAAAAAAAATATATACAATTTTCCTTTTTTTAATCAATGGGGGGGTTCAAACCCCCCAAACCCCCCCCCCCCCCTCGGTACGCCTATGCTTCCACAATCTTATCATCCTTTCACTTTGGTAAACTACCCACTAGATTCATGACTATTAGCCACGTTGGACCTCGTTCCTTTCTAATTCGCTTTAACATTCTGCATTTTGTGAAATATGACTTTAATATGGTGGCATTAATATTTCAACAGATTATATTTCTTACATTACAAGAGAATAATTAAGAGAAAAATTCCTGTGATAGACTCGAAACCCTTGGATAGAAAAATTATCTCCATTTTAAATGGTACTGTTCAATATACAGAAGAAACAGCTGCCGGTACCACCTGGGTATACTGTAAACATTAGTGTTGTCTTGGAGATTGCACATTGTCTTCATTACCATGCAGTGTGAATTCCATGTGGTGAGTCCCGACTTCTGACAAACAAACAATGCGTTTTAACGTAAATTGGATAGGGCGATGTCAGAACTCAGAATTCTATTAAAAGAATCCTAGCCACTGATACCTTATTCATTGCTTTAGGCTTTGTATTAGTTCAGATTATTTACTCAACTACTTGAGGTTTTATTTAAGTATTTGTCTAAAGTAAAATAATCAAAACATTTTTATTAATACTGACACCATTTTCACATAAATTGCACGATTAAATAACTCTTAATTATATTCTTGTACTTAGTAAATATAAATAATTAAACGAAAAAGACTAATCATGCGCTGCCATAGGGGCATACAGATTCGAAATGAAACGATTAAAACGAGTCACAGATTCATGAACCTTGCCCAAGGATGCATTCACGTAAAAACTCAGATTTGAGTTCCCTAGCGCAAAATAAATAAAGAAATGAATAACTCAACAAAACAAAATCCGCATAGTGAGTTCCGTCCAAATCATTCAATGTTTCCCATGCATTCATGGCCCCTTCTGTCTACCTAGTAAAAAAATCAGATCTCTGCGTGTCGTAATGTTATAGACAAATGAATTAAGTAGAGTGGGGTGACAAAATCGAACCGATCTTCAGATTGAAGGGTTATATTGCAAAAAATCGATTTCATCATTACTATTTTCACCGAGCAAGGCCACCTTCAATTAATTTAACAATTGAATACTGTCTTGTTGATAGGTGACGTTTGTATGTACACGGAAACACGAGCTCAAATATTATATTATATGGTCCACACTCTACAGTAATATATATATATATATATATATATATATATATATATATATACAGTTTATTATATACATATTATATATATATATATATATTGTATATAATTCTTTACTTGCGTGATCAGTACCGGTATTTTATGTAACCGACGTTAGAAAAGTTACTTTTATTCAGTCACGTGAGAGGAAATTTTCAAACAGGAGTAACAAAGGTTTACTGTTGAAAACCACACTGCTGAAAGCGAATGATTGCTGTCATGTTCAATGCAGTATAGAGCTAGCACACTGGGGACTTATCCATTATTTAAGCGACCCGCTAGAAACATCGTTCATAAAAACGCTGTCTCCATACAGGTTGGCAATACGAGACGAAATCATCTCTTCAGATCCAAACACATGAATTCTTACTGTTTTAAAAGCTTCAGGTCATGTAGGCTATTAAACCTAGCAATGCCGTACTATGCATGCATAAGTATTATAATAATATAGTATATAGTATACTAATAGGTGCCTGCTTTGCCCGTGATTATTTACTCCACTGCTAGATGTTTTGTTTAAATGATTTATTTAACAGAAAAGTAATAAAAATATTATATTAATTAACACTGACATCTTTTTACATAAATTATATGAATTACATATTTATATTGTTTAACGTTAAAAATATAAATAATTAAACTAACAAAACGAATCTTATGCTGTCGTATCGGCATACAAATTAAAAATGAAAGGATTAAAATGAATGATAGATTCATGACCCTTACCCAAATCATGCATAAACAATTTTATTATAACGATTAATAATTAAAATATCTAAAAACCCGGCTTCGAGGTGCATTTCACGAAGAAGGTGCACTGCACTCATATGCATCATGCACAAAGCCATCAATATCTTAGAAAAACAATTTGAAATTAACTCCATTTTAAATTTCGTCGTGAATGCCCTGGAAATCAAGATAGCTGTCGGTAAAACCAACTTACTATTGAATTTTCGTGGAATAATTGCTTTAGATTTCGTTCTAATATTGACGGAAATATATCACAACTGCTTCGTTTGCACAGTATTAATGAAAAGCAGAAAATACTGTTTATATCTAGCGACTCATTTAAGATATATTTCCAGGTTTATATTAAGTTCCTCAGATTACGAGTGCCATACAGTGCAGCCCGCGTGATATGATGATGAAATGTATCGTACCCGAGTAGATTAAGTTAAAGTCACGTCAGCCCAAGCCCGGCCCGTGCTTAGGCCTATTTCTAGTTTCTTGGCGGATTAGATACTGACTCATCTTAACAGGAGATGAAATAGCCAGCAACGAGGCTTGGCGAATCCAAGATTGGATTTAAACGAGTAAACTGATGAGAGATGCCGACTGTATTATTTTCGATTTTAGAAAATGAATCCATCAAATCAATTACATAATATACTACTAAGAATTACAAGAGAATAGGCCTAATGGTTTTATATTATCTTTAAAGCTTGAAATAAATATGAAGAATACGTTAATTAGTATCGTACATTGAGATTAGTGGGTTGAGGTTACGTTTTACAGTTTCATAGGCCCAGTACACAATATTCTGCGAAGAATAGCTTTGGAAGCAGGATGCAGATTATCTTCATCGTATTTATTACTTGCCAATGCAATTATGAACAAATATAGTCCTGTCTTAAGTTTCTATCAAAACCAAGTTTCTTCTGTTTTCCTGTATTGTGTCCCATACCGTAAATCTTCATTCTAATCGTTAAAAGTAACGTGTCATACATAAGGGGAAACCGACGCATGCGCAGAGAATCAGTCACGTGATGTTAGCGTTTACGGTAACTCAGAATAAGCTGGGGGAAGAAACTCAAATGTTTCGGTATACTATATTGATTAATTTTATTTAAGCTATTCTGACGGTTCCGAAGCCGTAAATAAACTTGCAATCTAGCTAGGATCCCGGGAGTATTTACAAAGAGATTACATTTAAAACCTATCCAAAAGCCAATAATTGCAGAGCATTGTTGATTCGATTCTATGCCAACGAAATATTTTATAAAATTGTTTCACCATTTCACCACCATTATGGATGCAACAGCTTCAATTTCTGATCCCGAAGAAGGAAATGAAAATTCAACCAATCTGATGAACGAAGTAGGAACACTTTCGGGAGTCGGAGCCGGTAACGAAATTGAACAACCAGCTATGAGTACAGCCGCTTCCACCAGCGGAACCGGTGAAGGATCTGGTGAAGGTTCCAACGTTGATGAGAATGACAGAATGGCTCGATACTACGGCAAAACCTGCGCAAAGTGCCTTGAAGTAGTTATGCAGAAACCTGTTATGAAAGAGCGGCTTTTTGCAATCCTGATGAACTGCAACCACTGCTTCTGCATTACATGCATCAAGAAATGGCGCCGGACTAAAAACGCCAACTGTCCTGTGTGTAGGGTAAGATCTACCGTCTTCATCCCGAGCAAGGTCTGGGTGGACATCCAGGATGACAGAGACAAGCTTCTCAGGGAATACAAGGCGGAATGTCGCAAGACAGCTTGCAAATACTTCCCAGCTGGGAGATGCCGCAATGGAGACAGATGCTTTTCTCTGCACGAACAACGTGAACCACGAGTCTAAGCCCAATCGCACTGATAGGATCCCTTGTGCATTTTTATTTTATTTTTTATAAAAATATAATTATACATTTATAACATACAAATTATAATTTTGCATTAACGTAAACGCTGATTTAAAATGTTACAAAAATAACGAAAAATTAAAGCAAATTCAGCATAACTGGCATTATATATTGATTTTATTTTATTTTTAAACAAATTGAATCGTTTATTCGGAAAAGGCCATTCAGTATATCTAAATTTCACAGGAGGCAATAAAAACGGAGTATCACAAAGGTGATATGAAAAACGATTACTTTCTTCAAGATATTTTTCTGAATCCTAATTACTTTGAAACTTAATATAATGTTTCAAAGAAAAATAAACGCATTTAATAAGACAACCAAACTTTATGTATAAGGTGGAATTTTGGTCTTTTTCAATTACACGAAAAATGAACCAATAATTATGTTAAAATCAGTTCTTCTGCAGGAAAAATATTGAAATTGGTATGGAGAAAGTAGAACAATGCATTTAATTATTATTTTGAGAAACAAGAATCTCGTTAAAAATCAACAATCAATAATTTATATTGTAGATAGGCCTTTATATAATATGACAATATTAATAGTACATAGTCTGTGCCATGTATGTCAGAAGGATGTGAAATATGGCATATTTACTCCATCTTGCACTTCGTTATATCAGTTTAGGCCTATCTGATTTTATTAAGATAGAGGTGGTTTATGTTTCATATAACATAGGTTGTGTTCAGGTCTTGCGGTTGGCTGAAGAGCGTATAAGGGACAAAAAGATGTTGGCTTAAGGTCTCAACATCACACGCCGTATTGACTGCCATTTATTGATGTATTCAAAGAGCGTTTGTTGTATTTTCAGTCACTTTGCAATGAATTGCTGTACATAGCGTGTTTTTTTTCCAAACAAATGATTAAAAATTATCTTGTCCATACTGCTTACAAATCACTTGGAGTTGGCAATCCTTCTGTTGAAATTTTGCGAAGTATAAAACTTGACGAGAAAATAATTTTAAGCAATTTTTAATAATTCATTTTACTGAAGTCAATATTAGCCGAGATACCTTCATTTTTCTTCCATGTCATTTACAAAAAAAATAATAATAAAAAATAAATAATAATAATAATACTAATAATACTAATAATAATAATAATAATAATAATAATAATAATAATAATAATAATAATAATAATAATAATAATAATAATACAATTTCCTGCTATACAAAGTTAAAACTCGAAAACTTTCCAGTGGTGTGTGAACATTACAATAGTCTTTTGAGCATGATTGAAAACATGTCTGTTAAACATTCAGACAGGCAGAATCAAAATCTGGATTCCAGAAATTTTCATAAATTCGTTCCAAATTGATAATAATCACTTACCAACATTTTAAGTCATGTAACCGATATGGAGCTGTTGGTTTTTTATTTCCATATAATTCGACTCTTTTTCACATGGCTTGAGCTTTTTACAAGACTCTGTTATTGTTTCACGACCTGAGAATGCCATCACCACGAACGGATATATTAAAACGCTGCGCAAGATCATAGTTATCTCAGAAGGTTTAATTTAGCTTTCGGTTGCCTTATAGGCCTACAGAAGTTTTCCTTTTCCGATCTTAGGTCCAGATTCGTATCCAGACAGTATACTACATTTTCCAATCTATTTGTTACTAAAAGTCTAAGGTAAATATTTATGTAAAAAGAACAAGAATAGGCAGTTTTCACAATTTTGGTAAAAAATTCAGTTCTAGTGTCCCTTGAGGAAAAAAAAACAACATAATTTATTACAATTGAATAGATTTACAAAATACTGAATCTACATATCAGTAAATAGTTAAGACATTTAACAAACAGAACTAAGTTTAAGTACTAGTATGTATTTTTACTGCAATAATAGCCAAGCTTTGCAGGCGATACTTCTGCTCTGATTGATTGATAGCCTACAGAACCTGTCTGCCTACATTTACAAAATTAACACAACCCACTATGTTTGGTTTTCATTACGTTAAACTAACTACAGCCACACTTCGTTATACACCAACTTCGAGTTGCTCTAGTACTGTACTGTAAACCTAAATGTATACAACGATATTTGTGTCACTATAAATGGTGAATGATTTTTAGAGTGTGATTTAGGGTATTTTGTTCACAGCATTTATTGTGTAAATTGTTTGAGGGTTTTCCTTTAACTAGATTAAAATAATATCAATGCAGCCCTACTCTACATTGATGTTGGTTAGTGCTACTTGTTAAACTTAACGTGTTTTAACTATTTGCAAAGCAATAGAAAGAAACCTCATTTTAGAGTTTTATTTTCACACTACAAAATCAAGCGTGAATGTTACTTTTCACTACTTTAACTCTTATAATCTATATTATTTATTATATATTATATGAAAATTATGAGACAAACTAAATAAATACATAAGTCATGTAACCGATATGGAGCTGTTGGTTTTTTATTTCCATATAATTCGACTCTTTTTCACATGGCTTGAGCTTTTTACAAGACTCTGTTATTGTTTCACGACCTGAGAATGCCATCACCACGAACGGATATATTAAAACGCTGCGCAAGATCATAGTTATCTCAGAAGGTTTAATTTAGCTTTCGGTTGCCTTATAGGCCTACAGAAGTTTTCCTTTTCCGATCTTAGGTCCAGATTCGTATCCAGACAGTATACTACATTTTCCAATCTATTTGTTACTAAAAGTCTAAGGTAAATATTTATGTAAAAAGAACAAGAATAGGCAGTTTTCACAATTTTGGTAAAAAATTCAGTTCTAGTGTCCCTTGAGGAAAAAAAAACAACATAATTTATTACAATTGAATAGATTTACAAAATACTGAATCTACATATCAGTAAATAGTTAAGACATTTAACAAACAGAACTAAGTTTAAGTACTAGTATGTATTTTTACTGCAATAATAGCCAAGCTTTGCAGGCGATACTTCTGCTCTGATTGATTGATAGCCTACAGAACCTGTCTGCCTACATTTACAAAATTAACACAACCCACTATGTTTGGTTTTCATTACGTTAAACTAACTACAGCCACACTTCGTTATACACCAACTTCGAGTTGCTCTAGTACTGTACTGTAAACCTAAATGTATACAACGATATTTGTGTCACTATAAATGGTGAATGATTTTTAGAGTGTGATTTAGGGTATTTTGTTCACAGCATTTATTGTGTAAATTGTTTGAGGGTTTTCCTTTAACTAGATTAAAATAATATCAATGCAGCCCTACTCTACATTGATGTTGGTTAGTGCTACTTGTTAAACTTAACGTGTTTTAACTATTTGCAAAGCAATAGAAAGAAACCTCATTTTAGAGTTTTATTTTCACACTACAAAATCAAGCGTGAATGTTACTTTTCACTACTTTAACTCTTATAATCTATATTATTTATTATATATTATATGAAAATTATGAGACAAACTAAATAAATACATAAGTAATTTAATCAAAGTTTTATATTTGGAAAATAAAGATTAAGGAGTTAAAATATCATATTAACTTTACTCAATACATTGAATGAATGATTACAATTCACTAAATAAAATCCTTATGTCCCCAAAGGGTATTAAGTAATTTAAAGATATTGGCAAAAATCCTTTCTATGTTATATAGGTAACATCATTTTTTTTATTCCGTTTTGTCGGTACTACTTTGCGTCGCAATATACTTTATCAATATCCGAATGAGTCATCTCTCCCCCAAAAAATAGTTTTGGCCTAGAGGGAAATTTAAAAAAAATCACATTAAATTGATATATCTGACAGTCAATAGCTCTCACAAAATAATCAGGTACTGAGGTTTTCTTTTCTTGTGGTAGAATCCGTTTGGATTTTTGTTGTTTTTAATGAAGCTTTGAATAGCACAATTTCGTTATAATTAACTTTGTAAATATTTTAATAATATAGGCTACATATTTCACACGAAATCCGAGCTATAATTGTACATCCAACATTATAATAGTAACATTATCCAAAAAGCTAAATTAGGTTAATTGGTGAAGATCGGGAAGAAAATTAACTGCTGAGTTGAGAACTCTCATTAATTTTTAAGAGAACTACTGATACTTCACATTGGTTTCTGTTATATGACCGAGTGTAGAAGTTGTGAAATAAATCACTTCGAATTGATGCAGCTTGTTCTTTCCTCATATTAGTTCAAAGCTCTTTATGAGTTCTGTCTGACGAGAAAACAAATTAATTGCAAAGTTGAGTGACGTCCTTTTAGCAATGTGTTGCTGTTCTAACTGTATCAAAATGTAACTTTGGACGTAATACCAGTAGGGTCGAGCTGTTCTAATCTGATAAGTCTATATACTGCTATGATTTATGGCGTAGACCTGTGTTTCTCCTGCCACTATTTTGTCTGTCTTCTTCACCATGTTACCACGTTTTCATGGAGAATTCAAATGAATGTCTTATGCTAAACCGTTGAAGACAGCAACAACGTTTTACCATAAGACGCGTTTTTATGGATTTTAAAATTTCTTTTTAACAGCTTTTAGAAATTTAACAGTAATTTGGGTTAATTTATTGGTTGTATATAAGTTTATATTCTAGATCAGTTGTTTGTAGTATGATATAATAAGGTATGTTTTAGATCATGTTGTATATTTAATATTTATAATTGAGCATATGTATAAAACATATTTTAACACATATACGGTATAGATATTGTGATTTCTACGAGATAATTGAATTAAGAATATCATGAATTCATAAAGCATAAAATATTCTTGCCCTTTCCTATGCTCACGATTCCTATGACAGGGGTCTTTAGAGTTCCCTTTGTGTAGTAATGATTATTTGATGGGATCCTGCTAGCCTGTCAGAAGGAAGCTTACAGAATGATAAGGTATTACACCGATATTAAATTGAGGACCTTGTTGCCTCTTGCAATATCACCTAAGGCTCTTCCCATATAACATGAATGTTACACATACGCTGCCTTGGATTTCTTTAAAATTTCTCTGCCTATACGATCGATACCATTAGCTAGAGGAAGCATGAAATTTAATATCGAGTTTTCACAGTAAATCCGGTCTACAGATGGCCACTATTTTGAGTTGCTGTCCCTGGAGAGCAGTGTCCCCGTATTGACCCAGTAAACCGTTTTGTCGTCGATAATTTCTAATACTACAACAAACAGTACTTTTTTTTATCTCTTTCGTAGTTTCACCTCTCCCTTATAGGGACCTTTATGCGGCCCGCGCCGCCCGGGCCTTTTCATTAGTCACGCGATTTCCAGATAGTAATTTGCCTGATGTACGACTTTTCTCCTCAGTGAACTCAATAGGCCTAGGTCCAGAAAAAATGATTGTTACAAATAAAAGCAAACTTCCATGTTTTTCGTGTGGAAAGGGTACCAGTAGTATTAAATATTATTACTCTTATTATTAGATCTTTGAAAAGTACCGTATACGTAAATTGTGTATATTAGGTTTTAATTTCTATAATGGCATGTGAAAGAATGATGTTGAGCTTGTACCAATATTAACCCATTTGGAACTGAATTTATATTTTAATACTGTATAAGCATTCATAAAATAGTATATATCACCAGCAAGTTGTAAGTTTGAAATTATCTTAGAAAAAAATATGGAAAAGCTGGTTTAAATGAGTGACAGTTTTAATATGCAGTTAAATATCATCATATTTTAAGATTAAAATTTAATCTATTAAACTTATAACTCGATTATATATTTTATATTTGATTTTAATATTTACATTTCCAATGTTCCTTGTTCCAATTGCAAATAATTAAATATTGTATGTTGTATTGTATTATTTAAATTGTCAGTGTCTCCTGTTGTGTCAGAAAATATCTGGTCAGCCTAAAATAAATTCTAGTTTTAACCTCCCCTGAGCTCAAATAAGACATTTTTGAAAACGTTAGTGCAAGCGAGTCGATCCTAGTGCTAATATTGTTACCAGATGGAATGGGTCAACTGAAAATTCCCAGCGAAAATTCCCTGTTTGTAGCTCAGAGAGTGTGTCAATATCAGTATTGTCATCCATTATTTGGCTTTCGAACACTCGTTATAACATAAGAAACCTCTCAAAAAGAACGTCAACACAGCTTTAAGACAGGAGCTTAGCACATCCAACAACAAGTTCACAATGTAAGGAAAATTGAGTTAATTTTATTAATGTTTTAAGGACATTTTAGGTTTTTAGTGATTTCAATTGAAATGACGTCTATAGTAAAATATTTTTACTCATCTTAAGGTAGTGACTCCTCAAAATGATGGTACAGTGAAACCGAAAGACCAAGACACAAACATCCTAAGTTGAGAAAAAAGGTATTACATAATTATTTTATTAAAACTAAAACAAAAACTAGCACCCAAAAAGTTATATTGCAGCGGATTGATATATATTTATTATAGGCCAACGAACTTGCAGATTATACATCTTTTACTCTTCACCGAATATAGTAAGGGTAATTAAATCGCGGAGGGTGAAATGGGCTGGACATGTTGCGCACATGAGGGAGGAAAGACAGATCTAAAATGTATTGACCGGGAGACGCGAAGGGAAAGGACCACTTGGATCACCTATACTTAGGTGGGAGCCTATAGATTTAAGGGAAGTTAGATTTTCGAGGGTTGTTTGGGTTGTGTTAGCACAGAATAGGGGTCAGTGGCGGGTTCATGTATGCACAGCATTGAACCTCCGGGTTCCATAATATAGATAATATTCCTTTAGCTTGCTTAGGAATTGTCTATTGCCATTGAGTAAGTAAGTATGTGAGTACTACTCAACTTACTGATTAGGCCCATGTGATTTGAAAAAAAAATACCGCGACCAACTTATTAATTCTTTCTAATTGTATACATTTTACCTGTCATTAAATGTCCTATTAGCGTCCACAAATTCTGTTCATGCTGTGCAACAAATGTGTACTCATTGGCAATGTATGTGGAGGTGTTAGCATTTGATGGTGCTTTTGCAGGGTGAAAGCAATTATCGCAACATAGGTAAATTGCACGCTCCATGCTCACCGTACATGTCATTTATGTGAACATGGAATTGATGCATTCAGGGCAGTGGGGATCTATTACACTAGACTGTGGATGGGGAAATGAGTTTACCGTATCCTGCTACATACACATTCACATTTGTTAAATTTGCACGCACCATAATAATCATCAGCTTTAGTTATTTTAATTAAGTTGCCGCGTAGTTCCTGCCACAACTTAATTTTACCTATACTCATTTCGGATAGGCGTACTTAAAATTAATTATCGAAGCAGCTTAGAAGCGCAACAGAACATGAATGAGAGCGACGCTGAAAAGATGCCCAAAAGGGACTCCTAACCAAGGACTAATTTCCTAGCGCCCGTAGACTCTTAGCCAAAAGTGGGTCGTGCCAGATTACACATCTGCGTTCTACTCGGGACACGATTACTTCTCAGCAACCCTAATTATTTTTAACCTAGCGGACTATTACCTCTGTTACTGTGAAGACTATGAGCATGATACTATGTATCACGCCCTCTGTACAGTCACCAGATGAGATGAATGCAAGTGCGGGGTGAAGAGGAAGGGTGGTACAGTGTGGACTCAGTCCCCCGCGCCATAGCAACAGTCTAAGTTACACGCGTTTGTCTAGCGCGCTGTGATGGGGAAGAATCCGAACTTTCACGCCCGCTCACTGACTGAAATACGTAAGATTAGGACGAGCCCGCTTGCAGGTAGAGAAATGGGGAGTGCGCTGCATTCCTGTAGCTTGCATTCTTCTCATCTGGAGACAGTACATGCGTGAGATAAGAGAAGCACGTGTTAGCTTAAGAAGGTAGTCACACAAGCAGGCGAAATATGGCCACCAAAATTTTGTTTCTGGACGACAAAGGTGACCGTGCTTTCACACGTCACGTGATAGAAATCAGGAAAAAACAAGAACAAGATTATGCCTAAAACACACCGAATTTGAGACGAATCCGCCTTAGGGGAATGCTCACACTCCCAGGGGGCCTACCGAGGAAGCCGGATATGGCAGATTGCCGAAGACTTGTAGCTGCGGGGTAGCCTCACTCTACCAGGTAAATACCAGATCGGGAACATGTCCCCTCTACGACCACAAACAGATGAACCAAGAATAAAATTAATTGAATAAAATACAAGAGTGAATTCACCAGAGATTTCACTGTGTTCTATGAACAAGAGAAGGTGATGCGATGATCCTAGAAGAAATGCGAAATCGGTTGTTCTACCGGAGTTATAGCTTATGGCCCAGGTAATCGGAAGTGGAAGGCGGGGCAAAAAATATGCCTATCCGAAGATATGTACAGTTTCCCTGAAGAAGTCGACGTTGCCTGTCTCGTATACTAGGGCCTATTAGAAAATTAGCTGGCTCTGAAGTGATATTTTAGAACTGGTACCTTACAAGGATTAGGCTACATGATTCCTGATTCAAAATAATCTGCAATACCGTAATGAACTTACAGTTTCAGGACAGATAGAAGATTTCACTCGGAATGATGAATGCTTGAATGTGATACATGATTGAATCTCTTTCAGAAGGAAGGGAACTGACTTTGACCCATCTTGCTCCTTTTCTGTATGGAAATGCGAATTCCTCAAAATCCTCCGTTAGTCAAGAATCCTCTCAGCTGATGGAATTATCAATATTTCAGTTACAACTTCTAAAAGTCAATTTAGGGCGGCTAATGGGGCCAGCTAGTTTACTTCTTATTACTGTGAAGGTATTCATATTGACTCTCTTTGCTCTGAAGTATGCTGGTTATCCAACCAACATATGGCAAAACAAATGTTAGCTTCCTGTAATTCACTGTGGCTTTGTACATGTGTTGCCATTATTAAATTTACACCCCTCGTATTATTGTCCTTATTCTTTTTTATTAATGTTAGAAGGAAATTCTACAAAAAAGATAGAGTGAAATGCTGTTTTCGTAACGAATACTTCATTAACAACGTGATGCATATTTTGCTACTTAAATTATACGTTTTTATACCTAAAACTTCAGAAATAAATTATCGGTGAAGGAAGGTTCATTTAGATAAGAACATGGTTTCTCTTAATACCTTACTTTCATCTGTACCCTGATTTAGGGTTACCACCATTTTATATGAATAAAATTTAATTTTTTGCGATATTCTCGAAAACTATTTTGGTTAAATTTTCTACGCAGATTGCAAATACTAAGAGCTAAAACTTTTATTTGAATTTTAAAAAATCCATGAATAAGCCAATCATCTCACCCACAAACTCACATTTTAGTTGTCTCGCGAATAATGCGACTTTAATAACGCTTCGACAACTGAGTGGGCACTACTTTAATATAATTCTTTACTTCATATTTAATGAGAAATGTGGATGAAGTCATATGAGTTTTTCATATAACTTTTTTTAAATTTTTATATGATCATAAAAGGAAATTAGTTTTGTGTTGTTATTTATATTAATCAAGACTTCTCATGAGTGCCACTTGGGTTGGAAAATTATTGTACTCATCTTGTCATTACAGCATTGCTTCGCAATATCCTACCGTCGAGAGAACCAACGTCAGTATGAACTTCGAGCCAGCACCGAGTCAGACTGTAAGACATGGATTGAAGCCATCAGAGAAGCCAGGTAATATTCTAATATCCTTTAACATATTTATCAAATCTTCACAGTTAATACAGCAAGTTGACATTTTTAGGTAATTTTTACAGCATATCCTAAGCTTATTTCTAGAATTTCTAATATTAATAAATTATTGGTTGCTTACTATTTTAGATCCAAGCTTTCCTTAACATATTAACACTGTAAATTACAGACTTTAATAAAAACTGTATCGAATATTTATTTTATACTGTCAAATGTCAGGCTGCAAACAGTGACTTCTTATTTATTTGAAAGTAAAATTGTTTTACTTACTAGCACTAAATAGCACTTAAAGATCTACACAAATATAAAATATAAATATTAATCCAATGATTTTGACAATTTTCGTTTCTTGGGTATTAGACAGACCTCACTAACTTTGAAATAAAGTTGTGAATCTAGAAGTAATAATAATAATAATAATAATAATAATAATAATAATAATAATGAACAGATACTCATTTAATAAAGTACAAACATTAATGGTGTTACTTTCACTGAATTATCTCTATACGGGGGTAAGGCTTTAGACTCTTAGAATAAGGGTGTTGAGGGGACTTGCCACCTCAGAACAAAAGTTTTGTAAGGTTATGCTTTATAGTTAGCCTATACTTTAATAAGGTTGATTAGTTAGGTTAATTAAAACTATAAAATAGCATGACAAGATTCTTGCCCCCTCAGACCCTCTGTATTTTAAGAGTCTTAACACCTTAACCTCCATACACAGATAATTCAGTGAAAGTACAATACTTATAAGACGTTAATATTAAAGTACGACAGAGCTCTGGCTAATATCAGAGTAGCCAATTTTCTTACATAAATATAAGCAAACCCAGTTAAATGATATATAAAATGTGTTTTACCAAATATCATAGTCTGTGTACAACAGACAACGAGAAGTACATGAAAATCCAATATTACAAATTAAAATTTAATACAGTTAGAGGAAATAAGATATTTCAACCTAATACCTAAAATATCTCCAAATATAATGATAAATATAATAACTTCCGAATGAGCCTAGCTTGGGTTGATCGTTTACATTGTAATCCTTCATGAGTTGTTTTAACCCTTACGAAACAATGCATAGTGCAGAAAGTTAGGGAAAATAGTTTTAAAAATCTATTGCATAATCTTTTTTTCTGGACTCTTTAGAAATAAATAGCTTTATTTTCATCTTTTTTAGGCTTTTTAATCTGTAAATGTTATTAGTGTTAACATGTGTTAATGTTATATAATCTTAATAATCACTTCAATATTTATTTGTGACTAAATAAGTGAAAGTTCTTTATTGTCATAAATGACTATAAAGCACCCTGTATTTTAATCAATTACGTGCAATTAAGCATCACACCTTTTATTCGTAATTAATACAGGCTTTCAATTCGTCAAATATCTAAAAATAGTGTTATCTGTTACGTTACTTACTGTCTATGTTTACCGAGTTGTCAAACATTTATCTTAAATTTCTGTCTTAAAATGGTATAAAAGCACATTACTATCCTGCTAGAGGTAACGCACAGGGAATGATTGGCGTACAGAGACCTTTCAACTTCATTTATAAGTTTTCGAAACGATTCCATTGAGACTGCGGTAAATTTTTAAATATATAGGCCTACCTGCTTAAATCATGTAGTCCTAATCAGAAAATAAAATATGTTCATTTCAAAACCGTTTTCAGAAGTATATTTTATTCTTGTGTTTTAATGAATTATTTTAATTATCTTGTATTTCGTTTAATATATACAAAACTAATATTCATAAAATGAATTCTTTTTCCCAGCTTTAACAAGCTACTTCTTCAGAAAGAGGAGCTGGAGCAGAAACACCTTCATCTTCTGCAGATAGTGGAGAGCGAGAAGACCGCAAAATGGCAGTATACACAACAATGTGAAGAACTTGCCTCCGAAATCAAGAAGCTGCGAGCAGAGGTAAGTTCTTTAATATTCCATATTTATGGTTCATAACTAGGGCCTGGATTTGAAGGATTTAATCTATTTTTCCCCAGCTTCCTAATTAGAACAATTTAACGTACTTTTCCGTTTCATGCCCCTTGCTTCCGAATATATGAACCTTATAGAACCTAAAAAGGGCTAAATCGACCTGAAGGGCCTGAAAGGGGCTAAGGAGGATTTTTGCTGAAAAACTAGGGGCTAAAGAGGACTTTTGCTGGAAAACTAGGGGCTAATGAGGACTTTTTTCAGAAAAACAAGATTTTTAAATAGATTTTCCAAATAATGCAAAGGAAAATAAAGATGTGAATTTGTGCATTTTAAGAAAAGACATAATAAAAATAAGTTTATACAACTCAACTGGAATTAACAATGTCGCTAGTCTTTGTAACTCGAAAATGTGCCGTCTCGCAGTCGCAGGAAATGAAACTTGAGCCGTCTGTCGTTTCAACCTTAAAATAACAAGTTGCGACCAACGAGAGAGAATTATATTAAAGGAACAAATTCTTGACACTCGAGTCTACTTATTTTTGTAGATCGGAAGGGTAAATATCTCAATTGTTTATGCTATTTTTCGAGTGCCGTTATAAGGATTAGTTGCTTTTTCAAAGTTATAATTTTCGGTGTTAATATTAGTGTTCATTATATGTTTTATTAAGACGGCTAAAATCGTTTGTTTAAAGCTTAAAAAGGGCTATTCCACGAAAATAAAAATCTAAAATACCTTTTATAACAGCCTAAAAATCCGGGCCCTATTCATAATAGTAGACTTGTACATCCTAAACTGTAGTATTTAACAGGGTGAGGAAAAACAACTGTGCAGAAAATTGTAGAATATATAGGCAGTTCCAAACATGCAGTCGCAGAAGCTTTCTCACTGTGCTACATGCGTTAAAATTAGGCCCGCTATGTTAGTGATGCTGAACAAAACGTGGTGGTCTCCATGGACGCCTGAGTTGACTGCACTTCAATTTTTTCTTCTGAGGACCATGCCTAGCCCAATTTATGCCACGCGAATTGAGGATCCACAAGACCTAGTAAACTTGCATTACTGCAGCAGCCAGAAGTGCTTCAAACCACTCTTGGTGTATTGCAGAGAACACGCCAATCCTTGTCACACTGCTGTGATGTTTGCCAGAGCATGGTAAAGGTGGTCGTATTGAACATTTGTTACGTCATGTTGTCATTAGAAATAATTTGTTTTCTTACATCTACTCTTATACAATTCAACGGCCCTAAATAGCGTGCTTGCTCGCCCGCTTCGTGAGACATCGGGTATACTCGGCGATGTTCGTCTCTCGCAGTGTAAACTTTCATGACGACTACAAAATTAGGAAGGAAAACCGTTTCTTTATTATATAAGGCCTAAGTGAAATGAACACAATGAACAAATACTCTAATTTTATTTTTACTTACAATTTCCATAGCTCTGAACCACAAACATTTTTAATAATCTACCAGTGAAATTTTCTTAAAAATCCTGGAGTCAATGAATAATGGCGGGCGAAGCCGGGGGCAACAGCTGTAAAATATTGATGGTTTTATCTCTTGAAATATCGCTGATAATAATAATCCAAACAAACCATCCTTCCCTCGAAACATTATATAATTTCTGAAAATTACACTGAATTGATAAAATAAAATTCACATCATATTCATGTCAATAAACAGCTGAGAAACAATACGTATTATGTGTTCACAGCACTGCCTTCTTTATTTCTTTAGATATAGAAGGCAGTGGTTCACAGGTTCTTTGAAACTGCATAATCGATTCTGATATAGTTTTCCCAGGGGGCGCTTTCATGTCGTGGAATGTACTCTAAAGCGAGAATTTTAGCTGTTTCATTAATTATTAATGGCATAGTTTATGAATGATTCGCGTGCAAGTGTTAATAAATATAATGCTTTAATAATTATTATACTCTTAATTTTTAATTTTTAAAAGAATTATCGTGGCGAAGCCACGGGCACCTCCTAGTATGTAACATTCCTCCATAATAACTGTACATTATGAAGCAAAAACATTTTATTTTTCAGTTTGTACAATACATCAATTAAGTACGGAGGTGTAATGTCAGTACACAGTTGTCGTGTGTGTTACATTTCATTTCGGCTGGCAAATGAAGATGTTTTCAATGTATCTGCGATCCAAATG
Organism: Ectobius pallidus; assembly: GCA_964059195.1. Lineage (NCBI taxonomy): Eukaryota > Metazoa > Arthropoda > Insecta > Blattodea > Ectobiidae > Ectobius > Ectobius pallidus. The sequence continues at coordinate 105,379,029 of CAXKWD010000010.1, forward strand.
ATACTGCTTTTCTACTCTACAATTTTCTGCACGTTGTTTTCCGCACTCTTTATATTCACTGGACCTAATTACATTACTTCCTTTTCATCACAGTTCCTAGATATCTTAACTTATCACTAGGGACCGGATTTTTAGGTTTTTATAAACACTGTTTTAGGTTTTCCATAAGGTGAAATAGTTTTTTTTAGGTTTTTTTTGTCCAAAATATCGTTTTCGGGTAGAATAATTGGTTTAATGAATTTGAATGTGCTACATAGGATTCCATACATAATACTTGTAAAGTTTAACTTAACAAAATTGACTTAAATTTGTGTAAACTTGATTTAGTTCAATATTATACAATTGAAGAAAGAAAGCATAAACAATCAAAAGAAGCAGTGAAAATAAGATTGCTTCACATTTGCTGGTTACGGCATATCACTAAATATCTTTCAAGATTCTCAAGTGTGAAGTTCTTCCTGTTATCTCTTAGTTAATAGTTAATACTGTATCCAGACACTACCCTTCTCAGGATTCGAATCCGATGCTTCTAATTTAGTGAGTAAAATACTTTATAGTTGGATGTGGATAATGTGAAACTGATTATTTTCATTTCTTCTGTTGTTACGCATGCTAACCGCACAACAGATCAACTAGGGATGAAAACTTCCCCCTTTTCTAGAAAGGGAAATAATACGTGTTTCTGGCAGGCTTGACAAAATATTACTTTGCCATCTGTAGTGAAATTTAGGTCGTCGCCAATCCACTGCCGTAATAAACTCGATTTCATTTGTTTCGGAATAATTAACACGTCTTCTTAAAACTAACAGTGTGACCACTAAGAATGAATAACAGGGAAGTAATAAAGGCAAACAAGGGCTTTAAAACACAGAAATCTATATCCTTGTTCATACACGGCATCAATGGTTGTTCGTACTAATATTTTAAAAGGAATACGCCGGTACTCTTAAACTTCCTCTCTAGATACTGTCCATCCTAGATGATAATGGGTTGAACAAAACGCTGGTGGTATTAATTTCAACCCAACAAAAATTATTGTCTCTCCCCAAAATATCGGTTTCTCAACTGACAAACAGAAAAGTCAAAAAAGTAGCCTAAATTATATATTTTAGTTTTATATCCCGTTTAGCTGTATTTAGGTTTTTATACCCCATTTAGGTATTTTTAGGTGCCACAGAATTAATGTGGGTGAATCATATGGACATGATGCAAAAACGTGTATAAGTACTTTTTGTTTTGGAAGTAAGGAAAAAAATATGTAAAACCTAAGAATCCGGTCCCTACTTATCACTGTAGTCTTATTATAGTGGCATACATGAATGTGTTTATTATGCTGAATTCTTTTTAATGTTTGAAACAAAAAATTATTATCGGAGTTTTTTAAGAGGAGTTTCAAAAACCACCATCACTACTACTCTTCAAAAACCACAATAAAAAAAGTATCGAAAGGATGGACACAATTTTCAACGACAGCCCAGCATTCCTTTCATCACCATAGCTGAAAAATAATGTCCCACACCCTATGCACGCTCTGCTATGACATACTGCGGCATAGTTGTTGCAATTGCCTGTCACTGTAACAAAATAAAATATTTAATAGATTCAATTAACAAAACAACTAGCATGCATTTTCGGTTACCTTCTTTTGGGTCACCCCGTACTTTTTTTTTATAGGTTTATGTTGTTATTTATGTTTACCGGGTCACGAGCTACCCCTGGAATCATGTAATGGGATATTCTCAGCGGATTTGTTGCCAGGGTGCACCAGTTCCCAACCTATCAGTTAATTAGCTAATTAAAACCTATGGAGAGCAAAAACTCACAACCCATCCATACATTGGGCGAAAGAGAAATCCCACGGCCGAGCCCGGAGTCACGCCCAGGACCCCACCGTTAGTAGTTAAAGAGTTTTAACCACTATTGGGCAAGAAAGGTCTATGTTTCATAAGTAGGGTTCGGATATTTATGACCTAAAAAAGTGGAAAAATGACTACAAATATGCCCTTAAAAATTACTAAATATGACCGTATAAAAAATAAATGTTTCAATTTAAAACGTTTAAAGACACTAAATTCTTACTTCACATGAATTCTATTAGGTATTAACTTTTTTAAACAATTTTGGTGATTTACAGTTTTACTTGTAATGAACTTCTATTTTTAAAGAATTTTCTCCTGTTTGCTCGCTTCATCAGCTCCAAATACGCCTACATTTTGTAGACCGTATAATATATGAACAATTGCATCAATTTTAAATTTAAGTTACCCCTTAATTTGGTACAAACATTATATTAATGAAATAAATTTCAAATTTAACTCGACCATATAGTACATACACTGTAAAATTGTGCTCCTTTATTGAATTTATAACTTAAATATGACGTTAAATTATAAATATGGCCAAAATATGACCAAGACAACGAAAATGAACAAAATATGACTTTACTGTATATGCAAATTAAAAACGATCCGATTAGGATAAGTAGGGTACAATTCATGTTTAATTTGTATTTGCGGCGAGAATGGAGATCAGGATAAAAATATGACATAATTATCATAAACATCCGAACCCTATTCATAAGTAGGCTATAAATAACTAACTCAAACAAGTCTATCATTAAACATATCTGTTATTCTAGTAATAGGCCTACTGATTACAAGTGAAAACCAATCATTTATATCCATGAAGATGAACTTCTTCCGATCATAGTTATTATCAGGGCCCGGATTCTGATGACCTAAAGTTGTTTGAAAAAATACCTATAAAATGACCCGAAATTTTAAAGAAAATGACTTAATAATTATAAAAAATTACCTAAAAACTGATATTTTATTTATAAAAAATTATTATTGTACACACGAAGTTACTAGTTTGTACATAATTGTAAAAACTGTAAATAATTATAACGTTGTGAATGTTCTTTTCTCACGGAAATTTATACTAGCACTGAGGCACTGGTGAGTCAAAATTCGGCATATCCTTTTGTGGTCTGCCGGATTATATTCTTGCTTATTGAAGGTAATCAGTAGTTGGCACTCTCAAATCCAAGCAGGTGGCAGACTCTGGTGCCAAGTCAATCTAATAGGCCTAACAGTAGTAATATAATAGGCCCTACAACATTTTGGCGTTTCTTTGATATTCTCACTTCGTACTGACACATGTCAACACTTCAACGCCGAATTTTTTCTTCTTGCATTAAACAAACAACACTTCAAAGACAGCACCGCTAGTGACGAAAAAAAGTTAATACACTAAATGTAAATACATGAAAATGACTTAATAAGGAAGCAAATTACACGAAAATGACAAAATAATGACCTAAAATTGTAATAAATGCCCTAAAAATATAAAATTGCATAAAATGACAAAAAATGACCTAATAAAAATGCATTTCTATAATCTAGAGGCCATGATTAGGATTTATCCACAAGTTGGCAATGTCTATGCAGCATCAATAAAAAGATGACATGTCATTAGAATCCGGGCACTGGTTATTATCCTTCATATGTGTGTTAAGTCCTGAAACTGCAGCGGGTGACCTCTACCTTACCTCTAACAATAATTCAGAACCATGCCTTAGTTCGTACTTCAATTAAGCTGTAGGTTTCGCCTACTCTAACTACACTTCGATTAATGTATTCATTAACACATATTCATCTTTTAGGGTCACCATGATTATTCGTGAAGTGAGTCATAGTTGCCAGATAAAAGTATTGAAATAAAATAGGCCCTAGGGGTGTAAATAAGAGTAAGAAAAATCAACTTCATGTACCCAGCATATACTTATTCACATATACATATGTACACACTCAACATGTACTTGTTTCTAACAAGAAATTGTCCTCTTAAGGTAGCCGAATTCATATTTTATTTTAGACTGTTCGGAAGCGTGATTGTTCAGTAAAATTTCAGTTATCAGGATTAATCGGGACCGGACCCAATCCGGATAGTCATATGTTCGGACAATTGGATAAATAATGAAAAAGTTAATTTCTTTAAAAAAAATTAAAAAAAAAAAACTAAATTGTACTGTACTGAACTTATATAAAATGTCACGTCTTGAACATCTTTCAGAGTCAGTTGTTTTAATAATGAGAACTGCGCACAATATGCATGTTAACCTAACACATAAACCTCAACACCCACTCCTGAACCCGGGAAAGGGATTTTTCCCGTCTGAAAAATTCCCAACCCGACCGGGAATCGAACCCCCTACTGCCAGAGTGGAAGTTAGGCGTGCTACCGAGGGTCGGTTGTTTTACAGACAAACTGCCGATTTTGTCGGCTAAAAGTTTTGCTTTCTTACGAATAATCGGCCCTGAAAGTGGGTTTTCCAATGCTCGCTGGGGGGGGGGGGGGAACTCTTGCATACGGTCTCAAAGCGATGTTCGGATAGTTGTAGTTCTGCTGTATTCCATTGGCAAACTTCCCGAGTGTTAGTTGGTAATAAAGGGGGCTTATTTTTAGTTGCCCAAGAGGGCTTTTACTCAAATAATAAAATTTCTCTAATAATATTTTGAATCTTCATTGCCTTATTCTTCTATAGCAGTTTCTTGACTGTAACTTATGAGTTGGAGAAGTGAATAAAAAGGTCTGAAGAAGAGGCCGACATAAAGGATTCACAGGCGCTACAGCTTCTTTACCTGGTTCTTCTTATATCCGAATGACGTCACGCGCATGTATCCTAAAAGTCTGGTATGAGATTTCCTTTTTATCCCGTTACAGTATGCTGAAGAAAGCCTCCTATGCAACTCAAATGTAACTTACATAAAAGTAAGGAACGGTGAATGTGTAAAAGCCCCTATCTCTCAAACTTCGCGAGATGTAAAAAGGTATGAAGTTTTTCTGGAATATAAAACGGAATTCTGGCTTGGTAAGAAGTGAACTTTGTATACATTATTGAACATCTTGTATCTATAAATAATTCTGTTTGCTATTTCATCTTAGTTGGTAATATTAATATCATATTTTTTTTTTGTTTTTTGTGGATCAGCTTGTGAGCAGTAGGCCTACTATCTAAAGAATGCACTTAGGCTTACATAAATATACAAGATATACAGCTTTTTATCCGGAATATATGCAGATTGTTCTTCCGGTATCTCGCTAGATCACTGGGCAACATGTCTTGCGGCGTGTATTATATTCCCTGTTCTTTTTTTTTTTTTAATGACGTTACGAATTATTTTTTTTTGTAATAATTTATGTATTGTTACATAGCGTTATTACATTTTTAATTTATGTATTGTTACATAACATTAATACATTTGTAACATTTATGCATTGTTTTGTTACATCGTCTAGAATCATATTATAAAATCTGAAGGATATTCTTGCGAATTATTCAGATGGTTTTGACTTTTTTTAAGTATGCCAGTAATTGATCTTCATTCGATTTATTTTCATTCCTTTGAACATCGTGGTCACATCAGGAGTTCATTTTCTGCAGGTATACCAGAGTAGGCCATGTAACTTAACTATTGATGTGCATCTGATTACTACTGTTTGTTAATTTCAACTGGTATTCAATTTTAATAGATATGATACAGTACGAAACAGCGGCGATGAGTCATAGAAAAGAAATGTCTGAATTTGCGACTGGGGAAACCATGAGAAAACCTAAGTCAAACTGACCGGCCACGGGGTTTGAACCTCCCTAATGAGAGTCCAACAATCAATTGGCAAAATATACAATCCTCACTACTAACCGAAAAAAAAAAATCTCTCACTGCATTTCTATTAGCTGAGCTTTCTGAAGTATCGATTTCACAACTCCACGTCACTTATCATTACCCTGCATTTTCACCCATTAGCGTTTCCACTGTTTGTTCACTCTTTTTCCCTGTTACAATACGATTCCATGACCATATTGTCAAGTATCACAGACCTGTGCTCCGCTTTCAGGAGACCGATAACAGTTTAGAGATATTTGAAAAGGGATGGGGTATTGTTTTTAGATATGGCTTTCGAACCTGCATGTGAAATTGACTAGGGTCTGCCAGTTTCCATATTCTATCTGTATTCAATAATTTCTTTTAAAAACACACACAGAGAGGGACTCTCTACCGTGCTTCACGTTGGAATTTTACATAGGCTATTCCTGCCACATGTCAATAAATGTTAAACGGCCTTTCCGATATGCAGGAAATACAAGCCTTTATACCAGCAGGGGTTCACAATTATTTGGGCGATTCTACAATTAGGTGTACCTTTACTGTCCCTTTCATTTAATGTTTCTATTTGAAATTGCAATTCACTGGTAAAACTTTTCCTCTTTTTCCCGATGAGAAAGATTAAATAAATGTGTGTTAAACTTAAATTCCTTCTATATTTAGCTAAGATAAATTTATATTTCCTTATGAAATGTCATTAGCATGGATGTCCCCAGTCATAGTTTTGAGAATAAATATCGAAAAAAAATGGAAAATTATAAATATTTTGTTAAACTTAACAGTATTTTCATTAACATATAACTACTAATCCACATCAAAGAAAAAAATAACGTTCATTAGAACATAGGAACAAGCCAAAAACTTTGTCCCTTCACTTTTTTGTCATTAGCATGGCCACTTTTCAACTTGAAGATGGAGTGGCAGAGAATTTTTTTAAAAGCATGTATTAGTACATGTGGCAACACTGTTCTCTTCTTCAATGAACCTGAGTGTGATTTTGTCTATCGGTGCTTTGTTTTCTGGGTGCTGGATTTTTCAACTCTCAGACACTGGCGAGTACATTAATTGATTGTCATTAGCATGGACTGTGTAAAATAGCACTCAAATAAATTAAAATTTTATTAATTATGTGATGAAACATGTTAAATTACCACAAAACTGTCACCATAATTTCAGTTATCTAGGTCAAAACTCAAATTGGAGGGATGCTATTTTGGCTTGTTTTGTCATTAGCATGGACATCATGTTGGTCATTAGCATGGACACAGGGTGATGTCCAAACAGTGTGATCAGCTGATGATGGTGGAAAATGTCCCTCGAAATGCATTCTGAGGTACATATACCTATTAAGTGAAGTTCGTGTGCAATTCCCGATCTCAATATTTAAGTTTGAAATCACTTCACTGTGTATCTTCCCAAACCAAATTATAATTTTCTTAAGTTTGCCTAAAAAAAATTGTAACATTGTATTCAGTTACTTTATTAATACATTTTTATACAGATTCAGTTTGATATTAATTTTGCTATTACTGCTTTCAGAAAATTGTTGTTAGTGTGGATACAAAGTCATTAGCATGGATTGTAACGTCATTAGCGTGGAGGTGAACAATAAAAAGAAAACAAAAAAGTCTTAAAACCATAATTTCAGCTCTGCTGGATAATAGGCTGTCTTCTAGTACATGTCAGGTTGGCCTACGTGTAGAATTTTTGGTAAATATTACTATTATTCTTTTCCATTTTTTGAAGTTCGAAAGGTACACCAAATTGTAGAATCACCCATTTCAAAGATTGCAACCCCTTTCTCGTTACTAAAGACCCAGTGGACCCCTGACAAACTTAGCATATTTAAGAACATAATTTACAATTAACTAAATAATGATCCTGATATTGTTTAATTGATTCCAATGTTTTAAAAGTAAAAGTATATAAAAAAGGATCAGAAAAGAGTGTACAGTATAGGCCAAATTGCAAAAGAACGCAAGAAAACAAAATCCTGTTTTTGTCCATATAGTGGTTTGCGATTATAATAAAATTACAAGCCCTCCATTAAGCCCACCATTTCCTATTTTAGTTTAGTGTGCAAGGACAGGATTGTTAAAACTACTTGTTCATTAAACTTTGTAATGAAATTAAAAGCAATAATTTATCTAATTGTTATTTAAAAAATAATGTTGAATTTAGATTTGACTTGAATATCTGTAGGTAAATGACACTAAGTCAATTTTTTCCGAAATTGAGGGTTTTACATGTTTATTATGTTTTCACGCTCTTGTCTGAACGGAAAAGCATTATTTCTTATGCATAATTATAACCGATTTAGCCAGCGGGAAAGGGTACGGAGCACTCAGGTTCCCGGCACGCAATCAGCAACCTCTGTTGATAGGCCCTAGGCCTTGGGCTTGAAGTACGTGGGATGCCCGCAGCGAACTCTGCTTTGGTTGCATACCACATACCACAGAAAAAACGCGATGATATGAAAAGGGGAAATTATGGCGATGTGAGAATGATTGTTTGATGAGAAGGGGAAAGGAGAGAACCACGAGAATAGACGCCCTATATTTACCCCCGAACCTGCCTGCCCCGGTATTCGACCCTCAGACATGCTAGGCCCACGCGTTAAGCATGAGCCACAGCAACGGCTGCCACGATTATTAGAGCTCTTGTGTGAAAAATGTGGTTTATTGAATACTGAAAAACTTTCCAACTCTCAAAAGGAAAATCGCATGAAGATTTTAGGCGTAAATCTTTTGTTCAAAGAAAAAGAATATTTGCACCAGAAATCATTAGGACAGATGAGATAATGTTTAAATAAATTATGTTATGTTTATGTCAATGACTATATGTTTTAAATTTTATACATGTTTTCTTGAATAGTATACATACTAATGGAAAGGTTCTGTTTGGAGTCGGTTCTACTTTGCCTAATCTTAAATACCGTAATTTTATTGTTTTGGTGTTAATATACAGTACATTACAGACTTACATGGACTGTACTTATTACTCTTCTGGTAGCGTGATCTTGACGAACATAGCCCCCACAATTATCACCAGGCTGGTTTGTTTTCTTGTCTCTTTCTCTGTGATAGTTAGCACATCTTGCTGAAAAAAAATTAAGAGGGGAAAACAGGCCAAATACGTTTTTATTATTATTGCAGAGGGTTTAGAATGAATACCTAGAATTTTATAACTGTCTGTTTTTTATGTTTTCAAAATATTTCTAATAACCCAAGTTAAATTACATAATATTACTCGTAAATTGCATAGGCCTATACACTCACATAAACATAATGTAATAAGGACATTTACGAACATAATATCAAAAGAAAAATTGTATGCATCTTACACAAACATAATATATTTGAAGAAATTTACAATCATAATACCAAAAATACAAATACCACTACTGAAATAGAAAAAAATACAAGAAGTTTATATTAAAAAAGCATAAATAAAAACAATAAATTAGATCCAAGAAAATAACTTCCGTATGAGTAACACTAGCATTCTGGGTACATATAATTACTGTAATACTATTAAGAGAATAGAGTAGGTTAATGATAAATTAAGTGAATTTCGAAAAGCTTTAAGTTCAATCAAAGAAAAGTTAAAATTAATATTTTTAAAGTTTACAGTGGAAAGATTTTACAACTGTCTTTATGTACAGTATTGTTAAAAAGCAACCAGCAATAATTAAATAAACAACAATCAAAGTAATGAGCGTTGCTTCTGTATTTAATTGATTTTACTAAAACGTTTTAAAATGTAGGTGATCTGGGGCCGAAAAGGCTCATAGAATGAGGAAAGCTATAACAAAAGGAGCTAATGTAGCCGGCGATCACGTTAGAGAGCCTTGTTCTGTCTGAAAGGGATATATTATGTACGACTAAGAAAAGTTGAATGCTTAAATAATATATACGTGTATAAACAACAAGAAAAACAATCTGCATTGGAAGGTAACATTATGTTGTTTTAGATAAAATGTTTACTCTACCAGCGGCATGTGAATATGCAGGAAAACTTTGTTATCTGAGTTAGTTGGATATACCTGGAAACTGTATTTGTGTATATACCATCCATAAAACAAATTTGATTATTCACTGGATATGAAAGGTAACTAGGATTTTTATATGTATAATGCTCCTGAACGTTATCTCATATATTAAGCTGGGATCCATTACTTCAATTGGCATAAGTTATTCCCTTTAAACATTTACACTACAAAAACTTTCCTAGAATATTAATTTGAATGCCTCTTTAGAGTCTCTTTCCATATTTCGCCTTGCAACTAACAGTGAGTTAGTGAGTAAAATCTTTGTATTTCAAATAATCGAGAATAGACTAATGGATGGTTCAATGCACGTATGTGATAAGTAGCCTACAATTCTATATTCGAGGTAGATGATTTTCCGCCTTATAGCCTTTGTTATATGGTAAAATTTGTTACCAAGTTAAGCAGTAACAACACACTGGATCCATAGGACCTGGGACTAATTTATTAATTCTAACAGCTTTTACATATGGTTGTATGGTCACAATAAAATTGTAGTAAAATAGTAATTTAATAAAAGTTTTAATTACTGGGCCTACATACATAGGAAATGTAGTTAAATAAAATGATAGGCCAGTGAACACTGTTCAAATAATTAAAACCAACATATGTACAAAGCAAAAATTAAATAAAAACTGAACTGGGGCTTTTATAATTAATGCTCCTGAACGCTATCTCATATATTAAGCTGGGTTCCATTACTTCAATTGGCGCGGGTTCAATTCCCGATGAGATTGTTGACATTTTTCAATCGACCTATACTTCAGGTGGCACTAGGGCCCTAGGGTCGACTCGCCTGTAACAGAACTGAGCACCAGAAGCACTCCTGGGGAAAAAGGCGGCCGGTGCATAAGGTGGCACATTCATAGCCCTATTGTCTAAAAATGTTGGAACTTCAGCCTCCCGGAACCCTAAAGGCTTTAACGGTCTGTTTAGGGATCACTTCACTCCACTTTACTTTAATGCAAATCCCTCATGTGGAATACCGAAAGCAATCTTTCATAGTAAAATAGGCTCTTACTTTTTCTAAAGCATTGTGTACCTTTCAAATTAAACAATTTTACCAGTTTCTTTTCTATTACAAACATACGAGTATGATAAATTGCTGTATACAATAGGACACATAATTAGTTTAGGAGATATGCCTCAATTAAGATCTTTCATTATTATCGATGGTTCATTCATGGATGGTATTGATCAAAGTACAGTAGGCCTACTTTAATAATTTGATTGTTTTACATTTTCTGACAGATTGTTACCCACATAAATAATGTATATTAAAAAACTCCATAGAATTGCTCGCTTTGTGTCATTTTCAATTTTGTAGACTTCCAATCCGCTAGACGAGACTCACAGTATCTGTGAATCGAATTCCGATACTGGATAGAGTTACATGGCCTGTTAGAGTTCCTGTCGGTATGTGCTTCTCTAAAACCATTTAACACAATAAATAAAATAAATAAACAAAAATAATGTTTTTATAGCAGCTTTACCAACACAATCTTGCATTTCCCTATTTTGGTATTCCTTTACTCGTAGTTAGAAGATTATAACAAATAGCATACATGATTATTTCAACAGTGAATTTAAAAACCTATTTGCTAGATGGCAGGCCTTTCATAAATATGAAAGGCAAGGAACGTTGTCAAGGTTTTTAAATCGAATCTCCAAAAATTACCCAATGGCTTGCTATCTCACAGATTCACATAGATTAAACAAACCTATGAGATAATTTATTGAATTTAACAGTTAACTAAAATTGTTGTGCTATAAAGTTTTAAAATCTCCTGTTAACGTTGTTTTACTTAATACAGTTCACGAAGCCAAATGTCTGATATAAACACTGAATTTCTGTGCCCCAAACGAGACACTGTAGTTTGTCGCTTCATATTCCGACATAGAGTAAACTGATCTAGTGAGCATCAGTTCATGTAAGGACTTACTGTCCTCAAAGCAAGATTTATAAATACGAGAAACAGATGGCTAGCTTTATAAGTTGGCTTGCATTCAGAAGATACAATAGGCCTACTAAAAATATTTTGTTTTTAGTACGATACTTGGAGCATATTCGAGAAAGTCGCTAAACATGAAATAATCTTCATTTAAAAAGTGATAGTAAGAGTTTTTTTGTTGGCTTTTATCACATTCCCAAAAGGCACAGACATGTTTCCGAAAACAGTTTTTGAACTCAAGGGATCTCAAACGTGTAGGCTATTAATGATACAAATTCGACCTCGAAGTTAGAGTCAGACACAATATTTTCCGCATGTAGTAAGTTACATGTAGGACGAATAAGATAAGGTAATAAAACATTGTTTTATTTCAGTTAAACACGTGAATTTATCCACGAAAAGACATGTGAACCCATTACGTTAGTAGTAGGCCTACAGATTAAAATCGCGAAAGGCAACATTTTGCGTTGTAATAAAGAATAAAACCACAGAATATTGTTTCCGTTGATCATTTCTTGATAAAATTTTAGGGGAAAATCTCAGTGTCGGCGGAATTTTTCTCCTAAAATATTCTCATGTATCGTTCAACAGAGATAACATTTTGTGGTTTCATGTATAGGCCTACATATCTAGATCTTAAATGCTACTGTACAATAACAGCGGAAACGCCGGTCACAAAATCACTACATTAGGGTGCCTCACAATCCTGTGAATATCTTTCAGTGAGATAGCTTATGAAGGATAATTATTCAGTCATGGAGAGAGATTTCATCTGGCGCCGTGAATCGAACTCTAGCTAGCTAAGTTGGTAGGGCATCGGCACGGAAATCCGAAGGCCATGGATTGGATTCCTAGCGTCGGAGGAATTTTTCTCTTAAAGTATTCTCGTTATGTTTCAAATTAAGAGCTCTGAATGAGTTTCTTTCGTTTGGTTCTGTCCGATACATGTTTTCTTTAAATTAGACCTCGGGCATCATTGCAGTTTTATTGCCAATGGACTGAAAACAGTTAAGTGCTTTCGTTTGGTTCTATCCGATACTTTTTTTCTTTAAATTAGACCTCGGGCATCATTGCAGCTTTATTGCCAATGGATTGAAAACAGTTAAGTGCTTTGGAAGAAGTCCCCCTTCTTTGTGGGAGAAAAAAAAAACATTAGTTACTATTTCAAGTTCCGTAAGGCAGAAAATTTCTGTACTAACCTCTGTGAATAAACAAACACGAGGAATATGGTTTAATAATAATTTATACATACATAAGTATTTCAGTGATAAAAGAAGATAAAGTATTGTGTGAGTTATGTCGTGTGGAATTATAAAAAAAAAAGAAAAAAAGATTTGTAAGAAACTGTTGTTTATTAAGTGCCAGTATGGTACTTTATGAGATTGTGTGGTGGACGAAAAAATGTCTGTCCGTCTGTCTGTCCGTCTGTCTGTCTGTCCGTCTGTCCGTGTGTCTGTACGCACGATAACTCAAATACGCTTTTTCGGATTTTCATGAAACTTGGAAAACACATTTATAATGTCCATGGGAAGAACCCTATTGATATTGAACCAAATCGGTTCACCGGTACCGGAGTAATGCCCAATTTAGTGCCTATTTTAATAGAAATAGAAAGGCGCCATCACTCAAATACGCTGTATCGGATTTCCATGAAACTTGGTATACCCATTTATGACGTCCATGAGAAGTGCCCTATTGAAGTTGAACCTAATCTGTTGACCGGTACCGGAGTAAAACCCAATTTAGTGTCTACTTTAAAGGCGCAATAACTCAAATACGCTTTATCGGATATTTATGAAACTTCGTATACGCATTTATAATGTCCATGGGAAGACGTTTATTGATATTGGACCAAATCGGTTGGCCAGTATCGGAATAATGCCCAATTTAGTGTTTTTATGTTAATATATAAGAAGTCGCGATAACTCAAATATGCTTTATTGGATTTTCCTGAAATTTTGTATACCCATTTATAATGTACGTGGAAAGACGTCTACTGATATTGGACCAAATCGGTAGACCGGTACCGGAGTAAAACCCAATTTAGTGTATATTTTAAAGACGCGGTAACTCAAATACGCTTTACCGGATTTTTATGAAACTTGGTATACACATTTATAATGTCCATGGGAAGACGTCTATTCATAATGGATAAAATCGGTTGACCTGTTTCGGAGTAATGCTCAATTTAGTGCCTATTTTATGGTAATATACGTATTCGAAAGAATTTATATAAAAAAAATGAAAATCAGTTATCTTGACAACATAGCCTATTGTTTTACTGTGATCGTATAAGGCCTTGGAAATTAAAATACATGTAGCTATGACAAAAACATATTGATTTACATGCGCTTATCCAACTAGACCGTTAAAATGACCCAGGTGGCCGAGATGGTAGACCTTTTTTCTTCCGTAAGCCCTGCTTAATGAATAAATCTGGAGCTTAACTTGAAAATCAATTAAAAAAACATATTCTGCATATCATAATTGCAGTCATAACTGATTAAACAAAAACATACTGGCACTTTGTTACATCAGTTTACCTGATTTTATTATTTTCTTTTCTTTTTGAACTGCATCATGCAGACAAACTCCATAAGAGAATAGCTACAGCTGACGGCGTTTGCTTTCTGTTACAAAATTTGCGGGTTCGATCCCGACCCAGCTCATTGGCAGTGAGGTGTGCCGTAAATGCGACTGCCCCATGTCTGCAGATCTACAGGTATATAAAAAAACCTGCGATACAAAATTCTGGCACATCGGCGAAGGTACTGGCGTGTGTAGAGTACACAGTCGTCGTTAAATGATGTAACAAACAAAAACAAACAACCGTTCTCGCTCTTTGTGAGCATAACCTGTGTTCATGTCCCAGCCCTTGTTAGTATACCATAAATAATATTATTCGCTATTGTTCTTGATGAATACAGCTACATTATAAATAAATTGGCGTAAGAATAGAATCTAATTGTAGGTAGATTTCGAAGAAAAATCTATCTATTGCAATGGATACCATGTCATGATTTTCGAAAAATTCTTTCATATCTTTACGTTTCATGCTCCCCTGAGTACGAAACCACCGCCTGTTCAAAAAAAAATTGTGATATATATATATATATATATATATAATATATATATATATATCTTTACACGCTAGCGGCCGTAATTTTGAAGATATTTGGACCAAATTTTAATATGTTATATCTAGGCCCAATAGTTCGGACAAGTTCGTTAATGAGCAAAATTGGCCCAAGGGGGTGGTCGGGGGAGGGGGTTGAAATTTTAAAACATTTTTATCTCGGCCCCTATGAAGTATAGAGGGAAACTTTGTTTGAATAAATTAGAGTACTCCCTATGGAGTTCACAGTGACACCAACGATTCGGGGGTTCGAGTGAGGATGGGGGTTGGGGTGGGGGATGAAAATTCGAAACTTTTTCAACCACGTGGGGTATCGTTGAAAAGCTCTTGATGAGTACTCTACAAATCAATAAATAGTTTCTTGATAGCTCTCATATGACGCGAGATTTTAATGTTTGAAAATAATAACACTTAAAAGAATTATTATAATATCATAATTTTGTCTTGTTTAGCGGCTTTGCTAATTTTATTTATTGCTAATCTTGCGCACGGCCTCCCAGAATATTATATCCTATTCTTGTTGTCAAAACAAATTATTGTAGGCTCTTCCTCTTTACCGAATTCAGTTCTTATTACTGCAGTTTTGCCATGCCAAGGCTAAAGAAGAAGAGTGCTATGCAGCGACAATAAATTAAACCAAAAGCACTTCGAAATCTACCTCCGCCTGTAGGCCTGCCTAAAGGGATTTTTTTTGTTCGACTAGGCCTATGCTATAATTCGCTTATTTCGTATCATAATGACACTCATTTCGATTTTTGTTCATTTCGACATTTGTGGGCTATCGATTATTATCGAACACGAAACGATCTTGAGACCTTGAGTAGGAGCTGAAAACTACGCAATAAATAGCCTGTGTTTAAAATAAAATAATTCTGTTCGTGTTAATTTTAATATCACACTAAAATGAATGCAATTCGTGTTGTCAAAATCCGTTGGTTTCAAGAAATCAACCATAAGGCAGCTTTGATTCGACCTTCCATCTCTTGTAGGAGACAAGAACTACTACAATCACCTGACACGAAGGGAATGGTTTGAATGATTCTAAAATCTCAAAATTTAAACATTTAGATTAATTATGGTCGAACATAAACAGTCGTATGCAAGTTGCCTATAGTGGTAATTGGGATACTCGTATGAAAATTGTGTTTGCTCGTTTCATAAATATGCTCCTATCTTAATAAATGCCATTGTAGGCTTGTTCAATAATGTATTAATGTAGAACAAAAGTATTTAATTAACATGCATACGTAATGATGAAAATGCGCTGTTTTGGAACTGATGGGATACAATCATTGCTAATATCCTGAAGCTGAATTCACACGTAGGCTACTGGGAGAATGAAGAGGAGGGGACAGTCCAGTTTGCAGCAGCATAAGTCTAGTTTGTGTCAGAGAGAAGTGGTAAACGTGAAGTCCATTTCTCTCAAGTCAAGTAATCTGATTTAAAATTTCCAGGCCACGAGATGGCAACCCTCAAACTGCCGGTACTACATTCCGAGAATTTCAACCAGCAAAACACACTATATACACTGCACATCCAGCTGCCAAGTACTGCTTACTATTCGCCACTCGTACATTTGCAAGTCTACGTTTATGTTGAATTTGGCTTATCAAAAGTAGCCCAGTTTTAAGGGGGAGTAGGGGTAAAATATTAATAATTTTTGGTAAAATTTACCATTTAAAAATATTAAAATTCTGTGTACCTTCATATATATGTTAAATCACACAAATCCCCCGTGTATTAACATCTGGAGTAGTGCTGGGAGAAATAACTGGATAACGGTTAACTGCACAGACAATTAATTGCAGAAAAGATAAAACAATTATAAATAACTGTTATTTGAACCCATAGTTAACTGGATATTATTTGCAATTATCTGGATTTTTATGTCGATTATCCAGATAATTAATTCCACTGCAGTTAATTCTTTTAACAATTATCTGGATAATAAAAAATAACTAAATGCATTGACGTCACTATCCAGTTATCTGATTAACACGTTATTCGGTTAACTGGACAAGAGATAATGATAATTCGAACAATTATTTGCTCAATTAACTTGACCACAAGCTTGAAAGGACCCGTTACGAGAGAAATATTCTTTCCCGAGATCCAGCATCGACTCCAGTGCAAAAAGCTCGTGACCTAACTTTGTGCTTCCATAATTCCTAACTGAACATGGCAAATTTAAATCATATTTCGAGCGAATTAACATCACTGTCCAGATGATTACTCATGCTTCTGTGGATCCTCTCAAACAGTTTTTCTTTTCTGATTGTTCTGAATTTGGAAGATCAAGCTTCACTGTAGACTATCACCTGAACTTTTGTATGTTATTAACATTTTCTAAAATTCATCCGCCGCATTTTTAATGAGCTTTCTTCGTAATGTCCATTCTGTTGTAAATTGCATGTAATTGTTAAACTATAACCCTAATTTTTGGTGGAAATTCAGTAATAATAATAATAACAACAATAATAATAGTCTGTGTTGGATAAGTTTCAATATCCTCATGCACTTTTAATCCTCCCTAATTACGCGATATTAAAAAAAGTCTACACTAGTTAAATGTTTATATCTTAGTGATTAAAATAAATCATTTTTGACAAAATTAGACTGCCTTCAGAATTAAAACAATTTCAGTTTTAGCTTATATGGGTGCTTATATGTATATAAATATTAACCTCATTGTACATCCACATAGATAAAGATTATCTATATGGAGGTAGGCTATAAGGAGGATAGGCATAATATTTAAATACATAATGGGCCTGCAGAAGATTATCCCTAAAAAAAAAGCACCCTTTGGGGCTGAGTACTTCTAATGAGGCTGTGTGTACACATTTTTTTATTTAATTGTCATGTAAACTTTTAAAGTCATTTTCCCATGCTTTAATTTTTACTGTATTTTTATAAATATTCATAACTAAATGAGTTCTACAAATTTAACGTTAAGTCTATATTAAATTTTATAGGGTATGACTTACAAAATAAGGTCCTTTTTTTAAGTTTATAGTTTTTACAATAAATAATTATTTATGGTGACATTTTTTCTTGAATTTGAGAAATGCCTTGATTTTTTCACCTTTTGTAGGAAAGATATAAGGAAAATATTGCATGACATTGGTCCTATTTTTTTTTTTTTTAATTCAGAAAGTTTACTTAAAAATTGTTGTCAAGTTTCATTTTGAAATGTGAAATTTGTTCACTAATAAAGTGAAATAAATAACAATTATTACAACAATTATAGTATTTAAATAACAATAAACAACATTGTGCTGTCCCATTCATGACCCTTAGTGTAATTGATTTTTATTAGAGATACTGACATAATTTCTTGTATCGTCCTCTATTTAAGCCAATGTGTAGCCATTTCAATATTATATAAGTTAATTTCATGACTAAAGTAAGGGGCAGTAGTGTGGAATTTTTAATGTCTTTGAGCCCTCCCAATGTTTCTTAGAAGTTCGTGAAACAATTCTTAATACAAAGATGTGATGAATTTAGTTTAATAACTTAACAAGATGAAAAAGGATACTCTGAATGTTGTAGATATTAATTAAAGCTTTCAATGGAAATTTTCATTTTGCAGCTATGTGCCCTAAAGAAAGAATGGAGACCTGTTCCCTCGTACAGCACCAGTACGAGCATAACAAGTGGGATGAGCCTGCCCCACAGCGCTGGTGGATCCGGAGCGGCAGTCTCTAGCACTGAGCAGGAGACCCAAGAGCTCAAGAAGATCAAGAAGGTGCAAAGCTTCTTCCGAGGATGGCTTTGTCGGAGGAGATGGAAGCAGATTGTAGAACAGTACATCAAGTCACCTCATGCCGAAAGCATGCGCAAACGAAACAGGTACAGTAAAGTGTTGGATAATTTTTAAATTAACCATAAGCAATTCATGTCAACATATTGTGCTCAGGCCAGGGTTCAATACCCGGTACTTCTTCAGATTTTTCTGGCGTAGGGAAGCCTGGAACAGAGTGCATTCAGCCTTGTGATTAAAAACTGAGAAGCTACTTGATTAAAAGGTAGCTGTTCCGCCCATGGAAACCATCATCAATGGTCATGGGTGTGGCATCCTGACCACATGCCCCCAATCCCGCCATCTGCTGATGGTAGGCCTAGTTTCTTCAGGGATGTAGCGCCACAGAGTTAGTCTAGAGGTTTCACATTTGAAACTTCCTGGAATTTTACGGAGTTAGCAATTGACCGGGATCATTTTATAGATGTTAATTTAAATCTCTCTTAGGATTATATTTGACACTTTCGGCTTCTTGGAGTTCTGATTTGGGCATGCGAGTGATGAGACTTATAGCTCCATGTAAGTAGTCAGATTTGTATTTACCAATCTAGCTAACTACTTACCTAATATAAAATTAATATAGTTGTAATTTAACGTGCCTTTTTTCTGTTAAATTTAAAGAGGCAGAATGTATACTCCCTTTTCGTATGTTATAGCATATTCTTTCTAAGCTAATATTTTAAATTTGTCAGTATAATTTAACATACATTCCCTGTTAAATTTGTCCACTTAAAGCAATGCATGACGTAATTTTACAAACATCTGACTGCATTGTAAAATACTCAAAGCTGTCCCTATTCAATTCCAAGAATGGAGTAAGCTATTAGGACGTGGTTTCTGCTACATTCCTGTGGCCTGACTTGAGGTAACATCTATTTTTATTACATACGGTATTAGCAAATAATCTTATAAGACTGATATTACAGATGTTTACACATCAAAATCAAATGTCTTAGGACTTTCTCAACATACAGCTTCCACATTCGGAGAATGATGCAACGCAGTGACAGTGGTGTGCAACGTTTCAATCATACATTTGGGAAAAAAGTTTACTTTAATAATATTTTGCAATACTTAGACTTAGTAGCCTATCCTTTAAACGACTTCAATTACTTTAAGAGAATCTAAGGTAAATAAATATGTGTCATGATTTTTTTCATTTTACTGCTTAAAGCCTTTAACATTCCCTGAGCGTGAAAGGGAAATATAATCAGTTTATTTGCCTAGAGAAATTTATGTTTCTGCGAGCTGTATTAAATCGCAGAGCTGTATAATCGTACAGAGAATTATATAGTTGAAATATGCTTCTGTAAGCCGTTAAGAAATGTTTAACTACGAGGGGTTTCAAAACGAAAATTTACGTGCCCATCAAAGCAACAACAAATTAGTAGACTGGGTAGTATGGAAATGGAAACTTTGCAACATTTTCATGGTTCCTTAATAACGGGATTATAAATTCTGTTATGATCTTCACTGCCAGATGGATTCCATCTAGCTTATAACACGTTCTACATTCTCATAATTAAATTCTGAAGGAATATCTGTAGCAGATGCAACAAGTTGGGAAACAAACTTTGCAAGCTCTGAACTGTCGGTTGCAAGGATTATCGTGGTTCGAGAGCACAATAAAACATTCCCTGCAATTAAGGAAAGTAGGATGAAATCTAGCCTAGATTACAATGTTATGAAAGTAAATTATTGTTGTTAAGGATATCAGTATGCATATATTAAAAATTATGACTTTTTTTTTATTTAAAAAAAACCTATTTTTTTGTTTTGACAGCAGAAAATATTTTGTTTATTCTGTATACTGCCATTTCTAAAGGCCCTAGCAGCCATTTAATTTCAGCACAGGATTTTTAGATCTCTTCTCTTACTGGACATGCAAAGTGCAATATTTATTTTATTTATATTATTTTAATTTTAAATAAAGCACACAACGTAAGTAGGTTACATTGTTGCAGTGAAGCAGGTGATCCTATAAAGTCGAAAAAATTACTTATAATGTAGGCCTAGTAAATTAAATAAATCTCAGTTTTCTCCTACATCATTTGATACCACAATTTGCAACTTTTCAACTAAACTATAACGATACCATATCATTAATAATAAACAATCAGTACTATACATTCATACAATGTGGTAAGACAAGACTGTACGGCAATGATATGTAAATACTCATTACTCAAATACTAGATAATACACAGTGAAATGCAGTTAAATAAACATAATGGGAGCTATTATATTATGGTTTAAAAAACACACTTAAACTTCACTAATTTCATACCTTGGTAGGACTACGTAGTTTCAATCACCATTGTGATTATCCTCTGCTACTTCGGCTAGAAGTAGTTTCAATCACCATTGTGATTATCCTCGGCTACTTCGGCTAGAAGTAGCCGAGGATAATCACAATGGTGATTGAAACTACGTAGTCCTACCAAGGTATGAAATTAGTGAAGTTTAAGTGTGTTTTTTAAACCATAATATAATATTATGACTTCACTGTGATCTTCCCAATATCAGTTTCTATAATGGGAGCTAGTTCTGCCAAATTATGTGACTCTGATCTTAATATTTTGGTAGTAAGATAAATATAATTTCATACGTACTCATAAAGTGCAACAATTTTATTGGTTAAGTACTTCTAAATTTCGAATTTATTCTGTAGGTACATGACTGATGATAATATAATTATATGTACCGAAATGCATCTCATCTATTAATAGGCTCAAGATTCTGCTGAAAACGAAAAAATACAAAAGAAGATGGATCATCACCAGGACACTTAACAGCTTTTAGAATGTACGTCTGTAGACATTAATATTTTAATTGATGTAACACTATTTTACAAATTGTGTACATTTTATACTTTTTAGCTGCCTGTTGAACAGAAGACCGCCATTTGTTAAATATGTTTTATAGACATTGATTTCTTAATCTGAGACAACTCTCTTTTTTAAAAAAATTGTGTTCATTTTATATTTTAACCACTAGAATGTCAGTAAAAGAAGATTTTTTTTAGGATCTCATAATTGGCAAAGATTTTAAGCTTGTGTGTTTTGTGTGTGAATTTAAATAACAGGTACCTTTAATATGTAATCTACAACATACTTGTACATGATTTTAACTGGTTCTATTGTAAATGATGAATGTGTGAAAATATTAATGGTTTAATATGCAATGCAGTGCATTTTGATGAGTCATATTGATATAAGCAGCATTTTCGTTTTCAGCAAGAAATCCATAATCAGAAACCTATAAAAACTTGGTTAAGGATAGGATATATTGGTGAATCAATCAATTCTACATTCTATTTTAACTGAAATCAAATTAGCGATTTTGTACTAGAACCTATTTTCAGTTCCTATTTATTAATATATAAAGCCTATTTTAGGCACCTGAAATTCAACTTTAGCAACCTAAAGGTAACCAAAGGTTACTTATAATAGCACACTTAACATTCTGTTAATAAAATCCCATAGTGTTTATCGTAACCTCTAAGGAAGCATACAACTAGTGCTAATTTATATTAACTTTTTCTCTATCGTTTTGGTCTCTATTACGTAGCCAGTTTAGCTTGACGTCATGTATCTACAATGTAGCTTTATCACGGTAAAATCCTTCTCATAGCTGGCAGTCCTTTATATATTTCATTCTATAGCAGCTATATGTGGGTGCACTGCCATACTGGCAGTCATATTAGATTTCACTGAGATCATAATTCCCTATGGATCCACGGACTCCAGGTTGGGAACAGCTGCTGTAGAACAACATTAAATACACACACACATCATTCATAAGAACACTAATACCCTGAATAAAAAACAAGTTCAAATCACACACACTGTACTTCCACATTTTACAGAAATTTCGTCCTAACTTCAACACTGCCAATAGGGGAGTCAATTGCTGATGCCCACCAAATGCGATTGAAAACGCTTTACAGGTAATTGATATATGAGGGTCATCCAGAAAGTAAGTTCCGATCGCCGATAAAGAAAACAAAAACATCAATAAGCAAAAAAACACTTATTGCTATATTTACAGAGATCCTCTGGCTACTTCTCTACATAGACGCCACCGTTATTGAAGTATTTATCATGCCGCTGCACCAACATTTTGTATACCTGTATCAGAGGATTCTGCCGCCATCGTCTGGAGCCATTAAATTACTGCTGTCTGTACCTCAGCGTTGTTTTCTGCCACAAATCGCTTCATGGGACAGAAGAGATGGAAGTCATTTGGTATGAGGTCGGGGCTGTGGGGTGGATGGTCGAAGATCTCCCATCCAAACTGAAGCAACTGATTCCATTGGCTGCATGGGGCCATGCGTTGTCGTGAAAAAGCATAATACCTCTTGTCAGCATTCCACATCTCTTGTTTTGGATCGCCCTTTTCAGATTTGTCATCCATGTTTCATTCCCAGTGATAACATTGTCGAGAAACGCATCACCTTTCTCTGCGTACCGCTGGCGGCAGAGTCCTAAGACACGGGCATACAGTTGTTGGTACACCACTAAGATAAACGCCTCGATAATGGTGCTGACTATCTAGAGAAGTAGTCTTTGAATCTCTGTAAATATTGCAATAAATATTTGTTTCTTAATGTTTTTGTTTTCTTTATCGGTGATCGGAACTTACTTTCTGGATGACCCTCGTACAAAACATGTCAGTATAAGTTTACTAAATAGGTGAACATTAAAAATATGATAATAGTATAACTTTACTAAAATAGGTGAACAATAAATTATAACAATATAACATTTCGGAGAGCATCGCCACTTTCATATAAGACATCATGACAAGTTATAATAAACTTATTCCTTTGTTACGTGCTCTTTACTTTCACTTCTTTTTGGAGAAAATCTTGTTGTGTGGTACGTCATAAACTGCATATTGGTACACACAGTAGTTGGAATGTTGTCCATTCTGTATTTGCTACTTCAAATTTATTTGTGTCAAACTTCAAGAGGACGTTCTTTAATTTCCATTTTATTTTAAGAAGTTTTCTGAAAAGCTACCATACTTATCTTTGCTTGTAAAGAAGAGAAGTTCGTAAATCAAGATTTATCGTAAACTACTTATATTATAGACTGCAGAGTCACTTAGGTTTCCAAATGTGAAGATATTTGGCGCATGGAGGTGGTAAGATTGTGAACCTTGAGCATCTGTCGCTTCTACCTCAGGATTTGTAAAAGTACCATGCTCATTTCTGCTGCAGGCTGAGTAGACCCCAGGATCATAATACCACCATAGGGATTAGGCCAGATGAAACATCTAGAGCACCTCACTCAGTATCGAATCCACAACCTTCCTGTTTGTGGTGCAGTGTCTCAACCAGCTGCACTCCTTTCCTGTAAATTGTACAGTATTTTCTGGTTATGTTTAAAAGTTAAATTTTACATGCCTCTCTAAAACGTAAAAAAATTGTTTTAATGATGATGATAATAATAATAATAATAATAATAATAATAATAATAATAATAATAATAATAATAAAAATAATAATAATAATTAAAAAGCAACTTCATTTAATCCATTGAATACTATGACCAAGGTATTTTCATTCACTTCACCAGGGGCAATTATACAGGTACAAAATGCATTAAATGATTAAATATTTTGTAATATTAACATTAATAATATTGTTAATACATTTAAAATTACTGAAAAATTTAATACCTAAGAACAAGGTATTTATTCCACTTCACCAGGGACAATTATACAGGTACAAAATGCATTAAATGATTAAATATTTTGTAATATTAACATTAATAATATTGTTAATACATTTAAAATTACTGAAAAACTAGAAACAATTGTACACAATATTATTACATTTATAAATTTAATAAACAAAAACCATCTATATTTTTATAAACTATTAAGGATTGTGAATATGTGCCATCATCTGTGATTTGAATAAATTTATTGATACTGGCCGGCAGTCACTGATGTGGGATGGTAAAGAATTCCAAATTTTGGATGACTGAAGTAGTGAAAGATGATAAATAAGGAGATGTTATGAAAGTGTCCAGGCTGGGCATTTAGGTGATAATAGGCGGTAAGGACATAAGGGCACAGGATAAGAACTCGATAGGGGAGGCAGAGAGAGTGCATTTTGGACTTGTTGCAGTCTTTGGCCCAATTTGATGCTAAGGTCCATCACAATAGTCAAAATGAGGCATTATATGTTTTTAAACGTGTATTTTTCTTTTAAAAAAAAAACAGTGATTGCCAAGATTTTTGAGAAGTGAAATTATGGTTCTGTTTAATATTACAAGTATAAAAGTTTCCTAATCAATCTTTCTCAAGAAATTATGATGTACCATTATGATTACCTGTGATTTCCCTAGATTATTAATTTATTTTGATGTCCTGAGCATTGAGAGTGATGCTATAGACTAAGCTATAACTCAGTACAAACACAAACATAAACTACAGGATAATTCGAAGACTAGAATATGTTATCCATTTAGTTTCAAGATTGTTATTAATTTCATGCACAGTAGCCCAGTCAAATTAGACAAAAGAAATGGTGACTGAGTGAAAAAAATCCTGGAGTTTTGAAATTTAGCATGGTTGATCGTAGGTACCTAAAGTACACCATACTGGAAGTCCTGAAGGGTGGAGTGTGAGTGACGGATAGAGGAGCGGTTTAAAGGTGGGGTTTCTATGTTTTTTGCATATGTGTCCGTACCTATCAATACAAGCAAAAATTATTTCCTTTAAATTTTTGTCGTATGTTTAACATTTTCATATGTAGCCTAGTTGGCACTAGGCTTTCTTCTAGTTTGGCTTATAATTATCCTTCGAGAATTTCTGCAAAAAATGCTATTTGATTGAGAAGTGAAAGAACAAAATCGTTTGTGCCTTTTTGAGAAAATTGCAAAAAATAAAATTTTCTTCATGTAAAGTGGCATTAAAGTAAGAGAAACTTCTTGCCAACCCAGAAGGTACCTAACCCGAATATAGAATTTTGTTTTCATACGTTTTGCTTTAGATCTAATGACAAATCTCCAATAAATGGCGAGGTTTTGAAAGACCAATAACTTGCAAAGCTAATAACTTTGAAAGTATTAATTCTATGATAAAAATGAATTTTGCTTTAATTTTGTGTATTAAATAATTTTCTAGGATTGATAGTTATGGACATTTATATTGAAAAAAAAACAAACAAACAAACAAAACACAAACTTGAGACCCCATCTTTAAACAGCTCACCCACCCCCAGCTCACACCCCACCCTCAAGGACTTTTGGTATGACATGACTAAAGCCCGGATTTTCATGCACTATCAAACTTAAAAACATGCATGCATTCATGCACTATCGTATCTCCAAATATGCACAACGAAGGGCCAAACATGCACTATCAAAAATCCGCACTGTACTGCAATATATTTCAATTTCTCTTAAAACAACTTACAACAACGAGTTTTTCCAAATTCTTCTCACTTAACTCGTGCGTTTATCAGTTAGGACATTCTTGAACACAGAAAAGTATATTTCTACTTCACAAGAAGTAACAGGTGCATACTTAAGGGAAGAAATTTGACTGAGGGTGAGATCGAATTCCATGTATTTTACATTTTTTCCACATAATACGTCTTTCACTGTTTTCAGAAGTTTGAGATCAGGATTTGAACTAAGTACCTTCTTAGGTTTTTCCTTAACTGTCACACCCACTTCTCCACAACACGATTCTAAAGATAATTCAACGTCTTCAACAATGGCTAGTGACTGACAAATTCAAGCAGTGAACATTCTGTTTAGCAGTTTTCTTTCAATGGAAGGTCGGCGAGTCGGCATTTTCTTTTGTAGCCTGGTGTATTATATTACTGTTTATTTAGGGTAAACAGTAGTTTGCACTCTCAAAGTGATGCAGGTGGCAGACTCTGTTGCCAAGTCAATCAAATAACAATGATAATACAATAGAACATTTTTACGTTTCACTGAAAAGCCAAGATTTTAGGGGGATCATTCATAATATGCACAGTTATGCATGGTAACTTGATATTATGCACTAAAACCAGAAAATGGGGGTTTATATGCATTAAAAACGTCTGAATATGCTATATTAAACCAAAAAAAAATCCAAAACATGCTTTATGCATGAATTTTGCCATAAAAAGGCCGAAATATGCAAACATGCACGGAAAAAATATGGTTATTTGGAATCCAAAAGTCATGTAATGAGTAACTACAAAGTTTGAGAAGTCTAACCAAAGTATATAAAAACATGCATTTGCATGGAAATCCGGGCTCTAGACATGACATACTCCTAGGTACCAACGAACATCCATGCCAAATTTCAAAACTCCGGAATTTTTTCCCTCAATTTGTCTAATTTGACTGGGCTATTTATTATTATCCTCTAACGTCCCTTCAATTTTGATTATTTTGTTTCTGTTTCATTTAATGCAATCTTCATTGCCTAGCCTGGTGTTCCGGATGGTAGAAGCGGAAGAAGAGTACATGGAGCAAATGGAAGTTCTAGTATCCTGTTTCTTACGGCCTTTCAAGATGGCTGCAAGTTCTAAAAAACCACCTCTCTCACATGAGGACGTCAACTCTATTTTTTTGAACAGTGAAACAGTTTTGTTCCTTCATCAGATATTCCTCAAGGGTCTGACTTCCCGCATGGAAAGTTGGCCCACTCTTGTACTAGGTAAGGAAATAACTAACTTGTGTTTACATTCATTAAAATAGAGAAATTACGTTTTTATTTTATATGCTTTATTACTGAGTAATCAAAAATGAAGTTGAATGATCATAAGTAAGTTCAAGATGGCATCAAAGATCATTTTGGAATTAGACCTCCATAGAATAAGGATGTAATCGTCATTTTTGTAGGAATTGCTTTTTTGGTTGAATATCTATATTCGTACCATCTACCATTTTTGTCCATTTTAAATGCTACCATTCATCACTATTTTTTTTTACTATTGTGTTAATAATTCCATGGATTCTGTTGCAACTTGTTGCATGCATTCGTCTTGCTTATTTTTTATAGTTAGCATAACGAGAGATCCAGATTTTATCAATAAATTCACTTTGTTATTCGTGAATTTATCTTGATAGAATCTGGACGAATTATATTTATTGTGACTATTTAACGAATACAGAAAACCACAAAAATAAATCAAACAAATGCTATTTCTGTCATTGTAAACGAGATTCAAAATTTGTTCTTGGAACCTTTGCTTTATATATAAAACAAGTGCACATAAGGGTGACAAAATAAAAGTGATAAAAATAAATGACATTATGACGATAGACACTTGTAATTGGTTGGAATTCCAGATATTATTATACTGGATTGCTCGGTGATTCATGAGCTAAACGTCAGTTGAACAATAGAGACAGTAAATTGATGTTGCATTGGCAAAAGATAAAGACTTGTTAATGCAATTTTCACTCATTACGTATGAATATCAGATTTCTGTGTACACTTACATTTATCTGTTATTATTAACCTGAGATTTCCTATAATAACAACAAATTTGTATAACATACTTATTATGTTTAATCTTATGTAGCGTATTTTATTAAAATTAATTCACAGATAATAAGTTTTAAACAACTGACCCATAGTATGTCAGAGTATGATATTAAAATTTAACTACTTTGTTCAGGAGATCTATTCGACATGTTACTGCCCATGTTGAGCATCTACCAGGAGTATGTGCGGAATCATCACTACAGCTTACAAGTGCTCACAGAGTGCAAGCAGTCGCCGCCGTTTGCAGCCTTGCTGGCGAGGCTCGAGAACAAACCGGCCTGTCAGGGACGCAACATCGAGACCTTCCTCACATACCCCATGCACCAGGTAAATCAGGCACATTCGTTACGAAATCTTCATGTCATATGCTAAGATTTCCTGTTTACACTGGGTTTCTCATATGGTTGACAGCGAAACCTTGTGTTTGTCAATTTTGTATTTCTTTCGGTGATATTGATCTAAATGAATACTAAAGTCCTGGAGCAACTAAACTAGTGACAGAGATTACTACTTATCTTAGAAATTAAGTAAGGAAGAAAGATCTGGATTAAGCATGGATAAAAGAACGATCTTCTTCAGTCTTTCTGAAAGTTGAAGAAGATCCCAAAATCACCATAAATTTAAAAAAAAGAAGGTACTTTTGTAGTGCTTACATCCAACAATAGGGAAAACATAGATTATCTAATTCAGATTCTACTGATACCTTGACACACTACATAGTTTTTGTAATTATATAGGCCTACTGTATAATTATTATCTTCTTAAGGATTTATTTTTTTGCAGTAGTATTATGTAAAGTAAACCAAAAGTTCTGTTAGGACAAACTTCATTGAACTGCGAAGACAGACATTTTAACAATTTAGAAATTCATGTTTGTAAGGTGATGTGAAATTTTCTAATATTTGGACTGAATGTGCTCAGTGTTATTTTCACAATCTTCCATTCAAAACATATTCTGTAATAAATACCAAAATCTGGTTTTTAAGAGTTCTGAAAAGACTATGTTATGTATTGAAGTAAAACATTAGGTACATAATATTTCCGGAAATGTGGATTTTGTTTACATATACAGTAATTAAATTGCAGTTTACTTCCAATATCAGTAAAATAGCATTCAAATTAATAAAGAATTTTTTAAAAGGAAGTGTTGCACTGGGAGCTATCTGCCGCACTGAAGTCAGGCACTGCACTTCATTTATCAACACTAGAGGTGAGATTATCCTGACGAAAGTAAATTGAATAACTGAGCAAATAATTGCTCAAATAACCATCATTGTCTAAATTATAGCATAACAGTCAACCAGAGAAGTAGTTAATAAGGTCATTTTTAACATATTTTCCAATTATTTGTACTTATCCTATTATTTGTTAAACGATAGTTTATTTGATGGGAAGTGCAACCTGAATTATTGGTTCCATTGCTAGAAGATTGTTGGAAATATTTCATCATATTTTAGAGGGGAGTATTAAGCAACGGGTACTTCTGGAACCTGTGTGTATGATATAATTTATTCACGATAAACAAAGATACAGTACGTAGACCGAGGAGTGAGAATTACCTATTTATTGGTTGTCCATATATGGATAATCTATGTGAAAATTCAGATAACTACAAATAATACCCATTGAACTATATGTAACCAAATAGCAGTTAATTTTTGTATCTCTTATCCAGTTAATTGCTTGTACAATTAACCATTATCCAGTTATTTGTCCCAGCTGCAGTCAACACATTCACTTGGTTTTTCTTTTACATTGATTTGACTTTTTTTATTTGTTAAAAATAATTTCCAAATATAATAACATTCAAATTTAAACCTGAGTATTGTAAAGTGCAAGTTGAATAGTGTTTATATTCTAGACGATTTGTATCAAATGCTTGAACTAGCCGTGACAACCCACAAGACAGCAGTTGTTAAGAGTTCCTTAATTTTAATTACTGCTATAAATGATTAATTGATTTCTTGTGAACTATTTCAGACCAGCACTTACTTAAAATAAAAGGTAAAAAGTTTGATCTTTAATTAATAATTATAATTTTTATGTAATATGTAAAACCGACAAATTACTCAACAGACATCTTGTTCTGCGTCTCCCTGCACCCCAATAATAGCAAACTTTCCTTTATGTTGCTTCCCCTTCAATAAATTCTGGATCTACTCCTTCTTTGACTACACTTTTGATGTTTCAGATCCCACGCTACATAATAACTCTGCATGAGCTGCTAGCCCACACTCCACATGACCATGTAGAGAGGAAGAGTCTGCAGAATGCACGTCAGCAGCTGGAGGACCTCTCCAGACAAATGCACGACGAGGTGAGAACAACTGACACCAAATCCGCTCGGTCCAGACGGATCTCAAAGTAAAATACAACTCTTGATGTTATCAAGAAATTATTTTATTTCTTATTTACTTCTTTAACTCATACTTACTTCATAAGAAATATTATCAGATAGTTTATTGATTGTTTAGAACCATCCACTCCCTCGGAGATTTATATCCAGTATAAAAATAATTCAATTCATTATAATTGAAAATGGAAAAATGAAATTTAATGATAAATGATAAACGTTTATTTATTTATTTTTGTCATTCAACATTGCTTAAAATTAACAGGTTTTCATTATTCCTGAATACCAGGTCACGGTCAGGACTGGATACGTTGCCATATTTTTGTTATGTGTTTTGTGCCACCTAGATCACCAATCTTGCTGGTTCTACCATTCAAGCATCCTCTTATTCATAAAACGGTTGGCAGATTGGCTTTCCTAAAAACTAGAGGATGAACCAGGGGAAGTGACAAGGCATTGAGTTCAACCTCTCTCTTTTTTTTATCATCTTGCTGATCATAATATTTTTTGTTCAACAAAATGCTCGTAAAATTGTATAGCATTTGTAAATTTTTATTTAAGACTAGCTTAAAAGGCCCGGCGTCGCTCCGGTTTTGTATTTTGTAAATGCGAAAATAACTTATGAAGGACTTTAGATTTTCAAACTCGAGGTCTTTAAGGTCTTTATATAGGTATTTAGAATTTGAAATGGGGAAGAACGACTTATCACACACAAACTATTTCCTCAGAAAACGCTAGATAAGCTACAGCTTATTATAGCTTATAGCAGATCCCCGCGGCTTCGCCCACAATAATTAATAGAAAGATTATAAATTAAGGGCAAAATAATTAAACTATTATATTTACTAACAGTTTGCACACAAAACATTCATAGGTCTAAATTAAACGATTGATAGGCCTAATTAATGAAACAACTGTAAATCCGGCTTTGAAGTGAATTCCACGATTAGAAAGTGCAGCACGGGAAAAATAACCTCAGATTCGAGTTCCCTGGCCTAAAAAAAACCCTGCATAATGTTTGTCCATTTAGGGCTATATTCACTATTCTTCTTCCGTCTAGGGTGAAAATTTCATCTGTCTGCGTGCCTTGACATTATAAACAAATGATTCGGCCATGGTGGGCTTACAAAATTCGAACGATCGCAATGCTTTTATTTCCAAGGTATGACGAAAGTAGGCAAAGTCATCTGCAATTGATTTGACAACTGAAAACTGATGTTTCGAAAGCGCAAGAAATGTACGTCTCAATCCCATTTTCACTCATAACTCGCGAACGAAAGCTAAAATTAAAAATGTAGCATGCCTTTGCGGGAATGTATTCAACAACTTCCCAAAGTTTCATGATGATCGGATGAATGGCATAGTATTGCATAAAGGACAGACACACATACATTCATTTTTATGTAGGCTATATAGAAAATCTATATAGATTACCCGTCGAGCGTTGCTGCAATCTCAGAAGATTATGAGAATTGAAATCGATTAAACTCACAATGAAAAAAATGTGTGTAAATGCATTTGACAGACAGACATATATTCGTTTTTATTTATATAGATGAAGAATGGAATAAGCCTACTGAGGCCATAGTTTCTATATTCATTTGTCCAGACTTATAATTCCGTTACATTTCAGGCAGATTTAACGACCCTACATAAGAGATTTTACTTATGATTACATATAGAAATGTTGTAGCCTGGACCCCGAACTAAGCAACTTCCCCGGAATTTTCTGTAAAGCATCTTTCATAAGAAGCATATTCCACGTTAAATAAATATTTAATATTACCTTATCATCACCTTATCATTAACTTCTCTGGCGTTTATAATAACATGAGATATCCATTGCCTTCCAAAGCGATCGCGATGCTATTGTTTCCAAAGTATGACAAAAATAGACAAAGCCTTCTGCAATTGATTTGACAACTGAAATGAATAACTGATGCTTCGAAAGCGTAAAAAATGCACGTTTTCTTGCCGTTTTTCACTCATAACTCGCGAACGAAGGCTAAAATTAAAAATGTAGTGTGACAGAAACCTTCCCGGGAATGTACCCAACAACTTCCCAAAGTTTCATGGCGATCGGATGAATGGTGTAGTAATGCATAAAGGACACACACACACACATACATTCATTTTTATATATATAGATAATAAATTTTAAATAATATAAAATAATAGTTTAAACATAACAAAGTACTTGTAAAGGTCGCAGTTAAGGGCCAGGAAAAAGTATGGGGCTGTATGTAGTCTCCATGCAACCAATTGCTTTAGGATATAAATATATTCATAAATTAGATATAAACAAATTTGGTTGGCCTCTTTGTGTGCTCTTTTATGAACTGGCCTTGTATCGGAGATAGAGTCATGTATTTAGACTGTTGTAGACTTACTGTTTGGCCCCAATAAACCTCCAGGAAAATGTCTGCCATGGCTTTAAAGTTTTTTGGAAGTAAAAACTTAAGAACTTTTTCTTTTGGAAATTTCCCTTTTGTTAAAGGCTAAATGCTATAAGTTTGCCAAATTTCAAGTTTCTAGCTCATCTGGAAGTAGGTAAACATTAATGTCAGAAGGGAGTAAAAATCTCCAAGCCGACTTGAAAGTTTTCAGTGATAAATAATCCCCCCCCCCCCCCGTTATAAGCTGAAAGCTATGTCTCCCAAATTTTAAATATTAAGCTCATCTGGAAGTGGATAAACATGAGTGAGTGAGTGAGGCATTTGGCTTTATAATTTTATTATAATTTGTAACTTTTACTGTGAATATTTTTATTAGTTTTTATTAGTTCTAATCTTTAAATTGTCTTGAAAAATATAATGTATAGGATAGAAGTTTTTAATTAGCCATTTTTTAATTGCTAATGTACTATTAATGGAAGGCATTGTTAAAATCCTTATGGTATTCAAATTTTTCTGCTTTTGTCCCTAAAATCAAGGGATGCATGCTGAAGTATCTCAGATGATCTGGCATTTGAAATTCCTTGTCAATTTAACAGGACAAGTTTACGATTTAGGGTAATTTAATTTAAATCAGTCATTAATGTTATAGATTTTTTTTATATTTTTGTATTTGCTTTGATTTACCTTCATGCCTACAAATGTAACTTTTTTTGTTGTTGACATTTTAGCTTCAAAATAGCAAGACAGCATTAGTTTTGAAGAAATTTCTTAAAAGTTTACTCATTATATTTTTACCTTTTACTCATTTCAATGCTGTTATTTAGCTATGCTTAGGTTATTTTGGGTTATTAACACTTCAGATCTGCAACATAAAATGGAATCTCTGGAATGAGTGAACAAAAACGAAAATATCACAACAATACCTTTATGGTTTGGTGTGCCAGTATACCTCATAAAATACAGACCTCTATCCATGTTACAGATAAAAGAGGGCATTGATGGTTCTAAACAATTAAAAAAGCTATTTCTTTTTCATAATCTTTTCTTTACTGTTATTTTTTAACCTTCTAAGACTGAACTTGACTATCATGGATGTCTTTTCTAACACGGACTATTGAATAGTGTTCCTTTAAATTTAGATAGTAGTATGCTCTTATAATAAGGTGTGTTAGCAGATCTAAAGAGATGTGTTAGGAGTTTGTTGTATAAACTTCATAGGGGGGTAGATATGTTTATATTATATGTGTCAGTCACGGTAGATAATTTATTGTATAACTAGCATTACTGCAACTAGTGACCTTCGAACTGTGACAGGATTTTGTCAAAGTGAAAAATTTTCCAGGTAGCTATAAATATACTTATTCTCCAGTCATCTTGAAGCAATCATTTTTATTTAAACAGTCTATTTCCAGAAAGTCAATATAATAAAGTTAAAGGCATATTTTCTTACGATATTGAAAAACAAGTATTTAAGTGGAACCCAGTGCTTCACTTCTGCTGGTCCATCATATAGCTCTAGTTTCAGTCCTCGTCTGTATAATTCTAAAATAAAATTACATCCGGTTCAGCCAAATGTAATTACAGAGTCTTTAAATCTAGAACTAAAAAATCACATAAACTTTAATTTTCATCCCTTAAATTTTTTTTGTCTTTCTGGTACTGCTGTCATGATGATTATTTTTCATTATTATAATTATTATTACTTATATCACTTGAGTCGTTCCATTGCGCTTAACTTTTATCTTTCTCCCCTAGTACTTTTAATTATGTTTTGAATACTTCTTAGTTTTAAGATCATTTTGGTTTGATTTTGTCCATAAATTAGTATTATTTTATTCCGTTTCCTGTTTGCAATTGCTATCAACCCATTGAATTTTTTGTGATGTTCACGCACGTTCATACTAGGCCTAGAACTTGGAAGTCGTTATGGTCAGGCAGATAATCTTGTAATTTGCTTAGTTTCGAACATTATGTATCTTGGATTAAGGGTAGTAGAAGTATGTATCCTAATAATTTTGACAGATATATAAGCATTCATGAGCCACAGATTATTGTCTCTGTTGGACACTACATGATAATATTATAGGAGAAAAATTCCTCCGGCACTGGGACTTGAACCCAGGACCTTTTGGACCTGTGGCTCATGAATGCTTATATATCTGTCTTGAATGTTAACTGTACAATAACAGTGGGAGCCCGGTCACAAAAATCACTACTTAGTGTGCCTCACAGTACTGCATATGACATAACTTGTCTGTCTGTGAGGTAGACCATTAGGGCAATCAGTCATAGGAGAGAAGTTCCATCTGGCGCTGTGAATTGAGCTCCGGCTTAGCTCAGTTGGTAGAGCATTGGCGCGAATAGCCAAAAGGTCCTGGGTTCAAGTCCCAGTGCCGGAGGAATTTTTCTCCTATAATATTATCTAATAATTTTGCTTTTATTAAATATCTAGACTGGTTTTTGCCTTGATATAACTTCCTTTAGCTAGTAGGTGATGATGACGGCTAATCTTGTGTGCGGTTCACAACATGGCAATCAAACAGAAGAGCCGTAATTGCCAATGTGTTAGACAGTGATTCAGATGATACTGCATGTGAATAAGAAGGTGACTTAAAAAATCTGATGTGAAACACATAACTTCCTCTATTCTTAATATATTCCAGCATACAGTATATGGCAGTATTGCAGTAGTGTGTTTTTAGTTGTCTCAACCACATTCAAAGTAGCATTGTTGCAAGGCAATACTTAAAGCATAATTTTATATTTGACTGACACAGCGGTTGGGTGGTAGGCCAAATCCCTCCAGGGATGTAGCACCATGGAGTTTAGTATATGATGTTTGACATTATATGATACATCATTTAGAAAAGAAATCTCTCTGCTATTTCTTTGTATATCTTGCTTCTTTTCAACACAGTTGCAAGTTTGTCAAGGATTGTGCAAAAAGGTTGATTTATCCCTGGCATTCAGATATACTTCTGGTATATCTCCACCATTGGGTAGCTTCTTTCCAATACAGTTGAGAGGCCTAGCAGCCTTGTAATCAACATCTGGTAACATTTCCTTTGCATATTATTAATATTTTTCAAATTCATGTTGTAAAGTGCACAGTTGATCAGTTAATGATACATCGAGATGTGCACATGTTTGTAAGTTCACATCCTCATTTTGTATAACTTTGCTTACTCTGTGAAAATCCTACAAAATCTCATTCCAATAATTAAACATTAATTGTAGCTCTTGCATCTTATCTGCAATATTTTTTGCTTCCTTTCTAGCATCTCCATTTGGGACTAATGCTAATTAAATTTAAAAATAATCAAAATTGCTGTATTATTGCCATAGCATGTGCGTTCCATCTTGTATCAGAGAAGGATTTTAAGAAACTTTCATTTTTAATATGATCTTTAAAAAATCTTCCCCTGGCTAGTTGAGGCTAAAAAAAAAAAAGCTATAGAGTAACTGTACCGTAGAGTAGAAATTAACAGCCATTTGATAGCAATCAACAATTTTTTAGTGAATCTGCACATGGCATATATATAGCAAAAAAACTGGTTTGTTTCTTCATCCCTTTATAAAACCCAGATATGTTAACATACCTACATTTTGTAAAATTTAGTCTGCAAGCTTCGCATAAATACTGTAATGCGTGGCTTGCCATTTTCTCTCCTGTGTGGCTTTCTGTTCCCAGAAATACACAATCCTTATTTTAATTACCCACGTGCAACACTTAACTGATATGTGAAAGATCTGGGTTTGAATCAATGGACATACTAAAATAACCATAAGATTTAACTTTGTCAACAATGAAAGGACGGCCCTTTTGTACCATTACATGAATAAGTTCCTCGCAGATGGTTTTTGATAAATAAGAAGGACTTCTTTTGCCAGTATTTCCATACTTTGAAATGTGGCCTGCTAAAAATGGGTTAAACTGGTATATGGGTTCAAGCAGCCCTAAAAATTCCCATTTTGCAATGATCCAAAGCTTTTTCCATTCCTCAAAAAGTCAAATCAGGTTCAGCTAACATACAAAAACAGCTTTGACACACCTCAAGACGTGTTCCCGATCACACTCTTACTGAATTTAGAAAATCACTATATTAATTTGATAATCTTAAATTCGGATATGAAAAATGTCTGTCTGTGAACAGCCTGGCTCCAGAATGGAAAATCATATGAAAACAAAATTTTCTATTTAGGTTAGGTACCTTCTGAGGATGTGACAGGAATATTGGCGACAACTTTCTCATATTTTTAAGGGGACTTGACATCAAGAAAATTTCGTTTTTTGCGATTTTCTCGAAAACAGGTCCAACAATTTTCTTTAAACTTTGTATATGGGGTGTTTAAACCAAGATCTAAAACTTTTATTTGAAACATTTTTTCGTACAAATTCTCTGAAAGGTAATTATAAGCAACCCACTGTTTATAGAAACTTTATTTTACCTGGTGCACAGTAAAGCTTTACAGTAGGTTGAAACAGCTGAATATGCATTCCTTCATGGCGTCTTATTCTGTATCAGAATGTGAAGTGAGAAAGGTGTATTGTTGGCCATGTTTAAAGTAAAGTAAGTTATGTGAGTCCATTATTCAGATTTTATTTGTGTTATTTATCTTTTGGATGTGGTACGATGTGGTAACTACAATCTCTTCATTTTTCTATTCAATTTACATGAAGAGAATGTCATGCATAAAATATTATACTATGGGAAAAACTTTATTGGGCAAGGAAATTATGTGAGGTTCACATCAGATTTTTCTCTTTATATCTTTATGTTATCGTTAAGCTATTTTAATTATTTTGTTTGCTTTTTCTTACTTTCTTTAACTATTCATTATTCTTTCATTTCAACTTTAGTTCTTATTCATGCAGTTATTTTATTCTTTCATTTCTTTCTTTTAGTCTAATTTTTTTGTCTTGATTTCTTCCTTCTAGATTTCTTCTCTCTTTGTCTTTACTCTTTGATTGTTTCTTTCTTTATGTCTTCCATTCTACTTTTATTTTCTCCTGTTATTTTCTCATATTTATTTTATTTGATCTTACCTTGTTTTAATTTATCCCTTCATTTCTTCTCTCCTTCCTTTCTGAACTTTCTGTTAAAACATATGTTTTAATTACATTTTAACTGGTCAATTTACATTTATCTCGTACAACACTTTCTGTTATGTGCCGCATTTAAAACAGAAAATGATTCATCTAATTCTGTCAGTGATTTGAATATAGAGCTCATTTTATGCTACTCAGACAACAAGCCAATAGAAACTGAATGCAATTTACTGTGTCGGTTCTTATTGCATTATCAATCCAATTGGTCACTCATACACTTCTGTGACCAGTAAAACCTTTAGCTGCCAGTTAAAATGATGTGCTTGCTTTAATCTGTAAATGCATCACAGAAGTGCAATACACACAGAAACGAATTTCATTCCGCTCATCCTAATGAGGCAGTTCTTCATTGAAGTGGTTATGGCAGAGTTCTGTACTTTTTTCACTGCACAGTTCAAAGGGTAGACGTACTTGCTTTGATATCCCTTCTAAACAGTCAAATGAGATAGTGATATATTTATCATCGTGGTTAATTGCTGGAATGTAATATACTTTATTTTCTCGCATATTTGTAGCATATAGAAAGTACAGTAATCATGAAAAATATTGAATTATACATAATACTGAGAAACATGTTTCATGACACTTGGAAACCAAAATTCTAATTTGACCTGACTTATTCCTCTTAAGAATCATATATATATATTTTCAAGGATAATTTATGACTCACATTACTGGTAACATAATTGTGATTATATTTCACTGCATGGTAGTTGTTTGTCTTCCCTGTATGAGTACATGATTTCAATAATCCCTTTCAGTTTGGCCTACAGGGGTAGGTAATTTTTGAAGTTCATATTACCGTAAGATTTTGGTAATATTTAGGAGATTTACTATCATAAGCTAAGCATTAAAATGTATTATTCTCACCTTGTGCTATGGGTTGTGGCCTAAAAAAGGTTCAGACAGAAGTCATTGGCAATATTTAGAAGATTTATAGCAATAATGAATGGGGTCGATATTGTATCTACTAAAGGAGTACCCTTTTTGTTCTGCGTCTCTTTTGGTCATCCCTTGCTGTAAGGTTCAATAATTGTTTCAGGCAAAAGCTATATATATATATATATATATATATATATATAGAAGGTTTATAGTAACTTACAATGGATTTGATACTGTGCCTTACTAAGGTTATGAACTTTTTGTCTTCTAACCCCTATATATCCCGCCCTTTAAATTAATGGTTAGGGGCCTAATTGAACCTTTTAAAAAAGTTTTGCTACTACTCTTTGGAGCTATAATAACTTTGAACAGATGCAAATTTTTTTTCAATTTAAAGGAATTTTAGTAGTTTTTGCTTTTATTTTCCTTTCTTTCTTCAAACAACCTTTCCAATTTCTATCTCATTGGCCCTAACTTGCCATTAATGAACAGGACCGAGATTTTCCATCTCTATAATATATGTATTATATATCAGTCTTAAATTAATTTGTTCAAAATTACGGTTTTACTGTGTCCATAAAAATTATATACTGGTAGATATATAAACTTTCGACTTAATAATGGTTTGGGGTGTAGGACCGTGCAACGTAAAACTACTACATTTTCCTGAAGTCGCACCATGGTAACAAGTGTAATAGGTAATATTTCTTCGAAATCTGCCTCATAGCATCAGTATGGACTTATAGCACGGTTTACACTTTACACCTAATATATGTGCTTACAATATCTTAAAGTTTTTTCGGCAAAACATAAAAATTATGATTATATTGGGATAACTGTTATCAAGAGAGTTTTATGTATCCAAATTTTCCACTTAAGGCATTAAAGGAATAAATCGAAGTAGTCCTAGGTGATTCAGGATCTACAAATTCTAGTAGGCTAGAAATTTACTTACCAGCTCGTGATGCATTTTTACGCCAGATCTGAACTGGTTTTATACGGCTGATCGGCTCACTCTATCTCTTGCTGATAAAATAAATCGTCGCATTGTATGCTGATAGTCATGTGTCGTGTGTTAAGCGGCCCACAGATGATCAAGCATTTTGCACAAACCAGAATGGTACTTTCTGAGAACGTGTGGTGGATGGGAAAATGTCTGTCTCTCCGTGTGCTGTAAGCACAATAATTTTAAATACTCTTTATCAGATCTTCATAAATTTTGGTATACGCAATTATAACATTCTGTAGATGAAGACTATTGATTTTGAATCAAATCGGTTGACAATTTAATGCCTATTTTATGGTAATATATTAGACAGAATTTATCAAATGCAAATCACAGTGTTCATAAACGGCTTTGGAAGTTGAAATACAGTTTGCTTTGACAGATAACGCCACCCACATATTCCCTTCACATATCCTTCCCAAACTTTACACCTTTGTTCTTCCGTAAGCCTGGTTGATGAATCTATCTGGAGCTTAACTCAAATTGATTACAAAAATAACTTATTTTCTGCATATCATAATTGCATTTATCACTGATTAAACTAAACCATTCTGGGGGAAAAAATAAATTTAAGTCGCACCTTGGATGAATGTTCCCACCCTCCGCTCCCTCGCGATGCACTTTCTTTTATACCACTTCTTCTGTCCTCATATTACGTAGAAACTCGTGATTGGACGTTGGTAGTGTGACGTCATACTGGTAAACAAAAGCCTCATGTCTTACATAAAAGTTGACAGGCTTACTAACGTCTGGAAGATATAATATGCCACATTTTCGAAACCTACAAACAGTGTATCGTACATTATTCGAAAATGCAAGGGCGCTTCGCTTCGGCTGCCGCCTCCGCTCGCGCACTTAACTAATGTGGTTAGTGTTTCGCATTATTTAGATTATGTGAAGAGGTGATTGTGGTCTGGTCGGGAGTGCCGAGTAAGTAGAGGGTTGTCATTTTGGTGTATGGGTTGGTAGCTTGTATTTGGTACAATCGGGAGTTTGGAGAGAAGGAACGATCGGGTGTGCCGAGATAACAAGCGAACAGCAACGCATTGTTCGGAGCGTAAGGGGCGACTTAATCTTATCTTTAGCCCATTCTGGCACTTTGTTATATCAGTTTACCTGATTTTATTTTATTGTGAAATAATTACATAATCAGAGTTGTCGTGAAGTTGTTTAATTCCCAAATTCGAATCTCTCTCATCGGTGTAACTTTCATATCACAATCTTCATCCTATCTTCCGCCTAAATTACAGGCACTGTAACTGTGATAAGAAATAATAGTGAGTTAATTTATTGCCTAATAACATTTATTGAGACTTACCATGTTTACTGGAGTTTCTTGCTCTCATAAGAAATCCATTTCTTGAAAATGCCGTCATTGACCAAGCGAAGCGAGGCATTTCCTGTGTTTGTGCATTTGTTTGTTACGCAGTCATGACCAAACACGTTGTTTGATTTTATTCCAATTTGGCATGAATGTTCCTTGAAGTTATTAAAAACATTGTATGGGTAAGGATTTTTATTTATTATTCCTTTTTTAAGATGGTGGCCATTTTAATGGTTCTGGTCCATGTAATGTTCAAATTCTTTCAACAGTGCTAGCCAAATGGTTCATGCTATAGAAATTTAAACTCTGTTTCCATTCTCGAGTGTAAAATCTTCTACAACTTTTATCCAGTACATTTTTTAGATAACTGTAATGTTATGGTCCACAAAAGGCAAGGCCTACTGTTAACAGAACTGGTT
Organism: Ectobius pallidus; assembly: GCA_964059195.1. NCBI lineage: Eukaryota > Metazoa > Arthropoda > Insecta > Blattodea > Ectobiidae > Ectobius > Ectobius pallidus. Next base: position 105,420,633 of record CAXKWD010000010.1, read on the forward strand.
TAGGGATATCATCAGTGTCCGCTCCGGATTTCTTGTCATTTTTCATCTTGCTCAACTCTTTTCGATAATTATGAAGGGAAAATATTCTTTTAGTACAGTTTCCCTATTTCCATTTGGTTCTATTTCCTTCAGTTGTCAGGCACTTTTCATTTGCATTTTTTAAATTTCTGTTCTTATTCTTCACTCACCTTCCACAGCGCTGGTAAACTCAGTAAACTCCAACATTTATTTTTAACTCGAAGATGATTACGCAATCATATCTGATGTATTGAAGATGTTGTACAGACAGTATCAAATACGTTCAAAAAGGCTTGTGTAACTTCGCATAGAAGGTTTCAAACTTACTTGATTTCCCACAACAGATTGCATCATCGTTATTTAACCTCCAGACGCAGCCAATCCCGAATTTGTACAATTTTGAATTTTTTGCAAAATGTTTGATTTTAGGGCCACTATGCCTCATTAAAATGTATATACCTGTAGAAATCGCACCGAAACTGAGCAGTTATTGGGAAGGGTATATAATGACTCTTTTTCTCTCTCACAATTATTCAGTTATGAAAGTAATGATCCTGTGAACAATACACCACACGTCCAAACAAAACAACCCCCCCCCCAAAAAAAAAAACCTTCTCTTCAGTTAAAATGGTAACCATCCTGAAACGGAAATAAATAAAAATCCTTCTGTAAAGTTGTAAAGTCCTAAGTCGTTTTTAATAATTTAAAGAAACATTCTTGTCAAATTGGGAGAAAATCGAATAGCACTGAAAGAAAATCGAACAACACGTTTGTTGCCATTATGTGACAAACAAATTTACAGAGAGTCAGACTAACGTCAGAGTAACGTCAAAAAAGTCATTCATTGTTTTCAGTGAAATCAGGCTGAAAAATAAAAAGATTTTCTCTTCATCAGCCACCAACTTGAATAAAAAAAAATAGACGAATTCAACATCAGTATCTTTCCATAAAAGTATGCTTTTTTTTTCCGTATCCTGAAACTATTGCTGTAAAGATGACTCGAGGACTCATTTCTTTAGGCTGAAATTATGTAATAGCAATTTAATGTACTGTCAGTCAATCGGCCTTTTGAAAATATAACTTAAAAGATACCTATCTACTTTGGAATTGCGACTTCCATTGAGAATTCTTGTATAAAACCAAATTCTTTATCGTAACAATTATTAATTAAAACAAGAGGATATGTAAATTACCTCAATACACACTGCCTATATATGTTTATTTAGGCTACTCTTTTTACAGGCTTTTAGAAAGAAATGTAATTTCTTTATCCCAGGAATGAAAACTTCAAGGATTATATTACTGTAAAATAATCACTCATTTCCGTCTGTGATTCCTATGGAGTGAATTCAAAATATTTTGCACTTTCAAGCTTGGGCAGAAAATAAGTTCTAAAGTCTGAAAGTAATATTTAATGAGCTCGAAAATGTAGGCAAGTAACAGCATTTTTGTCATACAAATTACAGAACTGATGTAAATTAAACGAGTATATAATTTCATTCGAAATGCAATGTCTTTAGATAAGACTGACAATTAAGGTATTCAAATAAAGTAATATTGGAAAACTGAGGGAGAATCATTAATATTTTTCCATAATATAAATTATAAAATTTCACTTCCAGTAATAATTTAGTTGTTTAATTAGGCTGTTTAGTACTTTAATTATGCTGTTATGCCTTATTAGTTTCAAAAGAGGTGAAGTGAACTTTGAAGTTTTCAGTAGCTTAATTCCCTTCTTTATGTGAAGAAAAGTCTTCTGTTATACGCTGTGTGATACGAAAGTAAAATTACTTTTATAGAAGCAGCTCACTAACTATTGTATATTAAATTGGAAGTGCAAATTATTTGTTTCCTTCTATTAGAACGTCTTATGGGGAAAAGAACACCATTACAACACCAACCGGCATATGCATGATTCATGTATCTTATTGATGTATTGATGTACTTCATTTTATCAGTAGATATTGTTAATATATGTAATTGGTGTTAAGAATCGTTATTTTCAGTGTTCAACAGTGGCTTTCAAATTAAGTACTTTCTTTCTTTCTAGGTGTAAACTACATATATCGTACTTTCTACAATGACTTTAGTTTGAATTCTATAAATAATTAGGCCACCCTATACTTGAATAATTAGACAGAGTAATTATTTTAAGTTAGAAGATTCTAAATCCATCCTATTTTCCTTTTTTTATGAAAAATCTTATGGACTACAACTTTCTCTCTAAACCAAGTGTTTAATTTTTGTTTTGAGACGAACTGAGTACCATATAAAAAGTAAAAACTAAAGAAGGAGAGTATAAATCAGTCTTGTCCACGCCTAGCTTCAGATTCTGTTCGCGTTATTTCAAAGTTGCAACAGTTGCTCTTATTAGGTAGATTTCGAAGAAAAATCTACCTATTGCAATCGATACCATGTCATGATTTTCGAAAAATTCTTTCATATCTTTACGTTTCATATCTCCCTAAGTATGAAACCACCGCTCGTTCAAAATTTATATATATATATATATCTTTATCTTTATACGCTAACGGCCGTAATTTTGAAGATATTTGAACCAAATTTTATTATGTTATTTCTAGGCCCAATAGTTCGGCCAAGTTCGTTAATGAGCAAAATTGGCCCAAGGGGGAGATCGGGGGAGGGGGTTGAAATTTTGAAAAATTTATATCTCGGCCATAGGCGTAACCAGGCCGACCATATGGGGGGGTTATAATATCCGCGGGGTCTGGGGGGTATGGAGAGAGGGGGGGTCCGGGGGCCCTCCCCCGGAAAATTTAAAAAATTAAGACGCAAAATAACGAGTTTTAAGCTTCCCACGCTTTATACTTGCATTAAGTAATTTACGGGCAGACTTTAAAAAATTATACAATTTTCCTTTTTTTTAATCAATGGGGGGGTTCAAACCCCCAAACCCCCCCCCCCCTCGGTACGCCTATGATCTCGGCCCCTATGAAGTATAGAGGGAAATTTTGTTTGAATAAATTAGAGTACTCCCTATGAAGTTCACAGTGACACCAACGATCCGGGGGTTTTAGGGGTACGAGTAGGGGTGGGGGGATGGAATTTGGAATTTTTGAAACCACGTCTTGTGGGGTATCGTTGAAAAGCTCCTGATGAGTACTCTACAAATCAATAACTAGTTTCTCGATAGCTCTCATATAAGGCGAGATTTGAATGTTTGGAAAAGTGCTCTTTCCTCTTTTTTGTAGTTATTATTGCGGGTTTGTCATGCCAAGGCTAAAGAAGAAGAGTGCTGCGCAGCGACAATAAATTAAACCAAAAACCTCAGCCTGTAAGCCTGCCTAAAGGGATTTTTTCATTGAGAAGTAAAAAAATGGGATTCTGGCTTAGGCATGAATGAAAATTACGCTGATCAATCCTAGTTTGGTTGGGGAGGACTAGCGGTATATTATAGCAAAAGAATACGCACCTTACTCCCTTAATGGCAGAAATAAGTAGGTCCAGCTGCGCCGCATTACTTCTGTTCAAAAACAATTTTGACTTGGATTTTATGATTTATGGTTTTACGTGTGTTTTATGGCATAGATTTGGATTGCGTGACCAAATTTCAGATTACGTTTGACAATGAACTTTCTTAACAGTTAAAACTATTATAGCCTATAAACAACATTTTAACATTAAAATAATGATTAATGATAATAATCTGGTTTGTTTCGTCAATAGAATATAATTACTCAAACTTGCTTTATTTTATCGAAAACAACATATCTATAAAGATGGTTTTAAAAACGTTCAAAATGATTTTAACATCGCGACTGAGAATGGTCCAGTTTATGTGGTGGAGCTCTGGCTGTTTGCCACGTGATTTCTATCTCTACCTGGGCAGACAGGCGCCATACAGAACTTAGAAATTTATTTCCTTTGGAAAGGGGTCAATCCCTAGACAGTCGACTATCAAGGACTTTCAGTTGTATCACATTGATTCCACTTTGAAAACTTAAAAATCAAAATATACAGGTTAATGAAAAGAATGGTATAATATATTATTTCATTAACGCTTAGTAAGTAGCCTCTTGACAATGATGGGCCATTCGGACATGTCGGCCTGGGTGGAGCAGTTAGTATCGCGCTGGCTTTCTTTCCCCAAGGTTGCGGGTTTGAACCCGGGCCTTGGTCGATGGCATTTATGTGTGCATAAATGTGACTGGCCCATGTCAGTAGATTTACTGGCATGTAAAAAAACTCCTGCTCGAGAAAACTCCGGCACATCGGCGACTGACACAGGCCTAAGTAGCAGTACATCCCCGTCGTTAAATAACCATATACCAACCAACCAACCAACCAGCCATTCGAACCTTTTTGTATCCTGTATATTTTTTCTCTGTTCTAAAGTTAAGATAAGAAATTTTCAATCCGTCATTTATATCTGCTAATGGGGAAAACCTGAAAATCATAGTTAGATTTGCCATCTACGGGTTTTGAATTAAAAACCTCGCGAATGGACAACTTAGTCATCTCACATCCCACGTTCCCAGTTCTACTGGTAAGAGATATGTAGGGAAATCATTGAAGGCGATGAAGTCGTTAGGGTTGCCCTTCTGCAATTCAGTTTATTTATAAATAGTGTTAGATAATAATTAACCATTGAGAAGTAATGATCACTGTTTCTGAAATGTTTATCTTGCTTGTCTGTTAGTCTGTCTATGTCTGTCTTTGTGATATTCTCTCTCTCTCTCTTTCTCTCTCTGTATTTGTTTTCTATGTTTCTATCTCATTACTCTCATCCCCCTCTCTTTCTTCGTCTTTTTCTCGTTTTCTCATTTTCTCTGTGTTTCTGTTTGATTATCTTACTATGATTCTTTCTTCTCTCTTTCTTATTTTCTCTTCTGTCCCAAGCACGATATCAAACTGCTACATAAAAATTTACGTAAACTCTAACTCTGAATTCCTGCGAAAATTTCGTCTATAATTCGTTTTACAGCAGTAAATTATAATTTGTAAGCATAACGAAAAACTTTAAACATCTCATTTAATGAGAATATACATTTACATCTCATTTAATACTAGTTTATTTTACTGAACATTACGATTTTTTTTCGTATAAAACATTGAAAAACAAATAACGTTAATTACAAAACTCTCTTAATAGCTTGTTTATTTTATGTCTGGTAATCTTTCATATTACGAGGGTGTATCAATAAATAACCGGACTAATTTTATTGTACTTAAATAAACCACCCTGGAACGAAACGGCTGCTAGCCGCGGAAAGGTGAATCCTTCGTTTAGCAGTGCTGTGAATCCCAGTTATGCAGAACGATTCAGTTAGGAGTTACACCCGGATATCGCAGGTGGTGTTTACTGTACCCAACATGGAACTGAAATTGCAGCAATGCGCATCGATAAAGTTTTGTGTTATTCTAGACAAAACTCCTACAGAAACCTTAGAAATGGTGGACCAAGCATATAAAGACCATGCTTTAGGCAGAACACAAGTCTTTGAGTGACACAAACGTTTCAAAGAGGGCTATGAAGACCTTCAAGATTCTCCGCGCCCACGAAGACCCTTAACAGCAAAAACGAAAGCTAACATCAACACAATTGACGCAACTGTGCAAGAAGATCGTCGCATAACAATTGTGAAGGTTGCAGACATAATGAATTTGTCTTCAGGAACCAGATCTTGCCAGAACAGGATGGATCTTGCACTAAGACAATGCGCCGGCTCATCGAGCGAGTGCAACTCAAGATGTCGAAGAATTGAACATTGAGATCATGCCTCATCCACTGCATTCTCCGAATCTCGCACGTTGTGATTTTCACCTCTTCCCTAAAGTGAAAAAGGAGCCACGTCAGTGGCGGCTCGTGACCGGAAAATTAGGTGAAGAGAAAAAAAGTGTGTATGGAATGCCACGCGACAGAAGTGTTTTAATTTAGGGATTTTTCAATTTTGGATTATTGGATTTTTTAAATTTTGGATTGTTGGACTTTTTAATATCGGGTTTTTGGGCTTTTTAATTGTGGATGTTTTTATTATTAATTTTAGATTTTGAATTTTGAATTTTGGATATTTTATTTTTTATTTTTGAATTTTTTTATTTTTAAATTTTGGATATTTGGATTTTTTATTTTATAAATTTGGATTTTTGGACTTTTGAATTTCGGAACTTTGAATTTTTTAATTTTGGAATTTTGGATCTTTGAATTTTGTATTTTTTAAATTTTGGATCTTTGAATATTTTTTTTTATTTTGGTTTTTCGATTTTTTAATTTTAGATTTTTTAAATTTTGGATTTTGGGTTTTTTAATTTTTGGATTTTTGATAAGCCTAATCATTGAGTTGACTGTTTTCTGTGCAGCCCGTTCCGTCACAGATCACTAATTTCGTGACGATTTTGAGCGTTACATTAATTTCGTGACGATCTTGGAGTACTGGTTCTGTATTTTTACAGGACTCGTTGATACCAGCACCTTCAACAAGAGGGGTTTTAGCATAAATTGACACTCCACCATGATTTTCTCTACAGAAACTATTAATTAAAGTGAAGTCTTCTAATATTTCATTTTTCTTTAGTTATTAATATTATTTTTAAAAACGTGATCTCATGCCTCCTAAATATTTTAAAAGAATAAACTGTCCATGTTATGAACTTAACAACAGAACAAAATTAATGTCGACTGCTGGATTTATCGCGCATGCGTGGACAACAACAGAACAAATGTCGACAGCTGGAAGGTCGCGCATGCGTAGAAGGCACCGTGGACGCTTGACTATTCCTATATGCAGAAAGAAGTAAATATCACGTGACTTCTTTACAGAGAAATCTGGTGGAGACTGAGAGAACTGTTGGACACCTTCACGGGTAGTCTGGTCCCCTCAGTAAGAGGACAGTGGGATAGGCGAGAAAACAGCTTGTTTCCATGAGCCCACTCCCTCATTTTTAGTGGAACAGACTACCCATGCAGCTGGGGAAGTGAATACTTGTTCAGCTTCAATGCTAGCAGGACTTGGGAGCTCACTGCCTCCTAGCATTGACACCAGTCGTGGCGGGAAATTCAAAAATGTAGAAATACATTATAGTAAAAACCAACATCCGTGATATGGAAAATAAACTTTAAAATTGCCCATTGTAAAGGAAAAATACTGGTGAAGTGCTACTTCACCTACTTCCCCTGAATAGCCGCCACTGAGCCACGTGGTCGCCATTTTCAAAGTGATAAGAAGTTGAACATCGATGCGTATTGCTGGAATTTCAGTTCCATGTTGGGTACAGTAAACACCACCTGCGATATCCGGGTGTAACTCCTAACTGAATCGTTCTGCATAACTGGGATTCACAGCACTGCTAGACGAAGGATTCACCTTTCCGCGGCTAGCAGCCGTTTCGTTCCAGGGCGGTTTATTTAAATACAATTAATTCAGTCCGGTTATTTATTGATACACCCTCGTACATAGGCTCAGATTTGTTTTTAGAAACTTGTATTATCCTATACTCTTAAATGCTATTATCTAATTTAATCCACACCACGATACTAACGTAACTTGAGTTCATTTTTCCAACTTGGCACTCTAACTTAAAGACCACTAGATCCTCCGGAATGTGAACCGAGAAATCCCCCTAAGTCTCTCAGGTCCCTGGCCCCGCCTCATGTGATCTTCTTGTGACAGCATACCAATTTGAAAACTCTAGTTTAATTCCCATAAAGGATTTTTTCTCTGCACGTGTCATAGTTAATATAGACAGAAAAACGTAGTCTATTATGTTCGACCCTGAAACTTGATTTAGAGTTTTTTTCTCATTTATTTATTTATGTTTTCAGTTTACCTAAATACAAAATGCTACTTGGAATCATATCTCCTACTGTAGACTAATGTTTGTTACTGTGTCTGCCACTAGATTCTCAGGAATGTGAACTCAGAAATCTCCCTAAAATCTCTCAGATCCATGGCCCATGCCTCATGTGATCTTCGTAGTTCAAAATCGAAATAGTGTATTGGAACTAAATTTAGTTTTGATTTAGATTTATTCTGAGGATTTGACACATATCCTGATGAAGACTTTCTGTCACTCTTACTATTTTACTAGTTTTTTTTTTTTTTTTAATTTTCTGACGAATTTTATTGTTTCATCAGTTCCATAGCCTATGTGATCTTGTTAGATCTATATACATATTCATTTTAAATCTCTCCAGTTGTAACCAAATTCTATGGGTTTAATAAATACAGAAGAAAGTTCATAATCCATAAAATATAAGTAAAATACAGTGCACGATTTAGCCACATTAGGCTTGCACAGACATACAGACGAATATAATTATGATTTTATTTTATTTTTCGAGACATTGAAAAAGGTTTTTCCCGAGTTACCTCAATTTCGAGTTTTATCGCGATCACTACCTATAGCCTACTTTCTCTAGCCAAACGGGATATTCATCGAAAAAATCTAGTACCATTTGAAAGCCACTGACTAATAGCATTGATGTTCGTTTATGTTATAATGTATTTAAGTGTGTATTAGCGATGACGTTATATATATATATACAGCACTCAATTATTATTAATATGCTGGTCATATTATCATACTGTAAAAATGTTCCTATACGCGTATTAGTACAAATTCTGTGTAGCAATAATATGCAAATAGCAGTCCCAATTAATAGCAATAATATTAGCACAAATTATGTAAACCTGTTTGCTGGTAACAGACAGGCACAATGGCTTTTTTTGTGAAATAAAATATCATCGACATTGAAATGTTGTATTTTGTATTTTATACACGCCAAGTCCAACTCCTAGTATTTTACCTCATATCAGTCTGAAGAATTAGACATTTTATAAAAATGGTTTATCAGATTCAGCTCTTGAGAGTTTTAATTAATTAACGTATAATTTGCAGCTTATGCCATAAAACGTTAAGGCCCGGGCGGCGTGGGACGCATAAACATTCTTACAACGAGAGAGGTTATAAGGAAAAGAGATTCCATAAAATATAAAGATAAAATTGACGGAGGTAAGATAGAAGCGTTCCTTTCCGAGTTCGAAGTTATGTTCATTTCCGATAGCTACCAGAAATCTAAAAATAAGAATTCTATAAGACAATTTTCCTTCCGGTTGTATTATATGGATGTGAGACATGGTCGCTACCTCTTCGGGAAGAACATAATCTGATAGGGTTCGAAAACAGGGTGCTTAGAAAAATATTTGAGCCTATGAGGGATGGAAATGGGGACTGGCGAAAACTGCATGACGACGAGCTTCATAACCATAATTAATTGTTCACATCCTCATTGGATGTTACTAGCCTTTACGTTCTCGTTGCTTCACTGTCATGCTAAGTTTGCGTCAAGTTTTATGTTCTGATATTTACGGTTAATCTTCATTGTGGATGGGCTATCTATCCACTTCATGTACAGTTCTTTCCCCTGAACTTAAACATCTATTGCTCTGAGATTTATGGAAATTTAAGGGCATAAGCTGTTTGTTAGATCTGTTTCTAAAGCTGCCATGTACTTTCATTATCACGACGTCTGCGCACACTGTGAGTACGATGTTGTGCGCATATGTCGCGCAGCGAAACTGACAGTGTGCACTTGCGTCGTGGTAATTGACAGTACCGGTACATAAATTGACTTAAGGGAACAAACTTAATATAATTCTACGGCAGGACCTACTCAGCTTAGAACTGGTGGAGAGCTGTACAGTGACATACAGATAAGTGAACTTGTAGTCGCTGTGTCATATTCCGACGAGGCACATGAAGGGTTGTGTTTGTTTGTTGTGCGCGCACAGGTCAGCGAGACAGAAAACTTGCGGAAGAACTTGGCAGTGGAACGGATGATAGTGGAAGGTTGTGACATTCTACTGGACGTCAACCAAGTCTTCGTCCGACAGGGTGAGTTAAATTATTTTTATTTTTACCTTTTTAAACCTTTAATAAGTTTCATCATTTCCGATTGAGCTTTATCGGTATAACTAACCAAGGCTCCACCAATTAGCTCATTATTGTATTAATCCCTTTATTGCGACCGATGCTGGTCATATTTTGATGAATGAAGCAACGGGGGAATAAGATATGACATGGGAAACGGGAGTTTCCCGAGAAAACCTGTCCCGACCCGATTTTGTGCAATACAAATTTCACATAGATCCACCGAGATTCGATCGCGTGTCCCACGGTGGAAGGCGAGCGGTCTGACCCAAAAACCAAGGGGGTGGCCTTAGCTCAGTATTATTGTTCAGGTTTATTGAGAAGCTTTATTTGTTTAACATATATGTTTCCTTTATGGAAAAAATAATAGGCAGGACCATGCTATTTACGGTTCGCTATTTACCGTGCCTTGCCACATTCATCTCTGTTCCAGCTCTTTGCTCGCCTTTTGTACAGAATGTTTCATGATATGACTACCTCTATTCCTAAACTTGCGCTTTGCACTATTTTACCGACTCCCCTAGCTCTGTCGATCAGTGAACAGCAACTCAGTTAGTTGTAAGCAAACAGATCCTAACTTCCTCAGTTTCAGGAAACATTTTCCCTATTCTAGATAAAGAACAAATAGCTTGTCGTCCTGTGGACCTTACACAATTCAGAATGACTTCCAGCTGTGTAATGATTAATGAGTAAATACTGTACTTCAATTCAGAAATAGCAAAGAAAAGAAATAGCCTTACCATTAGGAGATCGCAAAGAGGCTACCCCAAAACCTGTATATAATCAGTATCGATTTTTGAATTAGGGAACAATGCTATTATATTCTTTTGTAAAAAAATGATGGTATGGGAAAAAGTCGTCTTCAGGTGGAACCCACCATACTCGTTCACATCACAGCATTTTCACTTTTCTAACGCACATTTTGTTAGGTTAGAAGTAATAGGTATTCATCCCAACTGCACTGTTTTATCCAGTATTTTGTTAGGTTAGGAATAATATATATACTGTTTTAACACAGTTCACATATTTTATGTTAGGAACAAATCGGTCCTCTCGTCTTAGGGGAAAGGGGAAAAAATAGTTTTATGCTGCCCCCTAGGCTCCTCTCTAATGAGGCCCGCCTGGGAAGGTGGGATTTAGGGTTTCGTCACAGAAGAAATTCAATGTGAGACATAATAAACCTCGTGCTATTCAGTATATTGCTCCTAAACTAACATAAACGTTCCTAACCTAACAAAACGGCGGAGCTTGGCTGGGGTGCAGCATAAATCTACCTTTTGCCGGGGAAAGGGTAGCGTGACTTACTTCCACCCTGAGTTTGATTCCCGGTCGGGTTGGGAATTTCTCAGTAATGGATCTGGATCTGCCTTCGAGTAGAACACTCGTTAGGTACCGTACAATAGAACCTATTGTTTTAATATAATTGCACTGTTTTATCACATTTTGCAAGGTTAGGAACAATAAGTAGGCCTATTTTATATTGTATTAGCACAATTGAATTCTTTTATCACGTGTTTTGTTTGGCAGCTTGGCACAGGCTGGTTCTCTCGTTCGTTCTGATTTTGTTAAGTTGTCCCAGTTGTTACATAGATATAATTTTCGTACAATGGTATAAATCACAAGTATTATACAGTATAATATTCACCACAAAAAGTTCCGTAAAATACACTGGAAATTACAATTAAAACTTTAATTCACACATTTGAGGTGAAGATTTAAAACTTCAATTTACTTTCCTATAGTGACAAATTTCGAACCCAAATGTTCTTCTTCAGGCCTATGTTGTGAGTGAGATGACGATCACGTTGACCAAATCATACCGTTTCTACGGATATTTCCATTACTCATTTTACTACTCATAGGCCTATTGTATAATACTATTGTGATTGTACACCATTGTTCGAACAATTGTGCACAATTGTTATTTTTTATCAAACAAATAAGACTTTTTAATGAATCTGAATAATATTTGAGCTATTTGGTCGATCCTTGGCATATTATAAGTTATGTGTTTTCTAATTTAATATTGTATTCTTAGGAAATGGTTTCCAAAGGCAAAGTCCATCCACTCGAAGAACCAAAGCTGAAGTGAAAAAGAACAAGTATGTTTGTCTCACTCTTAGGTCATACGAGTTTTTTGCTAAATTGAGACTTACATCCTAGTTGTTATTTCCATTACCTTCGGTTCTTAGATTGATATAGACCTTTGTCTATAGTGATCAAGGGTTAGTTTGTGATATCATGAATAACGTTCCCTTCGTGAGTGGGAAGTTGGACTAGCCAACTTCAAACACTAGCCAACTTCAAACACTAGCCTACTTCAAACACTAGCCATTGTGTCAATAAACCTCCGGGCATATCATTTGCCGTACATCCACGGACTGGGATAGTTACCTATTTTACAAGTGGTAAAAGGGAGATTTTATTATGCGAGTAGGTATGTTTGCGAAAGGAGCCCGTAAGAAGAGTGTAGCGATCCTACTTAAATTTGTATTATGTAATTCTGTTGATTTAGATGAATGGTCTCACCCTATCACCCCGCGGTCAAGGTAGAGAGGACCCCGCATGGAGGTTACAGTACTGTATTTGCTTTTCTTTTAAAGGGAGGACAGAGGACAGGTGATAAGTCCATCGCCTGGACAACTCCGTACAGGAAGCTAAGGTATTACGTGAACGTAAAAGAACCGCGAAATCTGGTCCAGAGACTATTATTTAGGCTTGGAGTTCATTAACGTGTTTTAAATCTACAACACGGGACTCCCAGCTTAACGTCCTTCCTAGAAGACTCCGTGCCTAGGATCCATCGACTGCGGCCGAGTTTGAATCCAAGATCTTTTGATCCAGAAGCGGGCATGCTACTTCCACACCATCTCGGTCGACTGCTAATGTAAGAATTGAAAGAAAAAAAACATGGAATGTAACTCTAAAAGTTGTATTTTTTATTTCAGTTATTGGGTTTAGATTCCTTCTCGAATTATTTTAATTACAATCTTATTTAAATTTGTCTGCCGCCATGGTTGGGTCGGTAGCGCTCCTACTCCGGGTTCGTTTCCCGGCCGGTTTGGGGATTGGGTGTTCAAGTTTAAGTGTTAGTTTAACATGCACAATGTGCGCAGTTCTCACTTTTATTTACGTTTGTCAAGATTTTATCTTAAAAACCCAATAAAGCGTATTTGTAAATTGTGTGTGTATTGAATACGTTAAATTCAGGAAATAATACGTAAATGAGTACTATAGAACTTTTAATAAACGAATTTTCGTATACATATTTTAAGAAATTCCAACTAGTTTTGCAATTCCATCCCACGAAAATTATGCCATATTGAATAATGGACTAAATTAAGGTTAGATAATCCATTCGTAAAGCATGTGCAGGGAGAAACACGAGCGGAGAATAACTTGTATACGTCACGGGTAAAGCTAGGTCTACCCGGGTAATTCGCGGTTTACCCGATCGGTTTGGGTAAAGCGCGATCTATCCTTATGCCTCTGGGTAAAGGTGGTTTTTTACTTTGTTGGGGGTATGAACATGCGCAATATGGTTAGGTTAGATCATATCAGATTAGGTTAGATTTGGTTAATTTATTCAATCGCATCCTGTTCAAACAAGTAGCCTTACTAAATAGCATTTAAAGTGAATATAATTCCATTAATATTAATTTGAAATAGTTCTTTGTTTGAAATTCATCAGTGCCCAGTAGACGTTGGGTAAATCTAATATTACCGGTTGAAGCTAGAAATGTTTATTTTATTCCAACTTGACGCAGTGCTTTTGGATAATGCGCACTTGACCCGGCTAAAGCTAGGATTGCCCAATTTCGAGCTTTACCCGTAACATATAGCCTATAGGGTAAATATTTCGCCTAATCGTATACATTTAAGGAGGGACACGTATAGTTACGGCATAAATAATTCGTCGCTTTTAAACAAAAGCGTACAAAAGTCAATAAGTGTCATTTCATAATGATCTGTATTAACTCCTGAGATTCGGGAGGCAGTACTTGAAATTCTGTTGTATCACCCAGGCTCCGCAAGCATAATATCGTTTTGTTTCACATAGGAATGCCATGCGCCGCGATAGGAGGCATATTCGTTAACATCTCTGTTTGACGTGTGGCATAGCATAGAAGCGCTTATCAGCAAGTAGTCCGCTTTATTTTGGTATCTGTGCAATAGTAAAGAGAATGCGCGAACTATATTTAAAAGGACTTCCAATCGATTTTCGCGAGGCAAGTTGACATTAAAAGTTATATTTTAAAATAACGAATAGGCTGATCTATTGTCTGTCACTTCAGCTTCTATTTATATGTATTTAATATGGTTTAAGACTCTATATTCTTCAACTTTCCCTTACATAAAATACTATAGACTACTTTATTTTCTTATTAACATTGGATTTTCTTCTTACCTTATCAGTCAGAATTTTTGTGTCACATAAACGTTGAAATAAATTGGGCATATGCCTGTTTTACAGTAGTAATAATAATAATAACGATGATAATAATAATAATAATAATAATAATAATAATACTAATGAAGCAAACAAATAAAAATCCTTACATAATAGAGATTTCTGTAGGCTATATCATCAAGAGCTCCTTGATTGTCGCCATCCGCTGCCATGTATCGCAGAAGACAAGAAGTACGAGAACTTGCAAACAGCCTATTTTTTATGAATCTAAAATCTCAAAACTTAAATATTTCATAAAATTATGGTCGAACAAGAACATTAGTATGCAACTTTCCTATAATAGTATTTTATTAAGACACTCGTATGAAAATGCAACTTGCTTTCCTCGTTTCATAAACATACTCGTATCTTAATAAATACCATTGTAGGCTCGTTGCATAATTTACTGTCTTATACTTCACTTGTTTACAGTACTATACAAATTATCTTCAAACTTATAAATAGAGCAGATATCGTCATCCCTTTGCGTAACAAGGGGGGGAGTTGAGAGAAGGGGTAAATGATCCCACGCTCCGAGGTCGCAGCACTTCTAAATTTGGACGTTGAATGGAATAGTGGCAGCATCGTACGAAGCTCAGAGAGCTATCTGACTGAAAAGAGAGGAACTGAAGTACATCGATCTGCTACCTGCTAGCCTGTTGTATGCCTGTTGTCACAGTATAGAACGTGTCAGATTGTGCGCTTTTCTCCCTCTGTGGACTATGCTCAAAAAATTATTAATCAATACCTCAATATGACCTAAAATTTCCCCTTTATGAGCACTGAATCAATTTATATATAAAGCATTTTAATTTCTACGGGATAATACCATATTAATACAGGTTACACCATATTTTAGAACCACAATTTATTCCTTTCCTCTGTAGAATTAAATATATCAGTTTCTTTTGAAAATCATTGTTCACGCTGTGTCTAAAAAAATATTTATGTGTTAAAAATTCTTTAAAAGGACTTCTTACACGAAGGATTAAAGATCATTAAATGATAAGCTCCAATTCTATGCATAAACAGAATTGCATCCGTTTAATTTGCACTTGAAATAAATCTAGCTTGTTGGAAATGTGAACATGCCTAACGTTTTTGTATATTTTTCTTATCTGAATTATAACAATTTGTTATAAAGGCTGAGCAGAGCATTCTATTTTATTAGGCTACAGACAATATTTGTTTGATAAAATAAAATTTTATCCTCTAACCTACAGTATTCTTTAAGGTGTGTTTACAGTAACGAAAGATGTAGTAAAAATTATTGTAATCATTTCTATTAACTTCTTATAATAAGAAATAAACGTTTTAAGAAGTAAGAATTTTTTCCTAATCTGTAAAGCTAGGGAATTAATCAGACAAATTGTATTTGTCACTGCGACGCGTTTATCGGCCTATTACACACCAGAAAACAGTACGAACGAAAACAATAAATTATTGCACCTAATTATGGTTTGTAGATCAATGCTTCGTTTGACACCGTAGGAATGTTTAACATTTTTAAAACTTACTGAGTACAAAATTTTAAGATGTTTACAATAATAGTTATTAATGAGATTAGGTCTAGACGCCGTAAGATTTCCGTGTATATTACATTCTAGTTTTGACGCATGCTCCGTTTGTACGCTTCCTCGCTGTCCTGCCCCTGACCTTTAGGCACGAAATCCTACAGGTGCTCTGTGCATTTTGGTGTTCATACGAGAAAGCAAGCTTAAGGTAACAAATCATTATATTTACGTATTCTTACCGTTAAAATAAAACATGAAAATTGTTGCTGGATTAACCAGTATGGTGCTTAGTGTTTTATAACCTGAAATTACTCGGACGAAATACCTGACAGAAAATGTTATTTTCTCTGATAATGTATCAGCTTTATGTTACGAATCGAAACCTATGGTGTTTTGGAAGGAGTGTTTATCTACTGTTTTTGTTTATATTTCAGGGAGCTTGATTCAGATCCCGTCAGATAAACCTCGCACATCAAGAAGCAGGCTCACTAATTTCAAGAGTGAAAAGGAAGCACTGAGACAGTGTTTTCTTTTTTCGAACCATCTTATTTTAGCCACAAGGTAAGATGTTCTTTTTTTTTATATAAGTAATCATACTTTTATATGCTATTTAAAATCATGAAACATTATTGGAGAAACTCGTTATATTAAGTAATTCTTCTTGTCTTTGTCAACCATTTCATATTTAATCATGACAGTTCTAAAATAGGATTGGAATATGTTTAGCAGTAAATTCCAAGGCAAACTGAAGAATATATTTTTTTTAATTTTATTACATAATCAAAATATGATCTGAAAGGTAAAAATTATCAGTAGTGAACACAATGCTTTGTGCAGGAAAATGTGTTACATTCTATGGGAAATATTAATTCAGTGTAATCTCAATATTCCAAATTTGATTTTTATTTTATTCTGAGAACGTTCCAGCTTTGTCAATATTTTCAGTGTGATAATACGCATAGTACTGGTGTTGTTATAACATAGTGATAGTGGTTATAATGTGATAGTGATTATATTAAAATATAGCCTACAATAAATAATTCCTATTAAATAGTATTAATAATGTTATATTGATAAAAATAATAGTGATAGCAATTTTAATTCAGATTATAAAACTTGAAAATTGTAACACCATACTAAACTAAAAATACTAATGATTTTCCAGCCATAATATAAATAATTACACATTCTTCAACATTTGTACATATTGTGAAATTATAAGAATGTTATCATCTGTTTAGTCCTGTACAAAAATGTTGATGTCAATAATTTTTTTATGATTTCACCATCCCTATGTAATGAAATATGGACCATCTAAAAATGTTTCTTTCTACAACTTTGGCTGCACTATGGGAAGAAAATGTCTTGACTTTTAGAACATCATCATCATCGTCGTTGTTATTGTTATTATTATTATTATTATTATTATTATTATCATTATCATTATTATGGCTTTTTATTAGTGTTATAAGTGTGTTAGTTTAGTTATTAGGTTTGTTCCAGCAACATTCAGTGGCTGTCGTCGGTTGCCAGTCGCTTGTGCACTTTGTCAGTGTATTGACAAAAATATTCATGTATTGGGCATGTGATTACGGTTTCTGAATGTAGCTAGAAAGAACCTATTTTTATTATTTTTTTATTATTTCGTCATCATTACACTGTCTCCCAGTATGATATCCAAATAGATCACTTCTTTGGCTGTGGCATAAAGTGTTTTGTGGGGCAAGGAGTCCACCAACTGTAGTAAGTGTAGTTAGTTTAGTTTGTTTAGTTAGTAAAGTTAGAACTATAAAATATAATTTTATTTTACAAGGCTCTTGTCCCCTCAACTTCCCTTATTATAAGAGTCTAACATCTTAACCCTCATACATAGAAAAAGTATGACTAGGTTCAGTTAAGGCCCCAGTACTAAATCGGTAGAGCATTTGGATTTGGGACCCCAGGAAGGGGGTCAACTCTAAGCATGCAGGCCACATATGTGGGCTGATTGCACCAACCTCCCAGAATGGAATGAGTTTCATGCCCCACAGGGTCCTCAGCAACTGATCCCACTATAAAACCCCACAAAACTCCCTGTTAAATTTCATGTTGATTCCTCATGCATCACACCCCTGTGGTCCCGTGTGGTACACCTAGAGAACCCTCAGGATCAGGGCACCCCACCAGCAAACTGTCTAGTACACAGTATCTAGGTTGGAGGAGGTTGCAGCGGGAGCAGATCCGATAGCAGGAGAGTGAACAGGATGACGACGAGAAGAGGAAATAAAAGGTGAAATGGAGAGTGTTGGTGAAATAAATAAGTGTTGGAGGAAACTGGAGAATTAAAAAAAGAAATTTAAAAAACCTGTGTCAAGATTTCGTCCACCACTAATGACACACCAACCTGCCCTAGGATTTGAATCCAGAACTGCTTGCCCACTCCCACTGGCATTCCAGGCCCACATGTTAAGCATGAGCCATTGTGACGGTCAAAGAGCTTTAAGCTGGAGCATGTTATCCAAAGAGACTAAATCCAGCTGGTATATCATGAAAAGCCCAAGTCACATTAGCTAGCCATGGTATTATGTATAAAAATTCGGGGAAAAAGTAATTTATGCCTCGCATGAGTCCCCCATTCCTACTCCCTAACGAGACCCACCTGGAAAGTAGGGATTTTGGATGGGGCGAAACTTAAAACAGTGGAGACATCTAGCGGCTGCATTTGAACTACTAGCAGCGACAGTAGCGCCATCTAATGTGCAACTGGTGAAACAGAAAAATCGAAAAATTAAATAATTTATTTCTCCTTTATTCTCTTCCTCTTCCTTTCCCTTTCCTGTCTCCTTCCTCTCTACCTCTGACCTCCTCTTCACCCTTCCTACCTATCCGAGACCTATTTTGGATCAACCGGGATTTGAACTCGGGATCCCTTGCTTCGTAGTTAGGAGCCTTAACCATTATGCCACGAGTTAACGCTGAGCTGTGAAGGAAGCTTTCATATATTTGAGTTATGATAGGGGGATTTCATGAGTTGATGAGTTTTATTGCAAAAATCAGTTTTTATAATTTTGAGATATTTTGTTATGAAAAGAGCAGTGTTGGTGCAAGGAAAATTTCCTGCATCAAGTAAGCTATGTTTTATGTTATAATATGCCTTTTTTTATTGTGAAATTTTATTTCTGGTGCAAGGTTCTTTGTTAATTGTGAAATATTATTTTCTTTTTTATAATTGTGAAATGTTCTGTTGGCATATATACAGCGTTTTTTATAATTGTGAAATACCGCATTACCGAGCGGTCGGCGGGTGCATACTGCGTAGGAGCGGGCAGTGGGTGTGTAGGAGAAGATAGGGGAAGCGGCCAGGCGGGCAGCGAGTGGAAGGGGGACCAATGCATGGCATAAAGTACTCTTTCATTCTATATTATTTTGCTTACCTTGATTATAAGAGGTGCTGGACCTGTTGTCCCCCCTTTACCACACGTTCTTAGCATCTTCTTAGAAAATTTTCATTTACATGCAGAAGTTCTTCTTCTATGATCTCTCTCCTATTTCATCAAGCTTCTTCTCAGTAAACACACGATTATCTTGTCTTGGTTTTTATTCTACACAGAACCAGTTTCATTAAACTTATTTACAAGATTACGTAAAACTAGGATATTTTCTTATGAATTATCTATGCACATTTCCACAATCACCTTATTTGAAATAAGCCTGTACCATAGGTATTCTTTGATGTAACATACATTTATTTGATGCTATTCGTTACCCCAATTTTGAAACATTCATACACAATAACAAGGTGAACCTGACTGACTGTTGTTTCGCTCCATGACTGACAGTTGGGGTGTCAGTGTGATGTGAGGAGACATGCTAATGTCAGCTTTCTTAGCCATGCAGGCACAAAAGAAATCCCACACACTTGAGGAGTTGAAAGATAGTATCTCAATTGAGTTAGGCAGGATCCCAGGAGAAGAACTTCTGTGTGTAAATGCAAATTTTCTAAGAATGTGCCTAGAATGTGTAGTAATGTAGTATCTTATAATTAAAATAAGCAAATTATTTATATATAATACTGTTATTTCATGAAATTAAACAAACCCACTCCTTCCTTCTCCTGGGGGACCTGAAATGACTGCTCATGCAGCATGACTGTGCCGGGGAGCAGAGCTCAGAAGCTCGCTTGGAATGCTAGCGACAGCCCTTTATAAAGGTGCTGTATTATCATTTTGTCAGTAGTATTATCAGTAATGTATCAATGTTATAGGGATATGTTATTTGATTAAGATTTCCAAGATGCATTTGAAGATTGTTGAGTGGCAACGGAAGGCCTGTAATCAGGTCAGGGATTAGGTATCTTGAAAATGCCATATAGCTTATTGAAAACAAGCCCACCTAAGCCTTATCAACTGTTTATTGTTAAAATCACATTTCATGTTCTCAGGACATCTGGAGGTCGACTTCACCTTGTTCCTGATATAGGGAAGATACCTCTAGCTGATGCACTGCTTATAGAAGATCCAAGTGAACACGGCGCAAATGATGATGATGGTAACCATTTTAACATTATATTTACAACTATGTGATTTGCTGACTTCTTCCGTTGCCTTCAAAAATATGTGAGTCTTCTTTTCTAGGTGTGCTTTTCAAATTTTCACTTCAAAAAATGTTTTGTGTGTAAAGATTTATTTTAAAGGAAGGGAAAAATTTCAACCAAGGATATCATTTAAATTAACCACACAGTATCCATCCAAGTTATTCCAGTAGTTGACTTCAGGAAAATGAAATTAAGAGTGTTATGTTTGTCTTTGGTTTGAAGTCAAACATGGTTGAATGACTCCTGCTGACTTGATTTTCATTTTTTCCATCATGTCTAAATCAATTTATTATGGTATCTAATGATATTCAATTTAACTATCCTTACAGTCAGAGGGTTGATTTTATGACTTATGGATCTGATGGCCAGGGATCTTGGGCTCTCATAACTTTTTGGGGCATTCCTAATCTCAAAGTAGATCACTTATACAATATAATAGTGGCTATTAACTAAATGGTTAACAAAGCAATAGTTCTCAATCCTATAATTCATTCTGAGAGAGAAACAAATCAGACCTCTGAGTAGATGTGGAGAAAAAGTCCTCCTATGAGCTGCCTTAGTTGCCTGCTCATTGTGGTATCAACTGTAGAGATTGTCAGGGAGTGATTCCATGATTCAAATATACTGGTACCAGTTTAAATTCACTTGGTCACTGATGCTGATACTACCTAGAGTATAGTCCTAACTATTTAAATGTCACTCGATTGCACCCCAATTTGTATTTTACCAATTGACTAGGTAAAATTTTCAATTGCTACAGTAATGCTAGTATCTGGTTCTGATTTATTGCAGAAAGGTACCTAAGTCGCTTACTTTGGAAAATTGAGATATGGTCATTGTCGGTATCCATGTACATAGATACATATTCTGAACAGAAAAGTCATTGATATCGTAAAGTGTGACCAATCCAATATGAAAAATCCTGCAAGGCAGAAAGATACCTAAGCTTCTGAGCTAGACAGTTTTTCTGTTTCTCAAAACTTCGCTTCAAGTGACTTAGGTACCTTTCTGCAATGATGCATTCATATTGCATATTTTACTTCAGGACCCCTGGGATCACTGGAGATTACTAAAATATGAGCAAACATCTTGTAATGAAGGTCATTTGTTTAAAACTAATTCAATGGCAGTAATAATAGCAGTAGATCTTGTAACTTGACAGAATTGCCAAGCTGAACATTCAAATAATGTTTTGAGTTAATAATCGAGTCAGTCTTTAGTTCTGTGCTACCAATTCGAGTTCTCATATCTCACTTTGCACAATTTGCCATCCTGCATTCATCCAAGAACTTTTTCATTTATATATATATATATATATATATATATATATATATATATATATATACACACAGAGTCTCAGTCAGATTGGATCCGCCGCGCATTGGGTTCCCCCCAGATGACGCTCCTATCCCCGGTATGCGGCAAAGGAACTGCCTGGCAGTTGACTGACTTGTCCATGCGTGACAATGAAAATAAATGAAATAAGTTTGAAAATAACGAAAATAGGCACCTACCTTATTACAGGAGATGCTGGAAGTGTCCTCCTCCTACGTCCACACATTTTTTGGCAATGTGATAGGAAATTCCGATTAATACGCATTAATTGTTCTTCCGTTATTGAGTTTATCTCTATCCTAATGTTTTCTTTAAGTTGTGACAAACTACAGAATAACACTTTCATGTATGTACAACACGAGAACAATTCTCAACTGCAGGCTATGCAGGAATTGTTGACTTATCTGCGGGGACACAGCTGGCCGCAACGCAGGAAGTGTTGAGTCTTCACAAGAGAAGCACGGCGCGCGGCAAGCGGGTGCAATCTGTCTGAGACTCACTGCATATATATATATATATATATTTATTTCACCGTAAATCTCTATACAGAAATATTGGTGCTAAGTCTGTACCTAATGATAACAAAAATTACTTAAGACCCAATATATCTAATACAGGAGTAGTGGTAAGATTAAAATGATTACAATGTAAGGCTGATATCATGCAATATATTAACTTTGACAGTAATAATATTGATACCGGTAATTATGCTAATCATGATTGAGAGTTCTGTTGAGTATATTTAAGTTACTTATTCAAATACTCAAGGCATTCATTAATACTGTAGAAGCAGTGTTGGAGTAGGAAATGTTTGACACAGTTTCTATATTTCTTATACTCCAGGTGTTGGAATACTTTATTGAATATTATTCCTTTATAGGATAGGGAGGATTGGTTTTTTGTTGTTCTAATACTGTTAATATGAATTTTATTGTGGCTTTTTGTGCAGTAGTTGTGAATTGCCTCATTGTTGATGAAATTATGTTTGTTTTTATGTATGAAAGTTACTGCTTCTAGTATGTAAAGACAAGGGTTTTTAAATTTTTGAACGAGTCTCTACAGTGAGAGTTGAAGTCTTGAGAAATAGTCTAATTATTTTCTTTTGAATAACAAATACCCTTTTTAATTCACTTGAGGAGCCCCATGCTATGATTCCATTTGCTAGAATGGATTGTACATAGGCGAAGTAGATTGTTTTTAATGTTTGAGGGTTTGAGATTTTTTCAGTACATGAATGGCATAATGTGCTTTATTTAATTTTGAGATAACATTTTCTATCTGAGGTTTCCAATTTAAGTTTTCATCTTATATTATTCCTAGGAATTTTGTCTGGGGTACTAGTTCCAAAATTTGATTATCTATGTTGATTATAGGAGGTGGGCTATTGTTTTTATTAAGTTTAAAATGTATGCATTTCGATTTTTTTATGTTTAAGGCTAATTTATTATTCGTCAGCCATGAGCTCATAATTTCCATTGACTGATTAACTTTAGTTTGAGTTGTGGTTGTGTCTTTGCCATAAAATATAAGACTCGTGTCACCCGTGAACAGTACAGATTTTGCATTGGTAATAGTGGATGGCATGTCATTTATATAGACCAGAAACAGTAGTGGCCCTAGGTTTGAACCCTGTTCATTCGATTCTTTATGTTACTCGAGAATAGCTTACTCAATTCTTAAAATCATTCGATTCTACCCATCGCCAAGAAGTACCCTTTAAGAATCGTTTGTGTAATTTATAAACAAGGACATCAGGCATCTCTCTGATGAGGAATCAGTTTGACATAGAATCTCTTCCTAAGACACCACTGCTATAAACATTGTCATCTTTCTAACTGTCCAGTTAGATAGTAAGATTTCAATCCAGCCTTTGTAAACACTGATACCCTTAGAAAAGAAACATTAAAACTAGTTCTTGGTTTTGTCTCTGCAACCTTTTGGATGTGAGATCTCAGTTTCACTTCTTATTCCATTCAGTTATATTCATTAATGACTCGTTTCGCTCTATGGGTCTCTGCCTCCAAACCCCCAGTGAGGTTCTCGGAAAATGCTCTTTTATGAACTGACACCATATCGGAGATGAGTCCATGAATTTTGATTGCCATATATTACCATTTAGCCATAATAAACCTAAAAAAAGTGCAGAACAACTTTATGATTTTTTCAGGGATAAGATATTTAAAATTGGAACTTTCTGGAATGGTTACAGGCTACAGGCTACAGGTTACAGGCTAAAAGATATAACATTGCCAAATTTCAAGTTTCTAGCTCATCTGGAAATGGGTAAACATTAACATCAGTGAGTAAGTCAGTCAGTTAGCCATGTGGCTTTAAATTATAATGATGACATCTGGAGCCTTAAAAGATTATATGCTATGTTAAAACTAACTAATTATGAAATCTTTGGTTGAATTTCTGATCCTTCTATTCCGTCGTAATATTATTCTTCAGATAACAGCTGTTAAGATTAACAGCTGTCAAAACTAGTTCTCTCTTCTGCTATCCAGACTATCTTTGAAAGTAGCATGCTTCATTGTTAAGTTACTTGCACATGATGCACACATTCAGGTAGTTGAAAAAGTTCACCAATTCACATGGTTGTGTCTATCTTCTCCCAGACTCTCATAATTCTAATGCACTGACTAATTTTCATTTCTTCTAAAATTATTCTTGTAAGCAAATTATGCCTACACAATGGTCAGTATATTTAGTATTTAAGTTAAAATGTTATTGTACGGCATTATAGTTTTCTTGCTACAAGGCTCGTCCATAAAGTAAGTTTCCCCGGGGCTGTTTACAGAAATAAATACAATTTCATGGGAATGTGTATTATTGTAGATACAGCAAGTATTCAGCTATTTTTCAACATATTCGCCACTGGAATTGAGACATTGTCTTACTGTGGGACCAGCTTTTCAATACCTGTGTCATAAAAGTTTGCCACCTGGGATTTGACCCACTATGTTACAACCATCTCCTCCTCTCTGTCATTCTGAAAACAATGACGCTGACCAGACAGGAATTTCTGGAAGTGTAGGAAAAATGGAAACCACTGGGACTGAGGTCCGGGCTGTAGGGTGGGTGTTTAAACACCTTCCAGCTGAACTTCTGCAGGAGACTTGCTGTCCATAGAGCTATGTGTAGTCTAGTACTGACATGCAGGAAGACAATACTGGCACTAAGCATACTACACCTCAAGAAATTCCTGTCCGGTCAACATGAGTGTTTTGAGAACGAAAGAGAGGCGAAAATGGTATTCACACAATGGTTCAAACCCCAGGTGGCAACCTTCTATGCAACAGGATTTATTGAAAACTTGGTTCCATAGTATGACAAATGTCTCAGTTCTGGTGGGGATTATGTTGAAAAATAGCTGATTGCTTGCTGTATCTTTTGCAACAAATATTTCCACGAAATTGAGTTTTGTTTCTGTAAAAGCCCAGAGAAACTTGTTTTATGGATGAGTCTCATATTTTGTCTTGTGTCTGTTTTATCTCTATTATGTTACTCATCATAATCTGTTCCTTAAAGTGCTGAATTTATGTGGAGTCATTCTGTCTACTACAAAGTATAAAATATCACCAGTATATAAATAACAGTCTGCTTATAGTTAATATATATTTATGCATAAGTTGGATCCATTGGCCCGAATGGTAGAATCAGTTTGGCAATGACATCCTGTTCTCAGGTTCAACCCTGTCCCAGATCCATATAAATGTACAATACATGTAAAAAATCTCCTGTGGGGCCAAAAATTCAGCACTCTTTAGATGGTCAGAGACATATTCAGGTAACGTCGGGCTTACCCTTGAACTGACCTTAGGTGCGTAGAAAATTAGGGTGTGGAGGAGGTGGGCCTTGGGGTAAGAATTCGCCAGTTGCAACTAAGCCACCCTCTTAGCAGGAGCTGTTCGAGTGACTTACTATCTTCGTAAAATCATTGTGATCACGTAGTGTACAATTTGTTCATAATTAAAAGAGGAATTGTACAATCTGGGGCAAAACTATAGTTGTGTTTTATACCTGCAGATGTGAAACATGTAGGTTCAATTAAACGATTTGTTTGGTATTTGCAGGATATTTCTCACTAAGCTTACGTTTTTCTAATGAAGCATAGCAGTAATCTCAGCACTAACAAGGGGTGAGTGCTAGTTGTATAGCCGGTGCAGTAAACCCCACCCCTCTCCTACCGTTATGCACAAACTCTCACTAGGATTGCAGGGCCATGCCCAAAGTTACAAGTTTAAGTATGGTAAGCTTTTTGTAAAACAAAATGCTCCTCCATTGATAACAATAAAAGGAATTGGGATAGATGCTGCTCTAGTGTATATGAGCTTTATCTTTGGTGCCTGACATCCCATTTCAGTGAGTTAACCATTGGTGTCGTGTTAACTTCTATTTTGATGGATATTTTGCAAAATAAGGTATTTTATAGATAGGCCCAACACATTTGGCATTGAAAAAGTTCACTCTTTTATTTAGGCCTACATTAATGCTCAATATACCAATTAGAAATTCAACCAAAATTATTATAAAATATTAACCGGCAATGAAAATAAATTTTAGTTTTAGCATAAAACATAAAACATAATTAATTATAATATGCCTTGTATAGAGATTTTAATTTTTTTTTTTAATTCTTGGATTATTGTACTTGTGATATTCAAATTTCCATTTTAACCTAAGTTCTATTGTTTACAATCACTTTTCCAATGTGGCAGCCTCTAATGACATGAGGTTTTGCGAATAGAATTGTCAACCACATTCCATGAAATGCGGAACTGTTCAATACCATAAACCAATCATTGCTGTAATCGATCATAGGTATTTATAACTTCTCACCAGTCATAGAGACAGCCTAAAAGTAGAGCATGCTACTAAGAGAATGAAAAATAAATTGCAAACATTAACAATTACCATTTAAAATATTTTTGTACATGTTTCTCAATATTTGTCTTGGAGGGGTCGTATTTCATGCTTATTTACACCTTTGGTGAATTTTAACAAATTTCGCGATATTTCGTGGGTATAATTTGCATAATAGTGATGCTTTAAACATTTCAAAAGATAAATGTAGCTGAGGAAGCTATTTTGTAAAATTACACATTTATCGCTGTTACCAAAAAGTTTGGTCCCTATTAGAGTACTGGTTATGAAACTTTTTGCGTATTTCATTAGAGATTTTAAAATTATATGATGATAAATCCAATGCTTTCATTTACTTCCATTTCTTCATTCACTAACAAATCTTACTATCCTCTTCACCAACTTTTGGAGATTTGAATGCATGTTAACAAACTTGACTTA
Organism: Ectobius pallidus; assembly: GCA_964059195.1. Taxonomy (NCBI): domain Eukaryota; kingdom Metazoa; phylum Arthropoda; class Insecta; order Blattodea; family Ectobiidae; genus Ectobius; species Ectobius pallidus. The sequence goes on from CAXKWD010000010.1 coordinate 105,447,721, forward strand.
ACAGTTAATAAATACTCTAACAATTTATGGTATACTCATATAAATGTGTGCATGAGTGTTTTATTTTGTGCATTGTTAAGCCATAAATAACCATATTGAAATAACATGATTGTTGGAGACTGAGTGTACGTATTTGTTTCAGTTGCTAAGGACATTCATTATTTTCATCAATATTGTGTGTGGAATAACACACAATAAAGTTGTATGGCTTTAAGTCCTCTCAGGTAGAGTCAGTTCATGCACATCAGTAGTACTTCCCGTAAGCTGTAATTTAGTCTATGATATGCTCACAGGATTTCTTGCACCTATCACAATAAGGGAACACAACTTAGTCTATTACATTCAGTCAGTTCATACAACACATAAGGGTATACAATATTATTGCTGATCATCTGACATGTATACACACGGAGTCATTTTCACAAGGGCACATATAATTTAACACATGAAAAACAACTGCAGAATAGACGGAGACCGAATGACATGTACAGCAACATTAATGCAAATAAATGCAATTTGAATCCAAGAGGAAAGAGAGAAAACAAACTCTTGAGCACATGCTAATGCTGAATCAGTAATATTGGCAATGTTGTCATCATGGTTACCATTGTTATCCCAATTGTAGCACTAATGTCAGGCCCCACCTCTCAAAAAATCATGGTGTAGATATCGAACATAACACTAAAAATGGTACTCTAATGCATATGATGCATATAATCGCAAATTTCAAAATTTTGAAAATGAATGATTTTCTCCTATATGAAACTGGAAAAATCTTTTAAGGGGTATGTGTACCCCCAGAAAAAAGAACTGATTAATTATATATAGGTGACTCAGTTAGACCAGCAGCATGGTCTTGTGGTTAGCGTCGCTGACTACAGATCCTTTGGCCCGGGTTCGATCCCCGGTACCTCCTCGGATTTTTCTGAGGTAGGGAGGTCTGGTAGGGATGCACTCAGCCTCGTGATTCAAATTGAGGAGCTACCTGATAGAGAAGTAGCGGCTCCGGTCATGGAAGCCACCATTAACGGCCGTGGGTGTTGGTATGCTGACCACATGCCCCCAATCCTTGGTAGATGATGCAGAGGTCAGGTTATAGGCCTTGTTCCTTCAGGGATGTAAAACCACAGAGTTTAGTTTTAGTTTTAGACTCTGAGTGATCCAGGATAATCAGTGAAACAGTGCATGGATATTGCAAAATTACAGATAATCCAGAAAACATGACATTGTCATAATAAAATAATTTTATCAAAGTTTGGCATCTGTTGGTTGTGAATAATATTGTTTTAAAACATTAGGATGCAGTATTTGTGGTTAAAATAATTATATTATTGGCATCTGTTGGTTGTGAATAATATTGTTTTAAAACATTAGGATGCAGTATTTGTGGTTATAATATAATTATACTGCAATTATTATAACCACAAATACTGCAAATTTTGATCCCACACTTCTATTAACAATAAAAGAGGCACCAGTTAATCTGCAAACCAGATAATCAGCCCATGGCTAGTTTAGAGTTGACTGCATTTGTATAAATTGCTCTTGTACTAAGTAGGTTCTAGGTACACTGAGGATGGATGAAATATGAAATAGCTCACCTGTCATACAGGTTGAGAATGGGAATAAAGAGCTTAAAAATTGAACAATGAAATTGAATGAGAAATCAGCTACTTCAAAGTAGCTTTCAGCAGATTTATATGATTTTTTAACCAATTTTATAGAAAGGAAATTGAATAATTTATCATGTTCTTTGAGTGTAGTAGAGAACTGACAAAGTACTTATCTTAATTTGTAACTAAGCTGTTAAGTTCAATAATAATGCTGATTAACAATTTCTTCAAATGAAACTGTGTCAATTAGTTTAAACCCTACTGTTAGCATAGAATTATGCAAGTCTGGGAAGCTTGTCTGCTGGTTGGATAATTCTAGAAAGTAATGATAGTGGTGCGAACACATTGTTCTGCAGAGTCCTCAGTCTGTTCGATGTCCAGCCAGTCCAGCGGCATCAGTGAGGCTTCGAGTGTTAGTGGACACCTTCATAATCGAGATTTCAAGATCATTCTTGATGTGAAGACAGGAGCGAACCAGGTGGTCGTGCACCTTGTTGCACCCACCATGCAGGAAAAAGCTGCTTGGATCAGTGATATCAGCCAGGTAAGCACTTATTTAATAATCACTTTTATGCTCTTAGAAACACATGACGTTCAGAAGAAAACATTGATGTGCCACACCAGTAGGGATATCAGGTGTACAAAATGAAAAGCAGGAAATTTTCTCTTTATATTAAAAAAAAAAAAAAAAAAAATCATACATGACATTAACCTTAAAATGCATGTAATTAAACGATAAACATGGGAAGTGATATAAACAGTGGAACTATTGAATCTTTAAAGCTGATGGTCAACTTATAAACATTTTAAGCTCCACTTTCATGGACTAGTTTTGGAGAAACAACTCATCCCCATCATCGGCTGTTGGTCGAATGGTATCTGTGCTGTAGTGGCCATCTGTATTGTGGCACCATCTTTCTTTCTGTTCATCATTTTGATGATTTCATCAACAGGGGAATTCCGAAATTCATCACAGAGAGTTCTCCAGTGCTTTTATACTCAGATGGTGTGATGATTAGTGGACTCCAGCTGGGACTAGACAGACTTCAAACTTAGTGCAATCAATGGTCACGTACAGTTAATACACATAAGACAAGATTGTGACTTTTAGGAATGGATCGGTTTATAACCGGGCAGAGAGATTGATATATAGATGCAGAACAATCTCTAGACATTGTAAAGATCTTTACTGCTGATGGACGAAGCTTATTGAAGTGATGAAACACAAAGCAGGAATGAAAGCTGCAGATACTCTCTGGATATGTAGCAGAGTTCTAGAAATGCCAATAAGTTTACTAGAAAGAGTGAGTGGGGGTGGGCTTTTGATGTTAGGGAGGAATACAGATAACTATAGATTTATGAGGGAGATTGGGGTGCATATTGGACCATTGAGTGGTAAAATTAGGACAGTGAAAAATTGACCATTAATAAAATTGCTCATGGGGACTAATCTCTAATTAGAGCAATATGCTGTCAAGAACATTAAGAATCAGTGGGAATATCACATGGGCATCCAAACTAAGAAAGATTTTAAAAACAGAAGGAGAGATTACATTAATTTGAACAAAGAGAAGGGAAAATAAGAGAAGTACATGGAGAAAAGTTGAGAACCATCTGAATGGCTATAGATAGGCAACATAAGACAAGATTTCACTAGACTAAAATCGATCTGATTCTGTTCTCTGTATCAAGATTGTCATGTAAACATGGACTCAGTCCAAAATGAATTTTCGATTCAATCCTCTAGAAATGAAGGACTGTGTCGGATTCAGACCGAATTCAATTCCATGCATACCCTAGCAAATTCATCCTGCTGCATGCACATATAATTGCATGGCCATTTGTCATTTGTTCTGTCAGCTGATTTCCCAATTTAATACAGAAAGATTATACACTGTGTAATATTAATATTAATATTATTGTCTTGCTCTTTTAAGCCATAATATGTTTATGGGGACTAGAAATCATTAATATAACAAACTCTTTTTAATCACATTATAAATATGGTGATTGAGTATACAAGTTAGCAACATAACATATCTGAATAACCAAGTCAGCCAACAGTACAAACATCACAATACAACCCCACAACTTCCCATGCAAACACGAAACATACTGAGTTGGGATGGGATTCAGATTGATTTCATTCTCTTAAGTAAACATGGTAATTGATATAAGGATTTTGCTATTGATAATAGGACTGGTGAACTTTATTCTAGAAAAATAGTACTGAATAAATATATATTTTTTCCCCTTTACATTAGCAGTTCTTCATCAAAAGAATTTAATTGTGGTTATATACTAACTTGCAGTGCATGGACAACGTTCACTTCAATGATTTGCTGCACAGCTCAATGTCAGACACATCATCGGTCACCATGCCACAGTCCATCAAGAATGACCCCAAGCTGTTTAAGGATGATGTGGACATTCGCTTTAGTCGTACACTCAACTCTTGCAAAGTAACGTATTCTAATTGTTTAATATTCTTTTGTATGTGTATTTATACTATATTTTCCAGTGTTCGGCGCCACAAAGCATTTGAATTGGCTCTCGAGAATGCAGGTTAATATTCAGTATTACAGAAGGCTATGGTTACTATTATGACTCAAAATGATATCCATTTTATCAAAACATCTTTATAATGTAGAATAATTCCCGAGTGAAATTTATGTTAAAATAAAAGTTTATGATAATGTATTAACATTAGTGACATTAAAGTACCCTAAACATATCTAAAATGACTCTGGTTGTCCCGTATGGAACTTGGAATGGCTCTTTTTTAATCAGTAAAATTTCAGTACTTGGGTCTCCTTTAAGACTTCTTATTAAATTTTATTCATATTTACTTCTATTCACCTAGCTAAGGGGCAATATCAACACTATTACATTTCATTGTGGGACTGAGTTTGAAAAGAATATTAATATTAAAATTTATAATTCATTTTCCTATAAGCCAATATAAATCCACATAGCAAATGTGCTTGTTAACTTTTAGTCTAGCTTGTTCTACGAGGGCCGTCCACAAAGTAAGTTTTCCTTGGGCTGTTTACATAAACAAAACAAAATTTCATGGAAATATTTATTGCAACAGATACAGCAAGCGTTCAGCTATTTTTCAACATATTTGCCACAGGAATTGAGACATTGGTCATACCATTTGACCAACTTTTGAACACTTATATCATAGAAGTCTTCCACCTGAGATTTTGAATCATTATTGTGTGATAACCTTCTCTGTTTCTCTGTCAATCTCTGCCAATCTCTGTCATTCACTGTCATTTCTTGAGGGGTAGGAAAATATGAAAATCTCTGGATACGCGGTCCAAGCTGTAGGATTGAGACTTCAACACCTTCCTGCAAGTCTCCTGCAAAAGTTTGGCTAGACGATGTTTCAACATCCACCATACAGCCCAGACCTCGCTCCCAGTGATTTCCATCTTTTCCTACACTTCAATAAATGACAGAGAAGTGGAGATGGTTGTTGTACTGTGGCTCAAATCCCAGGCGACAGACTTCTACGACACAAATGTTCAAAAGTTGTTCCCACGGTATGACACTTTTCAATTCCTGTGGCGAATATGTTGAAAAGTAGCTGAACACTTGCTATATCTGTTGCAATAAATATTTCCATGAAATTTTGTTTTGTTAGTGTAAACAGCCTTAGAGAAACTTACTTCGTGGACAGCCCACGTATAAAGGCTTGACTTTAACTTACTCTGGTTTACTGATACTTATTAAATTACAGGTTCCACAAATCCGTTATGCTACCCCGGAAAGACTACTGGAGCGGCTCACTGACTTACGCTTTCTATCAATTGATTTCCTAAATACATTCCTATTGACATATAGGGTGTTTACTGATGGTGTGACTGTGTTAGAAGCCCTGAAGAAAGTTTTCTACAACTCAGATCCTCCAGAGGCACAAACCAGTACAGCTGGATCTATTATGTAAGTAATGTTTTCAATATGTAAACAAAATGCTGAAATTTTTATTGTTCTGAAGTACATGGTCATGAAGATGTCACTCAGCAGCACATGCGCAGGCAAGAATCCGTTAAGAAACAGAATTCAGTTGGTAGCTCTAGCATATGTTTACCGTATTTTACAGATCATGAGATGCACGTTTTTAACTTGAAAACGAGCCTTGGAAGTTGGGTGCATCTAATGGTCTGAAGTACACTAAAAATTTAAATTATGATAAATATTGCCAGAATACCATAGTTTTTGTGTGTTGTAAACAATAAGACGGTTACAAATTTTGGCATGGACTGTACATCAGTGCACTTTCCACAATCGTAAAATAAGGGTAGCTGGAATACATTGCAAAAAGGAAGAATTGTTGAGTTCTTTTATATGAAAGGAGTTGTCTCCACCGGGTGGTTTAAATAAAGGCAATGGCCTCTAAACACCCTTGTCCCATTACATTTACCATATTCTGAATTAAGGGTTAGAGGGTGTAAAAGTATGTTGAGTCCTTCATGAGATCAGTTCAGCTAAAATTTACGCGATGCCACCTATACAGAAGAGATTTTCATATTATGCAGGTTTTAAGTTACAAGTGATTTACACTGATTTCGTTGTACAAGGTTATAATTTGTGTATGCAATGAAGTATATCATTCCCTTTAAATTTTTTCGTTTAGAATCACATTAAATTTCTTTTCCTTTAAATTTCCATTCTAAAATCAAGGTGCATCTTATGGTCCGGAGCATCTTATAGTCTGTAAAATACAGTAAAATGTTCTGCTACAAGCATTTATGAAGTAAGTGCTAAAAGTAACATGAACCTCACCTATTTACAGAAGGTGTTGAAAGTGTTTAGTAGAGAACATCTCATTTACTTACCATGACTCATCGCCACTATTTCATCCTGTATTATAGTCATTGAAATTGAATATGATTTGAAATCATCAGATACTATTAGCACATTAATAATAGAAAACAGACGCATATCAATAGTTACATGGCCTACTATGAGTGCGGGGGGGAAAAAAAAAAAAACCAACCTTCGCCTAGGTGGCAAACATAACCAGAACTGCGGAGAGACTTATTGATGGCACTAAAAATTAATACTTTAGTACCATTATGCTCTGTCATAAAGAGTAAATCAACTGTTGTCATATGAAGTAAAACTGGAGGAACTAAAATCTAAGTGGTTGTAAGTTCACTATCATTGTACAGTACTGATGGGAAAAGGCTTGAGGAATTTTGGAATAATTATATTTTAGATAAACTAAGAGAGACCGACTAGTCTATTGAATGCTTAATATACCGGTAGTTCAATTCACTTGATCCTATGTTCTGCTATTTTACTTTATAGGTCATTGGATGTTTTGGGAGCAAGAGAAGATCACGGTACACTACACTTGTATGATGGTGAACGTAGACGCAGTAGTTTTTCACCTAGGAGAACTAGTGGAGCAAGTTCAGTGTCAGGTAAATTGTAATTGTAAAAACATTCCATCAAATACAGAGTGCTTCAAAAAATGTACACACACTTTGAAGTGTCACAGAAAATCTATTTTCCGTTCTACAAGGTTAAATTTCTGGAAATGGAAAGCTTAAAAGTCCAATTTGAAAAATAAATAACTTTCTGATGAAAATGGGATTAATGTTCAAATGTTCAAATGTTCAAAATAGTGGCCTTCAGCATCAATACATTTCTGAGTACGAGTTACCACTGATTCCATACATCGTACCAAAGTGTCCAATGAGATTTCTGCACACACTGCTTGAATCTCATTCCAAAGTGTGTCTAGGTTACGTGGTTTACTTTTGTACACATCTTTTACTGTGTCCCATAAGAAGAAATCCAGCAGAGTGCAGGAAACTCTATTTGCCCCCTGTGTCCTATCCGCTGCCTTGGCAAATTTTTATCCAGGTATGTTTGTACGTTAGTGCGGCGGGGTGCCACCTTGTTGGTAATAAAACCTTACAATGTACGAATGGCAGGGAATATGGAATCAGCAAGTATTGTTGGGTACTTTTCATTGTAGGACGATTATTGGCGTGATTGTTGGAGATCGTTGAAACTATTCTGCTGCCACCTGTTGAAGAAATATAACATTACTTTTTCCCAGAAATTTAACTTTATAAACGGGAAATAAATTTTCTATGACAGTTCAAAGTGTGTATACATTTTTCTGAAGCACTCTGTAGTATACAATTTGTTATTCGTTTTTTTTTTCTTTCTTTGGAGCAAAGCAACTTCCCCAAAAATGCAAATAATTCAAAACAACATCACATTTAAACTGATTAGTGGGCCTTTGCCGAATTTTGCATAATGATTAAAATAAATTAGTACAAATTACTAAAAGCAAAAGTAATTGAGGTTATAGCAGAATTAGTTACAGAGTGAGGGAGAAACAGAGTATGTTCCTATTATATTGATTGTAGGACGTAATGTATTTATCTACTGGATAATAGGCATGGGATATTAAAAAAGATTTGACTCATTCTTAAATTTTGTAATCAATAGCTGTTCTCTAATTTGGTATGGTAGTTTGTTAAAACATTTTGTAGCAGCTCAAAGAGGAATGAAAACAGAAATATGAAATTAGTCTGCATATACAATACCATCCAAGGAACTTTCATAAGCATGACAATTGTGTCTGTTCCTACTTATCCAGTGCAACCATTTCAGGTTATGGCTCTGAAGTGAGTGATCGTGATCGAAGTCATAGTTATGATTCTCAAGCTTTCTCCAAGGGTCACTGGCGATGCAGCTACCGCAAGTGTAAGTGCATACATTGCTGCTTGTCAGTAGTCCCCTGTAGATTAGATCCTCATACCTCTAGATACTGCTTTCAGCTGTACTAATCCTTAGTGACCCGTTAGCCCTTTTCTTCGAGCTGCAATTCTCAGGAATCCTTATTCTTTTAGGAAAAAATTAGTCCTGCATGCTTCTAAATCTATTAGCAAAATTGAAATGAAGTTTAAAATAACTTTAATATCATGTTAAGTTTCAAATCATATTTTTTCCTATTTGTTATATTCTAGAAATGTAGGTTCCCTGAATTGACAATGTATACCAGAAATAAATTAACAATAAATTCATGATTTTGTATAGAAAAAATAATTTGTAGAACACTGTTTTTATATTGATTTTGTGGTAGTGGCGTACCAAGGTGTGGGCATTAGGGGCCCCAGGCGCACTTTGAACATAGATAGGCCCCAAAATCTTTAGTTATTTTTACCAGACAAGTGAAAAGTCTGGTTTGAATGAATAAACAGTTTTCTATTAAACAATGATATGCAAAGTGTTCCCTATTACAGGCCATGGAGACCCAAGGGGTTCCAAGAGGTTGAGGCTTCGAGATTTTTAGACAATCGACACATGAAGGTGGTAAGGTTGTCAGCCTTACGCACCAGCCGTCTTTACCCCCAGGATTGCTCCCGGTACTCATTTCTGTTAGAGACTGAGTCGACCCCAGGGCCATAGTGACTTTATATTTTTTTTTAAGTTCAATATTGTTGGCTTATGTATAGATTTTTCTCCTGCCTGACTGGAGTTGGTTTCACATTTGACAATTTTATCCAGTATGTATGCAGTGTCTTATATCTGATAGAGTGCTATAATGTATAACTCATTGGTTAAATAACTGACATACAAAATAGTTCAGTGTAAAGTAACTAAAAGTACATGAATTAATTGTAAAAATAGTAACTTAAATTTTGTTGTTTTATATCACTAGGTAATCCCATAGATACTTATACCATAATTGAACAAGCATGTGCCCATGGCTTCGCCCGCGATTATTTACTCAACTGCTAGATGTTTTATTTAAATAACTTATTTAACAGAAAAACACGACTGTCAGATATTGACTTTACTAAATGGTTGCCATTCTTTAGCATTGTGTTGAATAGAAGGACATAAAGATTCAAAATGAAACTATTAAAATGTACTACAGACTCATGAACCTTACCCAAATCCTGCATAAACAATTAAATAACTAAAATCCCAGTTTTTATGTGCATTGCACGATTAAAGAGCGATGCCCAAATACCCCTATATAGTGAGTTTTGTCCAAGTCATTCAGTGCTCCTTTTTTCCCGGTTGCTATGGCAATTAATCTCACAATTGAATATGTCTTCTTAATAGGTGGTGTTGGCTGTGCGTTCTTGAGTTATAACAAAGTTTGCTTTTTATATAGTAGAGTTATTTGAAATAATTAAGATAAGGGCATTTATTATCTTAATGTAATAAAATTAAGATGTAGTATGAAGAAAACAAGATGATTTTACCATCTGCAAGAAATATTCTGACAAAGAAGAATAAATGAAGACTGTAATTTTAATAATTTTATTATAACAAGAAAGAAGAACAAAACAAAATTTGGTCATGATGAAAGTGTTAAAGAATTTTGGTATTGTGGTATTGTTTAAGGTAATTTAAATATTGTATCAACCAATTATATAGTAGAGTGGTTTAATTAAGTTTGTTAAGGGATTTTGAACCCATGACAATGTTCAGTACAAATTTTACTGTGTTGAACCTCAAAGAACAGTAAACTTATCTACCGGACATAAGTGTATTTTGCACGAAATAATTTTCACCATTTAATTGTGTGGCAGAACTGAACAAATGAGCTTTATAATGCTTTAATAATAGTTCTTGGATCATATTATTAATTGAAAACTAAACAAGGTTTTAAAAAAATAATACATAATCTCTCTTCACTGAAAATGTTAAAGTGAATGTTGAAATTGGTTGATAAAAATATAATTGTTAGCCTATAATTAGGAATTAGAGGAATTATATTTAACCTTACCTTTTCTCTTTAACTTTTCTCCCATTTCTAATATTATATAATGTATTTAATAAAATATTCTTCTCTCCAAGTAAATAAGTTCTCTATATTCTCTATAAAAATTTCTAGTAAAATAATTGTTTTATTTTGCTCATTTCACAGTAATTCATAAATAATTATTTATAATGAATATTAATCTTTAAAAAATAATTATAATCAAATATTAATAGTAATGCATGCTAACCCTGTTGAAATTTGACTAGAAATATAATACACATTTAATCTGACATGTAATGCATTATAGTAAATCACACATTAAAACAGGTTTAATTTAATTTCTTTTCACAGTCAACAAAATCATTACAGCATCTCATCCAAAATATATAAATTTTTCCATTGAATTTAAATTAAAATTTATATTTTTAATCAGTGCTCTTTTTTGGGGGATGCAAAGTAACTTTTGTATGCTACTGAAGAACTTAAAAAGTTTGCCACTTCCATGATCATTTAAAATAACAGTAATTGTCACTGTATTATATTGAGTATGAGAGAACCCCCAAACTTTTTTCTAGAAAAAGAGCACTAGAGTCTTCAGTATACAATTAAAATTAATTAACCCAATTTTGAACAGTTAATAATCAGTCCTGTTCTTCATTGTATGCAAAGAATCATTATAAAATATTCAAAACATTTTTCCTTAGCATTGATATACACATTGGGTGACGAACATATGCAAAAAGATTTGGTAATATAAAAACAGATATATTAATTAAATAAATGGCATTGATGGTAGAATGTCTCCTTTGTTTCTATGAAATTTATTTCAATTTACAGGGAAAATGTATTTATTTTCTGCACTTTTGTATTTGACCAGATATATGTTCCTGTTCTATTATTAATATTTTAATCTTTCTTTGACATTATGTCTGAAATAGTTGAAGAAGAACAGCGGGAACTGGGATTAATAAAAGAAGGCCCCCCAATCATTCGACAGAGTCCAACACATCAAGCATCACCTTGTACCACACCACGGAAGAGTGTGAGTATACGTGTGGAACCTGAAGATGATGGACGACACCTAACAATACCAAAGACAATTGCAGTATCATCTAGCTCGGAGACCTTGACAGGTAAGTAACAATTACTGAACATACTAGAGCTTTTCAATAGAAAATAATAGAAAAGCTCTCAAAACCATGCCATTTGCTCCTCTTCACGCTCCCATCGTCACACTGTCCCAAAAGCAAAAAAACTCCCAAGATTTTTGAAATTGTCAAAATTTTACAAAAGGCTTTGCACTATTGAAAATCACTTACTTTATCAGATGTTGAATGCTTTTGTAAAATGCTTTAATAAAACCTGACCTATATAGACCCTTTATTCAGCAGAAACTTGCCTTAAATGAAAATATTATCTAGTCTATTGCCATGGGCGTACGGTGAAAACTTGTTCGGGAGGGGTTCAATGTAAAGTCGTCTCAGCTCCATGTCCTTACGCACACTGTGAATTATTAATTTTTTTAAGTACTGAACAGTTTTATTGTGATAATTAGGCTAATACACTGTAATAAATTAATATGCAGCTCAGTCTTTGAAACTGTTTTTCTTGACATTTCCATCCATTTCTCATTTAAGCTAGAGTCTATAAATAATAACTTTCTTTTGAAAAATTATCATAATTTTGTATGGTGTGTAAGGCACGTTTTTAAAGTCATCTGTAAATCCACGGGTGGAAAAGCCCGATTAATGTCAATTATTTCATGATAATTTTGTGATGAGCTCCTGATTACTGTTGGCTTTTCAATCAGGTTGATGGATTTCGGCGGGAGTATTCGAGCTGTCGTTTGACAGATTCCAAAGGGATTTTTGTTTACTAGTAATACATCACTGTTATTAAGCTGAAAAACTATCAACACCACGGGGTTTTGAAATTTTAATGTTAAATAAATTGCGATAAATCTGAAATAATGCTTTCATATGTACGAAATTGGAAAATATGTAACAACAGAATCAGATAAAAATTCTGAATCAGAGTTTTTTTTAATTAATTTAATTTCGTTCCATCATTTATAATCTTCAAAATATTTCAGATATTTCGGGAGGGGTTTCAACCCCCTGAACCCCCCCCCCCCCTTACCGTATTGCATATATGGTAGAGTAACATTTTCACCCTTCACAATCCCTAACACTCGAGAACGCTTGAGATGTAAACCCATGGTGTCGTTCTTCTTCTTCTTCTTCTTCTTCTTCTTCTTCTTCTTCTTCTTCTTCTTCTTCTTCTTCTTTGGCCTTGGCCTCCTTCGAAGGAGTTTCTGCTACTCTTCTTTATTTTGGGTGACTCTCCAATTCCTATATCCTGTCCTTGCTGCATCCTCTTCAATTCTGTCCTCTCATCATAGTTCGATCTTCCTTTACGATGCTTTCCTACAGGATCTGAAAACAAAACCTTCCTAGTGGGATTGTTTTCATTAATTCGAATCACATGGCCTGTCCAGCTTAGCCTACTCAATTTTATGCATTTAAGAACATCAGGCTCATCATATAGCTGGTAAAGTTCAGAGTTTGTTCTATGGCGCCATCATCCACCTTCCAGTATTGCACCAAACATTTTTCGAAGAAAAGACATTATGAGACTATCACCAGATCGCAGGCAGAATCATAGACAAGCAGATTGTGTTCTGCTTACACAACAAACATTTTAGTACAAATATTTTCTTATTGCATAGTTAATAATAAACATGCAGTTTTGTCCATGCAGATGTAAGTACAAAACCCCTCGTCAGAAATTACTTTTGTTTGAGTAAACTTGTGCATTGTGAACAGTCTCATTCTGTATGATCTAAGTTACTGGCCAGCCTGTATATCAAGTTTCATGAAAATCCGATAAATTGTATTTGAGTTATTGTGCGTAAAGACAGACAGACGGACATTTTCCTGTCCACCACAGATTCTCATAAAGTACCATTCTGGCACTTAATAAAGCACTTAGAAATCAAATGTGTATATTAATTATTCAGAGTAAGGCTGTTACTCTTTTTTTGTACAATGGAACAATGATACATGTAAAGATTGATCATTATTACCATCCTATATATTGTTTTCAGAGAAGCTATAACCTGAGTAAAGATTAAGCCAGTAATTTTATAACTCATTTGGCCAGAGTTCATGACTTTCTAACTTTTACCTCACACGTCTCCACTATAATGAGTTTCTAGTAGAGAGCAATCCTATAGGTAGAATATAATATAATGATTTTATACTATAATATAAGTATTGAAGGTTACTGTTATCTTAAGAAACTTATTTATGTAATTGTTTAAATTTTATTTGTTTAATAAATTGTTTTACATTTGTGCAGATGTCACTGTTCTAAGTGCTCCATCATCACCAAGTAATCTAAGCAGTGTGACACTCGTTGGATCGAGTAATTCTGAAACAAGCCCTCAAGAAGCTCAAGCCCCTCATGCTGAACAAGAGGTTGAAACCGAAACAGAGACTGAGACTGAAGCTGAAGCCAAGTCACCTCCTCCGCAATCTGCACAAATAGAAACAAAATTTCCACCTTCTACTCAGAAAGAAGTAAAATCTCCACCTCCTACCCAGAAAGAAGTAAAATCTCCACCTCCTACCCAGAAAGAAGTAAAATCTCCACCTCCTACCCAGAAAGAAGTAAAATCTCCACCTCCTTTCCAAAAAGAAGCAAAATCTCCACCTCTATTACCTAAGCAACGTGAAGTTGTATCACCTGAAGTTCGTGAAGAGCTCCCTAAACATTCAAGTACCGGAGTACAATTCAAGAGTACTGAAAAGAGAGCATCTGTTCCAATCTTAGAATCAGAACAGAGACGACTTTCTCGCACCCAGATCAGAAGGAAGGGTTCAGAAGGACAGGCAAGAAGGGATAATGACGAAGATAAGGGTAAACCTGAGGAATCAGATGAGTCTGGCAATGAAGGCCTTAGAGTTGGTCCAAGTTCCAGATCAGCATCAATTACTACAACTAGTGTTATACAAGTAAGTGTAGAAAAGAAGACTTATTTAATAATCTTACATAATCATCTAATTCTTGTTTATATTCTGTGTCACTTCAGCTGCATGTCAACTTAAGTTAATAGCAATTGGAAAACCTTCTATATGATATAACATCCAGTTTTGGTCTCTCTTTATGTATGGCAGACAAATTAAGTGTTTTATATTAAAAGAAACATTGTCTTATATGCCATGATAATTTCACTGCAAGTGAAATCTCCTATGTTATGACACAAGGAGTATTTTGACAGTGGCGGCTATTCAGGGGAAGTAGGTGAAGTAGCACTTCACCAGTATTTTTCCTTTACAATACGTATTTTTAAAGTTTATTTTCCATACCATGAATGTTGGTTTTTACTATAAATGTATCTATATTTTTGAATTGCCCGTGTGAAGGTAAAGTGGAAACCACGCCCTCCGTTGCATGGGTAGTCTGGTCAACTAAAACTGAGGATATGCAAGCAGCAGTTTTCTCGCTTATCCCACGTCCCCATACCGACGCGAACAGACTACCCATGAAGCCGTCCCTCTTGTTCAGCCACAGCACCTCACACTGTCAGCTCGGAGAAAGAGGTGGGCACGTTAGATCATATATGGGCAACGCCCGGCCCGCGGGCCGGATGTGGCCCGCCCCGACTTTTTATCCGGCCCGCGGAACATTTTAAAATCGCGCTCGAAAAACTAAATATTTTCGGTTCTCTGTTGTTCGACGTATAGATATGATGGCTGATGATATCAAGAAAAAAATGATATGATAGATCATGTAATACTTTACCACCACTATTACATTTAACAGAATCAAACTGTTCACCAAAATATGAAAAATGTTTGTGCATCCTGATCGTGTGACTGATTTTAAATCATTTTCGATTGCTTTGGACGAGAGCACCGACTTGTCTGATACAGCGCAACTAGCTACTTTCATACGAGGCGTTGACGAAGAATTTACCGTACCTGAGGAATTGCTGGCTTTACAGCCTCTGAAAGGGACCACAAGTGGAGAAGATTTTTTTCGTGAGGTTAAAAGTGCTATCGAAGAGTATGGTTTGCAGTGGTGCAAATTAATTGGGGTTTGCACAGATGGTGCACCTTATATGATCGGTTCACGAAAGGGTTTCATCGGAATTTTGAAAGAAAACGCAATTGACTTGGACATGCAAAAAGATGATTTAATAATCCTACATTGCATTATCCACCAACAAAACTGCTAAGTCCATTCGATTGCAGAACGTCATGAACGTGGTAATAAAGACCATTAATATTATTTGATCCCGCGGGCTTACCATCGCCAGTTCAAAGTATTTTTGGATGACCTCTCTTCGGATCATGGTGAAATTACATATTATTGCGAAGTAAGATAGTTAAGCAAAGGCAAAATGCTGAAAAAGTTTTACGATCTTAAACAGGAAATAGCTGATTTTATGGAAATCAAAGAAAACCCCTTTGCCTGAAGTCAGTGATCAGAAATGGTTATGTGATTTAGCATTTCTAATTGATGTCACGGGTCAATTGAATGAGTTGAATTTGAAGCTTCAAAAACAAGGTCAGTTGGTAAACGAATTGTACAGCCATTTGAAAGCGTTCCAGAACAAAATTCGCTTGTGGGAAACACAAATGCGATCTGGAAGCTGGTATCATATTTCAACACTATCCAGCCACGAAAATATTGATTACACTCAATATGCTGAAGAAGTGAAATCACTGTCGGGGCAATTTTTAAATAGATTTTTAGACTTCAAAAACGTGGATAACTGCTTTAACCTTTTTGCTACTCCGATGAAAAGTGACGTCGAAAAGGCTTCGACACACATGAAAATGGAGTTGATCGAGCTTCAGGAAGACACACGTTTGAAGTCAACATTTGAAGACGTGGAGCTAAGAGATTTCTAAAGAACAAACCTTGCCGAAGAAAAGAACCCACAGCTGAGTGCATTTGAAAGTACTTATAAATGTGAACAGCTTTTTTTCCATGATGAAAACTAACAAATCAAAGTATCGAACGAGACTCACAGATGAAAATTTGGAAAACACTCTGCGCTTGTTTATTAGTGGGATTGATGCCAACATTTATTATCTTGTTTGTAAAGTTCAAGCTCAAGTTTCTCATTAATTTCTGCTGTTTGTAAGTAAATACATGAGCAGTTCGATATTGTTCTCATTCATATAACTTTAGCATTATTCTTTATAAATATCAAAAACCGTATCATGATTATTTTTTCACAAATACCTATTATCTACGGCCCGCGACTTCATAAATATCGTAAAGTTTAGCCCGTATTTTTCCAAAGGTTGCCCATACCTGCGTTAGATCTTCCACCGTCTGACGCCGCCAAATTCGAATGTGTTAAATTCAGAACTACCCTGATTCCACAACCCCGATTAAGTATTCTGTAGCACTGGGAACACTAAGCGACTTCCTCTACCTCGATCATTAAAAATACTATTTTCTCGTCTCTTATTCCATTTCGGGGAACTCTCATGCGATTTTCCCTGCCCTAATTAATATTATTATTGCTGTTATTATTACTATTATTATTATGATCATTATTATTATCATTATTATTGTTATTATTATTATTATTATTTTTTTTTTTGCTATTTTCTCTCGTCACACAACTCACACAACGTTCGACGAGACGAGAGAAATTAGCAAAAAAATAATTAGGGCAGAGAAAATCACGTGAGAGTTCCCAGAGATGGATTAAGAGACGAGCAGTTTAGATAGGCCTACTCATAATTTCTAAAAATATTTTAAGTTTGCTGTATGAAATGGCATTTGCAGCACGCCCTCATTTTGAGCCACGAGCCGCTACTGGGTGAATTCCGTTATTTATTTATTTTATTTATTTATTTGTATATTTATACAAAATATTTATACAAAACAAAACAAGACCACCCGAATGAGCATGCGCTCGTGCTCTGGCACAGTTCAGCCATTTACATTACAAAATACAAATTACAAATACATAAAGAAAATATAATATTAAATCAATACCTAAAAAATAATAATAAAAAATAAAGAACAGAATAGTAAAAAGAAAAAAGGAAAAGTAGTAAGAACAAAAATTGAATCCCTGAGTTATTACAAATAAAATAAAATAAAATAAATAATAAATGCTATGTTTAGAGCCAGAAGAGGTGAAGTATTTTGGTTCTATTAAAGGCAATGTTTTATTTCTTCTAGTATTGTAGTTATGAGGATCCGATACATGTACGTTGCGGTATTTTTTAAAGTATTTTAAAAGTGTGAGCTTATAAATTTGTTCTACAGTCATCACATTAAATTCAGGAAATATCAATTCTGTTGGATATTCTATAGGCTTTTTTAGACAAATTTTTATAATTCTCTTCTGTATTAGAATCAAAGGAGTCAAACATATTAACACAACATAACATTAACATAAGCATGTGGCATTTTTTTTTCTCTTCACCTAATTTTCCGGCCACGAGCCGCCACTGTATTTTGAAAATTTATTTCCGTAATAAATAAGCAATTAAGAAACTTCTCTTGTACATCTGAAAACTAGAAGTCTCTTATTTGAACGTTTTAAGTGCTTTACTTAATTTGTTGAGTTCTATTATAATAACCATGGAATCTATAATCGCTTGCCAGGTATAGCAACATGCCCACACCTACCTCGCAGACCCATAGCAGAATCTATAAAGCTCTGCCAGCTAGCAGAGGGATTTTACAGCGACATGGCAACTGCATAGATACACGATGTCAAGCTAAACTGGGTACATCATAATGAGCAACACGACAGGGAAAAAAGTCAATGTAAATTTTCAGTAGTTTTATTTGTTTAAATATTTATGAGGAATACTAAATATTTTCTTAACAAAATCTTCTACTATTATAAGTGACTATTTTAATAGTAATAACTAATAAGCATTATTCAAAGTGGAAGATAATAATAATTAAGTGTTATGATGGCCATGCGGAATATCTTCTCCTCTCCTCCTAGTGTTAAGAACTCTTTGGCAAAGATCGTACGAAATACCATGTGTTCTCCAAGGGGCCAACAGGAACCGGTCTGCTTCAAATGTCAGTTGTAGGTGAGGCTTGGGACGTGGCAGCCCTTTATAGATTGTTTGCCACATAACTGGTAGAAAATGCTTGCTGGTACCTGACAATCTGTCAAATCACATTGTGCATAAAAATGTTATTTTACTTAAGTTAAACTAAAGAAAAAATTATCCTATAATAGAGGAAAAGGATTATGTTAATACATCTTACCATAATTCTTTCTTGTTTACAATAAAAAAAATTTGTTTATCCTGAAAAAATTCAAAATCTAAACATTCATTTATTCCCAGTAATAATGATGAGAGATTTCAAAAAGCTCATGTTTTTTCATTATGTCAGTTGATTACTGTTTCTAACCAGTTTCATTGTTATGTTCCCTGTGTTTTTACAGAGAGAAGTTTATGGTAGTTAAAGTTATGTAGTACCTCTGGACCCCTTCAGGGAAACTGCTGTGAATAAAATATACCCAATCAAGTTAATACAGTGACAAATATTGTATTTCAGAGTTACTATGCTAGCCGGAGGTCTATCCAAGAATCTGAGTGTGGTGGGGGAAGTATGTCCCACAGAACAAGTTTGCAACATGATTCACCTCAAAATTCCAGCAAAGCTGGAGTGGTGATAACCTCTTTCAGGCAGTCACAAAGAAGGTAAGCGAAAATGTACATACTATACCAAATTATCAAATTATTTGTGTTATTGTTGTACCAAACTGGCAGTTAGTTGCTGTTCAGTTATATGTCTTCATCATTCTAAGGGAACTTAACAAATTCAGATTTAAAAATATAAAGAAAATACAACTTTTATTAAATTATGGATTCAGTAGGTA
This sequence comes from Ectobius pallidus, assembly GCA_964059195.1. Lineage (NCBI taxonomy): Eukaryota > Metazoa > Arthropoda > Insecta > Blattodea > Ectobiidae > Ectobius > Ectobius pallidus. The sequence goes on from CAXKWD010000010.1 coordinate 105,466,973, forward strand.
GAAAATATTAGAATACATTTATCGTGTTTTAGACAACATGCTTGTAAGATTAAATCACAACTGGTAAAGTCATGGAAACTTAGCGTGACCACTTTTTACTTTTCCTTTTGTAGACATGTTATTTATTACTTTTTGATGTGAAAACGGCTGCAAGTTTGGTTTGGTTGCCAGACCAAGATTTGTATGCAATGCAGTTTTGTAAATAATGAGTAATGAACCAAGAGCAAGTAACTAGCTAAATTAAGGTAGCTTGAACATGTAAGAGTCTACCTAGTAAAGTTATTGCAGAAACTTAATGCAATCTCTGAACATGGTGGATGCATCTGAAAGATATGTACGTAGGGGTATATGTAGGCCTACCTCTATTTTGCAAATGCATAAGCTTAAATGCTAGGACACGAATCAAAGTATCCTAGAAAGCACTTTTGAGAGACTCTAAGCGATAATGGCTACAAAAAATAACTAAGTAGCCTGAGACCCCCAGGTGCAGCAACAATGGAGAGACAGTTTGATATCATAATTAATCGTATTCTCCAGAGTCGCCTAAATATATATTTCCGACTATAATTGTACATTATAGGCCTTTTCAAATTGTCTTCCTTGGAAGCATTTTTTTTCTGCAGCAACCAAAACTGTTATAGAATAAATCTCTAGGACAAATTAATTTTTAACTTAAACACAAACGAAAATCCTGCCCAGAATCAAAGAAATTGGAGCTCGTCAAGTTTTCATGCAAACCCCTATGAGCTGGACACATTTTCATTAATTTAAACTGATTTTGCTTTGCAAGTGCTCATGGCATATCATTTGATTTCATTCCAGCTTGTTGCTTGAAGGCAGCAGTTTCAATTTTATGTGAAATGGCACATACAGCTGTTTTCCAAATGTTGCAGCATAAATATGATTATATTGCTTACAAGGAAGAATGTAATAAATGCTCAATGCTTTATAATGAAAAGCTATTATTTAATGTTATATTGTTGCATGAAAAACTACGTAAACATATCAAATAGCACTCATTTCATGTAGACTTACTGATAAAAATTTGGCTGGTAAAATTAATTTAGAAAATTGCATTTAAGCAATAACAGATGAATGTACATTATTTGTGTTAATATCTTAAATTTTGTTTAGGCCTATTATTGGACCAATAGCTAATACTGAAAAAAAAATCCCATTTATTATTAAACATCTGTGTGTTTTCTCTTTGTAATTTTCCTTGGCTAAAATTCTGTGGCTGAGTTAATGTGTCTGTGTGAATAAGGCTCAGATGCCGAGTCAGCAAAACCAGTGTGCGTGACTGTAACCGTAATTCTTCATCTAAAGGCATTAGGTAAAAGAGTATAATTCCTTCTTATTTTATACCCTCTTATGAACTATTTTCAAAGGCTTAATTTTCATGACCTCTAATGCAAGATGGCCATATTATACTGTAATCTGGTTATAGTCAAAATGCAGTAGCCTACTTCATACATGACAATATGACAATACATTTTATTGTGCTGAAGAAGTAGTATATATTTTAATAGTTGCTCTATGCACCAATATTTACAATGAATCTGAATTCAGAAAACCCAGTACTGACCGGGCATCTAGAGTAGGTTACTTTTGGAAGGGGGCACGTCTCATCAACCCGAAGGTGTTAGGGAAGCAGAAGTTGTAATAGGCCTATATTGTGGGCTGTTGCTATGTCTTTTTCAGTGAATTTGCTAATTTCCCTTACATGATACTTTATTATGAAAAGGATTTTTATTTGAGTTTATAGTATATAATTATAGAAATGAGTTTTTAATGTCAGTATTTCTTTTGTGAATTCATGACTGGAATAATGATTTTTAAAATCTTTATCAACATATCATTTTGAACATTCACTTCAAAATGTATGCAATTTTCATAATCACGTTTAGAATGTACTTCTTTAAGACTGGAAATTTTCTCCAGTTTCTTATATTGATACTGGCAGATAAGGAATTGAGTATTGAATCTTACCAAACTATCGGTTCTGTACATATTATGCACATTATAGTATATACAACAATAGTAATACACATCTAGAACTTTTTAATATTATAACTGACAAAGATAGTAAACTTAAAAAGTCTCTCTTTTTTTCAATCCCTGCCATTTAATGAAAAGAATATGCATTTTTAACAATTTAAAAAGAAACAATGGAAAAATAATTAAATTCACATAGAATGGGAAGACACAACCAATTGGAACAATATTAATATATAATATCTTGGAAAGCACTCACTACTTCATTATTACTCATTACTTACTAGTAACCGGTTTTTGATAGACCTCCCTATTGTTGTCAGCTACATCCAACTGCCAAACTTCCGTCTTATACCACCTGGTGACACTGTTGCAGTTTCACGAGTTTCTCATTTAGGCCTAACTCATTCTCCTCTGGAATGTCAAAATTCTGGAGGTTATTTCTATTGTTTCTTTATGTAGATCTTCTCCCATACAGTCAACTAAATTGGATGATGCTGATATTTAAGTAGAGCTGCTTCCTTTACCACATCATGATCAGAATTCCGTACAAGTGCAGTTACTGTGGACATTTTAATTTGCCTATGGAACCTCAATCCAGGATGGAAAAAGCATGACATTAGAAATATTAGACGGGGGAAATTGAAAAGTCTGCGGTAGCTGCACGTGTATGGAATTCTGATCATGATTTGGTAAAGGAAGCGACTCTACTTAGAAAGCTGCATCATCCAATTCAGTTGACCGTATGAAGAGAGATCTACATACAGAAACATAGAAAAAACCTCAGAATTTTAACATCCCAGGGGAGAATGAGTTAGGCATAATGGGGAAACTCGTGAAACCGCAACAGCGTCACCAGGTGGTAAGAGACGGAAGTTTGGCAGTTGGACGTAGCTGACAATGATAGGGAGGTCCTATCGAAACTAGTAATAGCAAATAATAAATAATAATGAAGTAGTGAGTGTTCTCCAAGACATTGTGTATTAATAAAGGCATACTTCATTATATCCTGGGAGAGTCATCCTCTATTGAGACCTCTTTCCCTTTTAGTTGTTCTTCATCCTTGTCCAGTTTGCTTATTCTGTGTTTTTTTCAAGTGTTTTGCCACTGGAACCAACGTAAAACTTTTGAGAGTTACAATTGATTATACATTTAAAATACAATTCAAGAAATGTAGAATATTTAATTAGGTAACTTACTCACATAATTACATCAGGCTGCATTTTTCATTATTCCAGGCATGTTTTAATGTGTAAAGCATAGTTTGTTTTCATTTTTGTTATAATTTAGTGGATCTAAAAGCATGGATGATTTATGGCAGGATCTTTCTGTTCCATTCTCTTGTATATTTGTATATTAAATGTTGAATGAAACAATGAAAATATATGGGAGCTAGTGGAGTTGCTTGCAACTTCATATTTGCCAAACCTACAAAACATATTTGTAACTCCAGAAGGTACTTAGAGATGGGTTGAATGCCTGAAAAGATACTTTGTAAGGTGACCAGATTTTCATAACTAAAAAATGGGGAAGTTTTATATTTTTTTTCCAGAAAATTGCACTTTCCTGTACTAACTAGGTATATCTACCAACCTTAGACATCTTAAAAGAACTGAACAATATTAAAATGATCCGGTAACAGAAACACATACATAAAGGAGTTCACCACATGACTCTGCTTTTCTGCAACATGCATGCTTACAGATAACAGAAGTTCCAGCACTATGTTAATTGATTATTACTGAAACCTGCTTCCGTACCTTGTGATCGAAGCACTGCTTACTAGATCACATACAAATAGAAGACATAGAAAGCAGGACATGTTCATTGAAATTTGGATGCCTAGTAACCCTGATTATGTCATGTCACCATTTCTAAAAAAAATTTATATAGTAGTTTGCTATATTTTGAAAATAAATTATCCATTTGTGGGATTTTCAGGCTTCTTGTCTTGTCACTGACTTGATAATGTTGAAACACTTGCACAGAAGTTTAAGGAGAGTTTGTGTTGTGAATTTGTTCACTTTTGGAAAGATTTTAGTTTATACCAGTAATTGATGTGTACGTTTTTAAAGGAGTTTATAAGGGGCACCAGAATGGAAGTACCTTGCTTAATTAATACTTTAATTATTTAATAATTAATAAATAATTTTAAAAAATTGCCTGTTTCTGACTTTTCTTTCAAAATTATTATGGAAACAAAAATATTTTGTACAGACAATTTTTGTGATTACATTAATTCTTGCTTTAATAGGTCTTTTATATAATATTTGTGATATAATTTGCATTCCGTTAAAATGGTTACTTGAAGAAATATTCTTCATAAGACACCACAGAACACAAACCATATAATTTACTTTAAATCAATTTTTAATACTGTAAAAAAAAATATTTAATTTAATTAAATAGCACATAATAATATAGTAATTGATAGTATTAATTTATTAGAGTCCATATCAAATTTGTTCAATTGAGGTTTGGCAAATATGTAAGTACTTGCTTGATATACACTAATTTAGTAAATTCTTTAAGTGATGCTATCTTCTATGTTGAGCTGTTAGTCTCTGAAAATAGCTAATCATGAATTCTGTTTTAATAAATGTGAAACAATTACAAGATGTCTGAGAATGGAATGAGCTTTATACAGATAATGCAACATAACATTTTGTCATGTAATTATTTAAATCAGTAATTTCTTTTCCACTCTCCACTCAGTTTCATTCTATTTTCCATTTTCCTTAAGTAGTACTCAATTCATAAAAACAGATAAAAAGTATACTGGTATACTTTAATTAACTTGTAATGGGACACAATGGAACTTTGTTAATGAGTAAATATTTAGATAACATTGAACTACATCACTATTAATGATCAATTATCTCAAACGTGTTTCAAGGAGCTTTCTCCCAATCTTCAGCTAAGTTCCAATAGAACTGGAACTTGGAATTAAATGGGGGAGTGCTCCTTGAAACATGTTTCAGGTAAAGTACCAATTATTATGAGTGTTTTCTAAATATTTCCTCATTAATGATATTCTATTTTAAGTAATGAAGAAAAATAGCTAATAAAAGATAGAGAGAGACAAGTTACACACTTATCTTGCCTGTCTGACTTTTCATGTAACCACTATGGTTAATAATGCCTCCTGTTGGAGGTTGCAGTACCTAGATTTATTTTGTTAGGCTTATTTTCAAAGCAAGGGCAGAGGGACAGGTGATAAGCTCATCGCTTCAGAAACCCCCCTCCCGAAACTAAGGTATTAGGCCTACTTTGACATGAAAGGACCAAGGAATTTTGTCCAGAGGCTCTAATTTAGGCTTGGAGTTCTTTTGTGTGCTGTAAATGGGTCCTCCACCTTAAAGTCTCTCCCTGAGAACTCCCTGCTCAGAATTTTTTACTTCCTGAAATATCCCTCAACTGGGCCATGTTTGGTCTCAAGACCTTTGGATCTAAAGGTGGGCATTTTTATAAAATTGTATTCTATAGGACATCGTTATTACTTAGCAAATTATATAAGTAATTTTTCAGGAAGTTTTCCTACAGGGCAAGCAGGGCTGTTTTTGGAAATTTCCAGCCCATAGGCTCTCGTGTATCATAGTAAATATTAACTTACATATTGGATGAATATGGCCTCTTTTTCTTAGGCTGTATACTTAATCTTTAACTCTTCTAGGCCTCTGAACTGCAAAGTCGTTAATGGGGTCTTCAAAAGAAGGTCCGCTGGAAGTCAAACTCATTTTTTTCCCTTTGCTAATGGTTTCTATTTTGTTCCACTTAGATGTTCTCTGCAGTCACTCATAGCCCAAATAAAAAATAAAAAATGTAACGTAACGCTAAAAAATAATTAATATAGACTTACCGGTAATTCACTTCACTTTAAATTTTAACAGAAGAGAGCACTTTTAATTAGTGGTAAGACATGTCGGAAGGCAAGCTTATAACTGATTGTCGCCTGGTAAAGCACACTAATGCAATGTTAGCATGAAAAAGAAGGGATATTTCTGTTGTCAGGTATATATTCTTTCAAATCATGGTATGTTGGATGCCCCAATGGTCATGGAAATGTAAAACTGCCACCCTTCAAAATTTCCCGCTCTAGATTACATCGTATTATAGCCTAATGAAAGAAATCTCACTGAGCGTAAGAGAACTGCTCCAAGAATGGCATTATTTCAGGGAGACTAGATGGCAAGTTAAGTGTGACTTGTTTCGCTCTGTTTTTCCTAGACTGAATTTTTAAAGTTGCAATTTGCATAACCAATATAGGCCTGTGGAAAATCTAGATATGTTGTGTATTATAAAAAGAAAATTTTAAAACTATTAATGACCAAAATTAGTTTCTAGAAACTATTTATTCTTTACGTACACAGTGGAGTAGTAACATACTATAAAACCATTCAGTACATAATTGAATTGCTGTTATCCTGCATTGCATAGAAGTGTTTCCCCCCTTCCTTTTTTCCTATCTTCTTTTTACCTTGTAGTCCACCTTTCAACCTTCACTGTAAATAAATCATTAAATCCATAAAGAAAAATAAACTGTAAATTTAAATTGTAATAGAATTGTGTCTGTAATCAGTTTTTTAAATACTGATATTGTGGGCAAAAGAAATATTCTATGCTGCAAGATTATTGACTTTCTTCTTCAATGAAAATTTTATAATGGCTGTCTTCCATTGTCTTCCTGTTCACAGTTCTTCCATTTTCATCTTGAAAAATTTATATTATTTACCTTTGTTAAAATTATATTCTAGCAGTCTTCCATTTGTGAATATAGATCTTCCATCTTCATCTTGACAAGTTTCTATTTCAACTTTTTTTTTGTTACAAATTTTATAGTGAATGTCTTCTATTGGTAATTCTGTTCTAGACAGTTCTTACAGGACCTCCTGTCTTCATCTTGATCAGTTTCTACTTGAGTTCTTTCTTGTTACTGAATGTCTTCTATTGGCAATTCTATTCTACACAGTTCTTAATTCTTCATATGCCTTATATATATAATTATCAGTCTGCTGCCACGGGTGGGTTGGTAGCTCACCAGTCTTCCATTCTGCCAGTCTGAGATTGATTCACTGCCAGGTTGGGAATTTTTCAGAAGTGAAGTACACAGTTCTCAAATTATTATATATAATTTCCAGTTTTTTTTATCTGTTATCTATCTTCAATTATCTTCTTTGCAGTGTCTTCTTTCTCTTCTAGCCCTTCTAAATTTTTTCATTGCACCATTTGTTCATACATACATACATACATGTTCAAACAAAACAAGTTTATGACAGTATTTGCTGAATAACTAAATTAGAGTTTTCAAGATTGTTTTTATAATCTGGTGGACCACTATAGGTCTTGACATACCAGTACAGATCAGATAAATGTAGATCTATTAACATAATACAACATAATTTTGAAATTATGGGATCAAAACTTACACTTGAATTTTTTAATTAAACTTTCATGCTACTTAAAAGAACATAATCTTAATCAGTTTTACGTTCATCTCCAGAAGCACAATGGCAGCAAAAAGTTAAACAGTATAGTATTCTATTTTTTATTACCTTAATAGTGAATGTTGGAATTAAGAGTATTTCATAAAACTACAATAAATGTCATATATTTCAGTGTTATAATTATAGGGAGACATTTGTAAATAATTGCCCATCATATTTTAAAATTGTAGTATTTTTTTATTTAAGATTTTAAAACAAATCTTTAAAAAAAAAATAAACATGAAAACAATACTGATATTTCTTCTTCAATACTGGTATATGTTTTCCTTTGGCCGAGTAACATAATCTATACATACAGTATACTCTGGAAGTTACAGCAAAAGTTGAAGTTCTGTAAGGCTACAAAAAATGTTTTCTACCTCTTCATTGGTCCATTCTTAGACATATTGTACATGCTATGTGTTGGCTTTCTTCTGTAATAATTGTTTTGATGTCGTCTTATTCCCTTTCCTTAATTATCGTGCTCTTATTGTGCGGTGATGTATTTTTGCCTTCACTACTACAGCATCGGACATGAACCCCTCTGGTGAGTAAGCATAATATGAACAGGTCTTGTTCTGCTTCTTACAGTTTATTTTTCTCCCCAAGTTTCTCTTCTGCCCCTTAGATGCTTCATGACTTTTTTACATTATAAGAATGTCCCATGCATCCCATATTGCAGACATGGTGCTAGATATGTAGAACAAAACCATACACAGTTACAAATTCATTTGCATTATAAAATATATTAAATTCAAAGGAATGTGCTATACAGATACCTATTTTTAAGATTTTAGAAGAAGAACAGAATAGCTTCTTCTTATTTTTCTCCACTTCATGGATTAGGCAAATCGTCTGTTCCATCCTCATAGTTGATCCTTTCATCTTCTCGCAGGACTTCTTAGAATTATTATTATTATTATTATTATTTAGTATGAGGGCTATTTTTTTCAACCTCTGAAGGAGCATAAAATGAAGACAAGTGTGAATCACAAAATGGTTTTATTACCAGGAGACAAGTACAATCACATACTGTCACTCTGTAGATTAAGACATATGTCATTCCGGTGGACGGTGAAGGTTGCCACCAGCGTATTGAGAGAGGTCTTCATGGTGTTTTGAAGTGTTTTGAAGTTCTTCGTTGGTGTGGAAGCGCTATCCTCCCAGATCTTGGGTTGTTTATAGAGTATGCATCCATTGTTTGGATTTTTCTTTTGATTCTGGATTGTCATAACGAATCCACATTTGATCCCCTGTCACGATGGATATCAAAAACTCATCCCTATGCCAAGTGACTTTCATCTTTCTTGGCAGCTGAAGAAGGATTGAGAGGATAGCACTTCCACACCAATGAAGAATTTCAAAACAGTTCAAAATGCCATGAAGACCTAACTCAATACTCTGATGGCAACTTTCTGCGAAGAGGGTATTGGGAAGCTTGTCCACTGACATGACTAATGTCTTAATCTTCACAGTGATGATGTGGAAAAGTAACTGTGATTGTACTTGACTCCTGGTAATAAAACCATTTTGTGATTCACACTTGTTTTCATGTTATGCCTCATTGGACATTGAAAAAAAAAAATAACCCTTGTATATTAGTGTAAATTAACTATTGGTTTCCTTTCCCCTGCTTAGAGTCTGGCTGACTTTTTGTATGGGAGTCCTTTGTTAATCATTACAAATACATCCCAAGCTTTGCCTCACTAAATTTTAATCTACTAATTAAGATTATTTAATAGAACAATACAGATATGGTAATTAGAGTACAATACATTATAAAGTAGGAGCAATACGAATAATATGGAGTGGAGACATTGTAGATTACTAAAGTTTGTGTACTGTAGCAATAACATCATACATATGTAATTTAATACTTTTATTCACTACATATTATTTTATTTTATTTGCTTTCTTGATTACAAGATTGCCTAAATGACAAAGCTTACTGTGCTTCTATTAACAATGAAGTATAACACACCCAACAGTTTGAGAAAAATTCAACTTAAAGTTAGAAGTTACCAAATATTACGAATTCAATAATTGTATCATAATTGAAGTAGATAATGCATAACTTTAAAAAAAAATCAATTATACAAGTGATGGCGCAATAATGAGACAGATCCCTTCAGTGCCAGTTTCGAAACTTGTAGAATGGTGGAATTAGGAATCCCTAGTCTCTTGCACACAGTCACGAAAAAAGATGGAATGCTGCCCCGTGCTCCAATCAGAAGACCGATGACTTCTATTTTTTTAAGTTTGTATTTGGCCATATAATACGGTGTTGTAGGCTGATATATGGCTTGCTTCTCTTCATGAACCTCCTGAGGCTGATTGAAATGAGATTCCATTCTTATTGTCGGGTCGAGGATGTAAGCAGCAGCAGAGTTCTCTTTGTAGGCAATAATGTCAATACGTCGAACACTTCCTTTCTCTGCTAAACCATGAACTTCTTCATGGACTACATAGCCAACTTGCCGGAGACCGTTTGCAATGACAGTCCTGATGGAGTGGTGTCTCGCATTGCGAAGTGCATTACCATGGTGACAAGAACCAAGAACATGAGCTAATGTCTCGATCTCGTTGTGACAGTGTCGACAACGGTTATTATCTAGGCTCCTACCAGGAATGGCACGCACTGCTGTTACATTGCCAACCATCTTAATTGCATCTCTCCACTCCGAACAAGTTAAGCCTTCGTGGTGGTAAATCCATCTGTTAGCTGGAGTATACTCTTTAAACAAGATAACGCCCTTACCTTTCTGAGGGAGCTGGCACCATAGGTCAAATTCTGTGTTTCTCAATGAATCTCTAACCTTTCTTGCATCCAAGAAGTTTTCTTTTGTATTTATTAGAGAAGTTTCCATTTTAATGCTTAGTCGATCTAGGCAAGAAAGGCCTTCTTCTTTCAGTTTCCTGGTGTTCAGGATGAAAGAGTTTTGCGATTTATTTAATAACCGTAAGCCATTAATCTGTTGTAGTGCTGCCTCCCATTGTGTTCTGAATAATCCAAGTCCTTTGAATTTCCTAAAGGAATACATCATATGATCTGGAGTGTCCGTAGGCAACTGTAATATTTCTTTTACAGCTCCTTTAAAACTGATTAAAACAATAGGGTCAGCACATGACTGAAGGTAGACTGTGTGAGGAATGCTTTAGCTTGGTGCGCCCAAATTGCTGGTGGCTTCTCACATGCTGTCCAGATTGTGCTGCCCTCTTCTTCCTGTTGGTCATGTGGGTTGTACGATCTTCCTAGCTTGAAGGATATATTTGTGGTTATATTGCCACAATTTAATTACACATTTGTCAGTGGCAGCTGAAAATCTTTTTGTAGCAGATATATCAGGTCATGCTGAATAAGAAAGCTTTTAATTTCTTTTTATTGGTACCAGTTTCCCAAACAAGGATCTGTAGCAACTTATCTACTGTTATGAGTTCATAGATAATCTGCGCAGTGAGAAGTTATTGTTTAAATCTAGTTAAAACATATTCATTGAGACATTCAGCTGGTGTATTTCTTCCCTCTAATCTTAAATGGATTAGAGCTAGCTGTTATCGCTTGGAAATTTTCACACTTTATTTGCTACCATACCAATAATTAATATTATTTGTAACACACCATTCTGTCTTATGCTGGAAATATTTGCGTGCATCATAAATAACAGTTACAGACTTATATCGTCAATACTAATGTTAAAAAGCCTATATCATTTGTAAATATCTTCATTACCGTATTTGTAATTATTTATGAATCTGTACATATTTTACTGCCTCATTCGACATGTTCCTGTAGTTGTACATTACTTCCATTTTAATTTGAAATTTACCTAACTTGAATATAAAATTTTGTTTTGACATATTTTTTCAAATTTTCAAGACACATTCACATTTTTATACAAAATAGTATTTTTGGACTAAGGGCACCGTAAAAATTATTCTCAGTCTTTGTTTAAAACAGATCTTTTAACATTGACACCAGTTTGTATACGTTACTTGAAAAATCCTGTTTAAGAATATCTGACTCCCAAAGTTGTCAATCAAATTAATCTACAGTACACATAATATACACTGTACTAAAATTTCTACCGAAGTCAAAGTATAGACTCTAGGATTTACATTATTACCATTAATTGCTTTCACACTTAGCCAGGCCATTAGTCAAAGGTTAAAACTTCAACTTTTAGTTCAAGTACAATTTTATAAGTTATATTTGGTTCATAAAATTTTTAATTATAAGAGCTTGAATAGGATTTGACTTCTGGTATTTCAAAATATTTTTGCCGACACCATATGTCTAAAAAAGGAGATGGAATTGCAGACTCATATACCTTCATCTTTCATTACTGAAACTAGAAGAACCATCCATACATTTTGTAAAGGTAATCTATGTTTGAAACTCAAACTCACTGTTTGTAAAACATTTTGTATTACTGTGTAACTTTCTTTGTCTTTAACATTAGATTAATTATAGATTAATGCACAATATCATTAAACTTTTAAGGGGAGAGGTTGTAAATAGGGCTCAAAAATTCAAAATTCGAATTTTAGTGCCATTGTATTCCTCTATCTTTGCTTAACAAAATAGCATTTAGTTCATAAAAATTGTACGGTTAGTTTTCAAGTAATTAATTTCTAATTAAAATGCTGCACTCTGTTGTTAGTAAGTTTCCCAAATTTTCTTTTCTGTAAAAATTACATTTTTTTGTACTTCGGGCACCAAGCTAAAAGAATGAAACTTTCAGGATCTCCCTTAGCAGAATTAATGCAACAATTCTTGAATATACAGAATTTTTATTTTTTTATAGAAACTTTTTTTTTTTAGTTGTGAAGTTTTCATGCAGCTTTTGCAGTAATATTGCACATATTACACTGATTGCGGTGGGTAAAAATTAGTACCTATTGTTAGTAAGTTCCCCAAGTTTCATAGAAATCTAAGCAATGGCAATGGATTAAAGAGTACCTATATCAAGGCAAGCAACGTTAAAACTAATTCATCCCCGACATGTTAACAAATTATTTCTTATCATACAGTGAGCTCTAGAACAACCATTCTTTACTTTGACAAATAAAAAAGGAAGTGATATAAACTTTACTTATTTTAAACTGTAGATACATGCAAAGTGTAAAAAGTTCGATCAAAATCTTACTGTTAAACCTGAATTATGGCTTCTTGTACATACACCATATTCCCTACTCCCCTTACTCCCCTTAAACAGGTAACATTCATTTAAATTTTCCTTTTTTGATGATTGCAATTATTGAATTTTCTGTAATCACCCAGAGTTGTTATATTCTCTGATATAATAATTTCTTCATTCTAGTCTTCTGTGAATAATGTACATACAGTATTTAATTCATGGAACTACGTAAATGTCATCCCTTCAGGATTGTTTAAACATTTTCATTTATCATGTGTTGTGTGGTTCTTCTTAAGAGGTAAGTGGCCTAACTGCAAAGTAGCCCTTGATCTTCTTCAGTACTGTTGTGTGTTTTGCCACATTTATCTGGGTTGTTTAGTCTACTGTATTTCTGGCACACTTTACATGTCTTCTAAGTTATCACAGTGTGGGTAGGTTAGTGGATGTAAAAGAAGCTCTTAAAATAGTAGCTATCATAATATTTGGTTACCATTTTAAGAACTACCCGTGTGTATATTTTTTTGTATTTTTAAAAGAATAAAAACTTGGTATTTTAATCATTACATTTCACAGTTTGACCAGAAGTGTTGATTAAAAACTCTTAGTTCTATTAGTAAAATTTGATCATCTTACAGTAAAAAATTATAAATCACAGGGACTTAAGTCTTCTATGAATAGCACTCATATAAGTATAAAATGTCACGTATATGTTTTCTTGCAGTTACCTGGTTGAATATGGTTGAAAACATAAATTGACAATCATTTAAAAACACTTATTTTATCATTTTGTGATGTGTGAAGTAGGATAGCAGTAGTGTTGGAATGAAATGGGTGAGGGATTATTGGTGCGAGGTGCCGGTGCTCTCCAGATGCCAGAATTAAATTTTATTCCTAGTCTGACCTGGGGTCGAGTATTAAAAGGGCCCCTGGGGTCATGAAAGGGCCCCTTAAAATTATTTGAAAGACAAAGAGCTTCACAGAACATTAAGTAGGGTAGTTATTAATATAAGAGAAAGATAAATACAATATTTATGGTAATGCTTAGTTGTTGAAAATACATTTTTTTTTTATTCTAAGTACTAGCTCACCATTCTGAAAGTGACATTCTAAATGTCAGTTTGATCTAGATATTCTAGCTCTTATATTTCCTACGTTTCACACAATATCATCTTACCCTTAGATAATTTTTTATGAAAAGAGTAATTGAGAAGCTTGTTACTCTCTTAAAAATGTAAGAAAGATATATGGGTTAAGCAGACCCTTGGCCTAATACAGGTATAATTATAAAAAATATACATTTATTATTGTAATTATTATTATTATTAAAGACCCTACATATAAATCGTCTCTGTTGTCCCTGGAGGAAACAGTAATTTTGTGATGCTACTTTTCCAGTTAAATGTTTAAAAGAAAAAGTTCACTTATCTAAAAATTATTTTTTTAATTTTACTGTAACTGTTACGAATACTAAATAAAAGAAATTATTAATAGCTATCAAGTCGTGAGGTGGGCAAACTGTGGTCTTATTTCTGAGATCCTATGCCAAGATTATAACATTATAATTAATTTAAATATGAATTTACCCATGGACTAATTAATTTCAATTGTTTTCAGATCTGTAACTACTCTGTTCCGGCCCGCAAGAGGGTATGAATCCCCTGTATGGCCCATTGTATTGTAAAGTTTGCCCACCCCTGTACATAATGTATTCGTTTTCTAGTGCCATGTCTGAATGATACCTCATTCCAAATTTAAGTCTTGAAAATGTTATATAAAGATTACTTTATACTTACCTAATATAGAAATTTTATACAGTGAATTTATGTGATGTACATAAATGAGTGGAGATTAATATAGGCTATAACATTTCAACAAGGTTTTGGTGTGTTGAGAATGACGGTAAATATCTTCGAAACATGTTCAGTTCAATTATTGAAACTTCATCAGTCATGTATCAGTTTATTTATGATTATTTGGGTTTAAGTATTCTTTGTCATACAGTGAATTTTAAAAAGATTCTTCCAAAGTAGAAATCTAATCACTTCCTCTTTCCCTTTCTTTCTTGTGGAACCAAAAAGGTTTTTTTCATCTACTTCACCACCATTATTTTCACATGAAAAAGCTGAGTGCAGTATTTGAATTCTTACTTTTATTTAACACATTATGACTACTACCTATAATTTCCCTTTAATTTGATATTTGGGATGAGGTATTCATAATAGCTGTTCCATTTACAATAACACCATCAAATTGCTTGTTTCTTTTACCACCAGTTTGCTTTATACCCACATCTTAAAACTCTCCATTTCATCATGCATAATATAATTAACAGTGGGTTGGATAAATTACATTGTGCAATATACGAGTATTTTACAGATGATACTAGAGAGATACATTGAACATAGTAATATATTTCAGAATACTGAAATTATAGTACACCTAAATTACATAAAATGTTGGTCAACATGTTGGATCTTATAATGTACCAGTAATAATTATAAGGGAGAATCAAATGAAAACCACAGTTAATTTTTTTCCACTATTTCACTGCAGGAAGAATGCTTGCTTGTACATTATTTTTCCACATAGTCCCCTCCCAGTTCAATTCACTTATGCTTTGATACCACATGAGAAAAATTATTTTGGTTGACACTGTAGCCACTCGTGCACCGCCTATTGGAGTCTTCATCAGACTTATCATGTAGAAGCAAAACACCTGCACTCAGCATTCCCCTTCGCTTTGGCACCATCAGATTTCCACATCTTTGAACCATTAAAGGAGCACCTTGGAGGGCATAAGCTCAAGTCTGATGAAGACCGTCCAATCGGCAGTGCATGAGTGACTACAGCGTCAACCAAAATAATTTTTCTCACACGGTATTGAAGCACTTCCTATTAGATGGCATAAGTGAATTGAACTGGGAGGGGACTATGTGAAAAAATAATGTACAAGCAAACATTCTTCCTGCAGTAAAATAGTGGAAAAAATTAATTGCGGTTTTCATTTGATACTCCCTCGTACTTTCCAAAATGTGTAAAAAATAAATTTCATATGCATAAAATTAAACAGTAGCCTAATAGACATTTGTCTTTTACTTATCAAGATGCAAATGACATTAAAATTACTAAATTCTGTTCACCGCCTCAAAACCTCAGTTGAACGAGGTTCCCCGGTAAGCGAACACAGCCTTCTCCCAATGTCGGCAACAAGTGCTGAGGCATCTTTGCACCATGAAACCATGGTCTCCACTGAGAGATGACGAAAAAAATTAAAGGAGCACCTTGGAGGGCATAAGCTCAAGTCTGATGAAGACCTTCCAATCGGCAGTGAAAGCGCAGTATTTTTGTTTTTTTAGTTGAACTGCTGTCTCAGCAGACAAGCTTGCAAGGCAAGATTTTTTTTCAATTTTTTCAAAATTTTAATTAACATATAAAAACTGATACAAACTTCTTCCATTTGAAAGTAATAGCTATAACATGTAAGGTTGGCAATGAATAAACTTCAACTCGAGTGTGATTGGCCTTAGAGGAGCAGTTGATAAAACCTGTTCTGAAGCCCGTGGGTTCAATTTCATTTCAAGAATGTATGTGAAAATGTAATATCCCATAAAAGAACTCCTGCAGGTCAAAATTGCAACCACATGGTAAATTGCAGTACACAACTGTTGTTACGCGTAATCATAATAAGCAAACGCTACTTTTTGGTAATCTTTTTGTGAGATAAGAAATTACTATTTCTTCTGTATGTACCATGTGTAAATTTATAACAAATCTCTCTTGTATCATCTGTTGACTTTAATGCAGATTTGTCATTTATGCTCTGGATAAGGTATTTAGTTGGAAAGTAAAAGCAAATGCAATTACATATCATAACCAGATACAGAAAAAGACAAGTCATTGTGAATGATATGTTTTTTAAATTCATAAATTCAGTTAATCAAATCAATGCAGATATATTATATACTATATTAGGCCATAGAATTATTTTATTGGAGGAAATACTTAAGTTAAGACTTTTTGCTATTCAATTCCTTTCTCCTCTTATGCTACTTTAACCGGTCATCTACCTGTAATCGGTAAATCTTGTTGTGATGTGTAGCAGTCTTTCTTTCTGTTTTCATACCTGTCTATTTAATCCATTGTTTCAATAAAAAATAGTAAAGCATATTTCTGTAGCTGAGTTATCTAATAGAAACTATAGCACATTCCAGGTAGCAGAAAATAGGATAGAATGAATGCAGCACCGAGAATGACTGATATCAGTGGCCTCCATACTCCATTTGTTTTAGTAATGAAAGTAATGTGTAAGGTAAAATAACTTTCAGTAATTTTCAGCCCGTGTCTATTGCTGTTTTGGTTATATATTTTTAGATTTCTTTTTCCGAATGATATTGAAATAAGTAACCAGATATTTATTTATATTCAGTTAATTAATGAGCCTATAGTTTTTATTTCTTATTACTAGTCTGGTTCAAGTGATAGCACTAGCAAATCCGTTTTTGTGTTATAAGAATATAGTCCTACCCTAGTAATGAAAATTTTAATCCCAAAATTTAAACCAAATTTATACCGGTACCAATATCTGATGCAGAAAATGAAAAGGGACCATTCGTCAGAAAACATAAATTTTAAAGGAGAACTAAAAACCTGACCAATGTCATTGTTGACCTTTTTTTTTTGTTTTTGGTATATGTTTACTAAAACAATGACTTAAAACATGTTTATAAGGCCGAAGTCGGTCCTTTGGTATTGTTAAAAATTAATTTTTCTGAAGGTGTGTCATGGTTAGAAGAGGTATTAATTATCATTATGGAGAAATTAAATGGAAGCTGAAAAATGGTTCTTTTTTTAATAAAAGGAATAGCTTCAAAAAGTAATTATTTATGCATTCTGGTGGCATGTTAGGAAACTGTATGAATTTACAATGCTTTTCCACTGACATTCGGTCCCATTTCTTTTGTCTGAAACAATGTTGTAAATTATGGCGACAGATGACCCCTTTTCATTGTTAACATTATTAACGGTATAAATTAATTAAAATTAAATTCATGTTGAATAAAGCTCTGAAATTTATTAACAGTTATAATAATGTCATAAATTTTAGGTTTTCATGGAATCGTTTCTTGAATAATAGACATCTTTTCCAGGATGTTCAATTAACATTCCAGAAAAGATTAATCAGTTATAATAAAGTTATACTCACCACTTCTTGTAGTATACCCATAATTATTCAAACAGTTACAACTCTACTATATTTATGATATTTATATGGTTTTGGTACCAATGTATTAGAAATTTTGCACGAATATCACAAAATGTCAATTTCAAAAAAAAGATTTGACAAATGATAACATATTTCGTTATATATACTGTACCAGAGCCAGTTACTTTTTTTTTTAACAGAAATAGATGTACATACGTTCGTTTATATGGGGCCTATGTGAGCAGGAGGCCACTGTGAAAACTTGTTATAAAGAACCTGTAGTTTTACGTAAGGTAATTGTGTCAGGTTACCAGAACCAATTTTTAAAATCTTATTTCTAGCATTGTAAATGGTGGGTTCATTTAACCTTTTCCGGACAATAGATTACTTAGATACCATCCTTTTATTTTGTTTTTTAGTTAAAACAATGCTTTCTAAGTTACAAGATGACCAAAATTATAATTCTTACCATGATTAAAACACAAAGCTTTGACCACCAGTAAATCAGTAAACTTATTCATGGATATAATTTAAATCAGTGTTTTATTTTTACTTTTTTAAACAAACTATTCCTTAAAACAATCAAAATATTGATTGCATCACATAACAAATAAAATAGGCCTACTGATATTAGTTATTAGTGTAATTTTCAATTAGCAATACAAAACCTAACTTACTTGTAAATTGGGATGTGAGATTTTTTAAGAATGGTTTCTGAACAAAATTCCTGGTAACCTGGTGCTGTGAGAAAATAATAGCCTATTCATAGCATGCTGTTATTTGATGCCACCTACACTACTATAATTTACATGTTCTGTGACTAGTAGATTACAAAATAATTCACTCTAGGTTTGTAGGGCTAATTAGAATATCATTCAGATGCACGCACATTTATATAGAGTAGTAACTTAGTATAATGCACTTAAAAACATAGACCTGCACACTTACAGATAAATTTCACAAAAACAAAATGTGTTCGTAAAAGCAAAATATAGCTGTAGCTGTACATAAAGTAAGAGTAGAGTTAGTGTGGTCAGTTTTCCAGTCTGGAATGTTTTTAATTTTCACAGTAATATCTGTGGGTTTTACTAGAGTATTACTTAACTTGTATATGTCATGAAATCATAATTCCACTCTTCTGGAATATCATGTTTATCATAGCTAAGTTACTGTTTTGTTGTCAATGTTGAAGTAGTATGGTAACATGACTTTGGTTGAAACAGCCAATAAGGCTGTTTAGGAAATCTGAGGCAACAGTCCAAACATGGCTGTGGCTAACGAGAACATAAAAGATTCAAGTTCATATAATGTGATCTTTTTTTTTGGGGGGGGGTCCAAATTCTGTCCCGTTGTTCCGAAAAATTTTGTCGGGAAACTAGAATGAACTGTATTTTGTTAATCTTATGAAAATTACTAATATCCTCTTTAAAAGGATTGTAAAAATATGGCAATAAGGAAGAACAATAATAATTGTAAGTGATTTTTTTAAGATACTAACAAATCACGTTTTGGTTTAGTTCTTATTGCAATTAAAAAAAAAGCTAGATTAAGATGCCAGCCTTTAGAACCCTGTGGTTTATTCCTGTGTTAAAAGTTAGTAATGTCACTTATTTTTTGGGGGGGAAATATATGAACCCTATATGAGATGGATTTAACTTCCAACAAGTCATATTTGTCGACCTGGGTGGTGCAGTTAGCATCGTGCTGGCTTGGGGTTGCGGGTTTGATCATGGCCCAGGTTGATGGCATTTATGTGTGCATTGCCAGAGTCAATAGATTTACTGGCATGTAAAAGAACTCCTGCGGGAAAAAATTCCAGCACATCGGCAACGGTCACAGATCTAAGTTGCAGTACATCCCGTCGTTGAATAACCAACCAACAAGTCATATTTTTACTATGTGACTTGAGGCTTTGTAACTTATTGTGTCACTTTCCATTTAAGACTTAAAGGAGAATTAGCATGGATTTCATAGAGTGCAGTAATTTATAAGACATTTTTGTTTAGAATTTTCTATTGTAGGTTGTATTAACAGAATTTAAAATCTAATTCTATAATGTAAATTATCTTTGTTGCTTCTCCAAAGTCAAACCTTAGAAATGCCTGTGGTTGGAAAATTGTCCTTTAGCATGGGCTGCATAACTGACTACACTAACTGTATTACTAGTACTTAAAGAAATAAAAGTTCAAATATTACCTACAGTTTAGAATGTATAAGAGAAATGTTAAATACATTATTTACAATTCACATTACAACTGCTAATTTTTGAACAAATTATTTTAATTTGAAACAAAAACATTTGGACATATACAGTGCAATAAAATTATAGAAGAAAGTTTAAAAATAAAATGTATTCTAGTTGTATACGTAATGTTATTTTTCATTCAATCCTGCACCTGTATTTATTTAAATATTATAATTTTAGCTGCGGCTTAATGACATATAAGCTATGATTTTATGAACATAAATGTCTTTCACTGGAAGTTACTGTAATTGATGTAAGGTTCATTTAATTATAGGAGCAGTACCTCTTCAGCCGCTGCCGCATTTGCTATTGCAACATCGGCATCCAGCAATCCTAGAGACCATACTCCACCCACAACCAGGCCTATTGCTGGCCCAGGTGGAAGGTGCAGCGTGGGAGATGTGAGCATGAGAGTGGGAAGTTGTCGTGATCGTAATAGAAGAAAAGAATCTGTTATGTCAACAGCTGCTACTATGCGAGTGCTCAATGTTCTCAGGCACTGGGTATCCAAACATGCACAGGTATGGATGTCCAGTTCTTTAATAATTACTATTCTGATATAGCAGAATATTTTAATGACCAATCATCACTTACAAATGATACTTTGATCTCCTGTCCCCAGATTCTTCAAATTAAAGTCTGTCCTTGCCCATTTAACATTAGTAGGCCTACCACCTTCCTACCTTCAATACCATTGCAATCAGGGTTTTAATAATTGAAGTTGGGAAGGAATGAAGGAAGAGGCTGGGAGGAATAAACCAAATTACTCCATGGTAGCAAATTTTAGTGAAATTTCAAAAGTTTAATTTTGCTTTAGAGAAGGGCATAATATCATAGCTGGCACTTTTATTCTGGATACATTACAAGTGGGACAGATGTCATTAAAACATGGAAGATGGCATTGTGCTTTTGTAAATCTCAAGAAGGTGTTTGACTGCATTAATCACGAGGTAGAATGCAGGCACAAATAGGGAGTGAAAGGGATATCCAGGAAAATGATTTAACACTAAAGGCAATCTATAAAAATTGTGAATTCTTTGCTGACCATGACAGTAGTAGGGCATTGGAGAGTTTTATCTGTTTATAAATGATATTGTTGGTGTAATGGGACAGGAAGATACAGGGTCACGTGAAGTGGAAAATGTATAGAAGTTCCTGTACTTTTATATGCAGATGACATGATGCTATGTTCTACAGCTGTTTTAAGTAAACATGTATGGTCCAAGCAGACCCATGCAAAGTTTGCAACTTGTTATGTAATCAATAATTTATATAATAAATATGCTTACACTACACTTACATTACACTTACACTAGTGATATTTCATGTTACTGATCCATATTTTCGTGATTTTAATGCATTTATAGTACCAGTAGCCTGAGAGTATTATAAGGTAAAATTTAAAACCATTTAGAACTCATTGAACCCCTGAGAATTACTGCATTAGTTCAATGAAGCTTCTATTTATGAGGATTTTAGTCTACAAGTTTGTTTTAGCTGTCACATTTCAGGTAACTTTTACTGCAATTTTGTAAGTATTTTAAAAATATATGTTTTTCCTCCCAGGATTTTGAATTGGACCAGAGACTGAAGAATCTGACCATTGAATTCCTAGATGACATCATTTACAGTCCCAACCTGTTACCAGCTGAACACAAAGCTGCTTCCCAGCTGCTGAGACTCATCACAAGAGAGGAGCCAGAAAGCAGCAAAGTGGACTTGAATGTCTTATTGGCACCACCTATGGTATGACTAAGTTATATTCTTAAG
The DNA here is from genome assembly GCA_964059195.1 of Ectobius pallidus. NCBI lineage: Eukaryota > Metazoa > Arthropoda > Insecta > Blattodea > Ectobiidae > Ectobius > Ectobius pallidus. The sequence continues at coordinate 105,488,807 of CAXKWD010000010.1, forward strand.
CTAACCACACACTTCTAAGATGTTTGATAGTTTTGATTAAATAGGCATGTTTGTTCATGCAAAAAATAACAGTACGTAGGCTGACCATTTTAACTTCCTTTAAGTCAAAAACAAGACATTAGGGTGCTAGAAAGAGGGTGGGGTTATGTGATATTCATTACATTAATATATTAAACCTACCATTATACTTCAATGAGAAAAGAACCCATACAAAAAATTAGGTAGATGCCCAAGGGACTGTGTTTTAAGACTTCTTGACCATGAATATTTTTCTGATGTAGTAAATTCTGGACTTTCAGCAAATATCAATACTTAGTATCAATCAATGCAACTCTATGGTTATTCAATTTATTGGTAATCATGATATTGATATACAGTTGTTGGTTACAAATAATAAATTACACTTTATCAATATTAATGTATAATAGAGCTTTTTAATTAAAAATTGTTCAAAATTTTAATTTTAATTTTCAGTGTAGTTAAAAAATAAAAAAATAACAGTACTGTCCTGTTTAAAACTGTACTTGTGGTCAGCTTAAATATGGTGGAACTCTGGTGATTTTGTTCAAGGAGAAATAATTCTGTCAGTGCCTGAATTTTTCCTGTATACTTCTAGCAGAGAACGTACATCTATGTATTCTATTTTCACTTTTAGTTCAAAGGAGATGTGAACAAACTCTAATTTACCACTCCACTGAGCATGTGACAATACCACGTGGAGATTTACCCGCCGTGGGAAGAAATAGAATGAGGATTTGGTATATTCTAGTGTTCTCAATAGTATTGTATTTACTTTTAAAATTATTTTTTTGAGACATGCACCATTGTCGAAAAAATGTTCTAGTTATTTTGCAAAGATCAATACATAACACAAAATTAGGCTTAATATTAGCAATTAAGAAAGTCATAGACAGTTAACAAGGAGATAATAATGAGTATAAAAAATTACTCTCATTTTGCAATGTTGGCTGCCTCTTGTGAGGCGTTTTCTTTTTTAATTTTGTTCACTATTCATTAATTTCTGTTTATAACCGCCCCAACCCTATCAGAGCTGTAGGTTACATGTAACTTTGGACGAAATTTTTGTCTTGTTCTAGCACATGACTTTCTTGTCCTCACGTACGTGTTGTATAGCCGATATAAATAAATAAATGAACACACATTCAGCAAGTCATACCCATTTCTTGGGAGGGGGCTGTGACATGTTCATTCCATGATGGAATGCTTGAGCATGTGCACAGCCGTCGTAAACGCCTACTATTTACATTCTGTTGTAACGGTTTAATTAGTTCACTTAGTTATTATGCGTCAGGTAAATCTGACCAAATTAATTTTGTTTAAAAAACAGATCTGCTTCAGAAACATGTTTTTAAATTTCTCTGCACGAAAATAGCTACAACAAGGTACGGTTTGAACTGAGCTATTTTATTAAGAGCAAGATTGTGCATACTAAGCAGCAAAAGTTACAATTCACTCACTAGCCAATGAGGCACCCCCTTGTCACATGGCTTTGTTTACAACTACTTTGAACTTAAAGTGAAATTAGTCTAGGGTATAGCCTTGTCTGTCATATTTTGTAATTTCCTGGTTACTTCCTCCATCTTTCCTAGCTGTGTAGTGTAATATTATTTTTTCAAGTTACATTTTCCATAACTTATTGTACTCATATTTTCTAATCAGCATTGTAACAAGAATAAGAATAAGAATAAGAATAAGCCCGTGTCATCCCTTTATGGGCAAGGGCCTCCTGCTATGATGCAGGGTGAGCTCACTTTTGAACCTGCCAGGGGAGCTACTCCTGACAGATTGAACTTTCACATTGTGTGTTTATTTCCATGCTTGATTTCACATTCACTTGTCACATCTGTTGTTGAAGTATAGTGTCCGTTATTCATGTCCGGCGTGGAGTAGTCGTTTCTCTAACTCTTTCCATGTGCGTCGGCATTTTGCTACTCTGGACCACTGGCCACCCGCTATCTTCTTGAATAAATCAGCCCATCGTACCCGCGGCCTTCCGACGGATCTCCTGCCAGTCCTTGGGTCCCACATTGTGACTGCCTGTGTCCATTTTGCTTGGTCCATTCAGCAGAGGTGGCTGCCCCATTTCCATTTCAGTCAAAGTGCAGTCTCTATGATGTCTGTCATTCCTGTCTTACGTCTAACCTCTTCGCTTCTAATTCTGTCATGCAGGGAGATGTTTGTTATTGTACGTTCCATTTTTCTCTGGCACCTCCTCAACATCGTTTTGTCGTTTTCAGTCATGGACCAAGTCTGACACCCATATAACAGTACAGGGTTGATGCAGCGTTCTAAGACGAGTCTTTTTGTTGCTAGTGTTTGTTGTTTGTCACCCAGTATAAATTTTAGGGCCCAGAATTTCCTCCATGCTTGCGCTATTCTGCTCTTGATTTCTTTCGTGCTGGTATTGTGGAAGGATACTGTTTGTCCAAGGTAGATGTATTCCTGTACATAGTCCAAGGGATGGGCATCCACAGTAACTGCTGCTTCCTGGTCGTTAGTCATTACTTTCGTCTTGCTGGGGTTCATGTTGAGATCTACTCTCTTGCTTGCCTCGTTTAGTTCTACCAGTTGTTTTCTGAGTTCTTCTGCTGATTTTGAGAATATTACAATATCATCTGCGAATCTTAAGTGCGTGAGGTTGCGTCCATTTATGTTTATCCCTAGCTCATCCCATTCCAGTTCCTTAAACACTTCTTCTAACAGGCTGGTAAAGAGCTTGGGTGAAATTGGGTCGCCCTGTTTGATGCCTTTCTGGAGTGGAGATTCCTCTCCTTCTTTATCCGTTCTGATTTTTGCTGTGGCATTTGCGTATAGCTTGTCCAGGATTCGGATGTATTTGAGCGGCACTCCTTGTTTATGTAGTCCTAGTAGTACTTGACCTTGGTCCACTGAGTCAAATGCCTTTGTGTAGTCTACAAAGGCTATGTACAGGCTTGTGTTGAACTCTTGTGCTTTTTCGAGTATTTGGTTCAATGTCTGTAAGTGGTCTGGATGTAAGAAATATTTCTAGCGAAATTAACAGTCAATTCATTGAATTATAAAGAAGTTTTCCTTGTTTATGAAAAATCAAATCCAAATATAGTAACAGGGACTCTAAATCATTACAATTAACATTTTGAATCTGATGGTAGTATTAGTACCAAGGCATTTAAATAGCTCATACATCGGTGAAGGTATTATTATCAATGTGTGCTGCAAGAACTTCTTTCATTACTGTATAAGTAGGCTAACTGTCTGGCTATATACATGAAAAATTTTCCATTCAATAGCTCGATCTTACTAGTTTTTAATATAATAAAACACAGTTGTCTCTAAGTCACTGTTCTAATGTATACTACCATCTCAAATGAACCACTGTAACTACCGGCTGGCAGCATTGAAGGGATGCTCTGTAACATCCCCTCTGTTTTTCCACCTGCATGCTTTATTTCATTTTACAAAACAAATGCATGACTCTGAGACCACACATAGCTGAAGTGTTTCATTGTATTGACTAGGGCCTTTTCACACTGGAACTGATAGAGATACATTAGTTTGAATCGGAGTTTTCATACTGGAGCACAGCAGTGACCCACCTAGTCACAAGTGATGGACAGTGCCTCATCCCAAACACATGTGAAGGTCACAGACACTGTGACAATATCAGTCACTGTCAAAGAAGCATTCTTTCAATTGGAGCATTCACACTGGGACACAAGTGACGGTCACAACATTTACAGATTGCCGACACAGCCAAGTTGTATATTTAGGCCTGTAATTCATTTGTACAGTCGAGCTGCGAAACTATTATCTAGCCATGAGATGAGCGATGACAAATTGTTTTATCATGTAGCTACTATTGGCAATACTAGCAGTGACCGTCACAAGTGACCCACATGTGTTCATTTTGATCACCGGTGACCATCACTTGTGTCCCAGTGTGAAAAGGCCCTTAATCAGTTGGTATTTTACCGTAATTTTACTGTCAGATTGACAAACTGGATCAAGAGATTCCTTAGGAAAATAGTTGTGATCTAGGCTCATTCCAAAATAAAAATCATTGAAATTATCAATGATTTGGATCCAGACATCAATGATCTTATAGTAGGCCTATGTATAAAGTTTGGCCTATACAAGAAAACATCTTACTGGGAAAGCTGCACACAATATACAACCATCTACTACAGAAAGGACGACATTGCTATGAACCTGCCATCACAGCAGTAGGCTAAGCTTGGTGTTAAATGCCGACAACCTGAAAGAGTTAAAAAGTACAAGAAATATTCAAGGAGGCCAACAAAGATTTGGTGTTTCAATCATTTTTGCTCATGATTTAGGCATAATCTTTGCAGTTTGCTATACTAGTTTGCTATTCAAATTTTGTGGTGTAATGCATTTTCTCAAATGTAAGCCTTTATTATTTATTAAAGATTTTACTAGTGCCAAGAGATTCAGATAAGTTTGTTCATCCACACAAATAATTATCATTCTTCCAGTGCACATTTCAATTGATTTAGAAAGTTTATATGAGATAATTCTTCCCTCTTCTGCAACCTTGCAAACCACATATAAAAAGTGTTTTCTTTGTTTAATAGCCAGTAGTATGTACTCGCAACCACCAGTTTTACAGACAAAGTTATTTCTCAACTAATCAACAATGGACTGAAACCTACTGACTTGTTCAATAGTGTGTAGTTGCATATAATGTATTAAATAAATAATTTACTTTCTTAAATTTTCTTTCAGACACCAAGCAAGGAGAATATTGAAACACTTTCAGCACTTGAGATTGCTGAACAGATGACATACGTCGATCATCAGATATTTATATCCATATCAAGCGAGTAAGTTGCTCTTTATAATTTATGACAACTATTCTCAATGGCACTATGGCAGCTTATGTGGTACTATTTAACCTTGAAAAACTGTCTTTACTAGACAATGGGATTGAAAATGTATTTCTTTGTTTATTTGATATGAAATATTACACAGTTAGGTCTATATAATTTGTATGAAAATTATTGAAATAAAATGGGCTTATGTGAAGATGTCAAAACATTAGTACAAATTTTAAAATCTGTTTTGTGTATGGAAAATTTTGAAGCAACAGTGAAGGCATAAACCAATGTCACATCTGGCACTGCCATTGAAAGAAAGGAGGGACAGTTACCTAATATGAAAATAAGTTTAAGTTCATATTGAACATTAGAATAAGAAATATAATATATTATGTCATAAAAACCAGAACTTTTAAATGACGGATCTTGTTTTGTTTCAGGGAATTTTTAGGCCAAGCTTGGATGAAAACTGATAAGGCCAGTAAAGCTCCACACATCATACTGATGACAAAACGTTTTAATGAGGTAAATGATCTATTTTATTTGTTTTAACTGTAACTTGTTCTGTGTGAATCAGTAACCAAACATTTGCACATTGTGCACATTTTACCATGTTATGTATATACTTGCACAACTAGGAAGAAAGTTATGTAGCATAAAATACAGTGGCCAAGCAGAATCACAGAAATGTGGGACATTTGAGCACCCCAAATAAAATTTTCGGGACAGCAGGACATTTTGCTAAAAAATGAGACTGTCCTGGGAAAAACGGGACGAATGGACACCCTAGTCTACCTGAAGATGAATGTGGATACCTTTGGAAAGTGCAGTCCAGGTTAATTTTAGTGAAGTTAGTGTGTCATGTTCCATCTAGTTATTTTTTTTATATGATAATCACTTCACTGTATAAACTTCCCAAATAGTATTATGTTATTATTATTATTAATTTACAATTTATTGTATTTTTCAGGTTTCCCAGCTGGTTGTTTCAGAGATTGTCCGCCGTACTAATATGGCCTCTCGCATTGCTGCCATTGAGAAGTGGGCAGCAGTTGCAGACATTTCTAGATGTCTACACAACTTTAATGGAGTATTGCAAGTGTGTGCTGCCTTCACTAACAGTTCTGTTTTCAGACTGAAGAAGACCTGGGAAAAAGTGTCTAAAACCGTAAGTTTTGCACACTACATTCCTGCATTCATATGTAAGCCCTACAAAATGGTTTACCATCAGTCCCTTGCATGGGCGTACGGTGAAATTTTGTTCGGGAGGGGTTCAATGTAAGGTCGTCTCAGCTCCACGTCCCTACGCACACTGCAACTCAATACTTTTTAAATAAAATCAGGTAAACTGATATAACAAAGTATCAAAAGCATTTTATTTAATCAGTGATAAGTTAATTGCAATTATGATGTGAACAAAATAAGTTATTTTTCTAATCTATCTCTGAGTTAAGCTCCAGATCAATTCATTAAGCAGTGCTTGTGGAAGAAAATACTTAACCTTAATTCAAACTCGTAGGCCTATACACTGATATAAGAAATTCTTAAAATATCATATGTCAACATTTTACAAAATACCGTATTGGCCCGAAAATAAGACGACCTCGAATATAAGACGACCCTGAATTTTGGAAGGGTAGTTACGAAAAAATAAATAAAATAGCTTATTAGTACATTTTGCTTCACATAAAACAGAAGTTTGAAGTTCATGTCGTAACTTCTTCTCTCGTCTTTATTTACGCATTGAGACAATGAAGATGCATTCTTTTCCACATGGTCTGCCATGTTGGTGGTCAAACAAAGCATTATGCATAGAGAATAGAGATGCCAAGCAGTGCAGTACATGGCAGTACAAGGAGAAGCACAAATTCGGGAACAATAAAGTTCGGTAAAATTCGGTAATTTCCGCGCGACTTTGACCTTGGATCGGACGCACGCCATTTGCGTGGGGATCCCCGGCCGCTGCACACGTGCACAGCTGCATTCATGATTGGAGAGTTGTTGAGTCTTGGTCAGCGTTGCCATACGTACGACTATAGTCGTACACATACGACTATTTCATAGATTTGTACGACGTACGACGCAACCATGTGTCGTATGCCTATTCATAAGACTATTTTTCATGTTAGCATTTTATACTGCCATCTACTGCAGAATTTTCAATTTGGATAAGCATGAAGTTTTTGTTTTTTCGTAGTTTATTTTGAATATATGCCTACATGTCGCTAAATGGATGGCAATATTATAATAACCATTGTCAAATAAAACTCAGTCCATTTATATAATACAGGCTTTCACGGGCCGGTGCCGCACCTCGCTTAAGTTGCATTGTTGTATTGTTGTTGCTACTCCTCTCATTATTCTTCTCCAAATATTTTATATTTTAGCCGCACGTGTGCAAAACGAAGCAATCCAAACCTCAAAAGAAATTATACCGATAAAGAGCAGCTGGTTTTATTGTTTTTGTTTTATTTTGACCAAACATAATAATCATATGATTGTTATTATTAATGTAATGTAATGTAAGTGTTTATTACAGTAATTAACTTTTAACAAATTCCAATTATGTTATTATTAATAGTATAATATGTTGACACGTGCATATCAAAAGTGGCTGTATACTTTTCTTTAAATAATATTTGGAAATCTTTACTTTCTTATGGTTTATAATGTATTAATAATTTATTATTATTTTCATTCTTCCTGCAACATCTGCAGGTAGCCGATGACAAAGAGTACCAACAACAATGGGTATGTGTATATACAGTTACGAGAGACCAGTTAGTTGAGTAGTAGCGGTGAACAACAAAGTCAGCATGCGTGAGCGGAGCAGTAGCACGTTATAGAACTTACAAAAGCCAATTTTTACCACCATTTATAGAAAAAAAATGTCTGTACAGAGTACCTTACTTGGCAATCATTATTATTATTATTATTATTATTATTATTATTATTATTATTATTATTATTATTATCATTATCATCATCATCATCATCATCCTGACAATTCGCAAAGTGTACGACGATTTTAACTAGAGTACGACTATTTTCAGTTGTTGGTACGACTGTTTTACGTTTCTGATCTGGCAACCCTGGTCTTGGTGCGCGTATAAGACGAGTATAGTTTTTAAAAGCACATTTTCAGGGAAAAAACATCGTCTTATATTCGGGCCAATACGGTACACTGGGGAAGAACTCCACTTAATTTACGTAGGCCTAATTATTTCACAGTAATATACCTTCTGTGTATAAACAGTATTCAACTTTTCAATGAAATAAACATCTCACTAGTTTGATAATTAAATGCAAAGGAATATGTCATGGCTAACTGTATTGCTAATTCCAAAGCCGTATATGATCAGTGTAAAACAGTATGTTGTCAGGATAGCCGATTTGCATTTGTTAAATTCTAATATATTACCATAAAATAGGCACTAAATTGGGCATTACTCCGATACAGGTCAACGAATTTGGTCAATTATCAATAGATTTCTTCCCACGGAAATTATAAATGCGTATACCAAGTTTAATTAAGATCCGATAAAGCGTATTTGAGTTATCGTGCCTTTTAGACACTAAATTGGGTTTTATTCCGGTACTGTTCAACCGATTTGGTCCAATATCAATAGGCTTCTTCCCATGGACATTACAAACGCGTATACCAAGTTTCATTAAAATCCGATAAAACGTATTTGAGTGATCGTGCGCACAGACACACAGACAGACGGGCGGACAGACAGACGGACAGACATTTTCCCGTCCCCCACACAATCTCATAAAGCACCATACTGGCAATTACTAACTAAACAGTTGTATTGTGATCAATAATGCACTATAAGTAATATGCAGCATAGCCTTTGAAACTGTTTTTCTTGAGGTTTCTGTCCATTTCTCCTTTAAGCTAGTGTGTAAATAAAAACTTTCTTTTGACAAAAATTATCATAATACTGTATGATATATGCACACCATGGGCTAGAATCCACATGAACTCTTTATGGCGAGCACTGAAATCGGGTAATATCGAGATCCAAGGTGTGAACCATAAGTAGTGGTGACACTTTCAGATTTATAAGCTCTAATCAGATTTAAAGTTACACATGTACCGAGTCTAATGAATCAGTATATCTATATCGACAAGTAGATTGCAGATGTAGTAATTTCGTAAGTCCATTCCAGAATAGGTTTTCATATATATTCAAATTTTCCAGGAATTAAGCTGAAATGCAATGAAGTACTGATATCCTAATGATCACACTATATGGATAACCAGGCCGCCAAATCGTTCGGAAGATTTCAAAAGGGGTTTTATTTACTAGTAATACATCACTGTTAGTAAGCTGAACAATTATGGAAACCAATCATAAATAATGTTTTGATTTGTACGAAATTTTAAAATAACAACCGAATCACAGTGTTCTTATATTTCGTTATATGATATAATCTTAAAAATATTGAAGATGTTTCGGGGGGGGGGGGGTTCGACCCCCTGAACCCCCCCATACCGTACGCCCATGGTCCCTTGTACGCTTATCTCAGCATACCATTACTATAAATTATTTTCTCGAGAACACAAACTAAACTAAACTTCATCATGCTACGTGTGTTGGAGGGTCAGAGCCTGTCCAACTGCTATGTCCAACATGCCAACCTGGCGTGGCGCTACATCCATGAAGGGACAAGGCCTACCACCTGACCGCTGCATCATCTACCATAGGAAGATGGCAGGATTTGGGGGCATGTCGTCAGCATGCCGACACCTATGGCCATTAATGGTGGTTTCCATGACTGTAGCCGCTACTTCTCTACCAAGTAACTCATCAATTTGAATCACGAGGCTGAGTGCACCCTGTTCCAGACCTCCCTACCTCAGAAAAATCCGAGGAGGTAGCGGGGATCAATCCCGGCCCGACAGATCTGTAGTCAAGAACACTAACCATAATACCACACTGGCGGTCTGAAGGGCTTTTAATGACTATTTTCTTACTGAAACTGCTACTTCTTTATTCAAATAACTCTGTTTCTTCTCAAATGGTTGACATAATACTTGCTCTTGTACAGTAATTCTAATGTATCTTTTCTACTTTATTTCCATATTTTTGCATTCTTTATCCTGTCTACCTTGGATATCATGGTTCTAGTTCACTTATGTACATATTTTCAAATATTTCCTTTAATTTGTCATAGTTTTCTCTTTTTCTATAGCAGACTTTATTTTTTAATCTATTGTTAATCTTTCATCATTACGTGAATTTAACATGTTCACATATACCAGTATTGTTTTTTCAGCAAATAAATTCTTTTACTTCATTTCAAATTTTCAAGCCTTTGTTATTACACCTTTTCTCCCTAGGTCAAGGTGCTTCTTGAACTGCTTTTGTGAATTTTTTTTTTTAACCCTTTTCTGTTGATGATTTATGTTCCCCTACACAACCGTGATACCATCTTCAAGAAAAATAAGATACTAATAAAACAAAGCTAAACATATGATGACTTTTATGGTTTCATTCTGAGATGTCCATAAATTTGATTTGTAGTCATCTAATTTTGTATTTCCACACTTCGCTGCTGGTGATATTTCAGCTAGTCCTGCAGCATGGTAGATTGCATTGCTTACATTTGAAAGTAATATGTTTTTCCCTGCCAGAAGTAGCTTTCATTTTATTTTGCATATAACCTGGTATTTTCACAAGGCTGTGAATAAGTTTAGGGGATGCAGTGTGGATGCTGTAACTTCTTTTCATGCCTGTACTCCTGCTCAGCTGCACTCAGTTGAGCCTGAAGGTTATCTGTTGGTTTACATGTGTTGTATTATATGCAGATTAATAAACAAAAAGTGTTAATCTTTCCTATTTTTTTAATAGTTTTTAAATTTTTGTAATGTCCTATATTTCATTAAAAAAAGATCTGGTAACCCATTTAAATGCCTAATGAAAAATATTAAATTTAATTAAAGCCATGAGCTGATAGATCCTTATACAACTGATGAAGGGTTTAGCAAAAAAACATATAAATAAATAAACAAAAACATGTAATTATATGAAAAATTATTTACAGACTAAGCAGACCATTGAGAAACTGCAGAACATAGTGTCTTCTGATGGGCGATTCAGAAATCTGCGGGATGCTTTGCATCGATGTGATCCCCCATGTATACCTTATCTGGGCATGTACCTCACAGACCTTTCTTTCATAGAGGAAGGTACTCCAAACTTCACTGAAGATGGTCTCCTTAATTTTTCCAAAATGAGGATGGTAAGTAAAAATTATAGAAACATATCTTCTTGAAAGGACAATAGAACCTCAATTATCTCGTAATAAATGAGTCAAGATGGATAGTTAATTAAAATAAATCCATACTGATAACTTTAATACCTACAAGTAATTTTACCTGCATCTTATAAGATTTCCGTTTGGAGTGTCATAAGATCTGCCATTTTATGTTCTAGTCCTAAATCTTTGGATTCTTCAGAACCATTTTCTTGTTCCTTAATAATTATTGTCACTTACGGTCAAACCTCCATTTAACAAGGATTGACACAATGATAAACTTACATTAAGCGATATTTTTCTTTAATTCCCGGCAAATTTCCTGTCCTATTAATGTTATATGTCACTCATTATTGTGATTAAGATATTTCATAATTACCTTTAAAACTATAAATATTTTGAAGTGAATTTGTTATTCCAAATTGTTAGCTTAGCTCCACAAACAGTATCAAGTAGCAGATTACTATTCATGATAGGCGGATGGTCTTATAACTTTCCACTGTCGAAAATGTATTTTTAAAAAGATTGGTATTTATTACCTTTTGTTAAAAAATCCAGTGGATCACGGATGCACAGAGCTTGCTTGCTACGTTTCAACCTGTACCTCCAGGTCTTCTTCAGGCGAATACTGAATTCGCCTGAAGAAAACCTGGAGGTACAGGTTGAAACGTAGCAAGCAAGCTCTGTGCATCCGTGATCCACTGGATTTTTTAACAAAAGGTAATAAATACCAATCTTTTTAAAAAAGATTACTATTCTTCCCAACCTAGTATAAAATCATTATTCCCAACCATATGTTTTTATTTGTAGGGTGCAAACCTGTCAGATGCCTTCATATTTTCCAAAATGAAATTTGTCAGTAGAGGTGGAGAACAAGATCATTGACTAGGGTAATTAACTTACCTTACTGTCTTTGCAGAAACATATAGCTACACCATTTGCTAGTTCAACATACAAGAATAAGCAGTTACAGTACAAACTCTGTTCTGTCTCTTTCTTTGCTCTCTTTATTCTCTCTTTCAATCTTTACTAGATGCAAATGTTAAATTGCTAACCAGAAATCAGTCATAAAAATTATTTTTCAGTGATTTTTCGGTTTGCAGGCAAAAAGTAGCTATGGCATATGCATATGCTTATTAAAGATAATTATTTTAAAATTGTTCAGGTTCATCTTTTCTACAAAATGCCTTATGTGAAACAAATTTGCCTGAAGTAATTTAAAACATATTTTTAATCTATTCAGTTACTTTTTCTCCTCAAGTGATAACTCTTCTGGTTCAAAGTATCAAGAATTGTGAACTCATCTTTTGCTCTGTTGTGCTCTAAGTAGGGTCTTAAAATCAAGTTGATCATTTGACATAAGGGCAGATAACTGTGGTTCTATTGTGCCATGTTATTACTAACATAGAATTAAATTTTCATACTAACAGCATGCGTAATATTTTGCAGATTGCACATGTTATTAGAGAGATCCGTCACTTCCAACAAACTCCTTATAAGATTGATTTAATTACGAAAGTCACAAATTATTTATTGGACCCTTCGTTACTTCTGGATGATGATGAACTGTATAGAATGTCTCTCGAAATAGAACCAAGAACCTCACGCCTGAGTTCTTCAGCAATTGGTCAACTGCCTCTTTCTCAGACCCCACCGAGATCATAATGGATTCCTAGTGGAACCTCGTATCTTCTTGCAATTGCTCATAAGTCATTATTTATTCTCAAAAGAAGAATGGAATTTGAGAATTTGGTATTGATATTGTTTGTATAGGGCCTGGAATATGGCAAAAAATGTAAAAATTTGTTTGTAAGTATGCTGTGTGGCAAATGTGCCAAGAACTGAATCATTTGATTGGGTGAAGTTGTGGAAACCATGTTAAGTATTACTTCTAGACTTCACTCAGTACGACTGTCTATTGTAAATTACCATTATTGCATTTGTCTTCAAACAGAATTCCTTTCTCTAATATATATATATATAATTTGTAGTGTGTCTGAGCTGTGGGACACTGGTATATTACAGATTTGGGCAAAATAGAAGAACAGGTCGCGACTTAAGCTCCACCCATCCTGGCCAAGCGTTGCTATGGCGTTGGCCCGCTTCAGCCCCTTGTACCTAAGCTTACGCACTAATTACTACGATTGAGGCATCCCCAATACGAAAATAACCCTTGTACCACAACATATGCACTAATTATTACCATATGAAATAACCCTTGCATTAATTACTATATTACGAGGTATCCTCTTGAACCAAAATGGCTCTCTAAACTTAAATAGATGAATTCTCGCTTTGTACCTTAACAATCACTTGATTGCATAGTGGATAACACGACTGGCTATGATGCTAGCCATTCCGCGTTCGATTCCCGACAGGTCAAAAATTTATAGGATAGGAATAGGTAGGTAGGCTAAAGGAGAAAAGGGATTAAATAATAGAAAGAGGAAACAAAGAGAGAAAAGGGAAAAATAAACAAATTTTTCCAATTTTCAATGCTGTTAATAGTCCCATCGTTACCACATAGATGTCTCTCAGGGCGGAGCTCAAGAGGCGACCTGTTCTTCCATTTTCCCCAGATTTGTACCATAGACAAAACCTCACTGTAGTATTCTTCGAATATAGTTTGTCATAAGATCTTGGTTCTCATACGGTTACAAAACAGCACATGAAGGATTTTTTAAACAAACATTTCATGAGTTGTCTACCAAACAGAAGTTGAGGAGCATCTTTCTAGGAGAATGATATATGTTTTGGGGTAACTTGTTGAGAGAAGGCACATTCATTAACAGAAAACATAACAGAGGGAGATAAAATAAAATGAAGGCTTAGCTGATTCTATTACAGAAGCTGGTATGAGGATGAAGTTGATTGTAAGGTCTACCAAAATTAGTATAGAAATTGTTTCCTAGAATTTTGTAATCTGGCATAACTGGACATTTCAATTAAGTATAAAAATGATTGTTCTTCTTCATTGTACTTAGTTTGTCAGTAATTTCATGATGCATTTCAGTAACTTATATACCCATATTGTTTAATTTAATTGGGTGTCACCTTTTTTAAAAAGTCATATAGAGAATTCAGGCAAATTAGTTGTACACTAATCCCAGGTTTATTAAGTTCAGGCTAAAATTTTGACTTAGTGTTCATTATGTATAACATAAACTACTGACGTTGTCAATAGCTGTACTAGCTCAATGGCAATAAATTGTTATTATTATTATCATCATCATCATCAGGAAGCTCCCTTTAGAGAAACAATTGCTATATTTAAAAACAATTTAGTTTAACTTTTTGTTTTGTTCCTCTCGAATTTGGGACTTGCAATACACTCCTAGCTATTAAATGCACAAATATGTACTATTTTTTAATATTGCTGTGTATGCTGTCTTATTTTTAGAACACACATTTTTAATGAAATAAGTACATTTTATAGGTAAAAGTCTTATAAAATAGAAGTAGGAACTTCTGTTATGAGTCCATTAAATTATTTTTTATTAATGAACCTGACTCTGGAATTAAGTAGAGGAATTGTTTTATGAATATAAAGATATTTTCTTGAATATTAAAAAATATATTTCTAGAAAGCTTCATGTGCGGTTATCTAAAGAAACTATCTGCCTTGAATATTTTTCTGTATAGCAGTCATTAGCATAATATTTGTTATTTCATCAAGTTAATAAATTTTCATTTTTAATTGACTTTGCAAACTAAAGACACAATTTTATCTCTAATTTCTTGCATGTATGGTTTTAATCTTTAATTAAGCTTAACATTAAGCTTATGGTTTACAGATTTTAAGCTGTAAAAAACAAAGTAACAGATAAAAATTAAGTGGTAGTAAGCCCATTCAGGATCCTGCAGCACATTTCTGTACAAAAACGTGTTCAGATTATCTTCTTGTACAGTTTGGGGCCTCAAAATTGGAAATATAATATAACAGAACTGTAAATAATAATTTCTTGTTCAATATATGGAAATAGCTTATAATAGCATTAGTCTGTAAATTATGGTAACTGAGTTGAATGAAATATTCATTTTATTTTTCTCATTCTGTAAGAGCATCTGTTTTCTGAAGCTCACGTTTTGCCATATACTTTTCTGCTGTACATTTATTCTTATGACTGAAATGATTCAAACAATGGTATACAAAACACAATATAATAATACAACTTTTGAATGAGTTGACTAGCAGTTAAAAATGTGGGCAAAGCCCATGAAACGTACATTCTCCAAAAATGTAAGTAAAAGTGAAGTCTAAAGTATATAAATGTCAACCATCTCATTTAACATATAATGGTATATAAGATACTGTTTGCATAGCAGATATTTACAAAAGAACAAAGTTTTAAAATCTCATTTAACTTCTTTACACACTTTTTTTTTTCGTACTATTTTCACAACCAGGCTTTTACAAAATATCAGAGTTATAAAATCTCAGTGAAGGTAGAAATGGAATAAGTTAATTTGTGAACAAAAGTACTGGGTCGTAATTTAAGGATTGTTTTATATGATCGTTATTCATGTCTGATTAAGTTTTACGCTGTGCGGATGAAAAAATTTCCTCTGCTAAAACTCCTATAATTACCGGTTATTTCTCACAAGCATATTTTATCTATAACGTTATAGAAAACAATTTTATCTCTAGATTCTTGCATGTATGGTCAGAAAATAATAAGCTGTAAAAAATATAAAGTACAGATAAAAATTAAGTGGTAGGAAACCCATTCAGGATTCTGCAGCACATTTCTGTACAAAAACATGTTTTCAGCTGTTTATCTTGTTGTACAGTTTGGGGCCTCAGAATCCGAGATATAAAATAACAGAACTGTAAATAATAATTTCATGTTAAATGTATGGAAATAACTTAAAATTACATTAATTTTATTACTTTTATTCAAACAAGGACTGAAATTATCATTAAGACCTTTAATATAACGCATTGTCTCATAAAGATCTGATAGAGATATTCGTAGTAACATATGCCTGGTCAAGTAATAATATAATATGCTATTAAAATAAATACCAGTATTTGAAATTTCTATCCTAGTGACATCTTTGGACAAAAATTTAATACCAGTGGTACCTGTATGAAATAAAATATTTCAATTTTTACTCTTAGAACTATACATTTTTGTCAGATTTATGTTATTCTAATCCAACCCACAAGGTGTACAAATTATAAGACAATTTATTTACAAACTAAGATTTCCTTATGCTAATCTGGGTGAATGAAAATTACAAATCATAATCAAATTATATTAGGTTAGTAAACTCATGGACTTTTCTTCTTTTGACAGGTGCCCAGAAAACCTGACAATAAGTAATTTAAGTACACTCTTATACAGACTCATATGAAAGGCAGCAATGTAGCCTATTCAGAAAAGTTGACTATCAAATTATATATGTGGAGCATTTATAATATTGATGGTGAAACTATCCCCCAATCTAGATAAAAAGCGAGTTAGTATAATGAGGTATCGAAAAATATTTGCAGAGATATTTGGATTTATGTATGTTGAACTACAATATCTATATTAATATGAACATCGTATAGAAACATATAAAATTTATAGAAATAACCTAGTCATGATTCCTCCTGTAAATTAACATTAAGGTCAGTTAAATGTGAAAATTTTTAGGAAAAACTTTATTGTACTTACAATCTTTCATAAATAAACTGTTAGGATACAATTGTCCACATGAGTTAGAACTATATATAAGATATATTTATATTTCTGTTACTTTCCTCCTATATAAAAATAATGATTTTGTAATTATTTTCATTGCATCTTTGTATTTTGTTTGTTAGGAATTGAAACTGAATTTCCAAAAACATCTTGATGTAGATCCAAGGATGTTCGCCAAAATTTAATAAGACATTTTAGCCAAAATATTAAACTAAAACAATATGTAAATAATTCCAACCAGGGTGAAAAAAATTTTTTGATTGGTACCTCATTCATGATATTCAAACAGCTTCCAAGTAGAAAATTTGATATTATCAACTGGAATAGTTCGCAGTATAAGACTAACCAAAGAGAAAAATCATTATTTAGGATGGGACAAGGATAGGACAGAAATGTAGGAATGATGTAGGCCTATGGCGACTGAATTAAAAACCAAAGTGCAAGGGTTAAAAATTAAAATGATTTTTGTCCAAAGATATTCTTAGTTCGTATGGCAGTTTTGTTCCCGCTTATGAGACACTGTATGTAAAGGCTAGTTTACATGACGAAATTATGTTTTGTAACTAATCTTTGCAACATATTTTTACTTGAATGCACATGCATGATATGTTGATGGCACTGAGTTATGACATTGCACAGTTTTGGCTAATTCCAACTTTTTTCAAAACTCTAATGAGTTTTGGGGTTATAAACATGTTTACATTTTGTAAAATGAAGTGAGGAAGAGTGGACAATGTGAAATTCCTGGATTTATAAGTGGTCCAAACATGTTTATGGGATTTCAAAAGCAAAGTGATATGTGAAGATCCACTGGACTTTGTTTGGAAAATAATGGGTGCAATTAATTTCATGATATTACTTTCATAAAAGTAGTACATAACCTAGTGTCACAATGTAAACTAGCCTTTAGGCTGGAATTACGTAATAGTTTGATCTACTTATGGTGGTGCTAGAGCAAAATTTTATAAACATTAGCCTCACTTTTACTAGCATTGAAATGTGGTATTTAAAAAGTAAAGCAGTTTTCTAATATTAAAAGACCCTTGCAAATTGATACTAGGTTCCTAGAGATCTGTCTGCTCTTTCATGTAGAGAAAATTGGATGCACCATTCATGATAATTTAATAATTTAATTCTTGCTTATTTATACCATTACATCTTTTTCTTATTAATTTACTTACTATGGTATATCTACATTCCATGAGCCATATCTAGTTTAAACCTATCTTCTTGATTATCTCCTTCACTCCGCTCCACCAAATGTTTCCAAAATTTGTATTTTGCAGAAAGTATTTTCTAAATTTTCCAAAATATGATTTATAAATTGTATTATTTGTTTTGTTTTATTTTAATTGAAGGATGCTGAAGAATTTACAAAATGTAACTCTGATTATTTTAGCCAGCACCTGTGAACTAAAATTAAATGTATCATAATAAAATTAGATATTAGAAAAAAGGCAGACTTAAACAGTTTGTATTAAATGCCATAGAGGAAAATTTGTTCTAGCCAGGAATCAAATCATGGTTTTCAGCTGTTGAATGCAAAACGTAAGTGTAATTTTGTCAAAATATGTTTCAATTTTTTATTTTTATTTTAATACGTTCAGTTACAAATGTGTATTTAATTAAACAACAAGATACCAATAAAACATTTACCCCTCGACTGGTATTTCTGGCCTTATTTCACTGATTCAGAGGTATTGAAGGAAAAGAATTGTGAAAACTCCTGAGCTAGGTATTCATCTGTCACATGATTGACTTTGTCCCTGCTTTGGATGCAGCACCATGGAATTGAGTTTTATATTAGAAAGACATGAAATATGTATGGTAGCGATTTGTTTATGGTGAATAATCATTAATTAAAACTTATAAGAAAACATTTCCTTTTCTGTCAAATCAACCATAAAATTATTTTCAGTAGGTGAGCTAAAAATGTATTAACTTAAATCGCATTTTAATATCTTTTTCTGTATGCAGCTACTAACCCTTTAAAATTAAATGTGTACCAAATTATTTATTTATTTTTTATTTAATAATAATAATAATAATAATGAACATTACAGGTATAAAACCCAATTACAATGTCCATGCCAAATACCATACCATACCTAAAATTAAGCAATTAATGTAATCAGAGTGTTTTGTACTGCTGGATCATAAACCTTGCAATGGTGCATCTGTTTTCTCCACAACCTATTTTCTCTTCCATTGTATATATCAGCTGATCTTCAGGTATTTTCCAGAAAACATATCAAATGTTTTGACTATCGATCTGTGATGCTATATTACTGTAGACATAATTGAATGTATGTAAGCCTACATAAAGGTGGATCTGTTCTGACAATCACACATACGTACTTACAATAATAATTAATTGGTTGCAGTATTATGAAAATGCTGAGTATTAGGTACTATGCATGAAATTATTTGGTGTCCCTTCAAAAAATGGTTGCCTATAATTACGACACAAATATTATATGTAATTAGTAGCTGGAAATCTATGTAAGTAAAATCCCAGTCATAAAAATACAAGTACTGAAATACTCATTGCCTTAAATTCCGCTTTTCTATAAAGCAAGTTGTCTGTCATGTTTCGTACAGAGAACCTCCACAAGAGAAGTGAAGTCAGTGCTGTAAGTCCCAAAATTTGCCCAGGGAATATCTAAACTTTCGGGAAAATTTTAGTGGAAGTCATACATTTTAACTGGATTCTTGGACTGCATGGAAGCAATTAATAAGAGACTTTATTAATAAAATTCTTTAATTTATATAAAAAATTCAAAATATTTCACTGATTCAAAATGAGGCAATAGCAATGCACTTACACCCATAATTTAGCATAAAATAGGGATATCAGTACAATTGCAGAATTTTGAGATTTCAAAAGATGAAATACATTTTGTCGATTGCATTTCTACACAAGGGCTATATTAAATATAAGTTTGAAAACTGCACTGTTTTGATTTGAACATAAAATCTTCATGATTTGGTTCTGGCTATGTAATAAAAAACACTCCACAGAACCTCTTACGATAGGTCACCAGAACTTTTCGTTCTACTCTAGGATTGGTCTTTCGAGTCAATGAATTGTCAAATATGCAAAGAAAGAAAGAAAGAAATAAAACATGAACTAAGCAGAAGATATATAGGCCTACTAGCGCATAAAGTTAGGCTGAGGGCATACGGCGTGTACCTGTGTATACCCTTGACTATACCATTGATTAAAATGTCAGGAAATGACACTTTCTATAATAGAAGTAAATAGAATATAGTTCAGGATAAGAATAACTGAATTAATATTTATTAAATACAAAGAGGAACTACTGTACTAATTAATTTGCTGCAAAATAAAAGACATTGCAGCAAGAAGGGTGCGACTCTAATTTTTAACTATTGAAAATAAATGGTGCAAAATATGTTGCACAAACTTTCTCGCATATAGATGTTAAAAGCTAGCACAGAAAATGTAAATAATCGAGACAATTATTTTTTTAATACTTTTTTATAATGCTAACATGTATCTAGGACAGAAGACATCAGCCCTGATCTTTATGTACAATGCTTTTTCCATGAAATAATAATAATAATAAATGGCAGATGATAATTTGAGATAGTGAACACATCAGTCAATCAGTCAAAGTAAATCATGCATTTGACAGAATTTATTACCTGCCCATAACGAAAGAACTCTATTTGAGCAAAGAATTTGCACAAGAAAAACTTAAATATTTTGAGAATCTTAATATTCCACCATAAATATCTCTTCATTACAATTATGAAATCTTCATATAAGTCGAGAGTTGCACCCATTTTGGATCATACATATCCAGGATGCAAACATATAAATAACCATAATATTAATAAGAGTTTTGAGAGATGCATCTTGTACCAATCAATCCAGCACATTTTTTCGTAAATGTGTATTTCGGCCAAAAATAAAACTGTATCTTCAATTTGTGCCTAAATTACCCTAGTAGTTTCCCATATTCTTGTTTGTGTCAAATTTTGAGAGTCATGAAATAAATCATCAAGAGACAATGATGTTTATTTCCAAAAAAAAAAAAAAACATTTCTTTGAACTTCCTCTGTTTAGAAAAGGGCAGTGTCAGAATCTTGACTCCGTGTAAGCTATTAAATATTGGTATTTAATTTTGATTTTAAACAGTAGTGGAAGGATTTTCTATTAGATTATTAAATTCTCAATAAAGGATAAAATATGTTTAATCAAATTCCAGCATCCTGAGAAATGGAGCTTTATCTGAAATTTACTATTTTACCAATCCTCTAAAGAATTTTTCACGTAATAACTTATATGATTGAAAGAAAATTAAAAGAATGTTTATAATGGCAACCATATTTAATTAACTTCTTTAAGAGGTCAGTAATCATAACACACTGTGTGATTCAGAATTAACAATAATATAGTTTTATATACAGTATCTTTTAAATTAATTTTAATGCAGATCATTTCATTATTTTGTTAGTTGCATCCAATGAAAAGAGTATATTATGACCTACCACTTTAGTTAGTTGGTAAAAAAAAGGTTATTAGTGTTTCACAACCATTTTAACTATTGGATTCTGCTATTTGTTCTGAAATTCTGATCACCCTAGAGCAGTGGCCTTCAACCTTTTTTAACTAAACAGTCATTTTCTTTTTGGTGAAAAACTAGTGGGCTGCAAGTTCAATTATTGATATATTAATAACATGATACTTACATAACACAAATACAGTATACCATAATTATATTATAATAACTCTAGGGATTACTTAACATTGTTATGTGTTTTATATTTTGTCTCCCATTTTGCAATGTTAATGAATAACACAAAACACAGTAGCAGTCTTGAATTTAATGTGAGATCTGACGAAGAATAGTCATCAAAAAATACTATTTTATCTCACGGTTGTTTGCAGGCTTTCAAAACTTAAGCAACGGTTCGCATTGTAGTTAAAATTAGTATTTGTTTCCGGGCCACCAAAAATTAAACCATGGACTGCATGTAGCCGCGGATTGAAGACCACTGACTTAGAGCAATGACTTCTTTCCTCTGCAAAACAATACCAAAGTAAAGCTTGTGGGTAGTAGGGTTGCAAAGATATGAGTGATATTAATATTCCTTGTTTCTGTTACATGTACAAGTTTTAGCAAGTGCTCACCAAAAACCTGTTTTAAAGATGTTACTTGGCCTCAGTTTTAAAAATTTAAAATGGTTGTCCTAGCCAACACTATGTTTACCACTTAATACACACTTTACAAAGAGCATACAAATATTATGGGCCTACATGTAGGTGCTATTTACGGAATCCTAAGAAAATGTTATTTTATTAATATCATTTAATCCTTCTACCATTTTACATTAGCCACTAAATTTAATAGTGAAATTGTTAGGCACTGGAAACAAAGATATTTAAAATATAATACCATTTAAGACATAATCTGACTGTTTGCTAAATTTAGTAGCGAAATTGTTAAGAATTTAGACACTGGGAATTAAGATATTTAAAATTTAATATAATTTAAGACATCATCTGACTGTATTCTCTTCACAAATTAGTTTAAAATATAGAAAAGGCAGGTGCTATCCATGTACTTGTAATTTTATACAAAGATTTTATGGCATTAGAATAAAACGGACATAACATAGAAAATGTTTCATGTTTTAACAGGAATCTAAAAAATAATATGTATATATATTATATTGATGTAGAACTTTCATACGACTTTTCAGTCCTGAATGCTTGCAACAAATTCATGAAACAATCCTTCACAGTAATTGTTGGTTGTTATATATTAAAATATATAAATAAATATGAGAGACTCTATTGCAGTATTATTGTTGGATGATGAAATATTTTTGAATATGTATTATAATTGCTTCTTTTATCAGCCTGTAAATTAGAAGGCAGTAAGAGTAGTTTGTAAGAAAATTCTCCTTCTCTTTAGTCATTTGTAATGGTAGGAATATTGCATAATATGTATACGTAACATAAATTAAATATGCACTAAGGCAGCGTAATTGTTTTTTAAACATAATAGACTACAAGAGAGTAACAATATGGAAATACAGTTAAGAATCATAATATCAGAAACAACTTTCATTCCATTATAATAATTTATTTTCACATAATGTGATACTAGAAATTTTGAATAAACATGTAAATAAATATAAAATATTGAACTGCAATGCATTTATAAGGACTGACACTTAATAATAGCTATTACCAGTAACATTTGTCTGTGTTTAAATTTTGTAAACAAAGGTTTTTGTATGCAGTCTCTTATATTTTGTGTGCATGCTGAATTTAAAAAGTAGACTGTTTGGCTGAATCAATTCAGGTTTAATTACTGTCTCATTTCTGGAGAGTAGGTTTATAGAACGTCTGTAATCACAATCATATCAGTTATTAAATTATGATGATGATTAAATTATGATGAATTTGCCCTTTTAATTCTGGCTTTGTAAGGCTGTAAATAGTTCAACTACAATCAATTTATAGCACCAAATTCAATGCTTTTTCATATCGAGTCTTTACCAGAAACAAAGAGCTGTTTCTTCTGAATATTTCACAAATATAATCTGAAAACGGTTAAGTTCAAAGATACAAGTTCTCTATTCTTAAATGACGATATACCGTTATTCCTTTTGGGGTATTAAGAACTCTCTAAAATGTTTCAGAGGCTCATGCTTTCTCTGGAATTCTGAAGATTCAAATGTCAATTTGAGATTTATTTAATATCACCTTTGTTAGGTGGAGATAACCAATCAGGTATGAGCACTGTCCTGTTCGATTGAACAGGAACTGGATGCCAGCACTAGCTTTTTTATTGTTCCAAAATATGTAGGGTTAGCAGACATCCAGAATATCCCAGACATGCCCTACAGCACCAGGGGAATTTCTGAAAAGTCTCGTATGTCCTACATTTTGAGGAATGTAAGTTTCAAATGGATTAGGAACTCAGGAAAGATTAGAAAAGTATTTATTGCAGCTTGCCATAACAGTATGGGTTACCATCAAAAGCTATAGTTTTTCTTAACTATCATTTCAACAATGAAGTGATGATCCAAAGTAGACAGCAACAATAGCAAAACTACATTCCTCTATTTGCGTTTTGTTTGTCATGAAATAGGGAAACAAGAATTTTCATTTTTAATTCTTTGCCAAAAATAAAATGTAAGTTTACTGATGATTTAGCAAAGAGGTACCAGTATAAAGAAAATATAAAACCTTTGCATTGTGTCTGAGTAGTAATTTAGTTTCGCAATTTAATTTCAGATAGCTTTATTGTGGTAACTTTAGAAAAGTACACATGTCAATGACAATGTTTCAATGACAAGAAATTACTTAAAGTTCATTTTCAGATAGCTCTATTGCAAGTACACAGTATACAGAAAAATACATAGATCAATACCAGTATGTTTTAAAACAAGAACCTTTCAGATAGCTCAATTGCAGTAAAGTAAAGTACACAGATCAATATATTTTAAGACATGAAACTACTTCAATAAAGCTTATTTTCAGATAGCTTAGTTGTGATAACATTTGAAAAGTTTACAAATCAATATGTTTTAAGCTCAAGAAATTACTTCAATATTTTGTTTTTAAATTTTACTCTCCGATCTTTCATAAATTTAAATTGTTTTGTTTCATACCACCCTGGTCTGAAACATTCAAGAGTTTTAAACTTCTCACCTAGCTGAAAGAAGCAAATAATATTGACTCTATACCAGGAAAATCTCAGGACTTAAATTACAATGTTTGTATAATCAGTCAATTTACATTCACATCAGAGGTACCAAGGGTGCTGGGGTTTGAATATGCTTGAAGACAATTGCTGGTGCCTCAAAGATGTTCCACATGCAAAACACACATGAAAGTCCTTGAAAAAATCCTTTCTTCCATTATAATAGTGCTCTTGTATCATTTGCACATATTATAAGCTAATACATCACACTCCAAGCAAATGTAAGTCTATTGTGAAACCATAATCAGCATAGTTTCATAACTATTAGCCTGTATAATATATTTCTGTACTGTAATAATCTTGTTGCCTCTATTTCTAAATTCAGCATGCACAAATATAAAAGATGAGCTTTTAAAAACTTAACCTCAAAAATGGTATAGACCAATGTAATAATTTTATCATTTCAGTAACTTACCGAAAAAGTTCTGATGTGTTTACTTAGTTTTTTTTTTTTCTGGTCCAATTAATTATTCTTTAAGTTAGGCTACATTGATTTTGGGTTAGAGCCATTGAAATAATGTTATTTTGTTTTCATCAGGAAGCCTTTCACAAAATGGCATTGACATACACAGGATCAATATTATGTATTAAAAAAAAATATTTAAAAAAATAAAAGGCTGCATAAATGATCCTAACAGTGCATTTCAAATTCTACAGAAGCCAACCATAAGCTGTAAACCAAAAGAAGTGAAAAATGTGCAAACCAATCAACTTGCAGAAATGGAGAGCTTATTTTCAAAGTAAAATATCTTCATTGTGAGTTTAATTTTTAACAAAACACTTATTTTTCTTTTAGTGTAGAGATAAGAAGCCTTATATTAACACTATCATACAGAAAGCAGGAACTGTACTAAAGTAGTTTCAGTACTTGATTTCTGCATGGTAATATTAATACTAAAAACTAAAATCCATTGCACTACATCCCTGGAAAGATAATGCCAACCATCCGACTGCTGTATCATCTACCATAGGGAGAGGGCAAAATTAGGGGGCATGTGGTTAGCATGCCAACTCCCACAGCTGTTATTGATGGTTTCTGTGACTGGAGCTGCTACTTCTCAATCAAGTAGCCAGTTTTCATCACAAGGCTGAGTTCATCCTGTTCCAGACCTCCCTACCTCAGAAAAATTGAGGAGGTACTGGGATCGAACCCCATACCTGTGGATCTGCGGGCGGCTACACTAGCCACAAGACCACACACAGGCGGTCGGTAATATTAATAGCCTAAGGCTTATTATCTCTACACTAAAAAAAGAAAACAATCTTATGTTAAACATTGGCACTGGAGATACTTTACTTTGGAAATAAGGCCTTCAAATATGGTTTAGAGCACAAAGAGGTAATTATCTTAATGATGGAGCCAGGGGAACAATTCCATAAGAACTTATAAAATTTACATATGAATTGAGTCTTCCCCTAACTCTAACATAACCTAAAAAGTGCATAAAACCGGAGATATAAGGCTAATACAGGGTCTTTATTATAAGTTGAGACGGGGCGACCGGTGTTTTCACTCTCCGCTGCGGAGTCCGCATTAGCCGCGGGTGGCGTGCGCGCGGCTTCCCTGCTTAAAGTGTAGGCTATATAAAGTATTAATATCTTACCTTATAACATATGTTGGAAGTGTCGTCCTTCCTGTGTTATACAGGCATTGTATCTGGAAACCACATTCTTAAAGATAAGGTTTATCGAACAAATCCTCACACATTGGAGGAGCTGAAAGAAAACATTACGAATGAAATTAGGGGCATTACACTGGAAGAACTCGCTCGCATCAGCCAGAATGTGGTTTCCAGATACAATGCCTGTATAACACAGGAAGGACGACACTTCCAACATATGTTATAAGGTAAGATATGTAATACTTTATATAGCCTACACTTTAAGCAGGGAAGCCGCGCGCACTCCACCCGCGGCTAATGCGGACTCCGCAGCGGAGAGTGAAAACACCGGTCGCCCCGTCTCAACTTATAATAAAGACGCTGTAGAATAATCCTTTATCTAAAATGTGAGAATTTTTTTTTTTTTGTTACTTAAGATTGTCATTTATGGAAACTGGTTATCTCACTGAATTTTTTCTCATTGATTCCGAACTTTGAGACCACTAATGCTTTTACATGATGATTATATAATATTATTACAATTTCAACTCTGAAAAAAGTTAATAACATTAAAGGTTTCTATCTTCCTGGTCAGTAACAATATTAATGAACAAGATCTCCTTATTTGCAACCTCATTATAATTTCTTCAATCAATGCAAATATGAATTCTCTAATGATGTGTTATTTAATGTAAAGTCAGTTTTTTGAGGAACCCTCTTTGGGGAAGTATTAAAATATGCATATGTATATATGCTAACCAAAGATGAAGCCACAGGGCTTATTGGATATCAATAAGTGAAACATTATTATGCTAGATTTATTTTGAACATTTTCATTATACCAATTCAAATATTTATTATATATTTTTTTTATTATTATAGTTAGTATTATGATTATCTTAATCATTAATGGAGACAAATAGAGATAATTTTACATACCGTACAGCAGGCCAGGCCAGCACCTCCATCGCAATAACCAAAGACCACGGAAATTCCCAGAATGATGTCAGATTCAGTATGTTTGAAGTGCTTAAAGGAGTGAGGTTTTCCATGTGCATCCAGATAGCGCTATTTTTCACTTACATAGTTCATGGAAAACAAATATGGAGCACTTTTACATACTTCTTTCATAAAGTATCATGAAATGAATTAGCTTCCATTACAACACATTATGACATGCACACTAGCAAATAACATGCAGTACCCAAACTGTACAATTTTTACAGTCAAAATAACTGGTAAATTCACTGATGCTGAGCACAAAATAATAAGAAACGTAAAAGTTAGTCTTTCTTGCCAAATATGAAGTAATAGATCTTCGGTATGATCTGTTTTTAAATGAAAATAATTATATTATATTTAGCAAAAAACTAAGAAATCTTGCAATGTCATGCTTCATATCTTTTTCATTGAGACTAGCCTTGTATTGTATATAATTGTAAAATTAGCTGTATGTTTTACTATCTATCATAGATGTAAAACAAATATGGTCCTATGAGATTAAAGATGATGAAATTAGCTATGAGAATAATATACTTTTAAAAGAATTATTTTTGATCCGTTTTTAGTATCAGTACCTTCAACTGTCAATTAAGTACCTAATAACTAGGGACCGGATTTTTAGGTTTTTAAAAACACTGTTTTAGGTTTTCCATTAGGTGAAACAGTTTTTTTTAGGTTTTTTGACCAAAATATCGTTTTTGGGTAGCATAATTGGTTTAATGAATGTGAATGTGCTACATAGGATTCAATACAAAATACTTTTAAAGTTTAACTTAACAAAATTGACTTAAATTTGTGTAAACTTGCTTCAGGACAGAGCAGACGTAGAAACCCACGGGGTGCAACGTCATAAAATACCCTCAGAAGAAGAAGAAGAAGAAGAAGAAGAAGAAAAAGAAGGGGAAAAAAGATGAAATTCAGGTCATCGCCAATCCACTGCCGTAATAAACTCGATTTCATTTGTTTCGGCATAATTAACACGTCTTCTTAAAACTCACAGTGTGACCACTCATTATGAATAACAGGGAATTACTAAAGGCAAACAAGCGCTTTAAAACACAGAAATCTATATTCTTGTTCAGACACGGCAACAATGGTTGTTCATATGAATATTTTAAAAGGAATACGCCGGTAATCTTACACTTCCTCTCTTGACACTGTCCATCCTAGACGACGATGGGTTGAACGAAACGCTGGTGGTATTAATTTCAACACGACAAAGTTATTGTCTCTCCGCAAAATATCGATTTCTAAACTGACAAACAAAAAAGAAAAAAAAGTAGCCTAAATTAGATATTTTAGGTTTTATAGCCCGTTTAGGTATATTTAGGTTTTTATACCCCATTTAGGTATTTTTAGGTGCCACAGAATTAATGTACGCCGTAGCGTAGTGGTTGAGGCGCTGAGCTACAAACCGGAAGGTCGCGGGTTCGATTCCCGATGAGGTCGTTGAGATTTTTCAATTGGCCTAATCCTTCTGGTGGCACTATGGCCCTGGGGTCGACTCAGCCCCTAACAGAACTGAGTACCAGGAGCAATCCTGGGGGTAAAGGCGGCCGGTGCGTAAGGTTGACAACCTTACCACCTTCATGTGCCGAATGTCCAAAATCTGGGAGCCTCAACCTCCTGGAACCCTCTGGGCCTCCATGGCCTGTATAGGGATCACTTTTACAGAATTAATGTGGGTGAATCCTTTGGACATGATTCGAAAAAGTGTATGAACGCTTTTTGCTTTGGAAGTAAGGAAAGAAATAGGTAAAAACCTAAAAATCCGGTCCCTACTAATAACTGTAAAATTACATAAAATACTGTATGTATTTTCAAGTAAGTGTATGGAGATGTTAGACTTTATGAAGCTCTTATAGAATTAAGGGTTAAAGTGATATGATAAATTGTAGCTAGTTTTAACTGCAGAAATAGTTGTCGTCACAAAATACGTTGGCCAGGCCTACTGTATATCATACTGTAATACGATTCTTCCTTTTATAGGGATTCAGTTGTACATAAGTTGAATATCATGTGAAAATTGAATACCATATTCAAGTTGTACTGGTATGCTTTGTTGTGTGTCTGAAGTTTTCAATTATATAATAGGTTATAGATAAGGGTGAACAAGGCATAATGGTGTATGATGTAAGCCTGTGGATAAACACAAATGCCAGAATGATTACATTACATTTTATTGAGTTTTTACTGCAACAGAATGATACCGGTAAGTTACCTTTAACTAAGGATATAGATTATTCACTCTGTAAAAATTTCATTTAAGCAAAGCAATTGCACATAGATGAGATCATGTTCATTGTAGAATTAAAAATATAATGCATTCTTGGTTTGTAAAGTTCAATATGAGCTGTAGAAAATAAATTAAGCCTACTTAATATATTTCCCTCTCAATTAGAACAGTTTTAGAATAACTTCTACTTAGTTACAGGATCTCTTCTACAATAATGGGTCTCTTCTACTTTACAAGAAAATTATAAAGTCTGTGAGAGGCACCTTATTTTTAATTAGTGGTGGCTTATGGAATTTGAATGTGTGGGGAGGGGGGCTCTTACTGGTCCATAGAGTAGCAATACAGGTAGAAGAACTGTGGGGTGTGTTGGGTGTGTGTAGGCATATCCTTATGATTCTCCTTTCTGAACAGAAATTATTAAAATAATGTAAAATGAAACCTTAAATCAGAAACATGGCTTCAAAGGAAAGAACAGTTGGCAATTCTCGTGGCAGGGAAAGTCAATCGCTATCGTCACAGTTCATAGGTTAGCAGGCTGCTCACTCTATCAAAGACTAATTTGCAAATAATTTAATAATTTATATTTGAATGATGATACAGTACCGGTATCTGATTCAAGAATTCAGTAAACAACACTATATTTATACAGGAAGGGTGATGCCCTGAAGCCCCTCCATAGTCACCACTGATTAATTATAGTTACTGTACAAGCTTTTATTAGTTCATTCAGCCATATTCCATGTTATCACACCAGTGTTACTGCTGTAAGTCAAATGTAAGATATATTCATATATTACATGGGATTTCATAAGAATGTAATATTTAGAATTGGTGATCACAGGTTCAAATCCCAAGGCCAAAATTCATGTATTACTTACCATCCTAGATTGCCTGTTAGTTGGTGATGGAGACTTTCCTCATCTTAGATCTGAGGCTAGAACTGCTCCTACCATCCATTGCAAATACTACAAAACTCTAGACAGAAAAAGAGGGAAGTAATATGGCTCAAATTCAACTCCACAAAAGCCGTGATGGACATGCCCAAATCAAGATTTTAGACACCAGCTGACTAGCTTAGCTGTTCATGGCTACCATTATAAGATTTGTAATAGATCTTAGCACCACGGCCCTGACCAAGACTGCATATGTGAGCTGTGAGAATCACATTGTGAAATATATCACATCACAAAATGCAAACAAAGAACAAAATCATAAAAAGACTATAGCCAAGGGACATATACACTATTCAAATTCGTATTCATGTGCTTTTTCTTTCATTCAGCTTTTTTTTATACTCCATTTCAAACCATTGTGTCAGACAGACATGAATGGAGTTGAAGGAGGGCATAAGCTTCCTCACTGCTTATCACAATTTTACAACTGTAGCACTCTCATAGCTCTAAACTTAACTAAACCAAACTCCATGGCATTACATCCCTTGAAGGACTAAGCATGCGTCATCTATCATAGGTAGATGGCAGGATTGGGAGCATGTGGGGTGCATGCAGACTTCCACGATCATTACTGATGGCTTGCTGAACCAGAGCCATTTCTACTTTATCAAGTAGACCTCCCAACCTCGGAAAAATCCGAGGAGGTAATGGGGATCAAACACAGACCTATGGATTAGTAAGCAGCAACTTTAACTACTAGACCATGCAGATGATTTGTCACAGGGGAAATATAGCGGTAATTATATCTGCTGTGCTACTCAAATGAAAGTTTGAAATATTTGTTTTATAACATCAAACTCAACCATCATATCTCGAATAGCACAGTTGTAAAAAAATCATCAAACAACTCAAATGCTCCAGGGCATATTTTTTGTACATGTTTATGAACTTAAATTATTCCTTGATCATGGTGTAAATAATTCAAGAAGTATCAGAATTTTACTGTATCTTTAGGCTTACATGTAAAAAATATTTATTATTAATACTTTCTGAGGGACAGCTCTCTTTTTCTTCTAAGACACAGGAGTACAAATATACAAATTTGAGACATACATGTTGTAGAATACATTTTTGGATGTTTATTATCAAATCAATACCCTGTAATTTCCGATCATATAAATAATGGCGTAGAATCAATAAGGATCCCTTGTCAATATGGCTATTTCTCTTATGAAGTCTGAAGTGAAATTGAATTCGCAGAAATTTTGGAATAGTTCCTCTTGCTCTATCATAAGTTCAGTCACCTAGTTTGAGGAAAGCCCTTATACTAATATTATGTAGTTCTCAGTTGGAATATAAACGCCATAATTTTCATTGTGAACTTCATTTTTAACATATATCTTGAACTATTACTGGTGTGATACTTGTGGAATACAACTACTCTAGACTTGAATCTTAACTTTTTATGACAGGACTGAACTTTTCCATCTATGTACATTTCTTGGCTTGTATTATATATGATTCCTCTTTGATAAATTTCATATAAATAACATGTGTTCCCCATTGAAAGGCCTATGAAATAGTAGATAGTAATTGTTTGCAATCACCACCATTGTGATAGTCAAAATGTCATTTTATAGGCCTATATGAAATAGTATCAATGAAGATATCAAGAAAAGGAAGTGAGTTACTAATAGTATATGCATTGTAAAATGAAATATGATTATATATTCTCCATACATATTTTTTGTGAAAGAGAGTTTGGAGATATAATAAAAGTTTAATGTTACAAGGTATTGTAAGTACAGATTATGCTATGTGCTTATGCAGTGCCTTTCACACATAGTGTGGCCAATCAGCTGCAACAAAATGGTGACGTAGAACAAGAGTACTTTATGAATGGATACAGTATCTCTGCAAAAAATCACTAGCTTTGTTATAATTCAAGTTCTCTATGCTTTATGGCACAATATATTGAAAATATCGTCCTTCCAATCCACACATGTTAGTTTTCTTAAGTTATTTTCATTCATATGCATCAGTTGACTAGGATTGCCATATTTCCTTGATTTCAAGGACAATCTGTGATTTTGTAGAGTAAGAACATGTCCAGATCAGAAAACCAAAAAGTCCTCACTTCTGTTTTGATATTACAAATTTTGAAAATATTGGCCAACTTAAATTGCTGCAGGTAACAATAATCTTGCCATGAATGAGATTTTACTCTTTACTATTCCTATATTTGTATATGGTGCAGTAGTGGCCAATCTTCGCAGCACAAATGCTGTTAGTTAACCATTTTTTAAAAATTAATTTTTGTTCTTATCCAGAATTTTTATTTTGATGAAGGAGTTTAAATGAAACTGTAAAATATGAGGGTTGTTTTTTAGTTCTGGAAACTATTTTATTTTTCTATACATGACATATGTACATGGTTCTTTTTATAGGCCTTCGATGTTTCAAGCATTTTCTGGAGGGTTTTGCAAACTGGTAAATGTTCTTGATTAGTAACCTTGATTAGTAACCTTGATTAATAACCTTGCATAATGTGGTGAGTTGAGAAAATTTATTTGGTGAAAATGTTCCGCCAAACATGACCAGTTTTTAGATGAAATAAGGCAACTGTATCTAATCAAGGGCTGTCCAGTACAGTATTGGGTTTTAACAGTGTTTCCTGTTTTTTTTTTTTTTTTAATTTAAGGTTATTTGTGTTCATCAACATGACTTCCTATTTTTAGTTTGGTTAAGAGTTTTGATGCTTTAAAAGAGAGATGATTTATCTTTTATTGTTTTATTAAAGTTCCTTTTTTGGCTAACCTGTCAGCTATCTTGTTCCCTTCTAAACCACAAAGAGCCAGGATCCATTGTAAAATTATGTTCTTATTTAACTTACTAAGCATTCTGGTGCAGTTTCTACATTCCATTGCCTGTGCTCTTTTATTTTTCATTCTATTATAAAGCAAATGTAGCTGAACTCAAATCAGAGATAATTACAACATTACTGATAAAGTTTATATGCAGGAATAGCTGTTGTAGAGCTGTAAGTATAGCTTGCATTTCATTATCATGATTAATAAATAATATACCTAGAACATCATATTTAAATCTCCTGTGCAAGCAAGAATTTCTTTATTTTTGTCAATAGTGTAACTTTTCTCTTTAATTATCTTAACATTTCAGCTGATCTCAGCAGCAGAAGATGGCTGCACAAATACATAGAAACTTTAAACACATGAATAGATTCTAGCCGTGGTGTCAGTCCTATTTAACGCTAGCTTTAATTTATACTTTTTATTTTAAAATATCATGAACTGATCTTTAAGCAATTTCTATGGTCAAATATTAAGTGCATTAAAAATATATAGCCAGTAAGTTGACCGATACACATACTGCACCGTAAATTTTACACAGGTGATGCTACTTATTGATTTATTTTGTTTTTTATATCAACCAAAGGCATTATTAAGAAGGAATGAGAAATGTTTCTTGTGATCAAAACACTTATAACTCTTATCCCATGTTACACATATTGCATTGGATATTGTAACCAATTCACTGGTGAGCACTCTTGCACCACTGCCGTTCAAGGCCGATCATCCACATAATTTTGAATGGCACTGTATTTTCTCCATTACATTGAGAAAGATGTTGTGCCATAGTATCATAGGTTGTTATTGGTAGCAAATCATGAATGTAAAACACAAAGAGTTTTCTAAGAAATGTAAAAATTTATCTTCTTAGTTTCAAATATTTTTAGTATTGAAATATGAATACCCGAAACAATCTGAATGAATAGTCTTACAATAATGCTTCATTTTATGAAAAATGTATTATAAATAATGGTGATGTTGTTCAGTATTTGAAAACTGTGAGATGTCTGGAATAACATCATGTGAGATATAGGCTACTTCTGATCTTATAGAACCATCATTGTGTGAATTTGCTGTTACAACCATGATGATCCAAATCTTTTGTGCAAACTTTTATATTTTCCCTCCTTCAAATAAATGTTATTCTTCTGTAGAAATGGCTGTAATTTACTTATTTCATGAAAATACTTTTCTTACCAACTTAATATAGGGTTATCATATTCTTTTATTGAAATGTAGGACATTATAGATACATGTTAAACGTAGAAAAATGAAACTCCAAAACTAAATTATTCCTCAAATATGTATGCATACGTTTAATATAAATTTCTTTATAAGTCAAACCTGCCTATATGACCACCTTTAAATAGGGTCTCCTCAATAAATGACCATTTTTTCTGTGGAACCGATTAATTTTCCCATTAAGCATGTGTTAATATCCTCTCCCTTTACACCAGGGTCAGTGGCCACACAAATTTTAGAAAATGACCTGGATTAAACAGCCAGTCATAACCACTACAGATATTCTGTCCACCCCTGACACAGTCTACTTGCTTGCTGATGATTTTCGGAAGTCAAAAGTCCATTAACGTAAGTGCAGTTCAGTAGTTCGAAGACTGTAACTTAAACCATTCTTGTCTCTAAAGGAGAGGATTGCAGCTCTCCATAACATATATCTTGTTATATCTTAGATGAACAGTATGACAAGAATAGTGTCTCTCAGCTGAATAAATTTTTAGAATCCTTTGAAACGTGTGCCAGTAAAAGATATGTGGAAGGAGTATGAAACAAATGGCACTGAAATATATTTTTTATAAAAAAGTAAATTGCAAAAATGTCTCTCTAAGGGTATGTTTTTTTACTTTTATTATTATGCTGTAGGTGCTGCTGTATCTAATAATTTGATGAATCAGACCTCTTCACCGATTTTGAAAATTTCATAACCTTAATTTAGCAGTTACCTAACAGCCATTTTTTGGAAGAATGATGGTAACCGCTTTAGGCAGTTTTGACTGTACCTATTAGCTAAATCTCAATTAACTTAAATTTTCTCTTTGGTATCTTATGACAACTTTTACAACTGAACAGATAATTACCGGTATATAATTCTTGTTCCCGCACTCCACGACAAACAAAATTACTTCAAATGGAAGAGCGTACTGCCTATAGGTAGATGACGCAGCGGTCAGGTGGTAGGCCTTGTCCCTTCGGGGATGTCGTGCCACGGAGTTTAGTTTAGTTTTGCTATTGTTGCTATGCACTGAAGCATGCTTTGGATGATCTCTGCACTATTACAGTGATAGCTAAGAAAAACTATTTCCTTTGACAATAATTTATATTAATATGCCAGACTGTAACATATTTTTCAAATTTTTCCTGAGTTCCTAATCTAATTGATACTAATTAATGTTTTATTCCTCAAAATGTAGGACATTTCAGATTTTTCAGAAATTTTCCCAAAACACTGGCCGTATGGTTAAAATGTTGGGCATGTCCAGGATTTTCTTGACACCTGATAACCCTATCTTAATATGAAAATACAGAAATAATTATTTTCTTGAATAATGCCAAGATTCAAAGAACTTTATTACAAGAATAACTAGAGGCTTTTATTTTTTTTACTTGAGGATTTGCTATTAACTTAACCAGCAGGAAAGTAAGTTCTTCATTTTTTTTATTTTCAACAGACAGACACACATACATTCTTTACACTTGGAGCTTTCGAGATGTGTTGTGTTCAGAAGGATTGCTTACCATCACAGCGCTGAGTTGGATTCACTGTTGGAAAGGAAAGAGGACTAGTGTAACCTGGCCTAGTGGACTTCCTGCTTGGTGCTGCATGTCCCTCCCACTACAGTAATGTGAGTACCAACGACTACCAAGGTTCTTTGTAGGCCTACAGACTCAATACAGACATAAAAATCATACTCATTAACTACATTCTCAACACACTAAGGCAATATGAAACATACAAACACACCATACAAGACAACACAAACATCTTAAACGAACAACTGTGACTCAGATCACTGTATGACAAAATCATAAAAAAATGCCTTCCAAACTACAAGAGTGTTAAAACGAGCCATTGCCACATCCAATATACAAGCATACAAGCATACAATATACAAATTATATAACTTATTAATTATATACGAAATTGGAATTAACACTAAACTTCACTTTTGGTATATTTAACCTGACCTAGTTTTGGAGCCATTGTCACCATTTTCAACAGTTACACTTCAACTGCCGTGGCACCCTCCTGTGAACCTTGGATAATCAGTCAGGGTATTCTTCTGAATAAGAGAGGGTTTTTTCAGAAGAATAGGAACCATCTCATGATCTTCGATATCCGACAGATGATTACCTCATCTCTAAATTTATCTAACGTCCACAGGAAGGTGCCATGCTAGTTGAAGTGTAGCTGTTGATGACGCCAAAAGTGTACAGATAAAATATAAAAAAAGGGAAGTTTAGTGTTAATTTCAACTCTCTATATAATTATTAAATCAAGAAATACATACTATGTACCACACATTACAGTAGGCTATACTGAAACTAAGGATTGCGAAAAAGAAAGTAAATAT
Source organism: Ectobius pallidus (assembly GCA_964059195.1). Taxonomy (NCBI): domain Eukaryota; kingdom Metazoa; phylum Arthropoda; class Insecta; order Blattodea; family Ectobiidae; genus Ectobius; species Ectobius pallidus. The sequence goes on from CAXKWD010000010.1 coordinate 105,525,542, forward strand.
ACTTGACATTTCAACCCTTCTTAAAATAAGGGAACAGTCAAAACAGTAGGACTATATAGAGTCCTAAAATATCTGTAAATGATGCATTGCGAAAGATCGTAAATTTTCTGTAAAAAAAGACATATTCTGTTTTCTGTTTACACTTTACGTTAGACCAGGAAAACCAGGGAATTTAACATATTATTCTTCCTTAAATTCATAGTGCCAGAAAATATTTCCATTCAAGAGAAGCTTCCATTGAATAATGGGTTCGTTCAAGGCAAGTTTTACTGTATTAATAATCCAATTTAAGAAAGCCCATATTCCCTTCTATGAACCTCTTACATATCAAATAGGAAGAATAATAAAGAAATATAAAATTCAAACACTGCCTCCTTACCAAAAATTAACCAGTACATCAAATCAGTGAAGGTCTATGTAAGCACTTTAAATAAGCCTTCAGAGACCAGGTGAGTAAAAAAAGGCGACTGCAATCACCCTTAACCCTAATAATCTGAGCAGTGATAATTTGTAATAATTTTACATTAAAAATTATTAAAAAAATAATCGTACAAAGTAACTGTGCATTGAATTCTACTCTAAACAGTCATGTTAGTATTGAAGGATTTTTATCTGCTATGGGAAAATGTTAAAGCTATGGGCACATGCTGGTACTTCATTTTTAACACAACATAGCTATAATTAGTAGCATATTTAGCTATTTAGTGCCCCTTGGCCATAGGCAACCAACTACATGTGTGAGTTCCAGGACTAAGAACACAAAGGAGAGGTTTAATGCATTGCACCTATTGGATTCTTCATTTCTTTTTGCAGATGCAGAATCTTGAATATTGATAAATTATGAGGGCAATCCCTCTTTGACTTTAAAATATAACATAGTTTAGTAAATCTTTTAAAATCTCAACAATTGAAATTACTGAACATTATAAAATAATGATTGTACAAGTTGAACTATGACACTTGTGCGTCACTTACCGTTACCAACTTTTTTTGGTAGAATATGTTTCAAGGACATCGTCCTCATCCTTGGCTACTTGTCAACTCCCTTGAAACACATGTGAACTCAATTATGGCGTAGAGTACATCTAATATAATAGACTCGTCTTTATCATCAATACCATTGTTTGAAAAACTAGGTCCTGATGAGCGTATGCTTATTTAATTTCTTTAAATTATCTTTACTTTTATGAAACTCATCTATTGAGATTCAATCTACAAAACACTGGCCTCATTTTTAATCTTTCTTACAAAATTATTTTTAATCCTTCTTACAAAATCTGTTTTGTACCTTTTAGTCCTGATATTCTGAACCAATGGGTTGTTTTTCATACAGTCGTTCATTATACATGAAATAAAATTTGCAAACCACACATTATTCTTACAACTGCCACCTTCAATTCTGATGCTTCTTTTGTATGCTGACACTGAATTGCAGTTCTTTATATTTACTACAACATAAACGTAAACTGTAACATTGAACCCCTCTATTTTAAAAGGCCAAAGCTCATGTTTCCTTTGCGGAATAGTATATCACACATGGTGGGAGAAGGATTATGGCATGCAACTTGGATGAAAGAGAGATTATATGATAATGCCAATGGTTTCATGGCTATTATAATATGCTCTTATATTAAGTTGATCTTGCTCTTATGATTTTATAAAGAAGAGGAAAACAACCTATTAATATGATAATCTTGACATCTTAAAAGCCACCTCGTAGAAAGTTTCTTGGTAGTTGTCTAGTCGTCCTAAGTTATAATTAAAATATTTCCTTTGAAGGTCATGACAAATGGTTATAACTATAAATTAAAAGATGATAAAATATGAATCATATAGATTAAAATTTGATTTTTTTTTCTACATGTTCATAAAATTGTCACATTCTCCCCCAGTTATATTCAGTGGGTCTACAGTATGAAATTCAATATAAGCACATGTGGTATTCCATTTTTTGTTTTACAAGCAGTAAGCCATGTTATTTGTATGAGGCAATGCTGCACTGCTTCTGTTTGTTAGTACCATATTTTGACCACTGCAAGAATCAAGAGGTTTGAGCCTCGCTGTAGGTCTAGCTGTCTAGGAAACTGGCTGTCGCCAACTCCAACACATATGCCACCAGCAAATGCTATAAAATGAATACGAATATTAGCATATGCTGTAAGTCAATTTTGATAATCTATTTTACTTTCTTTTAGACATGAATTCTCAAAGGATTAAATAAACGAAAAAGACTTTTGAACATTTGGCGTTTATTTCACTCATACTTCAAATTATTATTATTATTATTTTTATTGTAGTTATTATTATTGTTATTATTATTATTTTTATAATTAATAATAATAATTATTATTGTTATTTATTATTATTTATTTTTATTTTTATTACTTTTTTAGGTACTGTGACAGGTTTAAGACGTTTGAAATCGCGCCTTTGTTTAGCATAGACCATATCGATATTTGCTTGATTATACTGTGCATCAATACCATATCGATATTATGCTCGATTCGATTATACTGTGCACCAATAGTACCAACAGTCTTCTAAATGTACCAAATCCAACAATTCTAATTATGTACTTAGTAGTGAAAAACCTTGAGTTTGCAAATTCTCATTAAGTTAATCATCTGATCCTCAAATAGCATTGTTCACACACATATTCACAATTTGCAAGGATTATTTGTTGTGGAGCCTGGACATAGCTTGTGCTCCTTTGCCTAGTGGATTCACTGTTACTCAATACAGATCATAGGCTTTTAATTATAAGCCTTGACCTAGCATCTGATTTTAAAGTACTTTGGATATTCTTCACAGTTCAGTCGATTATTTTCTTGTAGAAAGGAGCATCTTAAGCCTAAATAGGCCAAGGCTATAAATGAAACTTATTTGTAATGTTTAATACGTCTAATCAGAAAGGCTGTGATTTAAGTTATGTAGGTGATAAAAGTGCACCTGGACTTTATAACCAACGACAGGATTCACGTAAGTAGGCGTTTTCCTTCTTCTCCATCTTAAACATTAAGGCTAACCTACCATTATCAAATATTAGATAATAACAAGTTGTTGTGATTAACTTTGTCAACATTTGAGAATTAGTGGCACTTCAATCTACCACTGAATGTACTGTTTTTTACTGCGTTCTTAAGTTTGAAATGCAAAGACTTTTCCAGTTTTACATTCGATCAATATATGTAAATAAATCCTCTGTGATATAATAATAATATGATGGATATCGCACAATGTGCATTATGTAGTACAGAAGTTTGTCATAGAGTTTTCCCTTTTTTTGCACCATTGCAGGTGGTATCGGTCACATATCCATACAGATCAGTATTGACTGACGATTTTGTTCAGATTGATATACAAAGCGATTTAATGAATACAGTAACTTGACCTAACCAATTATTAGTAATTAAGCCAAAGTGTCTAAACTTGGACAGTGAGCTGGTTCAATTAATGATTAGCCTAATAGCAAGATGTTTGAAGAATACAGTTTGTAAGTTTACCAAATAAAATTTTCGAGGAAGATGGCTTACATGAAGGCCTAAATAAGCAGTTTTTCATCTTGTGAATGTTGCTCAGCTAAATTTTAACCAGGCAGCTTTACATTATTATAATAATAGCCTACATTAATGGGCACTCTGCTAAAATTTGGGTATACTGTTTTACAGTTGTATATGTTGTGTACGTTGTCATTCAGCTTAGACTTTTCACAACATTATTTTATTATCCTGCTTGAAGATACAGCCTCTTCCTAAGTACTGTTTTGCTACTTACTGTCAGCCACACATTTTGGTAGGATTTATACTTTATTTTTGGTATTTAGACCGTAAAGTTGTTGCTTTAGTTATGCATAACCCGTCCGTAAAATGAACTGAAGAAGGACTCAGTCCTGTAAACACATCATTCCAACTAAGTTATGGACTGTATTTGTTTATTATATTAAAAATCTTCTAAAATTACAGTTTAGTTCAACTTGTTTACCCTACTTTGATGAATGAAAATTAGGCTACATTGATTTGAAGTTTGAGTTTAAAATGCGGTAACTCTACCTTCTCAATATAAAATGTTAAAAGTCAAATATATTTTGACCAACTTGTGGTCATCCTCATTGATGAAAGTCTTTAAAGTAAAAAAATTAAAACAGACCTATGTTAAACCAGCCTACATAACCACCTGGCGACATGGAATTTTGCATACTCTGCATTCTTGGGGTTTCTCTGAATATCTTCCTACCTTTGTCAAAAATGTCAGATTGTGTGTTTCGAGTCAGAGTTGGGTCTACTGTATCCTCCCTCTTCATCCAGGAAAACTGTGTCACACAGGGTTCATTTCTTTGTGTAACCCTGTTCGCTGTTGCCATCAATATCATTGCCAGTCTCATGCATCCACCAATTCATGCATCTCTTTTTGTCGATGACTTTGCCATTTACTGCTCATTGGTGAACATTGTTATTGAGTGACAACTGCAACTGATCCTCAACTGCTTGCATGCATGGAGTCACACAAGCAACTTCAAATTTACTGCGCTTAAAACACGCTGCATCCATTTTTGTCAAAAATTCCATATCACCGTGATCCTCCTTTCTTGGGTAACACTTCTCTACCCTTTGTGTGGAGTCTGCAAAGTTTTTGTGTCTGCACTTTGATTGGCATCTAACCTGGCGACCTCATATCACTGATCTCAAGGCTCGTTGCATGCACTCTCAAACCTTATTTGTATCCTCAGTCACACTTTCTGGGGAGCGGATAGGGAATGTCTCCTTCAGCTCTATTGGACCTTTGTGCACTTATGGCAGTGATTATGGCAGTATCGTATATGCATATATGGCGCCCACCACTCTTCAAGCCCTTGATGTTTGTCACCATGCTTGTATTCACCTTTCCACAGGTGCCTATTGCACTAATCGCATTGGTAGCTTGCTTGTCGATGCTGGTTAGCCATCTTTGTCCACCAGACGCAAGATTCTTCTTGGAGCCTATGGTGCCAAACTCCTGGCGCTTCCTGATTTTCCTGCTGCATGAGCTGTTCTTAGACTCTCTTATAATCATTGATACAACATTTGTCCTGCAGGCATTCATCTTCACTGCCTTTGGAACGAACTAGGCCTATTACTATCCCTACTGTTTTACAGCACACTGTTACCGTAGCCCTTTCCTGCTCTGGTGTCTTCTGCATCCTGTTTTTGATTTCCAACTGACTTTCTAGCAAACAGGATACGCCCCCTGCTGTCTATCAAGCACATTTTTAGGCTTTGAAATCTCTTTATTCTGGGTTTTCATTTATATACTGATGGCTCTGCCAGTAATGGGCATGTTGGTTGTGGTTTCTCTGATCTGCAGTCTAGTGCTTCTTATAAGCTAGGCTACGTGATTTCACCATTGTCTTCAGTGTGAACTTGTTGCTATTTATAAAGGATTGCTGTCTGTCGAAGCTAGAGAGTCTCATCAGGTTGTCTCTGGAATGACTCTCACAGTGCGCTCTTGTCTCTTCAGGCTCATCTATCTATCGGTCCGCATATGATACGGGTCCAGCATCTTCTACATAGGTTGTTGGCTTGGGACTTTCAGTTTGTGTTCTGCTGGGTTCCTGGTCACGTGGGCCATCTCACATACATCTTTCTTCTCCGACATGAACCTCCGCATATCTGTCCAAGATGTGATGTCCCTCTTACTGTTCGACATCTCCTGGTTGACTGCACTGTCACTTACCCTCTCGAACAAAACTCCTTCAAGGACTAAGTTTGCAAGACATTCTGCGTGACTAAGTTTGCAAGACATTCTGCGTGACGATGCCAATATAATTACCAGGATCAGTTCCTTTTTACGTGGAAGTGGCCCCTATGCCCTGATCGAGAATAAGTATAATTTTCCCCCCCCCCCCCATATTTGATAGGCCCCATGACCTTAGATGTTGAAGGGCCTCTAAACTCTAACTGTTTCTCTCTCACAACTGCTGCATTGTTTTCTTCACATCACATTTAAGTAGCCCTATTACAATTTTTTGTATATGGTATGTGATTACTTTTTAATCTATTTGTTGCATGTTAAATGATAGCACAGCTGAAAGAAATATAATAATATTCAGTTTGTGTAATCTTTGTAAACTTAAAAAAAGTTCTAACAAAAATATAAATTATGATTAAAAATGTTCTTTCAATGAACTCTTAATTTCTAATCAGTTAATGAGAATAACTGTGCCATAATATGTAGATTACAAGGACTAGATTTGTAGAATTGAGAATTTACCTTCAAATTACTGACATCAGTAATGGTAATATTTGTAACATGAACCATTTTCCTTCCTTTGCTTCGAATCATTTGTGAAGTTGGTAACTTCAATATTACAAGAATTGAGACTGTTTGACTTCTTACTATGTAGAGATTTCCTGTGGAGCATAATTAATTTCAGCAGAATTAATGAAATTAAAAATTATTATGTTATATTATATTAGTAGTCTATAAAAGATTAATAAATCAGAGCACAATAATTAAACATTGTATGGAAGTTTACACTAACTTATGATGTACTAAATATTTATAAATGTGTCCAACAAATTTAGCCCAATAAACTGTTCTCTGGATTTTCACTACTGTAAGAGAATTAAAAAATTTCAAAGCATGCAATTGGAATTCGGAATTGTTTGTTGGAATGTACAGGGTGTATAGTTGTACAGACTTAAGCTATGTACAAACAGCCTATTAGCCTGCTTTAAATGGTAACCCATGCATGTGATTGAACAATGGCAGCATGACTTCTTTTGAAACGTGTTGTTCAATGTCATACTTAAACTTAACATTTGGCACAGTTCCAGTTGAGTGTCTGCTAGGCAGTCTATAGTACTGGTAAACTTGATGCTATGTTGAAGCCAAAAATAGCCTTATAAATATGCAGTGATTGCAACATACACTATCATTGGTTGGATGACATTTTTTGAGTATCAGGTCTCTTTCTTCTCTCTCTCATTCGCCAATATGTCATATAATAACATTCTACTTGAAATTCAATTTCAATGTTTCCTATGAATTTTTCCCCTCAAACACCACCACTGTCCTGGTCGAGTTTGGGATATTCCACTATCCTGGCTTGGTGGAAAGGTAGCCCCATTTCTCTTTTAGGTGGAGCTACTCTATCCCGATGGGATGAAGATGGTGGTGATTTGAATCCTAGTGAAGTATAACGCTCTGTTATTTGTTTTTCCTACCGAGATTGCTTAAATATAGTCATTTAGAGCCAGGATTTTTATGTGATTGCATATTTTTTTAAAATTAGTATATATCTAATAACTAATCAGAGATTGACTTAACACACTATATACTTCACTTACCAATTATTTTGGTAGTACGCGTTTCGCAGGTCCTTCGCCTGCATGGTCACCTACATGTCAACTACGGTGCTCGGAGGTTCTTCCTGTTTCACTGGTGTCTGTTTTATGTAGTTGGCTATCAGGTTATCTTCATTTGGAGCTTCGAAGTTCATTAGTCTATTTTCGAACTTTCTCATGTAGATCTTCTCCCAAATCCATAATTCCCTAGGTGTCCTCACTGATTTTAGAAGCTGTGCATCCTGACTAATTTCGTGTTGCTCTTCCCAATAATGTGCAGCTACCACTGATTTCTTTATCTGTTGCAATCTAATGTTTCTGAAGTGTTCTTTAACCCTAATTTCCATATTTCTTTTTGTCTGCCCTATGTAAGTTTTGGGGCATTGTTGGCAATCTATTTTATATATTCGTGGTCTTTTGTCTTGTGGTAGATCATTTTTGTAATTATTAACTATCAAGTTTTTTATTAGAAAATTTAAAAATCATTTAGGCTAATTACTGATCATGTTATTTAGAATACCAATTTGACAGAAGCTATTATAAGGGATGAACTTTATCGTATCGTTATAAATATATCCTCTTCCTTAAATTTGATTTGTCTAGCAATTAGCTATTTTATTCCTTAGGTCTAATTGGTCGATCAAGCCTTAAGGAGTTTGGGAATACTTCATAATTTGTATTCCCATCACATCTGCTTCTGAGAATTCTTACATTAATGTACTTCATCACATTTCATGTATTCCATCACTTTAGTGATTATATAGATGCATTTTTTATTGGGCTCTGTTATGAGGATCCTCAGTAAAGGAAAGCAGTGGAATAATTTGAATTCACAGTATTCCTGGCAGAATGGGGTGCAAATTTCAGCATATATAAGATGGCCATGTCGATGTAGTTTGTTTGAAATATATAATTTTTTTAAAAGTAGTATATTTCTTTATTTAAAATACAATTATTAGCTCACTGTGATATACAATTTTGATATTTAGTGCATAAGTTACTTGAGGTTTTGTTGTTATTTAAAATGTTACTTTTTAGAATAATAGTCTAGACTACTACGTCATTTTTTAAAATCTAGACTCATGTCATAAAAATACCCATATAAAATCTTTTTCCATTACTTAGATACAACTTAATCCCCCTCCCCCGATATGATATATTTTCGTAACTTGCACCAATCTCTGCCCATTTTCAGAACAAGTTAAGAATTGACTGTACATGTATACAGTTTTCCTGGGACATTTTTTTTTTTTGCTGTTATAAGGCATGAAGAAAGGTAGACTGTGATAAAGGAGTAATTTTAATCTGATCTGTAGAACTATTTTTGTTTTCAGATGGGGAATGGAGTCAAACCTTGTGGCAGAGTTTGTAGCAGGGACCGGAGCAGACTCGACTGTTGCATACAATTTTTTACAAGGTAAAGGAGATTTAATCATTAAGTACAGTTCTTAGTTTTTCATTCATTAATTTAGACTACTGAAAGTGTTCTATACTTTAACTTTTAACATTATATCTCAGCTCCAGACACCTTTTCCTCGCCTTTGTAACTGTACAGTTAAACCTGCCTTATGGCCGGTTTCTATAAACTCACGAATTACCTTTGGGTAAGTTATCCAATGGACAGAATTTACACAAAAATAACACCACACTAACACAAATAATTTAAAGATTGCAATCACATACACTTGTGGCGAGTTTCTAGATAAATGTCCTCTGGGTAAATATGAAAAAGACAGAAAAAATGTTCCTACAAACTCGGGCTAGATCTTTCCAAGGGTAAATCTTCGGGTTAATTTATCCTTTCATGGATGCCTGGATAAAAATTAACCTTTCATAGGATCAATGGTAATATTTAAACAATGATAATCAAAGCCTTCTGAATTAAATTAACTGTACAACTCCAAGGCCTTGCTCATTATATCATTGTAGGTTAAATGGAACTAATTTGTCCATAGATAATTTACCCATAGGTAATTCACTAGTTTGTAGAAACCGGGCATTATTTAGTGAAGATATTTTCTGGTCCCTTGAATCATTTAGGGCAGAATAATATTTTAAATTCCTTGAATTAAACAAAAACTGTCTTAATGCGGAAACAGAAAGCATATTAAGTATATTTTTACAGAAAATATCCAACATTCCACAGTGCATCATTTAAAGGTATTTTAAGCACTGTATATTTTACGGAAATTTGTCCTTCATACCAGACCTAAAGGTATATTAAGCACTGTATATTCTACAGAAATTTGTCCTTTATACCAGACGTACTGATTTGATTGTTCCTTATTTTATGAAGGGTTGAAATGCAAGTCAAGTATATGTACTTCCTCTTTCACAGTCCTATGTTACATAATTTTGTACTGCAAGTAGGCCTACACACTGTCTTTTTTTATTGTTATCTACATTTTTGTCATTCCATTCTAAAGGCTTGTCAATCATCTTTAGAATTCTACTTTACCTGGAAGAGTTGAAATAAATTCTTATTCTTTTCTAGAATAAACCAGGGCAGTTTCATCTAATAGCTACAGTAGGCTGAATGCTGGGGTGACAAATTTTGAAGGGCAGCAGTTTTACATTTCCATAATCATGGGGGCATAGGCCTACAATAATTTGAACAAATTTATACCTGACAATGACTGCTTGTGTGGTCTTGTGGTTAACATCACTGGCTATGGCTCAATAGTACCAAGTTTGATCCTCAGTACCTTCTTAGATTTTTCTGAGATAGGAGGTCTGAAATGGGGTGCACTCTGTCTCATGATACAAACTGAGGAGCTATTTGATTGAGAAGTTGGAGCTTCGGTCACGAAAACCATGGGATTCCCTGCTCTACTCTACTACCCTCGTATTAGGTACTCGTGAACTTAAAACTGTTGATTTATTCATTTTTTTTATTAATAATTGAAGACCGTCGGCGTGGTCTTGTGGTTAGCGTCGCTGACTACGGATCTCCTCGGATTTTTCTGAGGTAGGGAGGTCTGGTAGGGGTGCACTTAGCCTCGTGATTCAAATTGAGGAGCTACTTGATAGAGAAGTAGCGGCTCCGATCATGGAAACCACCATTAACGGCCGTGGGTGTCGGCATGCTGATCACATGCCCCCCAATCCTGCCATCTGCCTATAGGTAGATGACGCAGCGGTCGGGTGGTAGGCCTTGTCCCTTCGGGGATGTCGTGCACGGAGTATTAATAACTGAAGCATTTACTTTTATAAGGGTCTGTAACGGAAACTGGGTCGGTAGCTGGGAAACGTTCATCTGAATGGAATTCGGTTAATGGGCGCCAAAAGGATAGGATCGAAGGTCCATGTGAAGGTTAATATTCCTTGGTCCATACCTTTGATGTTGATCTTGTAGAGATGACGTAGTCCAGGAATCGCATGAGATCTCGGGCGTGTTTTAGCTGGTTCCAGTTCGTATAGGACAAAATACCTCTGAAAGTTGACTGTAATAGGAATTTAGGTATTTCGTCTCCATACATGCTCTCACACAATGATACTAATTGATAGTGTTAAAAGGAATTTCGATGATTTATTCAACAATTCAAAGTACGTCGAAAGTTTTAACAGAACACAGAATAAAAGTTACAAAACAGCTTATACAAAAAAACACTCGGTTTAAAAGTTATTATATCTACTACATTGTTACTTTAATGTAGATATACTCCTAGGTGCTATCTTGCCATAATAGCCTTAGAAAAAATACCCGTGTATCCTCGGCGGAGGATATGAAGCAAGTTATCTTAGTTTTAGCTAGGTCTCTCTGTAGCTCTGTCAGAAGGGCGTAAACTATCCTCCCTTCTCCATACTCTCAATAAGTTATTATTGGTTGAAATATTTTAAGTGAATTTTCATTTGTCCACGTCATCACCTTTTGGTGTGAGTGAGACGGACTTGGAACGTCCTACTGGAAAAGCCACTCAGGTCAATTGCCTTATTTCTGAGAATTTCAATTAGGTTTGTGACAGTTTTCTAATATACAACTTTCGTGACTTTAGCTAAGTTGAACATCTTAGGAAAGTCCACTTTCAGGACTTCTAGCTGAGATCTTTAGAAATGCGAAGTTTCGCTTGAGTGGTTATTACTTGTGACTTCGTATTGTTAAAAAGATTAGTGTGTAAATTTCAATCTCCTGGCTAAAGGGTTGGTCTTGCAAACTCTTCCAACATTCTGTTATAATATTATTTAGTATGTACTCTTAAAGTTATGATATTAATTACCTATGAATATATATGTATATATATATATATATATATATACAGTTTCATATGCCTGCAGCGAAATATAAATTGTTCGCCTGCAAAAAGAACAACTTTAGATTTTGATGACCCTCGCGTGAAAAAAATCACACGTGAAAAATTACCAAATTTCACATAAAGTCATACCTTAACATTATAATATGTAAAATCATATAAGAGATTGTTTCATTCTGTCATCGACATTGAATATATATGTAAAGAAAAATCAAATAGATTATATGAAAAGAAAAAAATTATTTGATATCAATCATAATTAATAATAATAATTAAATAGTACTGAATGTTTATATGTAAAAATTTATAAGTACCTTATATTAAGAATTTTCTTAATATTGATTTCTTTGCACTATTTATGAGTGTTCATAGAAAAATTATTGAGATAAAATAGTAAATTATACATTGTAAAAAAAAATACATAGTAAGTCTCTGTCTTCAAAAAAAAAATCACTGTTTATATCACTTCACTGTTTAGTAAACGCTTGGTTGTTATACCAAAAGAGAGTAAAATTATATACATATATCGATATTTATATATGGGTGTCTTTCTTGAAAGTTCAATTGTTCTTAACCCATTATTGTAAAATATTGTACTCATGATGTACACACACACATATGTTATCATACAATAATTGCATACAATATACATTACAAAAATTTGTATCACACCATAAAATATATATAATTATTAGTCAGTTTCTATGATGTATGTCATGTGATGAAAACATGCTAAAGAAAATTACTATTAATATGCATTAATAAATGGCATATCTTAAATGAGTGAGCAATAACAAAAATAAATAAACAGGGTTCGTGGCTGGCAGTAGCCTACTGTACACAGAATTTATTCAAGTTCTTTGAATGGTCTCAAAGCTTGTTTATGGAAAATTCCTCGAACCTTATTCTTTTTTGTACATGTCAGTTCATAGGTGTGATCTCCAAATTGTCTAGTGATAGTGTAAGGACCAATAAACTTCAATTGCATTCTATGATTAATGCCTTTAATCATGTTAGATAATTGGTGATTACGAACTAAGACCTTGGTACCTATGACTGGGGTCCATTTCTTTTTATACCTTTTTGCTCTCTGTTTTCTTTTTTCTGCTCGTGAAAGCATTCGCAGGTAAGCATTTCTACACAAGTCAGCCTGCTCCATTGAGGGGACATTCTTGTCAACAACCTCTGGGATGTTTGCAAACAAAGGCGGCGGTTTATCTCCAAGCATCAGCTGTCTAGGCGAGACCTGAGTAATTTCATTGACTGTGTTATTGAGTAAGTCTTCAACAATCTGGCAGTATTTGTACCATGACTTGTTGTTCTTATGACAGAAAATGCGGAAGAAATTCCCTATTTCACGCATCATTCTTTCAGTTGGGTTTGATTCCGGGTTGAATCTGCTTGTATGCAAGGCTTTAATCCCATGTTCTTCTAGTGTTTTGTTCCAAATTTTAGAAGAGTAGATAGATGCATTGTCAGTAAGGAGTCTTGCCATCCTACCGTGATTTGGGATGTAGTGATTTAGTACTTTATCCAAGCATGCTTTAGTTGTAATGCTTTTCAGTGGATAAATCTTTATGTATTTAGAAAAGATATCGTACATCACAAATAAATGTTTAAATCCGAACTGAGATACCGGAAGGGGCCCATGACAGTCCGCCGTCACCAGGGAATTAACTCCATCTGAAATGATCGCTTGCGGGTTATTGTCATATCTCACGTTCATACATTTAGCCTTTAAGCACATCTCACATGCAGATAACAACTGTCTTACTTTCTTAGCTAAATGTTTGATATAAAATTGGCTTCCAATAGTAAGAGTTAATTTGTCTGATCCAGCATGCCCTAATCTTAGGTGAAAACCCATAATAATGTCTTTCTCAATGCTTTGTGGAATATAGGATTTCCAGACATTCTTATTTCTATCAAATTTATACAGGATATCATCTTTGATAGCTAATGGTCCTGTTGTGTTTTCATTCAACAATGGGGCATTCTGTCTCAAAGTATATAGTGCAGTGTCAGTTATTTGCAATCTCGAAAGGTCTCTTAATTTCTTCGTTACCTTGTACTTGTCTTCCTGCAAGTTATACATAATAACAAAGTCTTTATCTCCTGTAGCATTAATTTTGCCTGTGTTTGGAGGGTTACGAGAAACTATATCTGAAAAAATGTTTGTGTCCCCCTTAATATGGGTGATAGTTATATCATAAGCACACAATTCATGAATATATCTTGCCAGACGTGATGAAGTTAATTTGCATTTCTTAATAAATGACAATGACATATGGTCAGTCTGCAAGTATATTTTCTTACCAAAAATATATTGTCTGAACTTCTGTACAGCCATAAATGCTGCAGATATTTCAAGTTCTGATATATACATGCGGCTCTCAGCTGCAGTCGTGCCACGTCCTGTGACAGCAATGATTCGTTTCTCATTGTTCTCGTCTACCTGCATTAGAATTGCCGCTAGGCCTATAGAGCTCGCATCGCATTGAATTGTGTACGGCAGATCATCTCTAGGGAATGTTAGTCTTATAGATTCTGAAAATAGATCTTTTACTCTCTGAAAAGCTATATCTTTCTCCTCAGTCCATGCCCACTTGACATCTTTCTTAAGAAGTTCTCTTAGCGGCGCAATTTCTTTAGCGTATGTCGCTACGAATCTAGACTGGTAATTACATATAGCTAAAAATTTCTTTAATTGCCGTACTGTTCTAGGCCTATTAATGCTTTGAATAGCTTCAACTTTCTCAGGGTTAATGCGTATTCCTTCGGGCGAAATTAGATACCCGAGAAAAGCTATCTCCTGCCTGGCAAAGAAACTCTTTTTCAATTTCACAGTTAGGCCATGTTGCCTTAGGGTAGAGAGTAAATAATCTATGTGTGCTATATGCTGTTCAAAATTATTATGGCAAAGAATGTAATCATCGACATAGTTTATTACGTGCGGTTGCAACGTATCGCCAAAAATAATATCTAGTGCCCTTAATAATGCACTCCCTGATGAGCTAATTCCAAATGCAGTGCGGGTCCACCTGTACTGCCTTCCAGAATATAAAAATGCTGTATAATCTCTACTGTCTTCATGTAGAGGAATTTGCAAAAAGCTACTGACAAGATCAAAGGTAGTGAGGTACTTTGCACCCGATATTCTGCCTAATAGTGTATCAATAGATTCTGTTCTATAGTGGTCCGGTGCGCACCGAGAGTTCAGCTGCCGGGCATCCAGGGTAATTCGTACAGAGCCGTCTTTTTTCAAAACTATGCATAATGGATTTAAAAAAGAGGAGTTGGCACTCTCTATGACGCCATCCGCTAACATTCGCTGGATTTCTACGTCAACTTTGTCTTTTATAGTTTGTGGAATGGGTCGTGACTTGTGATTGAATGGCGTGTTATCTAATACTTTCAATTTATGTGTATAAGATTTACAAATGCCGGGGGCACTGTTGAAAGTATCTTGGTTTTTACAGATAACTCGGTACAACTGTATTCTCTGTTGGTTTGTTAGATTATACGCTTCGTCAACTTTCCTGCAAATCTGTTCGTCTATTGACGGGGCTTCTACCTGTACGGCCAAGGGTAATCTTTGTACGGGAGGGAGTGGATAGCAATTCAATGCATTTTCTGTCTGCATTGTAAATATAGGTTCAGCGTCCTCAACCTCGTCCAGGGGGTCGCTAGCGCTAGGTTCAAACACCTGAATATGCGCAATGTTTATATCTCTCGACAAATCAAGTTGAATATACTCAACGAAAAATAATTCATCCACAACTTCCCTTTCCAATGGCGTAATGTGTTGGTCTGCTACAATGTTATTTTGTGTAATAAATTGTGTTTCCATACACACAGGTGATCGATTGAATGTCAATGACTGAGATTCGAAATTCAGGCTAGCATTGAGCGTATTAAAAGAAGTCGAACCCAATATTATATCCACTACTAATCTAGGCACAACAAAAAATATCAACTCTAATTTAAATCCTGCAATTTCAAGTGGTAACATACACTGGTACGTCACGCGCTGTTTAGACTGGCCTACAGCTGTTTTACAGTGAATGCCAGAACAAGGGAGGGCCATAATTTTATGTCCTTCGCTAATAAGAGTATTAAAGAATTTCTCATTACAAGCATTAATGCTTGAGCCAGTGTCTAATATTATAGAGTATTGTTTGCCGTATAATATTGCATAAATCATAGGCGGGTTGCAAGGCTCACCATCATCCTGAAATCTCACTATGTCAGTTTTATTTCCCTCTTGTACTGAGTTATTATCATTTATTTTAGGCCTTTCGAGACTACAAATACTATCTTCTGACACGCCGGCAATCGGCCTATCTTGGGCATGTCGTACTAGTTTTCCTGCTGACTAGTAGATGGTCTATTACTTGACCGGGACGTATTTCTGGGTCTGAAAACCTGTGCGTTAGCGTTCATGGCAGGTGGAGGACCTTCACCTTCGCTATTTGGGTCACGTTCAGAATTATTTGAATTCCGACGGTTACGTCTCTGTTTGTTTTTATTCTTTGAGTTATTCTGGCGAGAGCGAGAATTATCATTTCTCTGGCCTTGCTCTTGGTTTTCTACCTGAATATAGTTGATAGTATGGGAATCTCTGTTCCCGGAATTATGGTTATTATTACGGTTGTTATTCCTGAAACCATGATTATTATTGTTACTGTTATTTTGGTAATTACTCCTACCATTTCCTCTGTTGTCATAACGTTGGGAGTTACTATTCTGATTACCGTTATGATACTGTTGATTATTTCTATCATTGTTATTATTTCTCTGAACATAATTGTTATCATACCCTTGCCCATTCTGATTACCATTAGGTGCGTTCTGATTAGAATTAGGCCTACGCTGGTAGCCGTCAGTATAAATTCTTTGTGCCTGGCTCCCCTCGCGTGAAAAATTATTCCTGGCGTCCTGCGAGTTAGGCAATTGCTTATCATACTGATTGAAGGTACCCTGGGTATTTCTATCAGAAACTTGACCTTTATCAGTCGGATCATATAAAGCTTTGAGCAATGCTAATGTGTCGCTAAAAGTGCTTAATTTGGAAACAATTAAAGCATCGCGAACGTTCATTGGGAAATGCTTAGGTATAATAGTCAAAAATTCTTGAGTTGTCAAAGGAGGATTTAACAATTTCGATTGCTGCGCTAATCGAATAAAGTACTCTGCGTACGATAACCTACCTTTGGGGTTATATCTGCCTCCTGATATATTCATTCTTGTTTGATACTGACGATTCACGTCCCAAAAATGATCTAAAAATCTTTGCTTAAACATTTCAAATGGCATGTCCTGATCA
The DNA here is from genome assembly GCA_964059195.1 of Ectobius pallidus. NCBI lineage: Eukaryota > Metazoa > Arthropoda > Insecta > Blattodea > Ectobiidae > Ectobius > Ectobius pallidus. The sequence goes on from CAXKWD010000010.1 coordinate 105,542,440, forward strand.
CATGACATATCAAACCAAGGTTGACAATTACCTTGTAGGCTAGACTTCACAATAATTAATTTTAGGCGTTCTGGAACACCGCGCAATACAAAGTAATTTTCTAATTCTTTTATGAATTGCAATGGATTCTGTGATTGCAAATCTGCATATTTAGGTAATGGAATCTCATTGACAATAAATGAAGGTAATGGGGATTGTACCTTTTCATTTGTATGAACATTCACGTTCAATTCCTGCCTGTTTACTGTCGCATCAATGCGTTGCAAAAATTCCGGAGACGCATTGGAATGACTGTCGTTATTGTTACTACAATTCGAAATGTCATGAATTGGGGAAGAATTAATAAGACTTTGCGCTCTGGTGGTTAGTTGCACAGCATTGATGTCGTCAGTCTGATTACAAGGGACCTGAGAGTGCATTGGTTGCGAGAATCTATTTTCATTTTGCAATTTCTGTACACTATCTTCAATATCAGTTAGCTTTTGCTTAATTTGTTCCACTTCCGTTAGCTTTTGCTTAATTAAAATGGTATCTTCAACAATATTAGGCACTTGCTTAACTTTATCACTTAAGGTGTCAATGTTACCCTGAATATAATTAGTGTTAGTCTGCACCTCGCATTCTAGTTGCTTGATTTTGTCATCCATACTTTTCCGTACGGTCGAAAAATTATCTGAGATACTTGTAAGGAGATCTTCAGCAACCCTAGATCTATTATCTACCTGATGTAACTGATTACAAAAAGTATCTAAGTCATCTTTCGTATCGTGAATTATTTCATTCACAGAATCAATTTTGTCTAGAAGTTGATCCTGAACTAGGCCTATTTGTTTGTTTACACTGGTGGTTAGTTCTTTAGATGCAATACTATTTACACTTTTTAATTTCTCTTCGACAGTTTGTATAATTGAGTTCTGTTGCTCTTGGACTACCTCAACTACAGCATTTAAATCATTAAATTTATTGTCAACTGATTGTGAGAAAGTAGTGAATTTAGAATCTACTGATTTTAGCACATTTTGTTGCTGTATCTTAACAGATTCTACTGCTTTAGACATGTTATTTTGCTGAATTTTAAGTGACTCTACAGATTGTAAAATTTCAGTCTGTTGCTGTTTATTAGAAGCATTGATAGCAGCGAATTTACTTTCTATTTGTTTATTAGAGGCATCAATAGCATTGAGTTTACTTTCTACCGTTTCTGACATTGTAGAAAATTTGGACTCTACAGATTGCAATATTTCAGTCTGTTGCTGTTTATTAGAAGCATTGATAGCAGCGAATTTACTTTCTACAGATTGTGACAATTGAGTAAGAATAGCTATGATATTTGTTTGCGGAGGTTCTTCGCTAACATTGACTTGAGGAATTTCACTCATTGTTATTATTTGGGGGGCTTGACCTTCAAGGGGCAGCGCTACTGGTATGCGGTCTGCTACCTGCAAAGGTTGAATATTATCTATATCCTCACCCTGTAACAATATATCCTGACTGCAGTTTTCTGCACAAGTATCTGTATTATTATCCATATCTTTAGTTTTATAATGGATTACACGAAAGCTGCGCAATAACATTTGATAATTACAAAAAGGAGTTTATATACAACAATAACATATAAAAAATGCAACATTCATACTCAAATTTTAAGACTCACTGCGATTACAAAATTGTGCAGGTGATGTACTTGTAGAGATGAGTTGGCCTGGGACCGCTTCCTGGAATGGTGTCGTCCGCGAGGTCGTGATGATGTTGATGTTGTTGGATGTTGTAGCAGGTTACTGTTGCCGTGTTGGTGCTGTAATCCAGTGCACTGTTGTGGTGTAGTAATCCCGCGAAATCGATAAGACCGGTGCTTGTATAGCTTAGGTAATATGCTGTTATATATTCTGTAACTTGGTATTTGTACTGGAATCAGTTTCAATTATAGAAGTCCTGGCTTCGGCTTTAACCACGTTGGGTGTTATTTGTGATGGAAGCCGTATCATTGCGGAGGTACTGGATTCGAGGTAAACCATGTTGGGTGCCATTTGTAACGGAATCCGTATCATAGGTATTGAGGTACTGGATTCGAGGAAAACCATGGTAGGAATTATTTTGAATGGAAACAGTATCATTGTATGGAGGTACTGGCTTCGATGCGAAACCACGATGGGCGTCATTTGTAACGGAAACTGGGTCGGTAGCTGGGAAACGTTCATCTGAATGGAATTCGGTTAATGGGCGCCAAAAGGATAGGATCGAAGGTCCATGTGAAGGTTAATATTCCTTGGTCCATACCTTTGATGTTGATCTTGTAGAGATGACGTAGTCCAGGAATCGCATGAGATCTCGGGCGTGTTTTAGCTGGTTCCAGTTCGTATAGGACAAAATACCTCTGAAAGTTGACTGTAATAGGAATTTAGGTATTTCGTCTCCATACATGCTCTCACACAATGATACTAATTGATAGTGTTAAAAGGAATTTCGATGATTTATTCAACAATTCAAAGTACGTCGAAAGTTTTAACAGAACACAGAATAAAAGTTACAAAACAGCTTATACAAAAAAACACTCGGTTTAAAAGTTATTATATCTACTACATTGTTACTTTAATGTAGATATACTCCTAGGTGCTATCTTGCCATAATAGCCTTAGAAAAAATACCCGTGTATCCTCGGCGGAGGATATGAAGCAAGTTATCTTAGTTTTAGCTAGGTCTCTCTGTAGCTCTGTCAGAAGGGCGTAAACTATCCTCCCTTCTCCATACTCTCAATAAGTTATTATTGGTTGAAATATTTTAAGTGAATTTTCATTTGTCCACGTCATCACCTTTTGGTGTGAGTGAGACGGACTTGGAACGTCCTACTGGAAAAGCCACTCAGGTCAATTGCCTTATTTCTGAGAATTTCAATTAGGTTTGTGACAGTTTTCTAATATACAACTTTCGTGACTTTAGCTAAGTTGAACATCTTAGGAAAGTCCACTTTCAGGACTTCTAGCTGAGATCTTTAGAAATGCGAAGTTTCGCTTGAGTGGTTATTACTTGTGACTTCGTATTGTTAAAAAGATTAGTGTGTAAATTTCAATCTCCTGGCTAAAGGGTTGGTCTTGCAAACTCTTCCAACATTCTGTTATAATATTATTTAGTATGTACTCTTAAAGTTATGATATTAATTACCTATGAATATATATGTATATATATATATATATATATACAGTTTCAGGTCTAAGTGCCAAAATCATGATTTTTGAGCTAATAATTTTGAACTGATCTATGTACCCAGACCAATGCATTTCAGAAGGGTGCAAGGTCCAGGGAAAGCCACATTAGTAGCAATAAATTCCAAGATATATCACTTTGTCTATCTCTGGCACGTCTTTCTGGGGCTGTATGCCTGGGTTTCTACAGAATCATGTTTGTGGCACTTAGATCCTTATAAAAGTAAACACTTCAATTGTAGATCCAAAATTTTCAGCTCAGATTTGTGGAAATATCAAACTATCGAGACTTGAAATACCAAGACTACTGCAGTAGGAGGGTTAACTCATCTTTAAAAGGATTAGGAAGGAGTTGAATGGAAATGTTAGCATGAAAATAACAATAATAATAATAATAATAATAAAAATAATAATATAATAATAATCATAATAATAATAATAGTAATAATAATAACAACAATAATAACAACAATAAGAAGAAGGAAGAAAGAAAGAAAACGATTCTTAATCCACAGAGAAATTAAATATGTTGAATCACACATTTAAACATACTGGTAACTTACTGGTAGTTCCAATGTGATTTTTGTAATCTGACAAAAGATAGGCCTAACTTAAAAACGGCAAATTATAAGATATGATTAATACTCACATTAGTCATCTTATGATTCATTGCCAGACAGTTTTACTCCAGTTCCTGTCAGAGTGTTATCAGTATTTCACCTGTGTGATAAAGTGATGAGACACTAATGACAAGTTTATATACAAGGCTTGTCAAAAAGTTGTTTACAACGACTGGGAGGATAAAGAATGTAAAGAGGAACTTTTATGAGAAAAATATTGTAGGTCCACCATTTTTCTGCTGGAAATAACTTCATCACCCTATTTAAATCTCTAAATAGTGTTTGTGACCAGGCTGTTTTGCTTCTGAGACAAACAAGAACCTCTTACACTGAAGACACACTTGACTATTGGAGTATTTTAGATATTTCCTAATCAAAGTTTTGAATTTGAACTGAATCTAAATTCACTATTCGTATTGGCAGTAAATAGAGTAAATATAGCCTCTATATCCAATATACTGGTTGTAATCCATTCATAGACAGCACGTGGTATTAATATATTTGTTGTTATCTGTAGTCATTTTGGTGAATTTTAATCTCGGTTGTTCATTTCTTTTTTGCATGTCAATGGGCAAATATAGCAAAATGACTGAGAGATGTGCCAAAAATAGCAATACTTTTGAGAGAAATTTGCTGGTTGATATTTTTTGTACCAAAGATATCCTAATGCTACTAGGATTTGACTCAGCGAGCTAATAGATTGCTTTCTCTGCATTTGGGTATCAGTATTGTGTCTAATAAGATGTACTAACCTCATGGCTGAATTCTTTGTTAGTCTGTAGCGCATATATAAAATTCCTTATCATCATAGGCATCAAAATAGTGCGTAAGGACAAGAAACCCCCTTGGAACTTCCATTGCATGCAGGATATAAAATATTTCTTGTCAGGGAAATAGGGAAAAATTAATTTCATAATTGCTGGATACAATATTTCTGACATTACAACTGAAAAACGAACATTCATAAACCAAAAATATAATCTACAATTGTAGAGAGTATGATATTTACCGGAAAATACAGGATTCTGATTATTATTTCAGTGTAAAATCACAAATAAACTGCTCTATATTAATACAAGAAGGTAACTGCAACCTTCATCTTGATTGTTTACTCAACTTACAGATGTTTATGTAGGTCATTTATTAACAGAAAAATAATCAAAACATATTTATTAACATTCACATCGTTTTACAGAAATTGCATGAATTACATAATTTTTCTTAATTATATATTTTTTTGTGGTAAATAGGCTATAAATAATTAAACAAATGAAACTAATCTTGTGATGCCCTGTGGGCATACAGATTCGAAATGAAATGATTAAAACGAACCGCAGATTCATGTACCTTGCCCAAATCATGTATAAACAATTACACTGATTGATAATTAAAAAGCTAAAAACCCGGCTTCGTGATGCATTTCACAATTAAAGTACACCACCTAGGGAAAAAGAAAAACTTCAGATTCCAGTTCACTAGCCCAAAAAACTTACGCATAGTGAGTTTTGTCCAAATTGTTCAATTTTTCCCATTTAGGCATGCTTTCACGATCCCCTTCTGTCCACCTATGTAAAAAATATCTGATGTCTTAATGTTTCAGATAAATGAATCAGATAGATCGGGTTAATAAAATTGAAGCGATCGACAAATTGATGTGTTATGTTGCAAAAAATTGATTTCAGCAGTGCTCTTTTTTTTCCCTCTGTTGCTAATAAGGCCACCTTCAATTAATTTCACGGTTGAATTTAGAGGTTTGTGGTCTACAAGAAAACACCAGCTCAAATATTATATTAATATACTATAGCTACGGTATTGCTCTTGAAAAGATTATTGTGGTACAATGGTATTTCTGCGAATTATAATTATTGGACAGATAACCATAAAATTAGTGTCGTTATTGCTTGATGCACAGATATCGGTGAAACAGAAGGTAAACTGTCCTTTCGGAAACTTGTATACCACATTAAATCTTGCATAACTGTTCGGTAGAGATAACTATGCTTTTGTTGGCCATGTGTTAGATAACTCAAGAAATATTCTAAATCATAGCATGGTGACTTCATACTATATTTTTGTGTATTCAAGATTTTTGTATATACTAGCCTACTTCATTCAGCTTACAGTAGTTATTGACAAAGAATCATCTTCCCCATCCTTAAATGAACTGTCACAATATATTGTGCACAGCATGAAAGCCATTTTCCATTATATTTTTTTAGCATTTTTCATAGTCTTATCTCAGAACAGCCTTTTTTCCTTCCTGAAGATCATAATTCAGTTCTGATAAGAAGTTTCATGTTAAACTTCAAGAAGTTATCAGTATTTGCTTGGGATGGTATTGATAGCCACTATTTCATTGGAAAATATTACTCAATAGTAAATCCTATGTCACATGTAATCTTCAAATCCTTATTGATACTTAGTGAGAGATGTATAAGATTTTAGTGTCAGAGAAAGTGAATATCTTGGTTCCTGTTGTTTAAACAGAAAATATTTGTAGTACATTACAGTGCCATTGGCTAGTGCACTGTTGTATGTGTAAACATTAATGTTTACAGCAAAGGAAGATTATGAGTAGATCTTAAACATATTTTTAAAATCATGATAGTGAGAAAGGTTTTTACCGTACATCAAAAGTATTTTTCATTACTGATTACTACAGTTGTCATAAGCCAATTATTATTCAAGACCAATATCAGGATCGTGTAGGCTAGTATTTGACTGCCTATACATTCTAGTTAGCATTGTTTGCTAGGGTTCTGCAGGACAGGGTTCAATCTGCAGTATCTATTCGGGGTTTTCTAATGTAGAGAGATCTGAAACAGGGTGGACTTAGTCTCGTGAGGACTGCTGAAGAGTTACTTGATAAAGATGTGGCAACTTTGGCCACAAAAATTATCAGCAGGGCCTGGATTTTGATGACATGTCATCTTTTAACTGGCACATCATGGACGTTGCCCACTTACGAAGATATTCTGTTTATGACTCCTAGATTGTAAAAATGGTAATTTTTAAGGTAATTTCCCCCAACTTTTCATTTTTAGGTCTTGTTTTAAAATTCAATGTCATTATTTGGTCATTCTGTTGCCATTTTATGGTCTTTTTCCCCCATTTCATGTTCTTAGGTTTTTTTGTGTTTTTTTTTTTAAATTTTAAGTCATTATTTTCTCATTTTGTGTTGTCTCTTGCATTGTATAGAGTTTTTGTGATTTATTTATAATGAATATTATCGTAACTCTAAATAAGCATTAATAAATAAATCTTTTCTTAATTTTAATTTGGATACAGAAAGGCGGTGTTTGCTGTTTACATTTAACTGTATGTAATTAACTAATTACAAACCTGTAATTGAGTCAACACCATGACTGTGGAATAGAACCAAATCTGACAAATAAACTAGTATTTTTCATACAAATTTTTGTTAATTTTCTGGTCAGTTTTTTTGTATTTTTGAGTCATTTTATAGCTCATATTTTAAATATTTTTAGGTCATAAAAATCCGGGCCTGATTATCAGTAATGACTGTGGGTGCTGGCAAGCTGACCACAAGGCCCCCATTTTCCTTGTGCTCATGGTGGATGATGCTGCGTCAAATGATAGGCCCTGACTCACAAAGGATGTAGTGTCATGGAGTTTAGTTTCAGCATTTTTGTACTTGGAACTTCATCTGTACTTTTATTTAAATTGATTGAATGGTGCAAGACTTTAACATTTCTTATATACATAAATCAAAATTAGTTTTGGCAATCTTTCACGGTTTCTAAGATAAATATTTTCGTAGTGTTGCAATTTTGACCAATTTACTTGTTACAGGAAAGTTACTAGATGTCCCTGGGTTTATCTCTCTGTTCCCAGACAAAATTTGTCTCTCAATTTACCTCAGTGTCCATGGATTTACAATTTTACACATTTTCCTTATTTATAGGCCTAATTCTTAAAAAAAAAAAAAAAATGAAGTGTAATGATCACTGTGTTATTTTTTGGAAATGTGGGGTTTGCTCTTGAATGCCATTGTTTTTTGAACTGTCAGAGACATAATGATTTATGATTTTTTCAACTATCAAAACATATTTTATACACGGGTATATATATATGGCAGAAGTGTGATTGGTTGCCAAATGCAGCGATTATACTTGCATAAGGTCAGGATTCTGTTTTTTGGTCTGATAATTTCAATGAATCCTGCTTCCTCTTTAATTTGTGGCTTGGTTGATTGTCTGTCCTGTTTGTTGTCTTATAGCATCTTTAATTGCTTTTAAGTAATGACAGTTTATTGTGCAAACATACACTAAATTGCAGTGTTCGTTATTCTAAAGTCAGCAGAATGTAAAAAAATAAACATAAAAGTGTAGCCTAATTAGTAATTCATTGCCTGTAGTAATTAATGGACACTGATTAATTATCATTTGATATTTCGGTATTTAAAGAGAAACCGGAAGATACTGTCAAATATTTGTGATAACAACAAATGGCTGGGAATGGGTTCATAGGCTGGGAAAAACACTAATCTGCTACCTGCTACAATCTGCAGGACTAAAGTACTCGTTTGGAATAACAATTTCCGTTCATAATACTTATCAATGTAAAACAGTGATTATGAATTATCTTAATTACTATAATGAGTGACATGTAACATTATTAGAATAGGGAATTTGCCAAGCCCTTACAAAAATAGCGCTTAATGTGGGTTAATCATTGTATCAATCTTAGTTATACAGATCTTCGACTGTATTAGCTAGTACTGTACATAACAATAAACTTCAGAGGTTAAGTGATCATATGCTATTAGACCAAGAATTCCATGAATCCTATAACACAATGAGAATTTTGTTGTTATTGTTCTAACAGAGATGCTAGTAATTTCCTTTCTGGGACTGACCTTTTGTTACTACAAGTCACAAAGGAAATGGAAACTGAAATCAGCTAAGCTGACAAGTTCTTTGGAAGTCTGTAGAAAATAGCATCAGGCTGTAAACCATCCTTCATACAGATATATTTTACATATTGTCTGGTTTCAAATAGGCTTACATTTCTGCCCTAGGTAAGTTTTTTCTACTGTTAGGTTAATAGTTGCTTCTTAATTCTCTTTCAGCAAAAAATTGGGACCTCAATTTGGCTTTGCAAGCATATTTATACCTCAGAGAACCATGTGGTGGTGGTGGTTCAGGTGGAAGTGGAATTGGCTTGGCGAGTTCAACAAAGCTGTATAATAGTCGATGGTCAACACCTACTGTGGCTGAGGAAAATGGAAACCTGACTGGCACACAGAGATCTTTGTCGAGGCCAACTCTACAGAAATCAGATGCCATTGAAGTTTCAGACAGTAAGTATTTGTTCTTCGATTACAATTTTTATAAGAATTGTGAATTCGACAGTACCCTAAGATCCTGCATGGTCTAGTGGCCTGAATTCAATCCTTGGTAGGCCTGTCTCTCCCTCCTGTGGCTCCTAATAAAAGGGAAAAGTGTTTAGGTATATCTAACTCCAAACAGAATTGTGAAACAATATGTCATACATAATCTGCATGGAATTTTTAAAAATATAATTATTTTGAGTATGCATGCATAATTTACAATTGTAACAGGTTTCACACTCATGTTCTTTCTAAGGTTTTAAATATTTTGATGTATTTCTGAATGCAGTTACATTATTGTGAGAAATTGTTGTTTATGAAAATTCCCCCCCCCCCCCCCCCCAGAAATTGTTTCCTTGTACAATGTTTTAAAATTTTCTATCAACCCCAGCATAATAATATTTTAAAAATTGTAAATAATGTAACACTGGTACTATTACTAAAATTTTGTTATAATTGCTAACATGAATTATTCTTAGTGTTGTATGTTTCATAGTGTTTACATTGCATTGAATTCCGCCACCTCTGTGTGTTGTAAAATTGAGCATTACACCAGTAAAATCCACATTTCACATAGGTTGAAATAGTCTGTATCACGAGCTTACTTATACATCAATTAAAAGTTATTAAAAGAAAATATTTTAATATAGTGTATGTAAATCATTTTAGGAATATGAGTATTAAATACTTAAAATAAATTGCTTCTAGTAAGTAAAATATTATGTCCACTGGACATACACAGAATATTTACTCAAGAAGAGGAGATAATCTTTCTATCCAATACCACAAGAAAAACCAGACTTCCTGCTGTGGGCAGTAATGACTTGTTTTGCTGCAGAAATGGTTTTCCCAAAACTGGGAAATAACATTAAGATCAGGTTTTAAGACTTCTGCTCAAATCAACAATACATCTTTCCGAAGTGGAGGAAGAGTAATATAATAATGCTTTACCCTGTGCTTGTTATAACAAATCCTACACCTCTTTACAAGGCTTCCCGGTTTAAGTTTCTATCTTCCCACCATAATTATTGTGGTGCACTTTTGCAGCACAACTTCCTGTTGTCAATTCCTAGGCATCATACACCATCATACCACAGTATAAGTATTAATACAGTAAGGAAACTGTGTGTTAAAAGTCCTATGACAACTTGTTAGCTGGGCGACACTAGCGCTCCATGCGGCGGTTGAGTAAAACTGCATTCTCACCATATAAAATAACTTGGGAAAATGCATAAACACATAACAAAATATGTTATAATAAGAGAAAAAAATCTTCTTTCAAAACTGAATTTTAAATTTAAGAAACAATGAAGCATGTATTATATTTTAATTAAGATCAGGCACAATTTTTAAATGCCACTTACCTGTAACTTGCACTGCAGTTCCTAGGGCTATTCTTATTACAAGTTTTAATAACTTCAAGATGATTCTTGGAAAACCAATTATAACTCATTTTTATTTTTAAAAGTAGCCTAATATTACATTAGAATAGAAATGTCATCATTTTACAAAAATAATACAATATTACATAAGATACAATACAACATTCAAATAAAAATATAGGTTTCTATCAATATTTCTCAATTTCTAATACTCCAAAACTGCTTTTAGTATACAGTCGGTACAGCAGTTTTAATTAAAGAGTTCTTATTGGAATTCATAAACTGGCTGTTTTCGAAGTGTTCCAAACATAGGCGGCAATTTACATTTAAATATTTTACAGTTTTTGTTAGTAGGTCTTCTCGCCGACTATTGATGACCCATTTTTTACACCTGAAATCATTACAACAATTGAAGGTAGATCGAAGCCGTAAGATACAGAAACAAAATACAATCTCAACAATGAAGTTGAGGACGAGCAGTGTGACAAACCTATATTCAAAGGTCACTCTTTAATATAATTTATAACTTAAACGTTGATTTTAAAGGTGGGAAAAACCTTGGACTAGATACGCTTCTTAACAGTAGCCTATTTTAGGTAAGCCTATTGCTTGCCTAGGTTTGGATAATGATGTCATGTTAGTTTACTGTCGCAAACACCTTAATGGCACATGTATCCGAGAATTTATGATGTAAGATTATGTTTTCGTCATCTTTACGCCTACATCGTGTTCGAGAAAATAAATATCGTACCGCCTGTAAAATCGGCTATGTGCACTTTTTTACGAAATTGAGTTATGTGCATTGATATTCCTTAGCATTGATCCTTACAACCGGGCATGTGGATCTTTGATTGTCAGGTTTGTGCAAGCAAAGAAAAAAAATCGGCTACATGCTGCAAAATGGCCATGTGCATTAGAGCTCACATAGCCATTCTTGACTGCCAACACGGCACACATGTTTGTATACATAACCGGCCCTGACATATACATTACAATGCACATAGGAAATAAGCTGCACCGCAGCAAATATTGTGTTATCTTAAGCGATCACAATACGACATCCTAAATATTGTTATCTTTAACCGTGATATAGACTGCTGACATTTTCATTTCATTAGTATCTATTGTTAGAAATTACAACATAATTAAAGATAAAAATATGACATTAAAGTAAATGTAAACATAACCACACCAGAACATGTGTCAAGAGTAAGCCAGCAGACATACAATAAATATTACGTATTTTTCTTCTTACCTTTCTGGATCTTTTGGGAAAGTGAAGAAATGCAATTCAGGATTTCTTCCTTTATTGTTACTGCAATTTATAGCAGAACAATAGCATCCTTTCCAAACACGCATTGCTATAAAAATTCAAGACTCCTATTTATTTCCATTCTTCCCGCAGTAGTGATTGTAGTATTACTCAATGGCCGGTAGGATCGCATGGAATCTGCGCGCGCATGTCCGTATGGCAGAAAAACGGACTGAGTTTCTTTACTGTATTAATACGTATACTGTGATCATACTCTCACTTATTCGCCATAGATACAACTTGTTTTTGGAATTCCTTGTCACAAGATAGTCAGAGTTTACACTGTTAAACAGTTATTGTCCACTGAACAGAATTAGCCCTTTGTAGTCACTCCATCTGTCGTTGTACATACCATTATTTAATCTTCTTATATGTTTCTTAATAGCTGCTTATAACTTGATTTCACAAACTTAAAGTTTCATTGTAACTTATCTTAATTTGACATTTTCCTTGTTTTGCATGTAACATTTTTTCTTTATTGAAACTTATGCTTTTTAATTAATTATTATGATTAGTCTTAACCTTAGTCTTAGTCATTAGTCTCTTACCCATTACTTTTTTATTCATGTAAATCTAACATTGCATATATTTTTTAACTTGGTTAAGTGGCCAGGCAAAATAATTCATTTACTACTACTACTACTACCAAAGTACAGAATTCTCAGAAGCGGATGTGATGGAAATACATAATTATGAAGTATTCCCAAACTCCTTAAAGCTTGATGGACCAATTAGACCTAAGGAATAAAATAGCTAATTGCTAGACAAATCAGATTTAAGGAAGAGGATATATTTATAATGATACAATAAAGTTCATCCCTTATAATAGCTTCTGTCAAATTGGTATTCTAAATAACACGGTCAGCAATTAGCCTAAATGATTTTTAATAATGTTGTTGCAAATGCACAATGCCTGAGTGTTAATTTTAGATTGAATAAATATAAAATCAACTAGTCTGACTTATCCCTTGAGATGTCTCATTCTCTAGATAGTAATGAATCCACATTCCCTATCCACTAAACTCTTGAGCTCACCGAGGGAGATATTGTTGCATTAATTCAATTACAAGGCAGCCAAAGTGGCAGTCTTATTCTTATGCTAGATTACATAATTTTTACTGATAACATTCTCTGTGTTTAAGCTCACATGAACTAATTTACTACAAAATATATCCAGCTCTGTCTTAAATCACACAAATAAGTGTTACACGATATCATTATACATAGTGTAAAATAAATGGCGACATAGGCAAATAGGCATAAAAACATAAGCAGTTTAGTACAAAACATTATACAGTAGAAACCATGCTACTCCATCTTGAAATTTTGAATAGTGGTTCAAATATAAATAACTGAAAAAAATTGGAAGATACATGTAGCCTAAACAATCTTATGTCAGTTGCCATATAATATGTAGCCTACTTCACTTTCCATTTTCAACAGTCAGTAAAGTTACAATTTTTAATGTGCGTTGTGGGCCCTAACTTAAATGAGACATTCCTAGTTTTGCAGAACATGATTGAGAAGCCCATAATAAAACTTGTTGCGGAGGAGAACGATACACTTACCGATATAACATATTATGCAACGTGGGAAAAAGATAGACGGAAGTCTGCATTGTGTAACTGTGCATGACTTCTTTACTATGGTCCCTTGTGACTGAGGGTCCATGAGCTCAGTTCTTAACGATGTTAATATGGGTCAGCTAGATTCTGCAAGCCTTCTTTTTTATTAATTTTGTAGTCCATTTATCAGATACTGAGATAAATAGATAAAGGATGGTCAGTATCTTGGATGCTTTGTGCTGGCCAATTATATATTGTGTGCATGTGTTCTCATTGCCAGTAGTGATGGGTTTCAAGACTTGATATATGCCACTTTTGCCCTAAACCATACAACACTACTGAATCCATACAGGTTTCAGCTGCAAACCCCATTCCCCTTTCTTATTGTTTTTCCACTGCTGCCATTGCTAATGGAATTGCACACAATTGTAAACCAGTTTCTCAAAAGTCTCAGAGATCTTGAAACCCATCCCTAGTTGTCTGGCACTCTGGGACTGAATTAGGTACAATAACTATAGTCAACACAGTTTTATCCTCCTCAGTCCTCGGGTCTCATATATGATACCTCAGGTTTGGAAGTTTTTCTCGCTCTATGAATGAGTCAAAATAATTACGGCCAGTGGTATCATATTTGATACATTCTGCACTGCATGCTCATATTTTTCTCTATCTCTGTCTCCTATGTATTTGTGGCTGGATTAAAAAAAACGTAAAACCAAAATATATACCCAAATTATCAATATATCCCCCTAAACCCCCTTGGAACTCCCCCAAAAATCAAAATATGATGTCTTGAATATTGGTGTTGTTTTGATCATTAATAACACACATTAATCCATATAATAAAATTTAGACTGCCCCCCCCCCAAAAAAAAAACAAACAAACAAAAAAAAAAACCTCCACTCCCCATTAATACAAAAAAAATTACAGATTTGTTAAATTTTGGCTCAGAGCTCTAAGCACAAAAATGTAAATACAACTGTCCTAATTTGATATTGGGGCTGACTAGGTTGGAAGGCATATGAGTTGAACTTATGCATGCGTTGAAATGACGAATTTCCAATAGTATTTAGAAGTTCTGTTGCCTAGTTCAGGTGCGCACTGCACAAGCGTGAGAACAGTGTTTCCTATTTTTCAATTCCCCGAAAATAATATTGGAAATTTGTTATTTTAATGCACGTGTTGGCTCAACTCATATGCCTTCAAAAACCATGCGGACTATAATGTCTATATTATTGTTTTATTATTGTGAGTAAGTATAAGATACTTAATTTGAATTCAGTTTGTGTTATGATTGTTCCAGTCAAGAAGTTAACAAGAGGAATATCTCGAGCCACAGATAATGTGAATTTGGTATCGAGGGCTCGTTCAGATATTGCACATGATTTCAAGGAGAATGCCGTTTGCAGTGTGAACCAATTTTTTATAGAAACCCCAGTTTATACATTCACTCTTCCAGACCTCACCATATATCCTGGTATGTATAAATTATTATAAATAGTATTATGTTTATATTATTCTAGCTTTTGACCCACCATTCATACAAATAAACAAGTATTTTGCACAGTTTTTAGCATTACCCAAAAACATCACGAGGAAGTGACCATACATCGTTGCGCCTGATGTTCTTCTGGAATGTCAGAATGATGCTGAGAGGCATGGCTGTATGCATCTAACTTCATGTGTGTCTAATGCTCTTCCAGTGTCTCGCTAGATCACTGGGCAACATGTCTTGCAGCATCTCGATCTCACTCTTCTTGTAGCATAGATGACATTGTTCTGGGTTTTGTAGATTTTGTGGAAATATTACTGTGTCTCCTTTGTTTCTGAAAAACAAAGATATATCGGCAAGGAAAATAATCCTACTATTCACCAGAAGCCATTAAAAACAGTCCTTTTCATAACCATAAGAGATATTAAAAAATACCAAGATATCTTTTTTATAGAAAATTTATTTTTATATTCTGCAAATAGCTCAGCATTCAGTTTGACCAACAGTTGGACCAAAGTAAAGTTGAATATCAGCTAGGAATGTAATCTAGCTTTTACCACAAGCCATTCAAACAGCCCTCGTATTGAAGCAATGAAATATTTTGAAATGGCTATCGTTTTTCCAGTTATAAAAGCTATGTTTATGCAAGATTTCAGTTCTGTTTGTTGACTAGTTCTTGTGTGATAGATTCACAAATCCCCTGGATTTTTATTAATTAGTACTGATGTTTCCTTGTCTTCTCACGTTCTATTTTTTCTGCCTATGCGTTACTTCCGTAGCATCATCCCATATCTTCAAGCTGTTCCATGTACAATATTAAGTCCCTAATTTACTGAACCTTAGGTTGTGTGATGAGGATTTATCATACGCACTTTGGGGCTTGATAAGATTGGCCATTCTTTTCTACTTGGGTTCTAACTTCTTCCAGTATTCTATTTATTTCATTTTACCTCTGGTTCATATTGTTTCTAAACACATTCATTTTCAGACAATTAAAGCATAGTATCTGTGAATTGACCAGTGAATTGTAGAACTGTAAAATTCTCTAAATAGAAATAGAAAATGTACTTGGACCATACAACATAAAGTTTTAAAGTATTTAATGTAATTAAACAATATTACTAATGACATACTGGTTAAACTATTTTACTTATAACATATTTTGTTATAGGCCTACTGTGATTAAGTTATTAAGTTTCGTGTTATTATTCTATAGGGCAATTATATCCTGAAAATTGCTAGAATTTAATTCGTCTTATTTTTTCTACAAACAGAGGATTTTCGAGGCTTTTTGGAGAAAGATCTGATAGAGATGTCAAGTTTAGTATCTCTCGAACAGTCTGGACGGCTTAACTGGTGGGCAGATTCTGGTGCATGCCAGAGACTGTGGCCCTTAGCAACAACTGGTGATGGAAACTGTTTACTTCATGCTGCTTCTCTTGGTAATTACTATTTACATCCCTTTCAGTCTCATGTAGATCTTTTATTTTACGTTTAATCCTGTGATATTATATTAACCATTCACTTTAAGAACTCTAATGCATGTAAACATTATGTTACGTTATTTGAATGGTAAATGTTATATTAGTCTTCTCCTTCCATACATTGTTCAAGTGTCTTAATGACAGAAGATGCCAAATATGTTAAAAACAAATACTCCATTATTTTGTTGTTCAAGCTTAAAATTTGACTACATGATTATATTAACCCTTCGCGGGCAGAAACCCATATATGGCATGCATGTACTCTCCCATATATGCGTTCTCTGACCGACTCATAATGTGACCAGCTCTTCTCACACAGGCAGTACATAAAAACTTCAAAAGATTGCAGGAGAATGTTCTCTTAACCACTCTGACTAGGGAATTCTTTTATAAACTTGCCCAGGATGATTTTAGTTGAGGATTTCACTGGGTGTGCACTGTGTTTCTCCTTCTTTTTGATAAAGTGGCAGGTTCTGAAATTGACAAATTAATTATTCAAAGTGATAGTGAAGTGTCATAATTATCATTTATCAATAACAAGGGATGTATTTTCAAGATTCCTAACGGCATTGTTCTTGAGAGTGAGAGTGACGTAAGTGACACCGGAGGCAATAGTGCACCCAGCTGAATGGAAGTGAGTAATTTCGATGCAGGCCCATCATCTACTATTAAATATATCGTATCCAGCAAGGGCCAGTTCTGCCTTCTGATTTTGATCAAGATACTGATCCATTTGAAAATCATAGCCTACTCTAGGCCTATGTAAAATTATAATGCGCTCAGTGAGACTTGTGCCATTTCTGCATAAACATTTTCAACTTAAATAATAAAAATCGTTTCTGGAGCAGGTTAGGGGCAGAATTCAGCAAAAATCCAAGGTATATGGGTGATTCTTCAAATACGGGAAAATTTGCGTTCCGGAGTGATATTTCCCTTCAAATTCAACTTTTAAAAAAAATTAAAATAAAAGTTTGTTTCTACTACTCCCATACTACAACTATCAGTTTGAAATGTCACTAACTTTAAATTCTTATATTCCAAAATCGAATTTAATTCAATGAAATGTCATCCACATGCCCTGTCCCAAACCTCGGTTTTGTATATTCTAATGCATTTTTCCACAAAACAAAATGTTATTTCCTTTTCAACTTTTTTCCTGTCAATGAGTATGAATGGGTGAAGAATATTAACCCCTAAAAAATAAAATGAAATAAAATTGTCACCCCACCTAATGAACATAAAGAATGTCCCAAGGGTTTTTGGTCATCCACATGGCTGAAAAGAATGGAATTTTTTCTGCAGAAATGAGAAATTTGTAAAACTGGCAACAGTGTTAGAAAGCCAACAGGGCAGCTTGTGGTTGAATTGTAAGGTTGAATTTTGCTTGCTTACAAAGAGTTTGGGATTAACAAAGGACTTTGTATCATTTTCAAGGAAAACGTTTTTATTCCCCGTCATTAATATGGCTTCTAGAAAGTAGGCAGAAAGTGAATATTAATTAATTTTGATTATGCACTATGATAAACCTTCCATTTCAAAGTACCTGACTGAAGTTGAGCCTACAGAGGTTTAGAAATGGCTTGCTGAGACCACTTAAACTCCTTTTTTGTCATCCACATGCCTGATTTTTGTGTCATCCACATGTCTCATGAAGGGGTATGTGGATGACTCTCAAGTCATGTAGATGATAAATGTAGGATACTATTGTGTTTGCGGTGTCTGTGACCTGTACTTAAGATCTTAAAACTGATTAAATGAATTTCTGCTTGATTCCCCCCTCCCCCAAAACCATAAAAACACAGTCTCGTTAAAATTACATTAATTCCGGAGTGTGCACACAAATTTGCAAAATTTGATGCAAAATCAACTGAAGTATGCTGAGAAAAATATGAAATCACATAAAGAAAAGCAGATTGTTGCCAAAGTTAGTCATTAATGTGGCCTTCTGCCATCCACATGTACACGGATGTCATCCACATGGCTTTAAAAAAATAAAGAAATAAAAATAAATAAAAATATAAACATTTAAGCTCTGCTGGTGTCATATTATAATCAAGTAACCCCTGAAGTATTTTTGTGATTTTTTTGAGATTTTTTAAACAAAGTAAAAAATTTGGATTTTACACACTCCAAATTTTCCCGTATTTGAAGAATCACCCATATGTTGTTTTTATGCATGAATGCATGATTTTTAAGATACTTTCAATTGGTTTTTCATTAACTTGTTTGTTTTTTAAAATGTTTTCTGCCCACATCCATAAAATATCGCTATTATACTGTATAGAATGCATATTATTGCATTTATTTACTTTAATCAGAGTCCTCTGTACTCTCAATGCTCTTTCCAAATTCATTGGTAGATGCACCAGTGAATTGTGTCAATTTTGCAATTCCTTCAATTACAAATGCTATGTACATTTTAGAAGCCCATGAAGATCAATACACGATTTGTCCACTTTTTAAAGAATTATCACTCTTTATGCTTTATAATATCAATTGGACAGGCTTAAGCTCCTGTCTTGTGCATGTTGAGCTAAATTGTGTGAATATGCTACAGGGGAACAATCGAAATGTTACAATGGTAACTGGATAATACATATTGCAAATTCAAAATCTTATTGATATGGATGATAACACCAAAAAATTTGTATTATGTCGATAATATAATCTTACTAATTTTTGTCCCATGTTATTACCTTTTATTATTATAAAATCAAATTTACTAAGGGGCTATTTTGTCTTGTAGCATGTTTTACGAGGCCTGTCTAAAAAGTATCCGACCTTTAATTTTCACATGCGTTATATTTATGCTAGGGTGGCGCCACTGTGCACAATGGAAGAAGAGAGCTTAATGAGCATGCCTGAATTTTTTCTCTGCCTTTGAAAGTGCCAGTCACTGCCTACTAACCTCAGAGTGAGGTCCGGTGATAAGCGCTCGGCGCATTTTGATATCTCTCAAGATACTGCATCAAATTTTGTCAAAAGCTTGGTGATTCTCAAAGCGAAATGGTTCGGAAGATTCAGCAGAAGTGTTAGAAGTGTCCAGCAGATCCTGTGCAACCTGAAGGCGGAGTTCTTTCTGTTCCGCTGAAAGCAGCTTTGGCACAAATTTTGCAGCCACTCTGCGCATGTTCAAATCATCACGCAAAATTGCATTTGCGGAATCTTTATTGATCCCAACCTCTTCGGCAATCTCTCGTACGGTCAAACGACGATCTCCCATTACCAGATGTTCAACCCTCTCAATGACAGCTGCATTCCAAGCGGTTTGTGGCCTCCCGGAATGCTGGTCATTCTCTGCCGATGTGCGGCCTTTTTTGAATCGGTTGAACCACTCCTTGATTTGTGTTACCCCCATAGCATCATCTCCAAACTCCTGCTGAATCATCCGAATTGTTTCGTTTTGAGAATCACCAACCTTTTGACAAAATTTGATGCAGCTCAACTCGTTCGGTCATCTTGAGAGATATCAAAAAGCACCGAGTGCTTATCATGGGACCTCACTCTGAGGCTAGTAGGCAGCGACTGGAACTTTCGAAGGCAGAGAAAAAATTCAAGCATGCGCATTAAGCTCTCTTCTTCCATTGTGCACAGTGGCGCCACCCTAGCATTAATATTACGCGCGTGAAAATTAAAGGTCGGATACTTTATAGACAGACCTCGTATGCTGCTGTTCAAGTCATGTGCATTTGTTTACATGCACTGAACTTTTGAAAGAAAATGGATAATAGAGTTCTGATGTCTTTCATCTTATCCATTAATGCCTAAACTTCTCGTAATAATTAGGTCCATTTGAGTCTGGGAGGTCTGAACACTGCATATCACTACATAGGATAGCATAGAGGGATTTTACCTGTTTTTGAGGCTTGACCATACAATCTAAGGCTTTACTCACTTCTGACCAGGGAAAATAACAGAATGTTGCAGCCTGTAGCAAGTTTGAATATGGAAATATGCTGATGATGATACTCATTGAAATGACTGTTCTGGATAAATATGCCTAAAATAAATATGTGCATATTTCCTTACTCAATATTTTTATAGATTTCAGCACTTCACTGTGCTATTGAGAATGTCCGATTTGAACATCCAGTCCAAGCAGTTCTCCATTGAAACATTTAAATCAACAAATCATCTATTTCCTTAAACAATGTGTATTTTTCAAAGTTAATTATTTTGTTTATAAAGATTTTATAATTTCATAATGTATATTTTGATCATCAGCATCAAAACTAATTAAATATTTAATTCCATGCTCTTGCTAGAGAAGCATCTTTTTTTGATGTTTTTGGTCATGTCAGTGTGAAGTTTAAAACCAGTCTATTTATGACTATAGATTGTTGCAAACTTTTAACCAATAAGATTATCACTTACTTTAACCTCATTCTATTTTAGGCATGTGGGGTTTCCATGACCGCTTACTGACATTACGTAAAGCTCTCCACGGTTTCATGAGTGGCAGTGAGTGTAAAGATGCTTTGTGGAGAAGATGGCGATGGCAACAGACAAGGTTAAATGCAGAAGCAGGTTTTGTGTATTCAGAGGAAGAATGGAGGAAAGAGTGGGAAAGCATTGTTAACATGGCATCTACAGAGCCAAGAAAGCCAGAAGGGGGTAGAAGAAGAAGCATGATTCTTGATAAGAACACGTAAGGATAATTGTTGAGGGTTCACTAGCTGTCTCTTAGGAGGGTAGCATTTTTTTTTTATATATTTTTTTTTATTTTTTTTTTTTTATGTTTCTCTATCTTCATTCATGGTTGATTTGCTAGAAAATCGATCAGGGACGTATCCAAGATATTTTTTTGGGAGGGGCTATATAAGTCTAACACTGTTATCACTAGGGCCCGGAAATTTATGAAAATCATATTTTTTATTGCAAATTATTACAAGGTGTCAAAGAAATATTAAGAAATTGGTGGTTTAATTTTGCATATTTTGTTAGTTTTGCAATGATGCATCATATTTGCTCAATAATAAAATATTTGTGCATATTTAACCAATTTGTCACATTTATAACACCATATTATGAGAGATGTCAAATATTGTGCATATCTCTGTTAATTAAAAAAAAAAACTATTTGGCTAAGTGAATGTTTTGGAAACCGACTATAAAATTTGTTGATAGTAAATAGACTATTTTTTTGTGACCGATTATATAATATTAAAGTAACGTTATATTCATTATTTTTCAATTTACTAAAATTTATTGCAATAACTTAACCTTGTTTTATTTTAATTTTTATTATGTAATTCATAAGATTTATACTATCTTTTAAAATTCGTGATGTAATTCAGCCAACAGCAGAACGTCTAGTACAGTATTAAATTTACTTAAATAATAGAGCATACCTCATTTTTCCGGAGCATATTTCACAAATTTCAGGTAAAAATTCGATGTTAGGCTGAATTTTGTCAGGATGTGCAATTAAACTGTCTACTAGACCTATTTGTCAAATTAAAATGTTCTTATGTGCAACATATTAGCAATACTTAACGTTTCGGGGGGGCTGTAGCCCCCTCAGCCCCCCCTCTGAATACACCCCTGAAATCGATAATGGAATCTACTTTCTTGTTAAGGCTTCCATCTTTTTGGGCTCCATTCCCTTTAAATATTCATTTTCACGTTTCGGGGGGGCTGTAGCCCCCTCAGCCCCCCCTCTGAATACACCCCTGAAATCGATAATGGAATCTACTTTCTTGTTAAGGCTTCCATCTTTTTGGGCTCCATTCCCTTTAAATATTCATTTTCAATTACTTGATTTTTCAGGGATGAAGTTTCTGAAAATGCAACCTATGAAAGTCTAGAAGAGGTACATGTGCTGGCTTTGGCCCATGTCCTTCGGAGACCTATCATTGTCATTGCTGATTTAATGCTTAAAGTAAGTAAATATTAACATTAACATTATTTGGGAAATGGCACAATCAAGTGTTGACATCTGTAGCAAGAATGAGTATGGAAATATTCACACTAAACTACTGTTACATATATTCATGTTACGACATATGTTATACATTATTAAAAGAAGTTCAGAAACCATTAGAGCTATAGTCTAGGAGAAAGTATTAATTCAAAAGAACCACAAAATATGTGGAGTTGGAGGATGTCCAATAATCAACACGTTCATCCACCAGTAACCAGATGCCCAATCAGAGTCAGCTTTAGGTGAAAAATATATTCCAAGGTAATGAATATTTCTGTACTCAATCTTGCTACTGAAATTAATTTCAGTTTGTCTGTTTCTTCAGAGTGAATCAGTTCAGATCAAAATTCCAATAAACTTGGAAGTCAGTAGCAATTGAATGAGTCACTTGTTAAGATTATCAGATGCTTGGAATAGATTCTGCTGGCTGTCTTACCTCTCTCCTTTTCTGATTCTTCTCCATGTCCATCTGCCTCAGAACTACTAGCAAAATGTAAGATAGCTTGTAAATAATTAGAGAAATATTAAGTGTCTTTATTACAGTTTTACAGTAAATTTCTTGCTGATTTCTTAGATAGAAAGATACTTGGCTGATCTGTGTTCTTACTATAAAAAAAGTAATTAGTTAAAATTCATAGGTTAGGTAGAGCCTTATATTTGTTAAATTATCTGTCCAATTTAAATAAACTAAACTCTGTGGTGCTACATCCTCGGAGGGACTAGGCCTACCATCTGACTGCTGCAACATCTACAACATTAACCTTGTATGATAACTATGTAATTTAGACCTGTTAATATTCTTGTTCATATTCTTTTTTACTTGTAATAAGCAATTTAATATGTAATACATTTATAAATTTTAAAATTTGCTCCATAATGAATAAAGGTCGAGAGCCAGAATGATATTTCAAAATTTTGTCTCTAAATAAATTGAATTAGTCCTACAAGTAAGAATCAGCTTGAAAAATTTTTTATGTCATAACCGGGATTTGAACACGGATCTTCAGCTTAACGCGCTGATGCTCTACCATTGAGCTACCATGACAACATGCCAGTATGACATCAAATTCCTCAACTGATTCAGAAGACAAGGCAGACCAAGGCTTCAAAGTACCTACAAATGTAGGACGCCATTGGATGTGTGTTCTCAACGGAGAAACCTCCTGTGGTCTGCCTTGTCTTCTGAATCAGTTGAGGAATTTGATGTCATACTGGCATGTTGTCATGGTAGCTCAATGGTAGAGCATCAGCGCGTTAAGCTGAAGATCCGTGTTCAAATCCCGGTTATGACATAAAATTTTTCAAGCTGATTCTTACTTGTATTAATATCCCAGACATGGATTTAATGTCTATTTCCTTTCCCTCCACTTAATGAATTAGTCCTACTTGTCTTCACAAATCACCATTATTTTTGTATTTCTACACCCATTATCTTATGTATATGGGTAAAGAGTGCTTGCGATCTTATTGTTTAGAAACGTACAGCTATGTGATTGTATGCTGTGTATTCTTATGATTGTGTGTCATAACATACTTTTATTTAAGAAGACTAAATGAGAATTACATTTTAATTTAGAGAAAATTTTGTAATTCTTTTGTTATTTTCGGCTACGTCTCTGTTGCCTATGCATGTGCATTTATTGGTGATTTCTAAAGTACATTACCTAAAAACATTAAACGATTGATAATAATTTTGGATTTATTCCTTCTTGTAGGATGTTAATGGTGAAGATCTGGCACCAATTCCATTTGGAGGTATTTATCTTCCACTAGAGTGTCCTCCTGCAGATTGTCATCGTTCTCCTCTTGTTCTCACATATGATGCAGCTCATTTCTCGGCTCTTGTCATTATGGAGAAAGAGACATTTGTAGACAAGATCCCTCATCCACCAGGTATATTTTATCCAGCAAATAAAAACTAAATAATGTAAATCAGTGGTCTCGTACAACTTTTGAGATGCTGTTTTTCAGCCTGCGATATGCTTCTCATGTACATAATCACAATCAGTAAAAATAAAATAAAACCTTAATTATATTTTTTTTAAAATAAGAGTGCATTACGTCAGATTTTTATTTACATGGATTTCTCTCAGCAGTATTGATTTATAGGAATGAATTCCATCAATAGCCTTTCTAATTTCATTATGTGAAATCCCAGAATCATGCAGTTACCCAAAAGAGCTGTATACATTGCCCATGATAGTATTGTTTGAGACTTTACATTGGCTTCATTACTATCGGTATGAATTCTGGAGGTGAGTTCAACGAATATTTTTTATTTATTATTTTTATCTCTTCTTTTCTGACATTACATCCTATTATATCTACTGTCTTCACTTATTTAGTTAAAAATTAACCATGGCCATCTGGATATGTATTCCACAAAACAGGTGGTGGTGATTTTAATTTGCTAGGACCAAAGAAAAATATTGCTAAATACTGTTTTTTCATTACAGGATATTAATCTTCGCTATACAGAGGTTTGTTTTATACACTTTCATAAATAAAGAAAATCTGTAACCTTAAAGTATTTCCAGTATTAACCCTTTGATGACAACATATATTATTCACTGTGCAAACGGGAGGTGCTAAATTAGTATGTGAATTTCTTTTGCAATTATAAATGGACAAACAAATGCAAATAATTTGTCAGTTTTCTCTGAAACAAGAGCTGTTCTTCTCGAAGTAGAGAGTGATTTATGCAACCCTGGGTAAGCCTGCATGACATCACAACACAGCAGCGTTGTAACGCATTTCAATGCTTGGAGCAATACATTGCCTGAAATATTTAGCTACAATTGGCAGCTCAAGGCAAAGATCAGGGAAATTATGGCATCAGGATGTAGACAACAGTTGACTTTATATGCTGACACACTTTGAATGGCTCTTAAGGAGAATTTTTTCCAACTATAGCCATGCAAAGTGGTGCATTGTATATACTGTATATACCCGAATACTACCCGCCCCTGAATAATACCCGCACCCAAATTTTTTGAAAGGAAGTTTGAAAAAAAAAAATCTACAGGCTCACATATAAAATTATTTTGCCAGTTTTATTCTTAATTAAGCAGTTATAATTAATGTTTCATATCATAAAAGAATTAAATTTGGTAGGCTAAAAGGTATTTATAAAAATGTGCATGGTAACAGCCCGCCAAAATCTTGCCGTCCTATACGCGCTGCATAAACCCTCAATAACAACAACACCCTTCATTTAGCGGGAATCACACGCGATGACGTGCATCCGATCCAAGGTCAAAGTAGTCTGGAAATTCACTGAACTTTACTGAACTTTTCCCGAATTGTACTGCATTGTTTGCTTGGCATCTCTATGCGGACCATGTGCTTAAGAAAGAATCTTCTTTGTTTCATTTTCCTTTCATTACAGCTTCGTTACTGTTATACTATAGGCCTACGATGATGCTACTACAAAGCATCATGCTACGTTGAGCCGATATGGCACACAATTGAGGAGCGTTTTTTCAAAAGCCGATATCTACATGGATATCTCAGTGCAAGAGGTGACTAAGTGCCATCAAAAAAAGTGCTAATATTTGTGTGTATTGACCAGCAAAGATCGTATTTTATCTACGCCAAACATGACTAGCAGCCATTACTGTGTCTGTAACTGATACAGCAAGGCTGTTTGCCATGTTTGGCTTAGATAGAATACGATCTTTGCTGGTCAATACACACAAATATTAGCACTTTTCTTGATGGCACTTAGTCACCTCTTGTACACCTCCATGTACATATCGGCTTTTGAAAAAAACTCTCTTCAATTGTCAAAATTCAGATAAGAGGAGTCCAGTTTTCAAATAATACCCGCACCCCAGTTTTTCGTTCATATTTTTGAAAAAAAAAATATGTGGGTAGTATTCGAGTATATACAGCATTCGTCAGTAGCACAGCCAGCAGTGACGCATAAATGCCGCTATAGCAGTGAAAAGATTAAATGGGTTATCAGACCATGATGTGCAGATGTTAGTATTGACCAGTAATAAAAAGAACAGAGTAATCAAAATAATAAAATAAAAGGGGACTATGTTTAAGTTCTTTAATAAAAATAATTTTAATTATGTTTTTTCAGAACTATACCTTTGTTTTAAAGATTAAAATTTAGTTGTTTTTATTGTGGAAGTTATAAATTTTTTGGCTATGCATTTGTATGGTACAGATATTACAGTCTAGAGTTAACTATAAAGTACAATATTCTGTAGGTTTAACCAAGTGTGCTATATATAACAAGGAAGATGCAAGTCATCTTGATTCCAGTTTTGTTAACACCGGTATGCCTTTTAGAAATCTGGTTAACATATTCTGCATTCTCTGATTTCCAGCTGTGATACCAGTGACTGATTCTGAGCATGAGTTGCTGCCAATCCAGTTTAGTGTTGATCCTGGTGAACAGTTTGTGTGGGGAAAAGATGAAAACAACTCAAATATTGTTTCCAAGTTAACTCTAGTGAAGAAAGATAAGTTGGGTCTCCTGCGAGAGTATTTAGACATTATAAATGTATCAATACCACCCACTCCAAGATCTGAAGATAGTGGAGAGTTTGCATCCGAAACCGAAACAGATGCTTTCAACAATGCAGCCAATGATGAAGAAGAAATTGATAAAAAATTTGCTGAAGTTCTGGAATCAGATGTAACAGAAGATTCAACGCTAAATCCAAGTGATACCAATATGTTTGGAACAAACAGAAGCAAAGCTGCCAAACAGCTTCAGTCAGTAAGTATTGGGCATACCATTAGTACTGTACTTACTTTTTAAAACTTATTCTAAGTAAGTTAGATGTCTTTCTAGCTTATTTTACAGAGCAATGGAGACACACCAAATTGAAAGACTGGAAGAAACTTTTACATTTTAATTAGGTGAGCAACAACAAGGGGGTCAGCAGGTAGAGATGATTGAAAACCGTACACAAGAAGTATGAAAGTAGATGAATGTATTCCAAAGAACAAATGAGAATGCAAACCTACTTGTTATTGTGTATATGGAAAGATGATATCTGTCTTCAAATTTCTAAAAATGTTAAATATTGCCACTAAGAAATAGAAGTGAAGTAAAAGAGAATATTTTTCTACTTTTAATTGCAAACGTATCTTGTTAATAAAACAAAATAAGGAAGTACCGGTATATATACATACACACACACACATATATATTAGACCCATATATTGACTATTGATGTGGTAATTCGTATAAAATTTCACCATTTTTCTTTTCATATAGAGAGAGAGTATTGTTAATTTTTTCATTCAAAATTCTCCTCGCTTTACCTTGGTTATTCTATTGGTTGTTCATAGAACTGTTACTATTATTGTGTTAATAGCATGACTTTTTTTTCAGGTAGCAAAACAGTTTGGCAGCATTGGAAAGTCAATGAGCAAAAAATTAAAGAAGAATTTGGGAAACATTACAAAAATGACACGAAATAACTCCCAGAAAAAAAGCAATGGCGCTGGAAGCTATGTACAAACTAGTCCTGTCAGACAGACAACAAAACTAAACTCAAATATTTCGAGAACTCAAGACTACATACTATGTGCAGTGTTGCACACTGAAAAGAGACATGAGTACCAGGAGGAGTTGGTGCGTAACTACTTGCAGTCTGCTCGTGAGCGATTTCAGCATGACAAAGACCTCAAATTGAAACAGGCAGAGGAGCGCAAGCAGAAAGAGGAGCAAAAACTGAAGGATCTGGCACGTTTTGAAGGGCCATCACAATGCGTTAATCCTGGTTGCAACCAATATGGCACCGCTCTTACTAGTTACATGTGTAAAGATTGTTTTGAACGACAAAGAGATAGGGAATTGACTACTATTAACTCCCCATCTTTACCACGGGCTATTGAAAATGTTGACTCCTGTGCACCTCGATATGGAATAGGGAAGTCACGCTTCTACACAGAATCTGACATCAACTCTCATAATACAATCAGTAGGCTTCCTTCTACCCGTGTAGGGAATAATATAGATCAAACTCTCTACCTTTCAAAGTCTACGTTTTATAATGATATCATCTGTCCATCAGACAATAGGGCTTTAACTGGTAGTGGATATGATAATTCTAGGAATGTGGGTCACGAACTCACTGTGAAACCAGGCACGTATATTCATGAACTTAGTCCTACCATGACAAGGCAAGATCAAGGACTTAACTTTCAAAATAGCAATTGGCATGATGAATCAGGTGTTACTTTGGGTGGACGAAATTCAGGTAATAAAATCAACTCAACATTGCTCTCTGGCAGGTATAGTTATGGTTACAATCAGGATGTTAGTAGCAATAGTGGACCTACATCAAGACTAGACAGTGCAACACAAAGGATTCACAGTTATAATTTAGCTAGATCTTGGGATTCTTCTTCATCAGCAGGCAGCAGAACATCAGAACGACCAATTTCTTTGGGCAGAGCTGGGAGCCAACAGGACTTCAGCCACAATCCAGTGGTAAGTTGAAGTTTTCTTTCCATACTAATGATTAGAACAGTGTATTATAGCCAGTTACCTACTGGCCATATGTAACTCGAGATTATTAATAATATTACCATCTGAAGTGCTTTATACTTTCTTTTACAATTCAGGCGAATTGGTAGAATGGAATGTAAGGTGTATCAAATACAGTGGAACCTTGTTAACACATTTTTCTCTAGACAAAAAAAAAATCATAAATGGGGAAATGTACTAATTTGAATAAATTCCCCCAAATAGACTTGTAAATGGCTCAAAATTACCCAAAACTATGCACAATATCTTTTATAATGAGCCAGTAGTTACGACATTTATATTTCACTAGTTTAAAAGACCTGGCATCCCCCTGGTTTTGTAATTTGTAATTCAAAATTACCTTATGGAGGACTTTTGATTTTCAAAATCTATGTCACTATATAGGTGTCTAGAATTTGAAGCAAAGGTGAATGACCTATCACATTCAAAAAGGACTATTCCCTCATAAAATGCTAGATATAGCTTTATGTCAAAGGTGAATGACCTATCACATTCAAAAAGGACTATTCCCTCATAAAATGCTAGATATAGCTTTATGTCATACAAGACTTAGAATTTTCTGACCCATTGCTACTGTATACATAGGATATTGTATTTTCCACTTTCATCTTGCCATACAACCATTTTGGGGCTAAAATAAATGAAAATCAATATCACATTCACTCTTTCTTCCCCAAATATCTGGGACATAAAAATTTACAGCAAACAAAGAACTAAAAATGTTCCATCATATTTTGTCTCTTTTTACATGCTTGGCTTACAATAAACATCCCTATTTCTCAACTAATACAAAGCCTACAGTGATGAATAACATATCGGTGGATAGATATATATTTAGTGATTTCTGACATAGCATACTCGCTACCCATTGGTGGCACAAACTCAGGCTGAGACAATTGAAAATGCTATCCACGCAGTATACAACCTGTACATCAAACTGTAAAGTATTCTCCATGCTCAGGGTAGAGAAAGTTATATGATGCAACTCACCCGATATTTGTTGATTTCATTTCATTGGATTTACAGAAATGAATTATATCAATTTCTCTAATTATTTGTCCAAACCCACTCCATGGTCCAATTACTTGCAACTTCCAAAGTCTTATGTAAACACTGCAAATAATATTGTTGTCATGAGAACTGAATTGCATTTGTTGAATTTGGTGTAATATTTTCAGAAATTATATATTTTCAAGGGAAAGAATGGTTTGTTTGAATCTTATTGTTGACTGTGTTATGTTCTGGAGTTGAACTGGGTATGTGTGCAAAATTTCATGCAGATTGATCAAGTTATGTAGATTTGTATAGGGAACATACATACATAAATACATACGTGTACATATTCACTGCCACAAATTGCTAATGAAATGCATCCCAATATCCAATTGAGTATCACAATCCACTTCTTAAATTTCATCTAAGCTATCCACACACTATTTTCTTCCCTGCATCACACAAACCATAGGAAATTTTAAGCTTTCAGTATTCACTTTGGAGAACATAACAAAATTATCACACTAAAAATAGTGGCATGAAACAGCTAATGCAGTAGAAGTCATGCCAAAATACATGACGACCAATGGAAACAACTACATTGAGAGCTTAGGATAGTTTCTACAAAGACCAAGCCAATGATTGGTCTCTCTCTTGTAGACCAAAGGTACAAACTTGGAAACCAGAGAGTATGCGAACAAATGCGCAACAAGGGCTTATGTTTTGCAACATATGTAAGCCAAATGCAAACATACTAAGCAAGAATCTAAAATGTGTTAAGTAATGTAATTAGTAAGATTGGGACCAGGACTTTCGAAAACTGTCTTACTATGCAGAAAATTACATTAATGAGAAATGTAGCCTACTAACAAGATTCCATTGTAACTGGCTGTTAGTATGTTACTTTTTTTTTTTTTTTAACCATTGCCACCAGTACCTTTGTGACATTTCCCTCTGGCTTGGCAGAAGTGTTGTCCCGTATCTCCAGCCAGGACCCTTATGCAGGTGTACGTTATCTTTTATGCTTTCTCCTGTAGTAGTGAAATTTTGAAGGAATAAGGAAGATCATACTTTAAAATGGAAAATGCATACCGGTATTAATGTGGCTTGTGAGAATTAGCAGTCTGACAAAGCACAACATCTTCTGAATGCAATGAGAGATAATTAAGAACAATCTTTTATCACGGAGCCATTTAGGATGTATTGAAATTCATGTGGACATTGTGACCTTGGCATTCAGATCTCTGATGACGTACTCAGAACAAGAGTTTGTAAGCTTGGTGTTTTCCAAACCTACAGCTCTGCGGATATTCTGTGTTCTAAATGACATATACTGAAGACAATTCAAGTGAGTATCTGAAGATCAAAAGATACTTTATTAACATTTTAACTATAAAAAATTATGGTCTTTATTTTTTAGGTTTATTGTTTTCTACAGTAATTTAATTCTTATATTGTTTGTTTTCAGTATCAAACTCAAAATACAAGTGAATCGACAGCTCAGAGAACTTTGCCTCGATCAACAACAGCAAGTGCTTCATTGGGTACTTCAACGGCAGCTCGCAATGTTTCAGTAGCAACTCTAAGTCCACAGTCTAGCGGCGACCTTCCTAATGTAGAACGAGTCGGTCGTGATTTGAATTCACGACAATCTGGTGGGGTTCGCCTGCCCATAATAGGTGCACAGCCATGTCGGACTAACAACTGCAAATTTTTTGGCAGTGCAGAATCAGATTACTACTGCTCTAAGTGTTTCAGAGAGCAGATTCAAAATAGTGCAGTCAAAAGTCTCAAGGTTCAAGAAATGAAAAGATAGTCATTTTTATAGGATCATACATGTAAGTATGTAGAGAAGTCAGTTGTAGATATGACTTACTGTACTAATATATAAGATGATCAGTGTGACAAGCCCTACTTTAGAAACAAACCTTTTTCTGGGAAAGAGAACTGAATATTGATGTAATATAGTTTTTGTAAAAACACTATGTATAATTGTAAATACAATATTTGTGGCAAACTCATCAGTATTTATGATGGCAGTACAATCACAATACAAGTCATACATTATTATTGACTATTCCACTTGTACAGTACTTTTCATTTGGACCAGTAACACATAAGAATTGCTTTAAATCAGTCATTAATATTGCTCTGTTTCTATTAATATTCACCATCTCTGTTATTCTTGACCTGTTATCACATCTTTCTTTTTTTACATATAAGTTCTGGTTAGTTGGTTTGCAGAGAAAGGAAAAATTTCGAGTTTTCTAATTTAAAACTTTGTTTCTACAATTATATTATCATTCCATCTATTATAGAAAAAACATAATGGCTGTACGCTTGTAAGGATAACATTCAATACAAACTGCTGTCCTACTCAAAATAAACCCAATTAGTTTGTATTTATTAATTAAATAGTCATTATAGTGTTGTAAAATATCCTTCTGAACCTCCTTAGAGTTGAATGTCTTCACAACTGTTCTGCTTGTGCAGTTTATGAGTAATTTCAGGAGTATTTGTTACATGGTGTAATAGTTATTTAGTTAGGGTATGTTATCTTTCTATTCCTCTTTTTGTACACAACTTATCTTGTCATAAGTGGGCAGTGAATTTTATGGGTTCATAATAGTGGCTAGACAGTCTCATTTGAGTTATATGGTGAGCATAGCCCCTGAATTTTACAAATAACTAGATTTGGACGTTTCTGACATCATTAATGAAAAGAGGTTTATTACATTTAAGGCCAGTTATCTAAAAAAACATGGGTGAAATCATGGCTAGAAATGGCAGGATACTCAACATAAGTGCAGACATCCTAAGAAAAAATCATTAACTCTGATTGCTTAACATTAACAGGTAACCAAACACATTGTGCTTAATCTCCCTGGGTCATCAAATTTGTGACTCAGTCGTGTCGCAAATTCAGAATGAAGTCACAGTGATTCATTCCCACTGAGATAAATTAATCAAATGAGGATTCTGCCCAATTATTTCCCTCAACCATTAAGATGTATGACACATTATAGTTTCTGTTGTGCTGGAGCCGTGAATTAATGCTCATTCTCATTTTTGTTATTCATTCACCAAGTGAAAGGCAACAAGAAAGCACCCAAATAATAGAAAAATCTTCCACAATAAGCTTACTTTGATTTTGTAAGTATAGCAGAAATAATCTTGCTAAATTTATCCATTTAAGAATGTAAGGTACTTAAGAAAATGAGTTCAGTTAGCCCAAAGTCATGTTGTACATTTTCATTTTCAACAACGTTTTCAGTTATCCACACTTCTCTGGTAAGTCTACCTCATTATGCCCAAACTATGCCTTCTTTTGTAGTCCCTTCATGTAGTTTTGTTATTGAAGGATAATAAGAGCGATCAGTTTGCGTATATATTTCTGTAAGTCCCAGAGAAACTCAAAGACGCCCAAGTATGCTGGATGATTATAAAATGTGCCTGAAGATTTTAAAGATGCACAGGTATACCTGGAGGAATATGGACATTCAAAACGGAAATAAAGTTGTGTAAACAGGACCTGAAAACTTCTAAAGGTACTGCAGGATAAACTAAGAAGACTGAAATTGCCCACATTCTCTTCTCTAATCATTACAATTGCCAGAGTTCTAATTACTTAAATTTAAAAATAAATTGCAGATCCTAGAGGGCCGTTTAATAACTTCCTTTAGAAAAATATTAAGCATTGTATTGTGGTTGTACTATAAATAAAATGCAAGAAGACCATCATGTCACTTTAATAAAATTGCACAATATTTTCTTTAACATTGTAATATTCATCATTGTGCTTCCCACCCAGATACATGGGATGTTCTTAAAAGCCAGTCACTCTAAAAAATACTATTCTAAAGAATGTATGGGTATTAGGAATACTCCTGAAATAATTGTAGAGTTCTTTTTTTAATCCTTGGTACTTAAAGTTGATGGCAGTGTTGTATCAGTTTTGTTCATGTGATTTGTTTTAGTAATAACATAGTTTTACAAGAGGAATGCACTAATATTGGGGGAAGAAGCTAACAGTATGTACCGAGGTGTGTCAACTAATTAATTGTTTTACCCTGTATATGTATTAGCATTTTCGTAAATGAAATCTCTGAATTTAGTTAGATTTTAATAATAATTTTATGATTATTTAATAATCCTTCATTGACAAAAATAGTTTAAAAAGTTACCTACTATATGGATGAATGAGATGTACAAATTTTAAATCCTTTTTTAAAAGACCAAACTACAACTTCAGTAATTCTGCTAAATAATTAAAAATTGACACTTAATTCCTTGCTAGAACTTGTAAACACAAATTCACATTTTTCTTATATTATTAAGAAACGAATGTATTAGATTCATAGGCATCCGCAGCTGGAGTCATAACTATCTCGGCTGTTCAGGTGACTGTGGCTTATCTATTGTTGGTGAACCCATCAACAACTGACGCAGTGTCACCTGGACAGCTGAGATAGTATCAAATGTAGGGTATTCTGTACAACATTTTATTTTCTGAAAACATAGTTTAAAACGCCTAAATATATTTTTGATACCCGTCATGCTTCTAACTGTAAGATAGTCAGTCATGTCTTGGAAAACCCTGTTAAGAGCTTGAATTACCATCTTTTGATCTAGTTAGAATTAGTGATCCTAGCAAAATATAATAAAGGAAGCTGTTTAGAGCATCTGTTTCAGCCATTTTTCCTCAAAATCGTTTAGAACAATACCATTGATGCTATTCTACAAAGATATACCCACACAATTGCTTTTTTTCAAAACAGTCTCCAAGCAGATTAGATTGTTTGGTTGTATATGGTTATTTAACGATGGGGATGCAACTTAGGCCTGTGACCATCGCCAGTGTGCTGGAATTTTGTCCTGCAGGATTTTTTTTTACATGCCAGTAAATCTACATTTATTCATACATAAATATCATCGACCTGGGCCGGGATCAAACCCGCAACCTTGGGCAAAGAAATCCAACAAGAAACTTCACCACCCAGGCCGACCCAATTAGATGGGTACAGTGTACAGATGCTTACATGCAGAATGCATATCGTCATTATAGCAGAAGATACTAACTCCAAAAATGGCCATTTTGAGTTATATTATATACCACTACATTGATAAAAGGGTGCTTTAAAGGCAGGTAGAACTCAATAATTGATATCCTTCTAGTTTCACCAAATCCATTATGCAATGGTTTATTCATACTTTGAAACAGCTGTATATCAAAACTAACATTTTGGATATTAGATATAATTGGTGTTGGTCCAAACTTTCCACACGCAAAATTAAATATTATAACAGAGTATAAAATAGATAAAAACACATTTAGTGTGGATACAAATAGTTAAAAATTAAAAACTACAAAACTACAAAACTACAAAACTCAGGCTATGTTTCAATCCGCCCACCGGATCTTTCTCAAGCCAACTGACTGGGGAAGACATCCGCGAAATCATCAAGGAAGGGCTCCTGTTGCTGTTGTTGTTGTTGCTGATCGATCCGTGACATCGACACACGATCACCGGGACCATTGTACCTGTAATGTTCTGTAACCCATTCTTTCGGTATATCGAAATCAGAGTCTACACAATCCATGGGTCTGTGAAATCGTGGAACCATATCTTTTTTGCCGACGTTCCTTATAACTTGTAACCATGGCTCACCTAAGTCACCTTCGTAATTTTTAGGCATCTTTCCTTTACTTCCAAAATATGCTTCACCTCGCATATTTTCCGCTGAATGCAATCGCTCTCATTTTTTATTATTCTAAAATTGCCAATCCTGTGGTTTTCACTAATTAAATGTTGACATAACCCTGTACTTCCTTTCCCATTCCTAAAGTCTCTTTCATGTTCACGTAACCTTATACCGATGGCATGCCCTCACAATCCATGCATGAAATGGCATAGACGCCCATACCTTTCATTTTATCACTATTCTTACCCAAGTGCTTATATTGCGTGAATATAATTCCTATTGTTCTTTTGGGGCGATAAGCTGGGGTCACATCGTATTTCCGTAAAACTTTCCCAATTTTTTCACTTTGGCCTGGAACATATATCACTGACACATACTTACTACTAGAATCCCGTTTTTCTTTTTCCTTTTTGTTTGGTGACTTCTGCTGGAATGACGATACATTGATATGTCCAAACTGTGAACACTGACTGACACAGCGCTCCAGGAGTTCTCACTGAAAATGCCTGTCACAGGAATTGTGAAATGATAGGTAACAAATTCCTGATTTTGTGACCAATACCCTCATTTTATGCTTAAGTTGTTTGAATATACAGGAGTAGATTGTTTTGGTGCCGACATTTATATAAAAAATTTGAGGTATGATTGTTGATTGAAAAAATTATGTGGTACCAGATGAACAGCTTAGTTATATGTAATAATATGACAGTACATTTTATGGTTTGAATGTTCCATACTTAGCAATATGACAGTTAAAAGATTTTATGTGTTAGCTCCATTGCGATTTTCAACAAAAAATCTTATAAGAAAAATTGTTTCTATATGTGCTACCACTTGAAGTTTCCAGTAAAAGTCACAATTCTGGAATGTTGGCCGTTGTGAAAGTGGATGTTATGATCAGAATTTCTTAAAGTGGCAATAACATTCTTGTAGAAATATAACTATGATACAACTGTTTTTATTTTCTGAAACCAAGTAGCCTTTCCAGTTTTCTTGTTCAATCTAAACTTAGCAGCCCTTGCAATAAAAATTTTCCTGCCAGAGCTTTTTGTGTTAGAGAAGACATTAACTTGCATAATTCAATTCCCCCTACCATGAAAAACCCTTGCTGGTATTAAGGTTCAACCAAAAATGTACCTCGTGCTATTAATAGTAAAACAAATGCGTCATAACTACATAATGGTACATTCATGTGCTTAGATACTAGAAAAGATGCAAAATACTGTAATTCTAAAGTTTTTTCTTATCTGAAGACAAATATTTCCATGCTAACCAGCCCATCATATTACCAGATAAAAGTAAGATTACTTGAGACACTTTTAAAGTTTAACAACTCTGCAGTTCGTTTATCTTAAAAGCATTATAAGTACACCATAATTTGGTTAACTGTATTTCCATCAGTTGCTTTCTGCCTGTAAAATACAATGTTAATAATTCCCAGAGTTAATAGGGATTTGGCATAGAGCATTCAGATGAAAATAACACAGAATACAAAACAGGTTTATAAAAGAGAACAAAGTTAAATAAAAATAGAAACTTAATATTTTATAAGTAGTAAACCTGTCCAAAACATAAAGCCAAAACTTTATGGCTTTTTTGACAAAAGCCATAAAAATTGGAATTTAGCAAAATAATAGGTTCACTATTATACAGTGTTTATAATCACAACAAGTGCACTAGCAATTAGTGATGTTTGTATATGATTCACTGCTGAACATTGTAAGTTATAGCATGGCTGTACAGGTTATAATAACATAGCACAGCGAAGTTACCTTCAAGCTGTAAACATTCCATCAGCAAAAACATGAATACTGGCACATAAATAAGCAAAGAGTGTTTAAAATGAAATTTAGGCTACTCACATTCAAAATTATTGTAGTACTAACTTGAATTGGACGGCTCAGTGCCAGAGATGACTAAGTGCCATCAAGGAAAGTGCTAATATTTGTGTGTATTGACCAGCAAAGATCTTATTCTATCTATGCCAAACATGACTAACAGCTTGCTGTATCAGTTACAGACACAGTTATGGCTGTTAGTCATGTTTGGCGTAGATAGAATACAATCTTGGCTGGTCAATACACACAAATATTAGCACTTTCCTTGATGGCACTTAGTCACCTCTGGCACTGAGTCATCCAATTTTAACTTCAGAGTTGATCATAATTGCTAGCATTTTTCATTTGTTTCATTGTTATGGATTTTTCATTGAATGATTCACCTAAGGGGCTTTGGATCGAGATATGGAAATGAAACGTTCTGTTCGACTTTAAAATACATCAGTAAATGTTTTAACCATAACTTTGAAACTCGACAGTATGCAAATTATTCAAACTGGAGTGATTTTATTTTTTATTTATACTTCACATGGACCTCATGACCCAGTAGGCCTATTCGCTTCGAAAATTGTAATTCATTTATCGGGTTTGTGGCAGCTAGATTTCTGATTGGCTGTCGAGGACAGCTACATTATATTGCCTTTCATCTTTTGCAATATAATTTTGTAATCTAGTACAAAATTAAAGTCAAATAACAAAAAATGCTTTTCAAGCTATACTGGAAGCTATTTGTCTTGGTAAGAGAAATTTTACTTACTAAAATCCAGTGAATTTGTTGTTAATAGATAATACATCACCAAATTCAATTTGTATTTTAATATTGTTTAAATGCTCATTCATAACTACAAGAGTAATGTTTGCCTTGCTGTTTAGGCTTAAAAAGCATAAGAACAGCATTGCATTGTTTGTGTACACAGTATCCTATTGTTGACTATTCTCTTTTTAGGTTAACTCCACAAAACTGGATTTATCTTCCTGTTACCAAAGGAAATTCTTTGTCATACGTTTGTACTTTTGCACTCACATTGTAATGTTCAAATAGAATACAAATTACAACTAAATGTTATTGACTTCAGTAAAACTAACGAGCAAATCATCTAATTATATGTTCTGTGATCTAGAATCTGTGCCTAAGACTTTGAGCTTGTTAGAGAATATCTTGTAATAATTTCATAAGGATGAGATTAATATGTAGAGTTTGTAAATTGAATAAAGTTTGCTGTTAATTAGAGTTCAGAGAAAAGATAGTTAAATTGTACAAATATAGTGCATCCCCTCTTTATCGGCCCCTAGGTGGAAAGGCAAATTGACTGATTAATCCAGTTTTTAGGCATTGTTGAGCTAGTACAAGGAAATAACTACTATAAATACAACAACGATATACAAGTAAACACTTAAAACCTCACTACAGTATGCAGTACACAATTTAAATACCTTACTTATGATTTTAAAATATTTTGTATATTAAATATAGTCAATGAAGCATCCAGTTGAACTACCGTATTTACTCATGTAATGGACACCCCTGCATAATGGACACATCCCAACTTTTTGCATTAAAAAGATAAAAAAATTCCCCTCGTAATAGTTTCATCTGGTTATCAACAAAAAATGGTTTTAATAAGATTGGATGGAAAGTTTTTTAACAACATTGCATGAAAAGAGTGATCGTGATTGGTTCATATTTATGCACAAAATACCGGTATACTCAACAATTGTTGATTAATATTGCAGTATTCTTAGTATATCTGCAGTAGACAGTTGTGTTGATAAATTGGTGTTTGGATAGTGGATAAGAACCGACCGAAAATTCAAGTTATACAGCGAGTTTTAGGATGAACGTTACCAAATTCGTGGAAGAAAGTGGTTACAGAGCCAAAGGACGAGAATTTACAGTGAGTGTAATTTGAAACAGTATTTCTCGTCTGTTTATGCAACTGATCACTATCGATCATCATATGTGCGACACAATCGATATACATGTTAATCGCGGCTGCTATATCAATACGTACGCTATCGATTGTTAGCTGGTGCATCTTTTGGTACCTGTTTCTTTCACTAAAATTATTTCCTCGCATAAAGGATGCACCCTACTTTGTTGTAAAAATCTTCGGTAAAAGTGCATCTATTACATGAGTAAATATACATGAGTAAGTATACAGTTGTATACTTTAAACTTCAAAAATTCTGAATAAACGCGTTAAAATTGATGTCGGATACTGACAGCTGATTTATGTGAGGTTGATTAAGAGGACACCCACTATTCTCTAAAAATTACATTGTTACATACACATAGGCCTTCTCTGAATTGTTAACTGAATATTTGCATAATCATTAATTTACTTAAAGCAAAATATGAATAATTCTTTGTGTTAACCTGTCTTGGAAGCTGCTGAGTACACTGCTTGGTTGTGTTCTAATAGTGGAGACAACTGTAAATTGTATAACCAGAAGAAATCTCCCCTTGTTGGCAAGCCAGTAGAATTTTTGAAAATTATAAAATGGAGTTTTGCCTAGTTTAGATTGTTGAATACTGTAAAAAAGTTATAAAAGTAGCATATTCAGTTGTAAACAGATTTTTTCTGTCTGCGTGTATAAATTTATATAATTACTATTAACTCTCAAACTGACAATAATAAATTGTTATCCTCATATTACCAGTATTATACATTGTGTTGAAAGATGTTCTTATCACTTTAGCTTTTATTCAGCCATAGGACAATCTGTTTTATTTTTTCTCCATGAATGTTGTTATAAAAATAATTTTAGTGATCTTTCTTGTGCTCTTTGTTAATACATTGTGTTTAGTGTCATTAAACATGTTATTAACCCTTTTAGTGCCAAGCTTTGAAAGGAAGGTAAAGCAAAAGAATGCTAAGATAATTTTGCTGAAATTGCTAACCTAAAGAAAATAATTTTAGCACTCATATTTTACGTAGTAAATACCAACAGTCGAAGTAGCACGTTTTAAAATACCATATCGCAGACTCTGATGTAATGCAGGGGAAGGTGTGTTCCCCACTAAAAAAATTCAATAGTTTTAAATTAATTTTATACTTTGAAAGTTCAGTTAAAACAGTAAATATTTTGCAAAGAAGGATTCTGCAGTACAGTTTTATTATTATTATCGATTTCACCACACGCCTAATTGATTGTGGCCCCTGCGATTGAAAGGATTTTGCAGAAGTAATGGGTTGTGTGAATAATAATGCAATTCTACAAGGCTTCAAGAAAAAAAAAATCTGCACCTCCCAGAAATTCTTAAAATACAGGGAACTTGAAATATGATTTTAGTCTGAATCACACATCTCAGTGTTAAGTTACGAGTTCAAAATACAAAATCTTGCAGAAGTGGACAGTTAAAATATAGGTTATTGTAAATTAGTGGACAGATTAGATTATTGTAAATTGAGGTCAGTTATAGGACTGGAATAAAAAGCGTAACTGGTGAATAATTTTTAAAGCAATTTATTTTATATTACCGGTACGGTATAATATTGTGATTTATTAGTGCACTGATGTTTCTCTCCTCCACCTCCGTTTTTTGTCACTTCTACAGCCACATTTCAATATAGGCCTAGTGTGGTTAGATTATAATGCTGTCCACGTTATAGCAAGCTTCTACCGTATATTTATTACTATGTTATACTATTTTTTTAATAAAAAGGCATAACTTTTTAACCAAAAAGTAAAATAATAATCAAATAAAAGAAATACTCAAACATGCAAATAATTTGACTGTGATTAAGCGGGTTGAATATTATGTTAAATATGATTATATTTCCCTGGGGAAGGGGGTTCTTTTCATTGCACTCTACACATTCAATTCCTGAATATTAATTTCTAATACAAATCCACAAAAAAGTAATTATTGGTCGTAATAAATTATATTCCGCTAGGTACAGAAAGAAATATAATGCTTTACAAGGATTTTTTGAAAATTTAATTCAACTCATTTTAACTTCTGAAGTGCAAGATAGACTTGGTGGCCAAGAAAGTGCCATGTCATTTTATGCTAGATTGATGTCATTAGAATGACCACTTGGCACTGAAAGGGTTAAGTGAAGAACTTAGTAATATTTGGCTGGAGTGGTAAACTGTTCATGTTTAGATTGAAAACCGAATGATTGTCATATTCCTCAAGTAATTGTAAGTAACAAAATTAATAAAGTTGTAAATTTCCTTAAAGATGATAAAAAGGATTCTGATAGATAAATGTTTGTTACTTGATCTTGTGCTCTGTGGCATTTAGAAATATCTATGCACATTTAAAATGAAAATTCAAAATTTACTTATTCTCCTTTATGTGGAAATAGTTACAGCGACAATTTTTAGAATCAAGAGAATTGTTTGGTGTATCCTTGTAGAGATAAGAAGTAAATTTTATTTAAATTTTGTTGGCCTTTGAGGCTTAGGAAACTGTCTTACCATGTAAGATGAATGTGATAATATTGTTAGTTGTAATAACTTTGTGGAAGTCATTTGTGTCAGAAGTTTAGTTGCCAATGCGGCATGTGAAAGAATAGACCACTTTGAACTCATGGTAGGCTTAATTGGAATTGATCCCTTATCCTCTAGCTTTAGTACAGTTTAACCAATACTGTTAAAACTACAAGATCAGATAGATATTTCAGATTTCTTAAATTACTTTTTATACATCTGAAGATATATTTGAAACTCAAATTCTAATACTTTTGTCTCATCGGTAGAAAACAAAAATAAAAAGTGTGTAAAATAAAGCTTTTTTTTTTGTTTTTTTTTTGTTTTGTTTGGTCCGTTTTTCCGAAAACAAGAGTAATTTCTGTTATCTCTGGTGAAAATAATGTTTTTTTATGGATTCAGATTTAATCAAGTTTTGAAGCAAAGCAAGAAAATTAACCTTATAGACCTACACGCTAGAAAGAAACCAGTACGGAACGAAGGCGCTCTTTCTGTAGCAATCCCAGCTTTGCGTTCCGCACAGGTTTCTTCTTAACTTGAAGGATTATCATAACAAGTAGTGTTTGTTGCAGTTGTGTGTGCTCTTGCCATTTTAGATTATTGTGTTTATGCTAATAAAGAGCAGTTCGTTGAAGTGAGAGACACAATATAAGAAAGGTTAGATGATAAGTAATTAAACCAAATTTATAAAGGGCAGTGATCCTTATAAAAGAAATATAAAGCTTTCTTGTTGAAATGAACTATGAAATTTCGGTGAGAGAACTGATGTATTACAAAGAGGGCCCAGCAAAAATAATTAGTGATCTGTTTCCACTGAAAGGCACCAAATAGACCCCTGAATTCCACCCTTGAGTTGTGTCATACATCACTCAGCTCTATGCAGTACCAGAGTAGAACTGTCCAGCTGATACTTTAGGATTCTGGCTTAGATTTCAAGGTTTATCGATAGAAACAGACAGCTAATCTTTTACCTGTAACTTTGTTGCAGTACATCAATGCAGTCATGAAAATCTTTTGGCAGACTTGTGCATGAAGGCACTTCTTTCTGTCTTACTTGATATGGACCATTAGGAATGTGGGACTGTAAATACAATTTCTGTGCCATACTGTTTATTATATTTGACTGCTTACTTGAGCTATGAGAATTCTTTTATTCTTCTGTGAAAAATCTGTCCTTGGTTTGAACTCAGGTTTTCAGCGTAGTATACTGATGACAGGACCCTGTTCTATTCCCAGTATTAAACTTGACCACTACAGACCTCACGTCAATGTACACTAAGAAGCAAGTCACTCAAATGCTAACCTAATTTTACAGACAAGTGTATTTTGAAAATTGGAATGGCACTGGATACATCTCTGGGAAACTAAAAACTTGGATTTGATTCCCATTAAGAATTAAATTTCCTCCATATAATTTAAATTTCTTTAGTAAAATACAAGGTTCATTCTGAAAGTAGCACTGTAGTAGAGTTAGAAAATGTGAACAAATGATGATTTTTCAATAGAACTTTACATTTTACATTTGCAAGCCTTATGCTTTATTTACAACTAGCTTAAAAGGCCCGGCGTCGCTCGGGTTTTGTATTTTGTAAATGCGAAAATAACTTATGAAGGACTTTCGATTTTCAAACTCTAGGTCTTTAAGGTCTTTATATAGGTATTTAGAATTTGAAATGGGGAAGAACGACTTATCACACACAAACTATTCCCTCAGAAAACGCTAGATAGGCTACAGCTTATTATAGCTTATAGCAGATCCCCGCGGCTTCGCCCACAATAATTAATCGGAAGATTATAAATTAAGAGCAAAATAATTAAACTATTATATCTACTAACACTTTTCACACGTAACATTCATAGGTCTAAACTAAACGATTGAT
Organism: Ectobius pallidus; assembly: GCA_964059195.1. NCBI lineage: Eukaryota > Metazoa > Arthropoda > Insecta > Blattodea > Ectobiidae > Ectobius > Ectobius pallidus. The sequence goes on from CAXKWD010000010.1 coordinate 105,586,143, forward strand.
AGGCCTAATCAATGAAACAACTGTAAATCCGGCTTTGAAGTGAATTCCACGATTAGAAAGCGCAGCATGGGAAAAATAACCTCAGATTCGAGTTCCCTGGCCTAAAAAAAAAACCCTGCATAATGTTTGTCCATTTAGGGCTATATTTATTATTCTTCTTCCGTCTAGAGTGAAAATTTCATCTGTCTGCGTGCCTTGAAATTATAAACAAATGATTCGGCCATGGCGGGCTTACAAAATTCAAACGATCGCGATGCTTTTATTTCCAAGGTAAGACGAAAGTAGGCAAAACCATCTGCAATTGATTTGACAACTGAAAACTGATGTTTCGAAAGCGCAAGAAATGTACGTCTCAATCCCGTTTTCACTCATAACTCGCGAACGAAAGCTAAAATTCAAAATGTAGCATGCCTTTGCGGGAATGTATTCAACAACTTCTCAAAGTTTCATGATGATCGGATGAATGGCATAGTAATGCATAAAGGACAGACAGACATACATTCATTTTTATGTAGGCTATATAGAAGATCTATATAGATTACCCGTCGAGCGTTGCTGCAATCTCAGAAGATTATGAGAATTGAAATCGATTAAACTCACGATGAAAAAAATGTGTGTAAATGTATTTGACAGACAGACAGACATATATTTGTTTTTATTTATATAGATGAAGAAGGAATAAGCCTACTGAGGCCGTAGTTTCTATATTCATTTGTCCAGACTTATAATTCCGTTACATTTCAGGCAGATTTAACGACCCTACATAAGAGATTTTAATTATGATTACATATAGAAATGTTGTAGCCAGGACCCCGAACTAAGCAACTTCCCCGGAATTTTCTGTCAACTATCTTTCATAAGAAGCATATTCCATGTTAAATAAATGTTTAACATTACCTTATCAACTTCTGTAGTGTTTACAATAACAGGAGATATCCATTGCCTTCCATAGCGATCGCGATGCTATTGTTTCCAAAGTATGACAAAAATAGACAAAGCCTTCTGCAATTGATTTGACAACTGAAATGAATAATTGAAAACTGATGTTTCGAAAGCGTAAAAAATGCACGTTTTCTTGCCGTTTTTCACTAATAACTCGCGAACGAAGGCTAAAATTAAAAATATAGTATGACAGAAACCTTCCCGGGAATGTACCCAACAACTTTCCAAAGTTTCACGGCGATCGGATGAATGGTGTAGTAATGCATAAAGGACACACACACACACACACACACACATACATACATTCATTTTTATATATATAGATGGAGCAACAGCCATAACACAACAGCAGCAATGTGATATTTGGAATTTTTTGACCAATAGTAAGCCGGCATCGAAACAGTGTGATTGCTTTGCAACAAACGTTAAACTGGAGTTAATGTTCACTTCAAGACATCAGCTGAGATGAGCCAAACTTGAACATATTTTGTTTTTTCAAGGGAACCACTGCCTGAGCAATGAATATTGGATTTCTGAAGGTTGTTTATTCCTTTCTTAGCGTGTTCAAGAAATTAAAATTACTGTTCTCAACCTGCAGAATTTATATAGAGCCCTTTTTTAAAAAGAAATTTGCATGTTCCTTGGATATAAAATTATAACCTGTCTGCTGGAAATATTGCCTCTCTCATTTAAGCTATATGTATGTGAGAACCAGTGATTTGAAAGAGAGATTGAATTGTGATGATGCCATTCACGTACATCGCGCATTGAGAATAATAGGGCCTCATCTCAAAAATAATTATTTTTGGGTTTTTTGCTGTTTTCTAATGGTCTGTATGAGATTTATTTGGTTTAAGGTGGCCATACCTGTACTTCTGTTAATTTCCATCAGAGAGCACTTATAAAATCCTACCCTTTTTCTTCAGAATACAATGCTTTAACACGCACGGTCTCCTGTAAAATTTAGTTTTTCTTAGTTGTGGCTCTATTATTCTCAGTGTGCAACATTTTTCATAATAGGACTCTGTATTCATCAACATCATTTTGCGATTGCAGTACAGTAATTCCGAAAGAATTGATGCTCACTGAAGATAGGACGAATCACCATTTGCAATTTTTGTTCTTGATTTCTTTTTTTTCCTTTTCAGAATGTATAAGGCTAGAATTCTTTAGAATTAAAGGCAGGCATTATTCAGTATGTTTGATCAGTTCACAAAACCTTCACATCATGTCGTATTGTAAACAAAGTCCACAACACGATGCATTACTGCAATATCGCTCCATGTGTCATGGGTATTGCACCATGATAAACTCTTCTTTAGGCAACTTTTTCCACACTAAGGCATTGTGTGACAAGTTTCTGTATCCCCTTAATCATAGTCTGCCACCAGCCTAATCTTAGTGTGTGATGCTGATCTTCTTTGATGAATTACATCAAGATGCAGCAAATTATCTCTCCTTGCATTAAAATCTTGACACCATCGATGCACTGATCACTTGTCCATAGCTTCCTTGAGCATACAATATTAATAGCACATAGCCTTGTATTTATTTGCATTAAGAAATTGTATCACAAATCTCACTGTCACATGTGGCAAGATTATGTATTTCCTGTTCCATTCTAATCTCAAAAATGTTCGAAGGATAATGAAAATCACTTGCAGAATGAGGAGTGGGAGAACGTGTTGATAGTGCATATATGAAACGTAAACTAGTACTACTTTCTGAATGCCCCTCATATAACTAACAATTTCTTTATAAGATGTATTTTACTATGGAACTAAAAATAAATCAATTAACAGAATAAAACATTAGCTCTGAGTTCAGTTCTTGCAATTATTTTCATGAAATAACTGTTCATGAAAATAATAATTGTAAGAACTGAACTAAGAGCTAATGTTTTATTATAATTTTTTGTTTGTATTGATAACAATCGCTGCAAATTCTTGAAGACATACAGTTACTCCTTAAACGGAAGAGAATTTATGATTAAATTAATGATTAGTTAACTATTAAGTGGTAATCATGACACATAGAGCAAGATTAAGTGCCTTTATTACGTTGCAAAAAATTCCTAATCCTAGTGTAACCCTTTTATATAGCCGTTTAAAATGAAAATTGAAATGATGTGTTATTAATGCATTCTTTTGATAATTTATTGAAAGTTCTTGTAAATTTGGATAGAAATACTGCTGTCCAAATCCTTCCAATACTGTGTGTGTGTGCTTTTACAAAATATGTATGAAGCTACAGGAATAGGAAATAGCATCTATGGGTGAAATAGCAACTTTTCTGATCAAGTACTGCTGTTATTTTAAATAAGCCTATAATAACAGGGTGAAAAGACAATTAACTGGTTAGTGATGAAATTCAATATTGTTGCCAAACATAATATAATGTTGAGGAGTTACTTTTATTTAAAGGCTATATTCTACAACATTGATATTGCAAGTAATATGTATTGTTGATTTACATTGTAAAAGCATTATATGAAGATCATTAGATACTTTAAAGAATGCTGTATAAGAAAAGGACTGCCTCCTGGGCCCTATTTAATAAAACTCTACAGGTGTGACATATACGACAATTATGTCAAATCTGACAAATTTGTCAGTATGTCATGACAATTGAATTTTTCATAAATATTACAACTCATCCTTACATTACAGGCAAATTAATGTAAATTGTCAAGACTAAAAGAACCCTTTTCATAAACGTGACAATTTTATGTTATACCTAAAGATTACTTTAGTACACAGTAGATGGCTCTCTTATACACGTGCGATAATCAATCTCAACATCGAATATGATACTTAAGCAATCGATTATTACTATCGAAAATAATTGAATTATATTTCTCTTTTAATTCAAAGTCACTGAAATTGAAAGTTAGGTTAACCCGTTGCCTAAAACCCCTGCGTGGTTTCATGTCTATTTTTCATCACTTTCACTGCTACCAATATCACTACCACTTGTTTTCATTATTAACAAGACAATTTAGCAAGTTTATTAACAAGAAAGTTTAAATCATAAAAAATCATTTTGCCAAATTATGCCACACATTTACATAACCTACTCTGTTGGCCTACATATGAAAGATTGCCTGTCACTTCTGTAATGACAATTCTACATTTTTTGTAAATTTGTAAATATGTCAGCAAAAATTAATGTTTCATAAATGGTAGCTATCCTAAGATTTGACATATTTGTCAGACTTTTACCTGTAAACTCAAAAGTTTTGAGAAACAACAATATGTAAAATTGTCATACAAATCTACAAAATTGTCATGACATTTATTTAAAGTTGTCAGCTTTTATGAAAAACACAACTGTCAAAATGTAAACTTGTAAAACAATTATATGTCACCTGTCACCTGTAAAATTGTAACTTTTATGAAATACGGCCCTGGTCCAGTTATTAGTATTGCTGATGACAGAATTGAGGGATCAGGTTCAGTACCTGGTCCCTTCTTGGATTTTTCTGAGGGTGCAAATGTGGGACAAATGATGAATTATTTAATAAAGAATTAGCAGCTCTGGTTAATAAAATCAACATTGACCAGAAGTCAGCATGCTGACCACATGTTCCAACTCTGCCAACTACCAGTGGAGTTGAAAAATGGAGGTTAATGTTCCAGCAGTTGAATTGACTGTACCATTTTTTTTAAGAAATGTGTAATCAATTTTTTATATGTGAAAATAAGTAAGGACTAATGTCGTATGTTAGCTTGTTCAAGTTTTAACTTTGAAATACATGTCAGTGGTTTCTCAAATTTATAAATCATGGGTAAAAGAAATAGTGTTGTATTTGTTATTTTAAAAAAATGCATTGTAACTGAAATCTGTAAAGTTAATTTCAGAACTGAAACATAACAAAAAGTCTAAAAGATCTAGTCACTGCAATAGTTGCCACGTGTGTCTAAAATTAAATTCTTATATTATTTTATCAATGTCTGAACACTTTCAAAGTAGCGATAACCAATAAAAATGGTTTTCTGAGGACTCAATGAAAGTAACAAGGAATAGTCTCATTACATGTTCATGTAATAGAAATAATTCTGATAGTAGCTACATTCAACCTTGTTCATAGCATAATTAACTCAGTAGTGTGTATTACAATTTAAAATGTATATTACACATATTTGCTTTGAATCTAGTCATCATGAAGGCTTTGTTAATATAAGGAAAACATGTGAACGTAACATTAAAATTGACCTTTCAAGGTTGCAATAAGATATAGAGAAATAGTACTGGTATGAGAACCACTGAAGTATTTTAAAATTCTTGACATGATTATGTTAAAAGTGCTTTCTGTTATTGGTAATCCTGTATTTTGACGTTACTTATTATTCATAGGAGTTTGGTGTAACCTAGTATCCAATATGCATTGGTACAGCACGTAGCCAACATTACAAATATAACAAGCAACAATATTTAAACAATATGGCGGGAAGACCGAGAGGAGGTATTAATATTGTTGAAAACAACGAGATATTGGCTCCAGCAGAAGTGATAGATGAAAAATGGACGCTAACAAAACTTGGTGAGCATATAAATAATGCAGACAATGCAATTAAGTGGTTGGCGCGCAGACGTTTATTGAAAAATAGTATGGCCTGTGTCAATTGCTTCGCACCATGTACTCTTGTCGGGTACCGAGAAGGATTGGACGGCAAGAGATGGTTCTGTAGGCCATGCAAACGGACCAGGAGCATCAGAGAGGGCTCCTTTTTTTAGCGGAAGTCATTTGTCGCTTAAACAAATAATTATAATTGTGTACTGTTGGGCATACGAATTTCCCCAAGCCTACACGAAACATGAAGCAAATATTTCCCAAGACCACACCATTGTGGACTGGTTCAATTTCTGTAGAGAAGAGTGCGAGGTCTACCTGGAACGCGCCCCTGGAGAAATTGGGGGATTTGATGAACATGGAAATCAAATCGTCGTGGAAATAGACGAAACTAAATATTTCCATAGGAAATATCACAAAGGCCATTGGAGAGATGGCCACTGGGTTTTTGGCGGCATAGAGCGAGATAGTGGAAAATGCTTTTTGGTGGAGGTAGAAAATCGAGAAGCTGCAACGCTGGACATAATTCTCCAGAAGATATTGCCAGGAACACACATCATATCAGATGGTTGGCGATCCTACAGAAATCTGGACACAATTGGAAATGGGATCTACACACATGATGTTATTATACATGACCGAAATTTTGTTGACACAGACGACCGTGAAGTACACACGCAAAACATTGAAAACACGTGGATGCGTGCTAAAAGACAGTTGAGGCAGCAATTTGGCACTTCAGAAGAACTATTTGCTTCTTATCTGCACCAGTTTCTGTACAGAAATTCTCTTAGAGGCAGAAATATTTTTGAAGAGTTCTTAAATACTCTGAGCGAGAATTACCCTGTATAAACGAAATTGGTTGTAATAAAATTGTACCCACTTTCTTTGTGTATTGTCGCAAGTGCCTTGTACCCACTTCTGCATATAGTCTAAATAATGCATACCACTAACCACATAGTTAAGTGCGCGAGCGGAGGCGGCAGCCGTAGCGAAGCGCCCTTGCATTTTCGAATAACGTATGATACACTGTTTGTAGGGCTCGAAAATGTGGCATATTATATCTCCCGACAAGGCGAGAATTACCTAACATATAGCTAAATAATGCATAACACTATCCACTTAGTTAAGTGCGCGAAGCGGAGGCGGCAGCCGTAGCGAAGCGCCCTTGCATTTTCGAATAACGTACGATACACTGTTTGTAGGGTTCGAAAATGTGGCATATTATATCCCCCAACAAGGCGAGAATTACCTAACATATAACTAAATAATGCATAACACTATCCACTTAGTTAAGTGCGCGAAGCGGAGGCGGCAGCCGTAGCGAAGCGCCCTTACATTTTCGAATAACGTACGATACACTGTTTGTAGGGTTCGAAAATGTGGCATATTATATCTCCCGTCAAGGCGAGAATTACCTAACATATAGCTAAATAATGCATAACACTATCCACTTAGTTAAGTGCGCGAAGCGGAGGCGGCAGCCGTAGCGAAGCGCCCTTGCATTTTCGAATAACGTACGATACACTGTTTGTAGGGTTCGAAAATGTGGCATATTATATCTCCCGCGTGGTTTGTCAGCCTGTCACCTCTCGTCTGGCGGTATGACGTCACACGTCCAACGTCCAATCATTACTTTCTTCATAATACGAGGACAGAAGAATTCGCTAGATCGTGGTATATTTCATATTTATTTATCCATTTGACCGCAGTATAAAACAAACTGCATCACTGAGGGTGGGATAGGCGGGACACATTCATCCCAAGGTGCGACTTAAATTTGAATTTTCCCTAATTTTTAACAGAGCAACAGTCTCGTGTCATTACTAGTAAAACATTACTTTTAATTGTAGTGCATGTGCATTTTCCCTTTAGGTTGGCATTATATCACTGCCCCTTGAATACTAGGTTACACCAAACTCCTATGAATAATAAGTAACGTCCAAATACAGGATAACCCTGTTATTTTTAGATTCCTGTAGCTGTGTAAGATATATTGTGCCTTTGGTGTACTCAGAATGACGTAGTGTGATTTTTGTAATTGTTTACCTTCACACTTTGTCATGTAGTGTTTGGTCATTGCCTTCAGATAATATGAATTTGATTTAATATATCATATAAGAACAGGATATCTGGTGAATACAGTGGATCCATAAATTTATATGAAATAGCTTAATATTAATTCTAGAGTGATAGGGAAGAAGTGAATAAGTCAAAATACCATAGTTTCAAGAAAGACAAAAAACAATTTATTTCCACAGCATTGTTACAATATTTGGTTCAGCCCACCCAGATATTTTTACATAGTATAAGATACTGTGTAAAAATATCTGGTGGACTGAACTAAATATTGTAACAATGCTGTGGAAATAAATTGCTTTTTGTCTCTTCTAAAACTTTGGTATTCTGACTTACTCGCTTTTTCCCTATCACTCTAGAATTTACTTCTAACTTCTATCTGCTCTCTTACTCAAAACCTCCTATTTACATCTTCAGGCTATAATGCTTAATAGTTATAAAAAATGTTCGTGATTTGTGAGGTTCTTTCGTATATCACTTCAGGGTCACCTAATCTGCATTACACTATTGTTGATACTGAGATGTATGTAGGAGTATGATATAATTGATGTGCCCAGTAGAGTGATGGTGTGATTTTCTTGCATTTTAGCTTTTATGTATATTATACATTCAGTTAAATGTTAATTTGAGGGTCCAGTGCATTCACCAAGTTTACTGATGAAAGATATTGCCACATTGTAATCCTCTGCTGTTGCTAGCAGATTTCTATGTCTTTGCCTTGTTCTTCAAAGTGTTTGTTGTGGAATAATTTCTCCAATTGATATGTTACATTTTATTTTTAAAATGTCTTAATGTATTATATTTGTAGATGGCACTGAAAGAAAAAACAGAAAACACTATGATGTAACAAAATATAAAGAATGTTAGCCAAACTTAAACATCACATACAACACAAGATACAGTAGAATTAAATATGATGATTTAGTCATTTTTTCTGGTAGGTATGTTCAGATGGTGGTAGATGTGTAGAAATTTTCATTGACATCCTCCACTGCCTAGTTTTTTTTTTTATAGTTGATTATTTTTTAACAAATCCTCTAATAACAGAATGACAAAATGCATGTTGTACTTTTGTGCACATTGCAACAAAAAAAATCTACTGTAAAGCTATATTTTTGACAAAAAATAAATTACGTTACATATCCATAACACAATACGACATTTTATTTAATTACTAAGGCTGGCATTTTGTAACCTGTTCCTACCCGTAACAGAGAAAGAACTAAAGCTATGAGTAGGGTTACCACTTGTCCATATTTTCATATAATAGCAATGGTTTTATTAAATTAACCATAAATAATAATTATTTATATATTTCCATGCTCATTCAGAGCTTATTTTCTCTGTGGTCCTAAGGCAGTATGTCAAAAACCTGTTTTTTAAAGAGGCACTGTTTAGGTAGATTTTGAAGAAAAATCTACCTATTGCAATCGATACCATGTCATGACTTTCGAACAATTCTTTCATATCTTTATGTTATATGCCTCCCTAAGTACATAACCACTGCCCATTCAATTTTTTTTTTTGTGATATATATATATATATATATATATATATATATATATACATATACATATACATATATATATATATATATATATGTTGTTCCAAGAGTGCTTTGCGGTGACAATAAATTTAACCAAAAGCACTTCGAAATCTACCTCAGCCTGTAGGCCTGCCTAAAGGGATTTTTAATGTTAGAGTGAGTATTAAAGTACACATTGAAATCAAAATTTTTATAGTCAAGTATTCTAGGAGTATCTAAAACATACAGGATTTGCCATAATATTCACCAAAATCTCTATCTCTAGGTATATTAAACAAGAATTTTTTTTTTTTTTTTTTTTAATAGCAGTTTGTTTTGCCTTAGTATCATTTGTAGGTTGTTACTTTCCATCCTATACCCTCAAACATTAAAATTTAAAACCTATGTGAAAGATCTAAAATAACTTTTCTCCTTACAATAGTACAACAATATTCATCACAAAATTAAATAAAAAATTACAAATAAAATCTTCAAACATAGACTAGCTCTAATCATATACAGTGCATGCTGCTTATTGTGATCACTTTGGGATGCAGCTAATCTGATAAATTAACCGATTGATAACAGTAGCCGAAGGAATTAAATATAATATAATTCACTCCAAAACAGAATTAAAAATATTTATTCTTAAAAGAATACCTACAGCTATTTCCTTAGGCTAGTACAGTAATAGACTGCAAGCAACTATTCTTTCAACCAGTAACCAAGTTTTTAATTGATTTTACTTTCCTTTATGAGTCCATTAACCAATACTCCACACTCAGTTATGAGTATTTTTGGAAGTCTATTGATCTGTGGTGAACACCGCCAAGCAAAACATTTAATACCTGTCTGTCTGTTCAAGTCTCTTCATTTTACACTAGGTATCACAGCATGTCAACACTGTTATCTTCATAAATCGAAAGCTGCAGCTTAACTGTGGGGTGAAACATAATTTCTTGCTTAAAAGAGAAAGTTAGGTAATGCCCACGGCTGGTATACTGTAGAGGTTACCTCATCGTGTGGTAACCAATGAGAGAAGACCCGGTGCGTGAGGCTGTCCGTATCCAAAAACGGGCGCACCATTCAAATAATAGATGTGAACTCCGTACACAACTTCTTTTACCACTATGTTAAAACGAAATGAAAACTTACAATTAATCTGACGGATTTCCCTGAATGGCATTTCATACAGCTATTTCCTTCAATTAGTGGGAGTTAAATTCACGATAAGCACTCCATTTTTAAATGTTTAATTACAATAGTTCTCTAGTATTAGAGTACGAAAGGCTAATAGAGGTAACAAATGCTCTCAGACATAATGAAATTTCATTTTACCTACAGTAAAAATACTGTCCACATAATTTATCAATAAAACTAAAAATTCTTCCATACAGTTATTTGATAACTAGTTTCTCTGACCTCTCACTGGATTAGAAGAAATCTATGACTGAGGATTTGAAACTTTAAACACATAGCCCTGTAACTTAAAACGCCTATTACCATGCTCAGTAGCCTATTTCATTAACGATGATATCCTTTTTTACACCTATAATTAATATTCATAGCCTACTTTAACATGTAGAACTTTTCCTATCTACTTCAACAAAATATAACATAGCTATTCAGTTCATTCCATTCTCCTTACAGAAAATTTCAAAATAAACTGGTCTGAAATTCAGGTTATACGCCCAGTATTCTTTATAATTCAGTGAAACACAATTCAGCTAAAGATTAATTAAAACCGCAACCTATTTGATGGGTATTATAATAGTTATTACTTTACAGTTACGTATCTGATCATACTGTAGGCTATATAGGCCTACATTTTGCCTAACCTATGTTAGATAGGACATCCAATGAAATCCTTTTTTTTACCACTACAATTATGTTGTTAACACATTCTTGCTGATGGTGCATATTAAGGATGCGTATCGAATGGAAAAAGATACTAAAAGTACAAAATGCCTGGCCTAGAAATATTTGCTTGCATGAAGAACGGTTGTGATTATTTATGACCCAAATAGTTGAAGGCCCCAAAACTTGAGAGCAAGTAGAAATGTAATTTATGAGGGTGGTGGAAATCTTTAAAGTGCAGAAATGATCTGTTCACAAAACGTGTCTGTCTTATAAATTAGAACTAGGGTATATGGAAACAAATATTATTTATTGCAGCCTATGGGTTTGGGTTTCGAATGGAGATTGTATGATTTGCTATAGTTGCACAATTTCTGAAGTACCTGCATCAGTACCATTGTTTTGTTACTACATTATAAAAGTTTCAACAGGTAGATGGAACCTCTCCCTTATGCAGAAATCTTTTAAATATTTCATACTCATCCTATTAATATTACTTCTTATCTCCATAGCCGTTCAATTTGAAACTGTACAATAAAATATTCATAATTTTACACTCTCAAATAGTGTATAGCATCTCGTGGCTTTTGAGTTCTGCAACAGGATAACAGAGACCATTTAAATTTACACTCAAAGTTTACCAAAGTTTACTGTTCTAACTTAATCACCATGAAAGTTTCAGCAGTCACCGTACACCTCGAGGCATATTAACCTTACCAGTATAATACACAAATGGAAAAGTACGCAATCATCATACCACAATATGGACAAACACCTAACACTTGTGAATACATACTAAATTAAAGGGACCATCCTTATGGATGGATACGGTTGACGTCACTCATCTTTCCCTTCGCCCCACGATCCCTGCATAACTGAACTCCTGGATGAGACAACCTTCTTACTTAAAGAACCTCGGGTAATACCAACCTTCTCGAACTGGTGATCCTGTGAGCTGGGAACAGAATTGCTATCTCCAGTATAACACAATACAGTTGCATTAGAAATGAAATTCTGAATGATGTACAGTACTTGGGGAAAATGGAACTTTACGCCCCATTCGAGTCTCTCACTCCAACTCCTACTGGTGCAAGGGTCTTTTCTATTACATATACGGTTTTTTTTATTTTATAATTGTGAAATATGTTTGGTACAAGGCTCTTTTTTTATTGTGAAATATTATTACCGGTGTTGAGCAGGTGAGCGGAGAAGAGTGGGACGTAAAGCCGCAAAAAGGAAAACGTGATAACATAAACCGAATCTTTGATCACAGTAAACAACATTTTTTCAATGTATCAGTATTAATAGATATGGGACTTCATAAAAGTGATAACATTATCTGCGATTACATTAAGTGGCGTTCACTGTAATTCGAATATTAAAATCTTGCAAATCTGTGTATGGTTCTTCTTCTTAGCGATAAAATGGATATGCATTTTAGCCTAAATAGATAATCTTCAATCCTCTTAACAGGTTGGTTTTGAAGACATCCTGATCCTGATCCTGATGATGAGAGTTCTGCCCGAAGGCGGGTTCAAACCAAGAATGAAGCCATGGAATGACAGTGACCACAATTCTTCCAAGCCTCTTTCAGACAATGGTAATACGGTGAGGATTTGCCATTGCCTCTCATGGGATGGGGTTAAAGAAATGACACAACACCCAATCCTGTACCCAGGAAAGAATTTTCCACTGCTGAAAATTTTACCATTCACCGTCAATGGTTTTGATAACATTCACATGCCCTTTCCGAAAATACTCTAGCTGACAAGACCAGCACCCCTGGGAGTATGTTACTGTATACATCAGACCATTAAAGACCGATGCAAAGAACACCAACGTTACTTTAGACTGAGATATCCTGGTAAGTTGGCGATGGCCCAACATTAGCACGAAACCGACCACCGAATAAGATCTCAAGATACCAAAGTCATTTGCATGCCGCAACACTACTCGGGTGGGGTCGTTACAGAGGGCTTGGAGATGCAAGCCAGGCCTCAAAATCAGTATTGAATATTTTGAGCAGACTGACGCAGTTCTGCACAGAGTGACTCCATAACAATCTTATCACATAATGCCCATTGGGTGCTCTTCTCTATTATTATATTTTGAGCAGATGTCGACCAACCAGAGATGAGAGCACCTGAACATAAGCCAACAAGAACTGGCCATCCATATCAACCTGTTCCCGCTTCCTCATTTGGCCATTCCCAGCAGTTACCTTTTTCGACTAGCTCACTTTCTTCCCAGAAGATGACTGCAGAGCTTGTAGCAGCCTAATGCTCGGAATGTCTAAACCCATTCACCTGACTGGAAGCCTGAGAGAGACTTATCCAAGTCTACGTAAGTTTCAGAGTCGAAAAATTGTATACAAACAAAATCTAATATTTGTTTCAAGCAAGTTTCATTTTTTAATATTTATTTATTTAAGAATGCATAAGCTTGACAATACTACCGTCTGGTTTTTTCATCGTGACTAGTGCCAACAAAATGTGCAGTCATCTAGGATGGGTCCATATAACACAAACAAGGAAATGAAGGGATTCATGCTTAGTTGCAAGTGCATATCTTATTGGCACCGGTCACCATGAAGAAACCAATCTGTTCATAAATCGTGATGAATGGCCATTTACAGTAGTGCGATCATTATACTCATGCTCATAGGCGCCTACTTTGGGGGGGGGGGGGGGCAAGGTACTTTCGCCCCCCCCCCAACATTTAAGTTTTTATCATATAAGGCTAAAAATCCAATTCTTGCCCCTCCCCCCCTTCGAAAAAAAATGGAAGTCTGCTCAGGCCGATTGAATAGGCTATATAATCGTATGAAAAATTTAAGGAGCTCGGAAGAACAGTAGTAGCGAGCAAAATCGATTATTCGGGATCGTGGATCCAACAGCTGTTTCAGAAAAGCAAACCCTTACCAACCTGTGGAGGAGTCTTGTTGTTTACGGTGAAGATAGTGAAAACAGCAAGCGATTACAGTCATTGTGAATACTGATAAAAATATTTAAGTGACCATACAATGAAGGCGCAGGGAAATTTCTCTCCTGCCTTTCAAGACCTTTGTGAATCTATGTTGGCAAGCCCTGTTGCGCTGTAGTTTGGTTAGGCCGACTGGTACTGTGTGTTGGTGCATTATACTTGTGTTTCAGCGTAGAAAATACGTATGGAATGAAGTCAAAGTGATCTCATTATCGACAAGAGTATATTATAAAGGTAAGTTGTATTGTTAGTTTTGCTTGAAACAAGTTCTGTTGCTTTACTTTGTGACTGTCACAATCTCGTGTCTGGGCTCGCCTCACCAGTCTATAGGTTAGGGAAGAACGCAGTTGGCCTATTGTAATGAATGGTACGGGTTATTGAATTTATCTTTCACTGTGCAAGGTTTATCAGTAGCTGATATGATACTGGTTACTGGTATATATAATTGCCTTTCCTCTCCCTCAACCGTTCTGCATTGCAATGTCGAAACTCGTACTTGAAGGGAATTAGATCTATTTCGCCTAGAGCAGTGATTCCCAAAGTGGGATCCGCGGAAGAAATAGGATATCCCGTAATTTTCTTAAATTACATATCTTCTAAAGCAGCTTAAGGAGTGGCCTAAACTCTGTTTGTTACCACTGATAGTGTTATTTTGCCTATTGAATTTAATACATTTGAATCAAAGTATTTATTTAGTTTTTTTTTTTTCAAAACCCAGAGGGGGTCCGCGAAATTTTAATTTTTTCCAAGGGGTCCGCGGACTGAAAAGCTTGGGAACCACTGGCCTAGAGGATTTAGCTGTTTAAATAATGTTATTAGCCTACATCGATAGTATATAAAGAAAAAGGGAAACATTGTCTGATTTGTAGCTGCATTGGGGTGAAACCCTGAAGTTTTGATCTAATATACTTCAAGACTCTGGATGTGGTGCATTTTTTATATTTTCAGGCATTATGTTGGAAGTCATGACGTCATCAATGACAGTAATATTCGATGATAAAATTTTGTGGTTACAAACCATGCATTGATGCATATTAAATAAGAGGACTGTAGTAACTTTTGTATTAGTTTTCTGCCGTGGATTTCTTGATGGACGTCTTATTGGTCCCATCTCTTGTGTTGCATAATCTGGAAATATTTCACTCCCCTGAGTGCCTTTCCTTACGTTATTTCGAGATGTCTGATAGGGATTGCACAGGAAGGGGGCGGTTGCTCTCCGCACCATTGTACAGTACCAGTATTGTGTGTGTTTCTTTTTAACCGATTCAGCTCTTCCATTTGTACTACAGTGAATGGGCTTACAATCTTGTATTTCTTCCTGGGCCTGTTTGTGAGAAAAATCTAGAACCGTATTTATAATCAACTTCGTAAATTAATTTAGGGGAAAAAATAGTTTTATGCTGCACTCTAGGCTCCTCTCTAATGAGGCTCTCCTGGGAAGTGGGGTTTAGGGTTTCGTCACAGAAGAAATTCAATGTGAGACATAATAACCTCGTGTTATTTAGTATATTGCTCCTAAACTAACATACACGTTCCTAACCTAACAAAACGGCGGAGCTTGGCTGGGGTGCAGCATAAATCTATCTTTTGCCTAATTGGGTTCAGTCAATGAAAATGAGTGGACCTATATCAGTAAGTGATTTTTATAAATCGTTCTCTCTTATGTCAGTGGTGGCCCAAGAGGAAGGCCACAGAGATGTCAGCGACCGAAAGCTTGGATACAATATATCCTTTTACTCGGCTTATAGCCCGTGAAACCATCATTAGTAATCAACGCCGAGAAAGCCTCAAGTCTTAAGTGTCAGTTTAGTTTTCAGGTAGAACTAGCATTGTTACTATTGTAGAAGTAAGTTACATGCTTCTTTCGAACCGAGAACCCAAACATCCCCACCCGAAAATAGAAAATAATTATGTTGTAGGCCGCTGGACAGACCCAGTGACTGAATAATTTTTTTGCAAACCCGCGATTTTTTCCTTCTTCTCTCCCGTTTCTTATTATCTTACAGTAAACGAGACATATTCTTCATATTGTAAAATTAAAATGATTTTTCTTCAGGTTCTGTCCCAAAATATGAAATACGGGATATACCTATCACAGCGAGAGCATATTAGCACCAGAATAGATAAATGTTAGTGCGAAAAATACCAACACGTGCTTACAGTTCTTTAGTGAGCCTAAGATGGAAGGTTCTTGATCCAAGATTTGTAAGATAAGATAAGAATCTTTATTTGCCGTTTAATACATGGTACAATTGGCTTCTTCATTGTTTTATACAGTATTTACAATATAATTAAAATTATTTACAATTATGTCTGTAACAGTCATAGGGAATTGTAATGGACAGCATCATACCACCTGCTATAGATTGCTTTAACACACACAATTCTATGGATTACCTGTCCATATACAATTTAAAAAAAAAAAAACGTACATTAACTGGAACACTAAGATTCTACTAAAGATCTCGCACGAAATCTGTGCCGATGAGATCGTTACTCTCTAGAGAGAGACATGCTATTGTGCGAGAGAGAGAGAGAGGTAGCTTGGTCTTTGCAAATAGAAAGGGAGGTTATATTGTGCGAGAGAGATAGGTAGCAGGCCAATCTTCGCTACAGTCCCCACGAAAACTTAATGCAATGAAGTAAGCAATCGGCACAGATTTCGTGCGGGATCTTTACACGGTTATATTTCTACTACACATTTTCATCAGAGTAATGCAATAGTGAAAGATCTTAAAAGAGAATTTAAGAAGGTATGCAGATACAAATTGAGCTATTCCCTAGTCCCTGGAAATGTGCAAACGAGGTTCAGAAGTCATCATGAAAAGCTCACAGCATGATTGTTTTGCATGATAGTTTATTTCTTTATTTTATAAATTAAGAATACGCCTAGAAGGGCTGGTCGGGGGATGAAAATACATAAATGCTCGGATCTGTTATCTCCAGGCAGAAGGGCTTTAGTAAGTAAACAGAGCAATTTTGCCGAGTATTAAAGGTGACGTCAGGTACTGACAGACATACCCCTCCACAACAACCGGTTTCGCCGCTACTGTTACAGATTGTTTGCTGCATAGAGACAACTGAAAACACAGAGTCGTACATCAAAATCAGCATCACAATGAGCATTGCTTTTGGCGAAATTTATCAGGGAACACTTCAGCACAAATGGCGAAACTATTAGATATTATGTGACATAATTATAAAGATCAAAGGATGTATAACATATCATGTTAAACAACAGTTGATTGAATTAAACGCATAAAAACATGATATGGCATTATAGAAAGTGAGAATGAAGAAAATGAACCTTAGCTGGAATAGCTGAAATATGACTTTTTGTTAGGATTATGTGGGTTATATTTTACTTCATATACTATAATAACTTCAGTACTATAATTTATTGCTACAGTTCAGTACTTTACCATAGATTTAAGTGGGATAAGCGATAATTTATTTTGTTCGATATGAAGAATATATGTTATAATTTTCTGAAATGTGTCTCGTTTACTGTAGGCCTACTGATTATTTTCTGCTTCGTGTAACCTTATAGCAGATAATCATATGCCAGTGCTGCGGTAATTTATTCCTACAATTTAGTATAGTACCACATGTTTAAGTGCACAGACTTTGAAAGAGAAATTGAAATAAAATTTGTATATAAAATATTGCTAGACATTCCTCAAGAAATACGAGCACTTCCCCACACCATACTCTTCTCCTTACGGCTTCTACTACTTCGATATGTATGGGATTTTTCTGCTTCAGATATATTAGATCCCATTTTAAGCAGATATTCGGATCATGCAAGGACGCCCCCACATAGACATTTCGTTTTAAATCCACATATAGTTTCGTGACGAATAATATTTCATGGACCGAAGATATATTGCACTAAGCATTCAAGGAGAATACGAGAGAGAGAAAGATAGAGAGAGAGTGACGAGAACTGTGTTGGACAGATATTCCCAAACCTTACAAATTTAAGATAGAATGAACGAATGTTATACCATTCCAGGAATATCCGGCCAGGCAGATAGAAACAAAGCAGATAAGTGGGTGTATCGAAGAATCACAAATTACGAGAAAGAATTTCGTGGCTAATGGTTGTATCAGCATTTGCTTGAAACTTTTCGCCCCATGTAGTATTGTATTAACTAAGGCCCGGATTCTTAGGTTTTAAATTATTTTGTTCCTTGCTAGCTAACTGATATTTTAACGTAATTATCTCTTTTATTGCCAAGACAAGTCACGTAAACCTAAAAATGGCTAAACAAAGACATAGGGCCTAAACTAAAAATGTCTAAAACTGTTATTTCAATTAAACTGATAAGATTCCTAACAAACTAATGATATGTAATGAACCTAATTATTGTTGTTCTATTAATTAAAAAAAAATATCTACCTACCCTGTCCACATCTTGCTCACTGTTGCCAGTAGGCTACATTTGTAAGAGAAAATATAGCTTTATATTTTGAAATTTTGTACTCCATTGTCCGAAAAGAAAATCGTTAGTGAACCTAAATCCCTGATTTCTGTAGAAGGAAATTAAAGGCATTCTTAAGAAATTTTCACCGACATTTTATTCACAGTATTTGCTCCAGCAAGACACCGAAAGAAACGTATTCTAAAAACTGGTTGATTAATTGAAAAAAGTTCTTGCTGAGTTTATGTGGTGAAGTTAGAAATGATAGGGCAATTCTAAAATTAACTGTGTTCTATAAACTGTTGGGAATTAAGTAAAAAAAAAAATCCTGTAATTTTGTGGTTCAGAGCTATGGAGATTCAACTGTAAGTAAAAATAAAATAATTTTTATATTTGTTTCAGTGTGTTAATAAATTTGACTTATTAAAGTGAAACTTAAAAAGAAAACTTGCCTGAAAATAGTAAAAAAAAAAAGAACTAAAAAGAAACTATTGTAATAAGCAGGGCCCGGATTCTGATGACATAAAATTGTTTGAAAAATGACCTATAAAATGACCATATATTTTAAAAATGACTTAATGATAAAGAATGACCTAAAAACTGATATTTTATTTATAAAAAATTATTATTGTACACACAAAGTTATAGACTAATTTGTACAAAATTGTAAAAATTGTAAATGCAGAAAGCATGCTGTAGGTCTAAATACTTCGTTCTTTCTTCTTGATTGGAGCATTTGAGAAGAAAAGTAAAAAAATTGTTTTTAAAGTAGATCCTACAAAAATGTTGCATAATAGTAACCTAGTAATTTATTTAAATACTAGCTTATATGGCCCGGTGTCGCCCGGGTTTTGTATTTTGTAATATGAAATTAACTTATGGAGGACTTTCGATGTTGAAACTCAAGGTCCTTATATAATTTGGATTTTTGAATTTTTTTTATATATATATATTTTAATTTTGAATATTTGGATTTTTTATTTTGTATTTTTATTTTTTCAATTTTGGATTTTTGGATTTTTAAATTTTGGATCTTTGAATTTTTAATTTCGGAATTTTGGATTTTTTAAATTTGGATCTTTGAATTTTTTATTTTATGGATTTTTAATTTTGGATTTTCTAGTTTTTAATTTTGTATTTTTACATTTTTTTAAATTTTGGATTTTTTATTTTTAATTTTAAAATTTTGGATAAGCCTAATCATTGAGTTGATTGTTTTCAGTGCAGTCCGTTCCGTCACACCTCACTACTTTAGTGACGATTTTCAGTGTTACGCTAATTTCGTGACGATTTTTGAGCGTTACACAAGCTCTCGATTTACCCCTAAGTTTAATACCGGGAAGTTTCATTTTGAAAAATCCGGCTTCGAGATGTGTTCGGCCATCCTTCAGTCCATCTATGTTTAAATTTTCAGATCTTTGCGTGCAGTAGATTTCGCTAGGCATCACGCACAGACAAACAGGCAGACAAACACTTCCTCTTATTATTTATAGATAACGTGCACAGACAGACAAACATTTCCTCCTGTCATCATTACCATGGTACCTATTGTACAGGTATAGAAAGTAAAAAGATTTGAATGTTGATTTGATTGCGTGTTTAAATCATTTTTGTCGTTTGTGGTTGTCCTGTTGAACGGAGCGCCTGCCGAGTTAAGTTAGACTTCCCGCAGTACTTTGGTGTCAGAGAAGTGGTCGCCGTAATACCGGCAGGCGTTGCCGTAACTTGAATGGTTGACTGTCTCCTCGTTTCTACCTCCGTCCACCTTAATTTCTCACTACCCTACAGTGTAATTTCAAGTGACCATGGGAAATAGTTATGTTTCCAGTTTTTCAGAACAAATCATATAGAAGAAAAATTCTACATATAGAATGATACTTCTACATTGTATTCGTCTTCGAAAGAAAGAAAGAATGCCACATACTGTATATATCTTCTTTCGATTTTGACCAATATCGTATAAGAGTATGAAACACAAATTTGTTGTACTCGATCATTATTGAAATTTGGTTATAAACTTTGAAAGAGACGTAACCTCGATACCATTATCATATTTCATATTGCTCCCACAGTAGTGAAGCGTAGGACCGGTGGAGGTTACTGTAGCTTTTTAAAATTTTGTTACGCTTATTTCCCGATAGAGGGCAGAGTGACAGGTGGTTAGCCCATCGCCTCAAAACCCCCCGGTAACTAAGGCATTACTTGGACGTGAAAGGGCCAAGGAATTTTGTCCAGAGACTCTACTTTAGGCTTGGAGTTCTTTTACGTCTCGTAAATCTATGACACGTCCCCCTAGCTTAAAGTCCCTCCCAGAGTACTCCGTGCCCAGGTCATAGCTGATAGGCGACCGCTTATTATGTGAAGTGAGAGCCGTTTAATATCTGTGGCTGAGGTGGAAAGAGGCGATGGGCTTACCACCTGTCCCTCTGCCCTCTCTCCGAAAATAAGCGTAACAAAATGCATATAGGTAACAGAAACCTCCACTTGGAGGCCCCTTCGCCCCAACATAGGGAGCTATAGGGTTCCAGACAGACTGACAGAAGTGGAAAAGTCATGCAAGTGCCTCACATCAGTTTTATCAGGTATTTTATTATAACGAGTCTGTCTAATATTATTGATATTATTATTTTAACGCAGTCTAATCCCGTGTCTTTCTAAAATGGTCGATAATTTATTGAAGCCTAATGATCTTAAATCATAACAGCGTTACAAATAAATTTACAAACAGAATGCCGAACGGTGGAGTAAAAACAGGACCACGCTTAGCTCTGTCAATTAGATTTATTTATCGCTCATTTTCCATAACATATATTTTAAAAAAATCCTTTTTAACTCAATACATTTTTTGCATGGGAGTGTTTTTCAAACGTATAAATAATAGGAAGCATGTTACATTAACTTTTATTGTTTAAATTTAAATAAATTGTATTCGTTTAATAAACAAGCAACTAGTTTCTGAACAAAATAAACTATAAAATGTAAACAATTTCTGACATGGTGGAAGAAGGTAAGAATGTTCCCAAGACAAAGGCCGCATTTCCACGCTGTATTGCTAGACTTAGCTTTTGTTTTAGAAATAACTTTGACCTTTGTTCTCCTGTCACTGTTTGTAGGAGGTTTCCTAACGACTCAATAAAATTTATAGCTTCAGTGCACCAAGGACCTAAAGTTTCGACTGCAAAAGGAAGAAATTTAAATTATTTATATTATATATTTAAAATCTAGTTAATTTTTTTCACACGACATTGAATAATACTAATAATAATATTAATAATAATAATAATAATAATAATAATAATAAATATTGATAGCTATGGAATTCTTTATCAGGTACACGGCAGATCAGTGCACACAAACATCCTTTTCTTATTATGATGGATGCACTTTAATTAAATTCTGATATTAGTCACTTACTGTACAAATAGTGAATATTGAGCGTATCAAATTACAAGATCGATCCCTCATTGGTTGATGAGAAAAAAAAGTATTGAACTTCAATAATTTTTGATGCTGGAATATGTTTATATCCGTACATGTTTTATATCTTAAAAGGTATGATTATTATATTAATGTAAATCGTTACAATTTATCAGTTTCCATTTACCCTTTGTATTATTTTATCTTATTTATTTCCATCTTCATCTAATATTGTCTTTGCTGCAGAGGGAACTTACATATTAAATGCTCTTCTCTCGGAAAGCAGTTAAATATTTGTAAATTCACCCGTGTAATAATATTGTTTATCAATTTTAATAAAGCAGGTTAGTTGAACTGTGACAGTATTATCAGATAAGTACATATTGCACCAATTATAGCTAACATCAGTGACATATTTAATTTGAATAGACCATATACTGTAAATTCAACATTCATGTTTTTTAGTTGAACTGATAACAGTCGTAATTCCTCTTCAATATCATAGCTTAAGCTTGAATTTAGCTGCAACTTTTCGATAATAACCACAGATTTATTTACTTCATCACAAGTGCCTTGGCATGCAAGAAGCATTACGACCAGTAAACACAAGCACAGCCCACACCATTCGAAATCAAAAATAAAAAATAGTAGGGATTCAACATCACTTCCATGGATTTCATAAAGTGTTCCGTAAATTAAGTACACTACACTTACGAAAAGCCATATAATAGCAGTTAACAGAGGAAAAGCATAACTTGTGTTAATCAATAAAACAATATCATACAGTTTGCAGTAAAGATGCCTTCTTTTAAGGATCTCCATCTTTGAAAATGGAGCTGTCAGCCTCGTATTATTTTCAATAACTTTTGCTGAACTTATTCCTTTAGAAATCCACTTGTTCAGTTGTTTATATCTTTGCCTTAAGAATGTAACAAAATTGATGTATTGGCAAATAAGCAATACATTAATAATTGTAGCAATTGTTTCCATAACGGTTGATGTGAGAACGAGTAACCATTTTCTTGAAAAATAAATGTAGAATAAAGTTTGTGGACAAAGCGAAATACATATCGCTAGAAGTTGAAAGCTAAGATGTCTTTTAACATGCATATAAAATATGTGTCTCGTGTGTGCTGAATACATAGATTGGTCTACTAGGTAAAACTCATAAAATATATCGCTTATAGTTGTTCTGTTATTTTTTCTGACTATTATCATGAAGATATATGTCATGCAAGGCAGAAATAGACTAAATATATAAAACAGATATGCCATATAATATTTAATAGGGCGTTTTTCTCTGATATTGCGTTCAGAAGCAAGACGAACGTCTATATATAGCCCGATTGCTAAAGCAGTGAACCAAACAATCGACCAAATTAAATACCTACGTCTGAATTGTAGTGGTTTAACTCGATCGATATTTTCTGTACTGTTTGTCAATGGTGCAATTCCAAATACCTGACAAACTCGAAGCCATGGTCTTATTACGGCATATATATCACTGAACACGAGCATTATGCAATGTGTAGCTGTTTTTCTTTTTAAGTGCACTGGAATAATAAATTCTAATTTACGCGCAAGTTAATGAAGTAACATCCCATTTATACTGGAAAACTTTAGATTTTACGCACAAAGATAAGCCTATTCAACCCAAAGTTAATCTGACCTACCAAAGGGAATAGCTACTGGTCTGTACCTGACAATAGCACTTGCTTGGCACTTGAATTCATGTGGTTGTTGCAATAGGCAAAGTTACCCATCCGGTAGTTTAAAGGTGCTAAAATTGGTAACTTGCTACCTTTTTATATGCTAATGTTGTTAGAATGGTTTTCTGTTATAAATAACACAAATAAAGACAGATCCTACACTTTTAAGATCAGGCTGTGATTTGTCGTCGAGAAATCTTACTATTCTCAGAATGGATTTATATTATGATTATCATAGATCTCTAAATAAATAATGGTAAGTTTAAATGAAGATAGATTTAACACTTTTCACTTTTCAAATTAAGCTATGTTTTAATTAGTTCCATCACCATCACTGTTTTTTCACCAACCATTTTTGTGTGTGTTTATGGCCTCGCTAAATACGGGTTTTAAATTGGTAACCGTTTATGAAATGTATTGTAAACTCTGGGTTTTCATATTATATAGTAAAGTTTTCTTCGCCGTTGAAAGAAACGTAGTTGATAGAATTACTTCAAGAAAACGAATTAAAAATGGTAATTCAAACACTTTTCTATTCTGATGAGCGCATTTCACGAATTTTGACCTGTATCATGTGTGGGTGTTGATTATATATTGTCAGGCCAATATTAATTATATTTTATGTTAGAAACTCTTCTCTTTCAGTCATGATATTTCACTTCTTTGCAGTTTTTACTTTGGAAGGTTATTATTAATCTTTCATTTAAAACTATTAAAGAATTGATTATATACTTCTTTAACTGCCTGTTAGAATGATTATTTTAAGATGAAATATTCTTTTTCTTCTTCAGTTGTTGATTTCATTTATTCTCATTGCAATTGCAGTAGCTGAAATCTTCAAGAGCGTCTGTGTAATAATTCACACTTCGCTCCTTTACCGTTCTGCATACTCCGCTTCGATCCTAAGAAGTCTTAACCAGTAGATTAAAATGAAATTGTGAAACTAATGGTTCTGCAACGTTATGTCTAACCTCATGTTTAATTTATTACAATAAAGTAATATACGATATTATCTTCCACTTGTTTACGCTAAGAGACGTTTTAATTCAATTATTTTACACTTGATAATAGCTGAAATGGCGGAATTAAAGCATAGTGTATACATTAGCATCTTATCATCATCCATCAAATTACTTAGCGCTCAGGACAATTTTGAAAAATGCTGTTAATGTCAAACTGAATTAATACAAAACACAACTTGACACAATCGTCACAATGGAAATAGATTAATTTATGTACACCAGGGGTATCAACTGGCGGGCCGCATCTGTCCCTCGACCTAATTCTGTGTGGCCCGTGACAAAGTCAATTAATAACATTTAAAATATTTATAATTTTATTTTTAGTTTTTTAGTTTTTTAGCTTGTTTGTTTGTTATGGCTAGTTTTGGCTGCGGATATCCTGTTGTATCTATATTCCAGATTGCATTCGTTTGGTGAAGGATAACATTTAAATATAAAATTAAACTACCTTATAAAGATCACCCCATTTGTGAATATTTATATGTATTTATCCATATTTGGGAGCACATACTTCTGTGAATCCACAGTATCCATTACAAGGGCAGAGTAAGCGACCATGTCTCACATACATATAATAGAACCGGCCGGACAATTGTTTTATAAATTTTTATTTTTACTATTCTGGACAGAAGACGAGAAGATAAAAGATTCTGAATTGCATAAAGCTGGCATTTCATAATTTTAGTCGACACTTAACTTCTGCCTTAATATTGTTTGTAAAAACGTTGTTAGTGTCCTCATCTCCAATCAGTATTCATAATATGTTGTTGACCTTTTAACGTTTGAGCAGATAGCATGCGAGTTCGTGTCCGTTAAAATCCCAAAATATATTTCTATCGGAAATGGAGTTCAGCACTGAACTACAAGGAAACACGCGTGGCATTTCGAGCATTTTCCAAGTTTTCCGCCTTCGCAGATTCAGCGGTTTCCATGAAAAATCCGAAAAGTAGCAATTTTTGCACTTTCACTATTACGGTACTTGTTTCCAGTGTATTATATTCGTTATGCTGTGTCGAAAAATACGTTTGCCAATTCCTCTTAAAAGTAACTTAGAGCTATGAAAAGGACAATGTTTTCTTCATAAGGCTGTACCTGCAACAAGAACCTGTCTCCCTCTCCTTGTGCAGTCTGCAGGACGCTCCGTAAATACATTGGTAGTGGCCTCATATCCAATATGTTGGTGGCCTTTTGATTTTGAGTGGATAACATACGAGTTCGTGTCCGCAAAATATATTTCTATCGTAAGTGGAGTTCAGCATTAGTGCTCCACATAAAACACCATATTCATAAAAAGGGGTTCTTGGGCCAAAACTATTATCCGTTTTACATACATCATGGCCTTCCATCTTCTTCTTGATTCTTACGGAGGTTAGAAACAGACCCATCTTAATACTGTAGACATTATTTACTGGGGTGGGCACTCCTTAAATATGCCAGGTTGAAATTCTTCATACGTGAACCAATGTTTATGAAAATTAAGTTCGGCACTACTAATTGTGTAAACCACGTAGCATTTCTTTTTTAGATCTTCGTTGCCATATCAGTTAAACTGTGACATTATAATTAAATAAGTACATATAGCTTGAAATATATTATTTAATAATGATAAATTTATTTGAAATAGATCACAAGCAGTGAATTCTACTTTCATATTCCTCAATTGAGTTGACAACAGTCTCAATTCTTCGGCAATGTCATACCTCACATCATTATTTAACAGTAATTTTTCTATTACTGTTACAGAATTTTTAGCTTCTTTAGATGCCAAATGACAGACAAGCGGCAATAAAAATAATAGCAAAGAACATTTAGTAGCCCAACAAATGACATAGGATTCGTACAAGTACTCAGAAAAACGTTTCAACTCTAACTGAAAGTCGCATATCATCGTATACAGAAAAAATACCACACTCACGAAAAGCCAAAAAAATGCTGTTAAAAGAGGAAATCCGTAATGAGCATTAATTATAATTGTAATATCGTATAACTTATTGTACACGAGTCTTCTCTTATGAATTTGAATTCGATTAAAAGGAAATTCTGGCGTATTTTTAATTGCCATTTTTTTCTTTCCTTTGCCATCCAAATCCAAATTTTTAGGCATCCAAAGGTTTAAACGCTTGTATCTCTGTCTTAAGATAGAAACAAACATGGCGAACTGGAGTAAAAATGATGCATTCGAAATCCATCCTACTTTTTCAAAAATTGATACAATTAAAGTTTTCCAGTCCTTAATTGTGTAGTATCCGTAGTATATATAAAATGACCCAAATATCGAGCATAATATAGAAACTGAAATCTTAATGGTTCTTTTTAATCGCATATAAATACAGCTTCTTTCTTGAGCTGAGAACAAAACAAGGTCCACATTGTGTAGCTGTTCGATTATGTCTGGCATCGAGTGTTTCCTGTAGAGTAAACCCATGATTCTATATGTAACGTTTGGTAGCATGAATATAAAGCCATAAGAAATATGTAATAAGCGATGTTTAATTGCAAACTTCTCAATATTGTCATCTCCAGGTATAGTAGAAACACTTACTAATGCACCAAAAGCCAACAAACTTAACCAAATAATTGACCAAATTAAGTAGATACTTCTGAATGCAACAATTCTTACATTACTTCTGCTGTCTGTAATATAGTTGAATGGAGCTAGACCAAAGAATCGAGACATCCTTACCCATTGTTCGGTCATGGAATATATATCACACACTTTCATTTTTATGAATAATATTTTCTTTTTAAAATATACACTAACATATGTTATTATTTTTAGTATCTCGAAACAAATGTAAAGAAAATGTATGCACAATGGTTTTATATTCAGGCCTTTTGTTAGTTTATCTATTAATTTCAATCCTTATTTTTCAAAACATTGTCCTTAAAACGAGATATTTCTTGTTTTACTTCAGAGTAGCTGAATTTTGTTCTTTTCTTGTAGGACGTAACTGTCTAAATAATTATTAATTATATTTTACCACAAGTCTGTTTTGTAGATCCAGTCTAATAGTTTTTTCACGCAAAAGGACACGAAGCCCTTTAAGACTGTGAAAGTAAATTTGCTAACAAATATAATGTGCTCATTCTCCTGTTATCCATATCAATTAAGGTTATCATTTTGAATTGAATTTTACAGATGTTTACCAAATGTTTCCAGTAATAAATTAGTTTAATATCCCTTATGTAAACTTTCTGATGTTTTATTAATCTATTGTAATATGTTACTAAGTGAATACTTATTTGACTAACAAAACTATATAGAAGCTAATATTACCACAATTCAATTAGCATTAACATCCATGCCTTCAGTTTATGGACAGTCGAACTTAATCATAAAAAAGATAAATTAATAGTTTTGGGAGTATCAACATGACGCTATTGTCCCTGTTTCCTCTGTCGCATCTTATTCGGGAGTCATGACTCCTGACTCTTTATCACCTTCAATACCATGTATCCCATTCGTATCCTGTAAACGTACAGCTGGGTGCAAAAAGAATGAGCATCTAAAGTTTCAGATTTAGAATACTGCGCATGCTCGTCTAGTCATGGTCGAAATACACAAGATAACACGCAACTAAACCATTAAAAACGACTGTATTTTGTTTAAGAATCTGATATTTATTACGTTTTGTTATTAGAGTCGAAACTGGATACTCTAGGTTATCTGAATAATTAAATGAAGATACAGGTTGAGAAATACAAATGCCAACGGAGCCAATATGAATCCTACAACCAGTTATTATGTCGTTCTTTAAGTTATAATCTATTGCTTATTAGCAACCAAGGTGACTATGGTCGTTAAATCGCTGCCCCACGAAACGAGTGAGCGATCGTAATGATAAATTTTAGTTACAAGTTTTTGGTCATGCCTTTAGCGAAGGTTGATTCACAGGGTAACATCTTTCGGAATAAGGAAAATTCTGCTTGCGTCATTCATATCTCTCTCGTTGCTATCAAATATAGCTGAACTCACAATCTTCAGTACAAGAAAATTGAGACGTTACCTCTCCGCTAGACACACCGCATTGTGTTTAATACATGGTCAACTTCCAGTGAACAATGATCACATAAATGACTAAGTTGGTTTACACACCTTGTGAACCGCGCCATAGAACTTCAACTTTCTACTGAACAGGAGTCCGCTCATTCTTTTTGCAGCCAGATGTACATATCATTCCACGAAACACTGTCTATGAAGCACTATCTATTTTTTAAAATATATTTTTATAGATGGTTTCCTTTGGACGGAAATTCTTGTTTTATTATTTAATACTGGGGTTTCTCTTCCACAATAGAAATTTAAATTCAAATAAAACACCAACAATTTGACCAAATGAACTTAATTTTGCTTTTAGTGTTTGAAATCAGTAAAACTATTTCAGGAGAAAATTCCTTTGACACTAGGATTCGAACCCATGATCATTCGATTCACAGCGCCAGATGGAATATCTCTTTCCTACGATTGATTACCCTTAATAGTCTACCTCAGACATTTACTTCTTATAACTACAGTGTTGTGAGGTAGACTATTTTAGTACCGGTAGTTTGTGACATGGTTTTCATTGTTATTGTATAATAACATTTAAGATGTAGACATGCATTCATGAAACGATAGAATATAGCGTTTCTGTTAAACGTAACTAAAGAAAAGCCCGTGGTTGTGACTAGTTCCTTGTTCGCAGACGTATGACCAGAATACAGCATAATAATTGAGGGAGTGGATGGAAGAAGGGCGTAACTAAAAAAAACATATTTTGAGATAAACAAAGAAAACTATTTTAAAGTCACATGTCTTGTACTACGTATCCAATAAATATTTATGTTTTAGATGTGTGATTAACTAACTAGGCCTATATGCTTGATTCTAATGTCCAATTCAATTACACCTATAGTGAAGAAAAGTTCCTAAGAATAATTTAGTTACGCCCTTTTTCAAGATATTCGTGGTTTCTAGGAAAGATCACATGAATAATGATAGTTAAACATCATATTTTGCATTTATTTTTAATTGAGTGAATATTACCAAACATATAAGCCTAATAACATACAGAGATGATCAGGAAACTAAACAATTGTATTATAAAGTTATTATTAGCCCAAAGCTTTCTGAAACATAAACCTTCAAAGTAACCGTGAATGTGCCTGCTGACTGAAATAATACACTGTACAGAACAAAAAAGTCATAAAATACCATACAGATAACATCAGAGTCAGTTTCATTTAATGTTTCGCTGCCAGGCTGTGTTTCCCTTAAGATGCTCATATACCATTCTTGTGCATCCTTATTTTAAAATTTCATCAAATCTGTAACATCTTTCGCTTTAGATGGTTTTATCCCTACATGTGGCACGGGAGGAAGAGTGGAATCATTATGGTTATGAACAGGATCATTGCTCTTCCATAACGCAAACTTCCTTTGTACCAACCGCCATCTTAACAGTCTATGTGCATGCGCAGGCCATAATATGTGTTGCAGGGCAATATTTGGAAGAAGGGCGCTACACAGAATACATCATAACAAGCCGTCCGTTGGAGAGTTTTGGTTCTAACTTTGCTATATTATAGATCTCCTGGTAGAGAGTGCTATAATAGTAATGAATCTCCGGGAAAAGGGCATAACCTGACTTACGCTCTTCTTCCACCCAATCCCTCAATTATAAAGATCGTGTGGAATTTGAATGTAGTGATTAACAATCTTTGCTTGCTGATACATGACCAGTGGCAATATAATTCATATTTATTCCCACAGGTCTTATGTTTTTCGATTATAATCTTATTTAATCCTTCAGATCACCCAGTATATCAATACTCCATTTCATTTAAGAACAAATATCAGTCTCTTAAACATAATGTAGCCAATTTTACTGATTTATGTGTTATTTTGTGTATGCAGGTGATGACGAAACGAACATGCCCAGTATTCTGTATCTGGAACTTCTGCCCATCCTTTTTCCAGTCGGCTGTACAGTTATATGCTATGGTAAGCATGCTAATAAACAATATTATCAGTATTGTCATACGTAATACACAAGTATAGGGCTACACAATATACACAATACACTTACAGCCTTACTAATAAAAGCTGCTTATACCTGCGTTGAACGGTTGTTTGGTTGTTCACCGTGCAAGTTCTGCATAAGCCGCATTACCAATAATAGGTGTGTAACTGCCGAGTTTACGCCAGGTGTGTACGTCCAACGTCATCAAATACGTCACGCTTTTCATGACGTTACTAGCCTCAGGCTATGAAGGGACTGCTGAACGCCATCTATCGGTGTAGCGGGCAAACAACGATGGATCGTCTGCAGACTAATTGTAGTTTCAGTATTTCATTATATTGTTTTCAGAAAGCTGTAATCATGGGTACAAGTATGGAAATATGTCCCGCAAACAAGGAACAATGTTTATAATTCCGCAAAAGTAGCCCAGAATGTTTCATAACAAGTTACCTTAAGAATGGATGCATAACCTCAAAATTCAATCTCAGACATCTACGAAGCGACCGGCTGTTACGCAGATCGGCCATCTTGATTATTTACGTCAAGTTTAAACAAGGGGGCCAGGCTGTGTAAAGGTTGCACACATTCAGCCTTATGCAACGATTATTAGTACACTTTCTTTCCTCAGCTGTGTATATTCCTGGTATAAATGTTACAACTGGATTATTAGTAAGACTGTGTATATACACAATAACCTAATCACATAAGCCACATTTTTTAATAAACGATAAGTGAACAGCAATAATAATTAGTCTAACTGTATACAGACTACCGGTAAATAGTTATTTAATAATCCTGTTACAGCAGGTTAGTTGAATTGTGATAGTATTATTATGTAAGTACATATCGCTCCAATAATACCAAAGAGCAGTGACATATCTAGTTTCAAGAAACCGTGTATAGTGAACTCTACTTTCATGTTTGTTAGTTGAATAGATAAGAATCGCAATTCCTCCACAATTTCATACCTTAAGCTTGAATTTAACTGAAGCTTTTCGATAACAGACTGAGATCTTTTCACTTCGTCACAAGTACTTTGGCAAGCTAGAAGCATTAAGGTCAATGTGCCCAAGCACAATGCACACCATATGAAATTAAATATAAGGTATTTAACATCCACTGCTTCGCTTTTATTAAAGTCATATATAGTGCCGTAAACTACAAACACAACACTAACAAAAAGCCATAAAATTGAAAATAAGAGAGGCAAAGCATAGTGAGAGTTTATTAATGAAACAATGTCATAAAGTTTACAATAAACATCTCTTCTCTTAAGAATTTGTATTTTTGAAAATGGAACTGTCGGCTTTATTCTAACATCAGCTTCTTTTTTTAAGCTCGTTTCTGTAGAAATCCATAAGTTTAAGTGGTTATACCGCTGTCTCAGAAATAAAACATAATTAGTATATTGACAAATAAAAAATACATTTATAATTGAAGCAATATTTTCTGTAGCAGTTCCAATGAAAAGGAGCAATCTTTTTGTTGCAAATATATTACAGAATATATCTGTTATTCCAAATGAAAAACATACTATTATGATCTGAAATTTGAGAAGCCTTTTAATAAGCCTGTATAGTACGAGTCTATCAAATGGTGCATACATCAATAAATCTGTCTTGTGAAATGCATAAATAATTTCGAGAACTATGTTTTTCTTTGAGATTACCACCATCAAAATATATGTCACGCATGGGAGAAATATTGTGAACATATAAAAAGTAAATGCCACATGATACTTAATTGGTCGTCCATCCGTCCCCAAACGTTCAATAACTAGAATTATGTTTATATACAGTCCTATCACTAAAACAGCTAACACAAAAGTTGACCATACTTTAAATCTACAGCTGAGTCCTAGTGATTTTATTTTGCTGCTATTTTCCGTAATGTTGGTAAATGGTGTAATTCCAAGTATTCGACATATTTGAATCAACGGTCCTATTGCCGTATATATATTGCTCAATTCCTGCATTATACAGTTAAGTGCACGGACAATTTCCGATGAATCTGGTTTCTTCTAGTGTTTTTATTTATTTGAAGGTGGCATTGAATCTTTTTATCATCTCTGTTCCACACCATCCCTGGGTGAGCCAATCTCTTATTGTTTGAATTTAAGTCCGAACACACGCAGTAGTCTATGAACAACGCTCAGCCTAGTTGAGCATGAAATGGGAATGGAGTAGGCCTATGGTGACATTTCATTTGACCGGCTAGAAGACTTGCCTCGCAACGAATGTCCACACCAGTCCCTGAATAAGTCTGACTCTGAGGATATTATAATATAGCTTTCTCAATTTGGGGCAACATGCATAGCATTTGAACTTAGAAAGGTAAAACCAGCACGATCCATTCCAAAATCCATCAGATAGTACTTGTAGAGATCAGTCTCTTCGAGCTAAGCAGGGCTGTTTCGTGATAGTACTAAGCGTAAATTAAATTCTGGACCGGACTTGTCTGTTCGACCTCCTAAATTGCCCAGTGATATATCCTTTCGATATGATGGATTACTAAATATAAAAAAATTACAAAATTTCACATTTAAAATACAACTTGAATTATAAATTGAAATTATATTTTATAACAGTGTTATGTGTATTGTATTTAATTAGCATAACGTCTTACTTTTTCTTGGTGTAGTTGGTTATGTATTTGCAGGGATGGTAAATACCAGATTACTCCTAAAAAGGAGTAAATTCAGATATAATCTTTCTGAACTTGGATGTTATTTATTAGCGTTTCTTTCCTTACTATGTTCCATAATATTTAGTTCCTTAATCATGTTACTTAATATCCTTTCTTGATATAAGCTTTTCACTCAGGCAATTAAAAGAAATCACAAAATAGTTGAAGAAATTCTCAGCAGTATTTTGAAGATTCATATATTAGGGTTACAGTTACGGCTTCCGCAGTGCTTCATTTCCTTG
Organism: Ectobius pallidus; assembly: GCA_964059195.1. NCBI lineage: Eukaryota > Metazoa > Arthropoda > Insecta > Blattodea > Ectobiidae > Ectobius > Ectobius pallidus. The sequence goes on from CAXKWD010000010.1 coordinate 105,619,602, forward strand.
CTGGGGTCAAAATATGCTTCTTTTTAAAGGATTTTCTCAAATTATTCTCTGATTTAGCATCTGGATTTCTGTATGTACTTTCTACACAGTTTTTATCTACATTAAATTGTAGTAGTCTTCTGAATAATCCTTCGAAATATTGGAAAAGGTTCGTTATTATTTTCGTCTCATTAGACCATAATGCGCTGCTATCCTAATATGTATCAAATATGCTCGAAAGCCATGAAGACAAAGTACGTTTAAATATTAAATGAGAAACTTGACATTCTTTCAGAGTGAGCACCACCTTTTCAGACGTGTTATCGTTAGTTTATGATGATATCTTAGGTTTTGTTTGACATTTAATTATCGAAATTTGATAACACTGATAAAGCGAGAACTTCTTACTGTATGGTTCTTATAATCATTATTTTATTACAATCATGAAATTAATTTGTTAAACACGCTTTCAAGGACAAGTTATTAACATTAATGGCTTTTCAGTGCATAGCATTTTCTTTAAGATAGCATGTAAATATAATTATTCCGTTATTTTTAAGTCTTTTAATTCCAAAATGTTCTTCCTAGAAGAAAAAATATCCCTATTTATTTTGTACTTAGCATTATTGTGGCATATACTAAATTTAAAATATGATTTTATAAATACCTTTTTAATAAGTTAGAGTAAATAAAAATTTATTTTCAGAACGATAGCTAATGTGAACTTCATCCCTAGTTATTGGGAATGGTGAATTGTCATTGGGAATTCTTATGTCACATACTGCATTTAAAATATGATTTTATAAATACCCTTTTAATAGATTAAAGTAAATCAACATCACTTTTCACAGCAATACTTAATGTAGTCTTCTTCCCTTGGGAATGATGGATCGGCCCTAAAGCGGACCTGAAAACTTCAACACATAGAGAGTAGAGACTGTATAGATAACTAGGGTGCTCTCCAAAAGTAACGCATAAAAAATTCTCAGAATTATTTATTTCCTCATAGATATCTGACATACATATATGTTACTTCTCTACATAGTCTCCTTCTTTGTATAAGCACAGTTGCCAGCGTTCAACCCACTTTTGATACACTTTTTGTAGCATTCTTCAGGTAGCCATTTATCAACATGAAAAATTCATAGGCATGGACTTTACTGAACGGACTACGGGATATGATTTTATTACTACATTAATTATTATTATTGAACTGTGATATTATGACTAAGTATGTACATATAGCCCCAATTGTATTAGTTAGTAATGTCAAGTTCAATTTAAATACGCCACACGCATTAAAGTTTATTTTCGTATTTTTCATTTGAGTTGATAACAACTGCAATTCTTCCGCAACATCATACCTAATATCATATCTCAACAGTAACTTTTCTACTACCGCTACAGAATTCTTGGCTTCTTCACAAGTTTTATGACAGACTAATGGTATTAAAACTAACAGTAATGAACCTTTAAAACACCAAAAAATTACATAAAATTCATTTAAATAATCAGAAACACTTTCGATCCCGGTTTTAACGTCACAAATAATAAAGTATAAAATTATTACTTCATTTAGGAAAAGCCACAAAATGGCTGTTAAAAGAGGAAGTCCGTAATGGGAATTAATTAGATTTACGATATCATGCAGCTTACTGTATATTTCTCTTCTCTTGTGAACTTGTTTTCGATTAAAAGGAAACACTGGCCCATTTACAATTATATTGCTTTGCTTTCCGGTAATATCGAAATTCAAGCTCGTGATTATCCAAAGATTTAAAAATTTGTATCTCTGTCGCAATATAAAAACAAATACCATGAATTGACATATAAATATTACATTCGAAATCCACACTGCACTTTCAAAGATAAATATCAAGAAAATATACTTTTTATCATTAGAGTAGAATCCAAAATTCAGTAAAAATGGTCCGAAGATCAGGCCAACTCCCAAAGCTATTACTTTACTTGTCTTTCTTAATCTCGAATAAATATAATTTCTTTCATTAGTAGAAAACAGGGTTAAATCTACTTCATGTAATTTTGTTATTATTTCTGGCACTGAACTATTTCTGTAGAACAAAGCCACTATTGTGTATGTCATATTTGGTAGAACAAATAGAAGTGCAAATGAAACAAAAAGCGCACGATATCTAATAGGTCGCTTTCGAATGTTATCATCTCCTGATATATAAGAACCATATACATATAGTCCTATAGTTATAGCAATTAACCAAGTTACAGACCAAATTAAGTAAATTTTTTTGTAAGTAGTAACTCTTGTATTGTTTCTATTGTCTGTTACGAAGGTGAAAGGCGCTAGCCCGAAGAATCTGCCCACACGGATCCAAGGTTCTGTCACGGAATATATGTCACAAACAGTCATTATTCATGTCCATGTGAAAGAAACGATGAAATTAGAATGTAAATTGTTTAAATAACTCTCATTTCTCTTCTTATTCTACGAAAATAAATCTTCTTTCCTGCATGATATATCTGAAATAAAACATAGTGCCCTTTTGTAAGAAAATAATTATTAAATTTATCAGATGTTGGTTGTTATATTAATTTTTCTTTTGGATAACCTTGAGATGTAGATTTTCTTCTAAGATTATTTTGCCCATTTTCTTTCGAAACTATCCTGAGGTTTTCGCCAAATGGTGTCCATAGAAGTGACTTAAGAGATTATTAATATCGAACAGAATTCCATTTACGTTAAAGTTTCTCCTGATGAGAAGTTTAATTTCTTTAATAGGCTTGTAGTTCTTGCTAGATAATCATTTTCCATTAAACTCATTAAATTGAGCAAGATGGAGTTTCCTAATAAATATGCATCAAGAAATTAAATTATTTCAGAAATGTAACTTCAATGTCGATTACACTATTTCATTTCTTAAGTAAATTTCAGCTATTTTGTGACAATTATTTCTCCTAGTATACAAAGCAAAATTTTGGAAGTATAGGCTATATATAAGCTAATATAACTCCTCTTCGACCTGTTTTAATCTGTTGCCAAAACTGTAACTCGTAAACATTTGACAGATGTGTTCCTATTGGTTACCCTGCATTATTTTTGAAGAACGTTCTTGTTCTGTTTGTCATTTCATTTTTAAGCCTTTTGTGAAAGCTCGTGTAGGCGTACAATATTACACACACATGAATATATGTATAATGTGTTTAATCTACACACTTATGCACATACTTCATAAAATTTACTAGGCCTATTTGTAATTTTCACGGTAAATGATTTATTACATTTGTTTGTGTGTGTTTAATTATTTACTTTTCATATTTTTGTTTTTAGTTTAGTTAGTTAGTGCATCGAAATATGGAAGCTAACGACGGTGTGTTGCTTTATGTAGTTCATCCTTGACATTCTTGTTCTGTGTGGTTAATCTCCGTCGTCTGGATAGTAGTAATAATTATAATAACAGAACAATAATAGTACTAATAAATTATATGAAACATTTAGAGTAGATTGGTAAGACCTTCGGTCCTATTTTCATTAATGATTCTTAACAGTCAATCAATTCAATCCGGTGTTTGTCTTTAATATGTAAGACTTCGAAAATCCTACTCAGACTGTGTAAGAGATTTTAACTGACAGCCATCCAAATATTTATCCGCATTGTTGCCGCCTCGGCCAGCTCATACGAGACTGAATAGTACCCTATTACAGAATTCCTTCAAGAAGTACCTGGATGTACTGTATTTTTAAATAAATTTTAGTATATTAACTTGTTTTCTTAACGCTTAAGGCATAATATTAAAAAAAAAAAAGAGGAGCAAATATCCTTAATTTTCAGTTGGATCATTATTATTCAATTTCAATTTCAATTTCAATTTATTCACCTTAAGGAATACAAGATTCATGGCTTCGTCAAAGACTTTACATATAAACAAAACAATAACAAACAAAAAAAACTTTACATACAAATATGACAGGTATTGAAAATAATGCAAGGACTGAGTCAATATTGCTCAATAGTACAATAATATAGGGTGAAAATACAAAATATGGAACAAAACTAAATAATAACATAATCATGGATAACATTTGAGATGTTTTAAGTATGTATTAAGTATGTAGACCTACAATGTTATTCAGAAATCGCGTATTCAATTGATATAGACCAAAAACATTGAATGCTTCTTAAATTATTTTTGAATATCCTATAGCAGTTTCATTTCTTCCATTGCATCATAATCTCAAACTTGTGTTGAGTAATAACTTTTCTATTATTGTTATTATAGTTGAATCTTTTACTTATTTTCTTTTAATATGACACACCGGGGATACTATTGTCAGTAATAATAAACTCACTACTGACCAAACTGTTTCATATTTCCCTTATTTTATAAACTGGCTGTAGTGTTGCGGATTCAGTATTAATTTTTATACGCTGCGATGGTAGACTGAAATGTGTTTCACTACAAATCCGTACTTTTCTTCAGGAAAACAATGACTATGAACGTACTTAAAAATAGTAAATTAGCAATAAAAGTATAAGTTTCCAAAACAATTGTATAGAAGTAAATAAATTCTGAATTATAATGCACTCTATTTCTGAGGATGATCTAATTTTTTTGCAACTAAAGAGATAAAATATAAATTACAAAACAGTCCTATTATTTGTGAAATGATCCGCAAAACCGTCCAAACTAAATTCGTACATCTGTACCGAATCATAGCTGGATGGTCTTTACGGTCTTTAATGCAACAATTATAAGGTACCAAACCATTTAATTAAGTATACGGAGCCATGGCCCCATAACTGAAAATATATCGCAGTTAGGCATTATTGGTTATTAATTGTTTTGTAAGAATAACTTCGATATATAATAAATTATAAAAATCGTTAATTGATACATTAGATGAATCCTCAGTAATTCAGAGATATGAATAAAATCAGGATTACGATATTATAGAATCTCAATTATATATATCCCTGAAGTGTACTTAGGTAATACTTTAATAGTAATTTATCTATTCGGAAAATTAATTGGTAAACATTCGATATATATTATTCTAACAATAAAACTTTGTATTTTTATTTTGTGGAAAGTACCGGTATGTAATTTTTAAAGACAACATCTCAAATGATCTTTTGTTTGTTTAAATATGTTAAGTTCTAACCTATTTATGATTAAACAGTTTAGAATTCATGATAACAATATCTTGGTTAGCTCATATTTTAGAGTTTGCAGATCTCTTAAAATTTAATTTAACCTACATATATACTTACATTTTTACTTTTTCAATTATTTATAAAACATAAGTTATTATCGCTAATAATTTTTTCTGTGAACTTTAAAATTATGTGTTTAATCAGCGTTTGTTGGGAACCCTAAAGAGTTGACCAAATTATTTTCAAATAAAACAAAACTACTAATCACTGCGATTAAGCCATCACTAAAATTTTCTTGGCATACTTTATTTAGGAAATAAATGGAACATGGAAATGAAGTTTAGTAGTAGGCCTAATGAAAGTCCCCCCCCCCGCAATAATTAATTTTATACTAGTGGATTACTGCGTTATTTCGCCTGAATCATTGTGCTTATACTCTGCGACATACCGCGCAAGTGAAGATGTTGCCTAGGTGTGCGTTAAGGCGGTGTATCTTCTTTTCCCTACTGTGTTCGTCGTTATGTTAGTAACTAAGACAAGAGTGGACAGCACTGTGCTTCCTATTTGCTAAATACATTTGCATTAATTTCATTAATCTTATTTGAGTTAGATATAGCGTAACAGTTGTATAATAAGATCTAATTTAACTAAGAGCATAAAGAACAAACATTGTTTTTCTGGCATTGTGATAAACTAAGTGATTAATAAACGTAATTATCTTGAAGTGTTCATATTGGTTCTACACAGATCGTTAGTATATAGCTACCTCATACTGAATAAGTAATGAAATGTGTACTTTATACGTAATGAAATGTGTGCATTTCATTGTTACATTATTCGAGAACGAGATATTATCAAGATATTATAAGTTATATCAAGGATGGCCACAGCGCGGTTCGCTATCCGCATGCGGCTCTTTTGCCATACTTATGTGGCTCCTCAAGAAGTGCTGACAAACTTGTGAATACATATTTTTTAAACCAATATCTTGTTGACCTACTGAAGAATGATTGCCACATTTCAAGGCCAATTGCGCTTGATTTGGCAGGTGTAGAGTTGGAGCAACTGGAGAACCAAGGTAAAACAGTCTAAAACCGAGAGACTGATCAACCATTAAATTTTGGAGAACAGAACTCGAAAAAAGTATCCAAGATTAAAAGATTGTGCCAAAATCCTTATCTCCTTTTTGGGACGACCTATTCTTGTGAATCAATGCATTCCTCAAATCTGTGCATCGAGCCGTTTTAAGTGATGAAATTTAAGTGAATTGTCGTAACTAGTCACCCCCCCCCCCCCATATTTCAAGCAGTTAACAGTTCAAATGACACCCGAAAAAGTGTAAATAATTTGTGGATTTTCTGTAATAGCTTAAGTATAAACACGTTAAGTGCTGAACAAAATCAGTATATTATAATGGTCTACAACATATATGTTTGTAAACTAAAATATTATTAGGATCTCCTTTAGGTTCTACTTTACCCGAAATTAAGTGTGGCTCTCTTAGAAATTGACGGCTAAGACTATTAATATTCTTACTTGGATTGTGACTCCCAAAAGTAAGGAAGTTGTCTAACCCCTGTTATTTAGCCAATGAAGATTTTTCCAGACTTCTTCTTTTAATTAAATATGACACATCTGTAATGTAATTGTGTTAAAACATAATAATAATAATAGACAGAACTAAACTAATCTCCGTTCTATTACTTACCCTACCATTCAGGATCTACCATTCAACCACTGCGTTGTCTACTCCATTTTAGATTTTAAACAAAATTTCGAATCATACTAGTAGTCCTAGGTGCCTGATATTATAATAGTATAAGAATAATATAATTCATGTTTAATTATTACTAAAGGACTGTCTACAACGCACTTGACTACTATCGCAACCATTATTATTTTTTATTAGTATTGCTATTGTTGTTATCAATACAATTCCATAACTGTTGTTATTATTATTATTTTCAGTAACATTAAATATGCATTTTTTACAAGTTCTATTTGATAAGACTTCTTTGAAGAGATGTGCAAGAAGATCATGCAACCATCTTATCAGTTTCGTTCGTGGCGCACCATATAACCATATAACTGAATGTGTCACATAAGATATTTATAAGATATATAATTTTGAGTGTTTAAAAAATACTAAACTTTTTTTTTTAGAAAAACTTGAAATCCCAGTTACAATAAAACTACTGTTGAACGAATTCACATTGTTTCATATCTTGCTAAACTGGAAGGCATTTCTTTAAATAATATAGGAATGATTTCACTCATTTTCAACGATTCACGTCCATATCCGAACTACAGAATTATCTTCTGGGCGGTAATGTTAGAGTTTTCGAATTCGTCTTTCTATATCGCTAATTTCGTAACTGTAAAGCTTTTACTTTGTAAATGTGTCGTTCGTTGTCACACAAAGTGGCATGGCTAGAACGTTGACTCCGCTTAAGTCGTATTGACACTTCCTTTCACTTTAGTTTTCATATGAGTAACTACATATGAAAGTATAAATTTCAAAACATGTGGTCATATACCGATAAAGATGGATACTAGACGCTTAACATGACAAACTTAGATACTTTATTAGGTTTGTTCGCAAAGCAAATCCGTGACTGCTTGAGAATTGGTTGTGCTGCGCATGTCCAGTCTGTAACTTACCCGTGTTTTGCACTTTGCGAACGGTTAGAAGAATTTGGAATCGATAGTTTCTGCGTTTAATCGATATGATATGCAAATAAAATATATATTTCCCTCTAACATGTTATACATGCAATATACATCGGCAATATAAACTATATTTTGGAAACTTTTAATTATCTTCCTTTATTCATACATATAAGTAGCCTATGTTTATAAATCTGGCGCAATGTTATAGGAGGGAGGAGTCAGGCGCGTGAAAATAGGTTACTGCGCATGTCTCTGATAAAATTCATGGTAGAGCCTGCAAATTTTTCTTATAGTACAGAAACTGTCCGTGAGAGCTTTGCGAACAGAAGATTGAAATCAGAATCACGGATTCTCGCTTTGCGAACGCGTGTGGAGAAAGAGCGCATGCGCGAACGATTTGTTCCTGGTTTCTGACTGCTTTGCGAACAAACCAATTGTGATCTAAGCCCTCTTCGTTTATTAACTTGTCCATGCTTAGCTTGGGGAAAGTTGTTTATAGTGTTAGTTTACGTTGTCAGCATGGCTTTGTATATTTAGTACCGGTATTTTAAGATCTACAGATGTATAATAATGAAAGCATATATGCATAGCAAGTTAATAAAAGTAAACAGAAATTTAAAATCTAAATAAAAGCCGCATGCTGAAAATTTAATTTTCATGCTCTTAAGTTGAATTGCAAGTTGCCTCATTTCTTTCAACGATGCACTTCCAAATCCAAACTGCAGAAGTATTTTCTCGATGATAACATTAGCTTTTTCGACTTCATTACAAGTGGAATCACAAATAACAATAATCGAAACAACGAAGAAAACACAAGTAATTACAGAAACAACATCAGTGACGACATATTTGTCCAACTCTTTATTAGTGTATGACTGTAGGACCACACAGAACTTGCAGAGAATAGTTGTAAATGCCCACATTGTACCGGTCGATGCTAAAATGCTGTAGTTAGAATCACACAAACACGCAATGTCATGTAATTTGCTAAAAAGCTGTCTCTGACCGAGAATTTGATGTTTTCTGTATGCCACATTAATATCATATTCATGTCCCGTAGGATCTATTTTGTATTCCCACGACTTGAGGTTCTTAGAAAGCAGATTGTTCAGATACTTGTATCTCGTTTTCAAGAACCACACTGTGTTCATAAATTGAAGTAAGTGTGAAAACACTAAAATATGACTAAAAATATGCGTAGTGAGGCTAATTGGACTGTAATGTGTTTGCAAGGCATTGCAATATATCAGTAATATAAGAAAAGAGGACAATAAAGTCACGGTTACAAATGTACCCTTTGATATTGTTCTTCTAGTATTCCTGTATGTGTTTAGCCTTTCACTGTAGGAATATAAAGCCTGATCCACATCAGAGAAACGGTTAATTATTTCAATAAATTTGTTTCTGTTCACCGTAGATGCAGTTAAGAGAGAAGTCATTGATACCAAATACAACGCTATTACTGGTATTATTTTAGCAGCTTTGTATTTACTGGACACGTTAAGTTCTTCGTTATTTACATACGTAAAATATAAGTCTAACAGAAATCCACCTAATACACATGAAAACACTATAATCGATCTCGACACATCCAGAATATAATACATCACTTTCGTTTTATCACTTACAGTTTCAGCAAAACCAGTTACTGTTGAAAGCCCAAGTATTTTAAATGCTAGAAGCCAGGGTTTAAGAGTATAATGAATGTCACTGTAAGTTCTAATAGAAGATATATGAGTTATTGCACTTTTCTTGTTAGGTATAAACACTTCTGATTTTGTCATGGCTATACATTTAACTGCTACGCCACGACCCTGTAGAATGGGTTGCATGAGCAAACATTTTAATTGTGCTGGTAGGAAAATAGGTTATTCTGTTACCGGAATTTATATAAGGTCAGATGTATATTGAACACGTTTTTGCTGTAATGGTGTATCGTACATGGAAATGCACTTATGCTGTTCGATGCCTTCGAAACAATTCATATTTTAACCCCACGTGAGACTAATGGGCGTGTTGTTTTCCATCACACTTAATATAAATCATGGAAACATTTACTTTTCATAATTTCAAAAGTTATAGTATCCATTTACAAGTTGGTGTTACAACTAAGCAAACGGAGATGTGGCACTATCCGCTTTTAAAAAGGGATGAGTATTTCATCACATTCACAGTAACTAAGGCGTGTGTGTGTTCGGGGTATATTGTAGCTTGTGCGTCGTTAATTTTTTGAAAAGATTTAATATTTACTGCATTTAAATTGATCCTCAAACAGCTGATCCTCGAGATATGACCCCGAGGTTAGCTAAATAATCATAGAGTTTAGTATTAGCACCAAGGGTAAGAAAACACATCTGAAATTTATTGGATTTAGTGGCACGTATTGTAAACAAAATTATGTGGAAAATCTAAAAACGGTAGCTGATTATAGAAACAGTATTCCACTCCATTAACCGTAGACACTGCATTTTTCAACCTTAAACTTTATTACACTGTTCATTTGAATATTTTACATAATCATAGAAAATTAATCAATGAATAACTTATTCTTCCTAATATAAAATACTGAAATGATAAATCTAATAGAGAAATATAGAAATTACAAAGCTTAGGCTGTAGTTGTAGGCTTGTCAACCTTTTGTAATCAACCATCATAATTATGATTTATTTTATTTTTAAGCTTCCTTTTCAGATTATTATTAGTGAGGACCATATTATTTATAGGATGACATAAATTTGACAACAAATTTTTATAATGTTCGTAGATACATTTTCGAAACCTACAGTACATCAAATACAAATTAATCTTTTTCTGGCAAAGAGCAAAAAATTAATGTATAGACCGCTGTAAAATGTGTGAATTTAATCACTGGAGCATGATGATATGTTTGCATTAACCCTTTTTTGTCTTTCGACCTTTGGAAGGTCGGATTTAATATGTAGGCCACTCTTTATTCTGGGGTAATTACATCCTCGTCTGGATGCAGGATATGATACCTTCCTGTCATTTTTTCATATAATTTATATGGTTGCGTGTACATTTTAATATAGCGTGATTTCAAAATTCCCATATCACACTGACACACATTAATAACACATATGAATAATAGAAGTCAAAGTTAGATGCACGAAACTTAATATGCATATTCACATGTATGATTAAATTCTGCAGATACATCGAGTTGGCCTTTGATGCCACTAAAGATGTGAAGTGTAATATTGACGAGGTATTTTTCTTAGTACACGTAAACAGGGTTTCAGGTAATAGGTCGATAATACTTGAGATACTATACTTTCGCGGCACAACATCCCTTAGCGAGACAAGTTCTACCACCCTACCACTACGTAATTTGCTTCAGTCCTTCGACGATTTTCAGATGGTAGGATTGGGGGCATGTGGTCAGCATACTGGCGCCTATGACCGTTATTGGTCATCTTCGTGATCGGAGCTGCTACTTTATCAAGTAGCTCTTCAGATGTCCTAGGCTGATTGCATCCCGTTCAAGAAGTCCCTATCTTGGAATAATCCGAGGATTGCGATCTGTAGTCAGCGACGCTAATCACTGGACCACTAGTGGCCATAAAACCTGGTATGATTGATATAAATAAAAATGGAATTGGTAACTTTAATTCTTATCAAGTAGGCATGCCTACCCTGATTTATAATCGCTTTTTACGATCCTAAATGCACAGATCCCAGATATAAATTCTAAATAAATAAGTAGGAAAAATTTGGACTTAGAAAGTGACTTGCAATCTCGGTTATTGTAATTTCAGTTCTAATCAACAGCACACATTGAAAACACTTAAAACAATTTATTTATTTATGTATTCTGATAGAATTAAGGTCATTAGGCCTTCTCTTCTATCCTACAAGACAATGAAACAAATTTTAGAAATAAAACCAATAGAATATACAAAATTAAAAATTAGGAGATTGAGATGCATATGATAGTATAAAATAACTTAAGAAAGCACGCTAGTAGAAAAAAAACATAGTTATAAGGATTTGTGCTTATTCATGAAACATAATAGAATGTAATGTCGAACTATGGCGAACTTACAGAAGAAATAAACCTAACCCAAGCATGGCAGCTTGCAGCAAATTTTATAATCAATATTAATAACTTACTGCTATACTATCAGTAATACTAGAAAAGTGATGGTATTTTACACCCTATCTTCGAATTATAGTATTTTTACTTCATTAGAAAACACCATGTAGTCTATGTTGTTCAGGACTCTGTAATATTTTTAATTCAGTGCTACGCCATCATCTTTGACCATCCACCTCGTCTTACGACTTCATTCATAGATGGAAGGATTTGGGCATTTGGTCAGCATGCCATCACCCACTGCCGGTTTTCTTATCCTATGCTAATGCCGTAACTACATAAAAACATTAATAATAATAATAATAATAATAATAGTAATAATAATAATAATAGTAATAATGACAACAATATTATTAACTTAATCAAAATAATCTGATAATCCTTGTAGACTTGTAAATAGTACTTCAATTTAAATAAAGATGAAATTCTTATAAACCAAACTAAATGGTTGATATTTAGTATGTAAATAAAGTTTGAAATCCACGGTATTCCACATTTAAAAATATTTATATAAATTACTTTTTACTTTATAATACTAGAATGCAGTTTATGCTTTTATATAATTGTGATCTTCATTATACTCTGTCGATTTAGGAGTTTCATGTACTGTAGTTCCACTCTAATAAATTATTGTCAAACAAAGTTACTTTGCTACCTTTTGCTTTATTTGTCCTTGTTCCAGCTATCTCAGTATAGCTGTATGATCTATTGACTAGCTCTTCAATAACTTGAATCACATGACACACAGCAACAACACAGACCTCCCGTCATCAGCTATCTGTAGCCTACATCCCTAAGCGGCGGCACTCTCTGTATCGTGGTTTTCCTGCATTTCCTCATATCCATATTATCCGTTTACCAATAATTAGATTAGTAGACCATTCATGTAATTCATCAAGGGTCTAATTAGCTTATTCTCTGACATTAATAGGTCCAGCCACAAATCAATGTAATAACCAGCTCCGATTCTAAACTCAATAATAATAATAATAATAATAATAATAATAATAATAATAATAATAATAATAATAATAATATTGCTAATGATAATAATAATAAAATCATGTAAACTGATATAACGAAGTACCAGAATGCTTTTGTTTAATCAGTGATAATTGCAATTATGATATGCAGAAAATAAATTATTGTTGTAATCCATCTCCGCGTTAGCTCCAGATCGATTCATTAAGCAGGGCTTGGGGAAGAATAAAGGTCTAAAGTTTGATACTTAACCTTAATTCATACTCGTGTACACTGATATAAGAAATTCTTAAAATATGTCAACATTTCACAAAATGTTGATGAACGTAAACATAATTATTTCACAGTAATATGTTTTCTGTTTATGACAATACAATATTCATGTAAGTTAGTACTCATTTCAACTTGAACTACGAAATAAACATCTGACTGCATTGGCGACAATGCCCTCAATGATGAGTAAAGCGGCTTTGTAGTATAGGCTGGTAATGATTTCCCACTTAAAAAAGAATGTGACTTTTAATTAGTCGTTACTCCGGTTCCGGTCAACCGATTTAGTCCGAAATAAATAGGCTTCTTGCCACGTACGTTATAAATGTGTAAACCAAGTTTTATGGAATCCTGATAAAGCGTATTTGAGTTATCGCGCGAACAGACACACGGACGGTCGGACGGACGAACAGACAGACGGATAGACATTTTCCCGTCCCCACACAATCTCATAAAGTACCACTCTGGCACTTAATAATGACGATGATGACAAACTATACTTAAAAGATTATCTTATACCAGAAACAGAGGGGTTTATGATAGCAATTCATAATCAGGTGAATCTATGCTCACACATTAAAAACCAAGAGTAATACTGTTTTTAAGAAGTCCGTGGTCTTTCCAGCGAGGGTAGTACCCGTAGAGTGGATATTATAGTCTTCAAACCTCAGTCTTCTTAAGGATATAATCTATCTAACAGTATGACTCGAATGCCACGAAAATCAACTGAAAGAATTGATGACGAGAAAAGACGCACCTATGAACCTGCCATTAATTATCACAAGGATAAATATCGTCTAACATCCATAACAGTAACAGGATTAATAACTGGAGCACGTGGTACCTTCCCAAAACTACTAAAAAAATTTCGGCCATCACAAAACCATCGTCATAGACATATCACTTGTAGCACTGAAGGGATCTATCGTCGTTTTCCGCATTCATACCTGTGTAATTGTAAGTTTGTCTGTTGGGATTTATTTATTTACTCATTGTTAATTTTTCAATATTTATTTATTATATGTTTCATAATTATATGCATATACCCATTGTTGTTGAGTTCTAAAATCTATGAAGAGGTACTCTTTTGTCGTTAGCAGCATTCAGGTGTTGCAGTAAGTTGTGAAATAAAATAAAATTTAAATGAGTGATGCTGTGTCGCAAATGAAACAATCAAAACGAAACTATACAACATATTATTTTGGTTATCTAATATCAATCATTTTATCTCTTTTGTTTTGAATATACAGTTGGTATATACAATATATTTCTCTAATTGCAGATATTGTAGAAGCCATCATGGAGTACCCAGCATCGATGTCGAGTTTTACTTTTTCGGTGTTTATCGGTATATAATAGTGAAGTGTGTACAAACTTTCCTATATCAAGAAACGAGAAGACTAGAAGATAGTGTTTGTGTTTTTATTTAGTGTTTGTGACATCAAGAAAAAAACTTTTCTAAATCAAGAACATGCTGAGGAAGACAACACCAAGACTCAGATCTTCACTTCATAATTCTGTGCTTTGCCATGGAATTTTGAAGTGAAGTCTGTGTGTATGCTCCATTCCTAATACTGCTGGACACCTCAAGGTATTAACGAAAGTAGTATTTAGAAAGGAGCGTAGATAGGGGCCTCTTTTTAGAGGTGAAGAGCGGTCTTGGTGAGAACCGAGGCCACTGAACACCACCAGAAGACCAGCAATTATCTCATGAAAAAACAGGTAAAGAATACTAAGCATGATACATTTAATTTATTTTAATACTAAATACAGTATAGGCTCCGAGTGATAAGACTTTCGGTAGGTACCAGAGGCACTGTTTCTGTATTCTTCGTAAATTCCAATGAGAAATGAGTAAAGGGTCACTAGATATTCTGCAAAGCCATTTATACATTTAACTAAAATCTTTGGGTAGGCAGTATCGGGGAAGCAGCTGTACATGTACCTTTTGTAAAAAGAAACCACCTGACTTTTAAATTTTAACACACCATACAATAAAACACTTTCATTTTTGCCATTTGATGCCATGTGTATTGCAATCAATACATTTTAAATACAGCTGATTGAAAATGTGTGGATAACTAAAATAACAGAACTCTAATGTAAAATTGCTTACAAATTTTAGATTTACACTCATTATTAATTCATAATTGTGTTATGTTGGAAGGATACTGACTGGAGTCAGAAGCAATGCAGGTATCTTAAAAATTCTGGTAGGCAGGAAATTAAATTAAACTGCTACTTACCAATATTGCTTTTCCCAAGGCCTCAGTTTTAATTTAAAAGCCTTAACATTACCGGTATCATACAATGAAGTTATAAACTGATCTTTCTTCTTGCATTTATAATTCAAGTCATTTAAATACCCTGCAATATCTACCATGAAAGTCAAATCTTGAAGGCAATTACTATCGTCACATAGGCCTAGCTTATCGGGCAAATCATCTTTCATTTGTAAGAAAACTTTAAATTCTCGAAGGGACCAAAAGCGTTTTAAAACCTGATAAGAAAGCCAGCAAACTTCTTAATGACATGGCAAGCCCTCAGATTCACTACCTGTATTACTAGATAATCAAAGTGGGAAACTGAAATTAATTCGGTCCCCTGGAACAAATAAAATTCAACATTTTCTTTACGAAATTCAAAATTCGGTTCATTTTTATTGTTTTGAGCATAGTGTTTCCTGGTTAACAATGCACTATATAGGCCTACCAATATTTCATGAGAGACTTATCTTCTATAGTGATAGAAAATCATGATTTACCAAATTTTATTTTACATGACTTTTTTTTGCGGATATATTTATAAAGTTTACGTAAAACTTTAGGGGACTACATTTCATAGCTAGGGGGCCGCAAGTTTGATACGCCTGATACAGAGGCTAGGGGCTAGTTGATGGTAAATGAGAAGCACATAAAAAATTTGGAATTGTAATCCCTACAGAAAGCATCAGCAATACCGTGAATACACAACGGGCTAAAGGGCAAGTATGTGTCCAAGAGTTATAATAGTTGCTATAAATTTCACACGTCGCTCTTCACAGACGCGTCTACGAAGAAGAAAAAAAACAAAACACATAGCATACAATGCGACGCGTCTCATCCACCTTCCTCCAAGCGCTTCAAAATTCACAGAGTGGTCCAGAAACGTGTTCATATTGGCCAAGCACATTACATACATCGCCGTTAGAGATTGTAAATTTTAACAATTAATAGAGATTTTAACATTAAGTTTAGCATATTGTAGTGATTTGCGAAAGAAAAATTTTAATTGGAGAATTAGATAATTAGAAATTCAGCGGGTTTATTAAGTTTCCAGTTACAGGAATTTTATTATTGAAAATAAGTAGGCATAAAGCAACATAAAATTATAGTAGTGAAAATGTGAACATGTACACCACATGTCGAAATATATGTACTGCTGGCATATATTTGCCTACATGCCTTCAACACACATTTAAAGTAGGTATAACATGGGCTAAATTTCAACATTACTCTCCATTAATCTGTATCGGGTATCTGTGAATTATGAAATGACCATTTATTGAATTGTACTTGCTGTACTGGTACTGTAATCTACTGAAGAAGCACGGCCATCGTGAAAGGGTGACCAAGCAATTTTTGTGGGAAAAAGAAACTGTGTTTGATCGTCAATTGAAAAAAGAAAGAAACACACAGACAAGCGACCCTTGAAATTGGGGTTTTCCTCTCTTATTTTGCAGAAATAAATACATTTCGTGTTTTATATTAATTTCGAATTTGTTACTGATTTCGCATTTAAGCGCGGATTGAAAGAAAAGCATATGCTTCAGAACATAAAATTACTTATTTTGACAGCATTTAGGGATGTTTAGCATTATAGCGATTTCTAAAATCAAACATGCCTGGAGATGCCCATCAGATACCGGGATTAATATTTCTTTACCGATAACTTTATTTGTACCTTCCTTGTCAAGTATTTAGGAGGCATTTGCCTCAGCTCAAAGATGGACTACTGCCCTGAAGCTCCAGTTACATTACATTGAAGTGTGAAATGACACGAAAAGCTTGACTTCTGGGCTAATTAGTGTTATAGTGTCGTGGTGACGAAGACATGATGCAGTTGTTTTGAGGCATCGGGGCAATTAATCATAGCTAACCCATAACTGTAGCGGGAGTGATTAGCGTTGTCCCCGGGTGGTTGTACAACCCCATTCCACTCAAATGTTCCCCTGGGCGACGCAACGGTTTAACAAGCAACGATGCTCAATGCAACAAGCAATGCAGATGCTGGCGGACACAGTTTCTGCAGTCATTTGTCTATTTCCGCATTAGGCCTGATGTTTTTAGGAAAGCATTGTGACTGTGGATAATTCGCTGATGGAGCAAGGCTGAAGTTATGAAATATATGGGGCAGATCATGTACGAATTTTCTCACTTTATAAACAATTTTAAAATTTATGCTATTAAGATATTTTAGGTAAAGTTTATTAGATATCGATACCTGAGAGATTTTTCGAGAAACCGGTTTATTACTGTGTGCCAATTCCACTATCTCTAGTAACTGTAGAGGAATAACATGAAAGGGGTAGGGGTTTATAAATGAAACCTGAATAGAACCGGTTTGATGTGCAAGCCTCGAAAACTATGGGATCCATGCTGTCAAATGCGATGAAATAATAATTAATAGTAATAGCAATAGTAATAATTAATAAAACAACTTTTTTTTTTTTTTTTTTTGTGTGCCCACCCTTACCCCCGGAGTGCCAAGCAATTAAGCCTAAACCTCCGGTCAGACCAAATTTTGGTAACCATATGTGATGTGTGTATACCTATTGTGCCCTTATGTACATCCGTAGGGGATGTTGATGGTGTGACGTGTTTGGGCTGAGTACTTGTGTCTTTGTACTTTGGCGCAGGATAGACCTAAGTGCGGATAGGTCTTATGTGCAATATTTCCGAGTGTGTTTCTTTTTAGTGACATGTAGTTATGTATTCTAGAGATTTGTAGTGCGTGTATCTGTTTGAGGGGATTATTGACCAATCCGGCATTCGCCTAAGAACGAGGGAAACCCCTCAAAAACCTCGTTCGGACTGGAGCAGTGGCCAAATGACCGTCTACTTTAGTGTGTTAATTTACTATAGACTTTTCGAGAAGTGCTGTTTTTGCAAAGGTTTTAAGGGCTGGGAAGGTGTTTTTACGCGTCCAGAACGTGAGGTCCGGTGCCCAGGCTTCCTCTTCTGCCCTAGCGGCTTCGTGGAGGAGTAGTCGAGCTTCTCGATATCGAGGACAAGTATACAGCATATGATACATGGTGTCTGGTTCGCTGTCCTCACAAGCGCATAGATCGTCGTCTGTGAGATTGAAACGGATTAAGTTAGCGGCAAAGTTGCCGTGGCCAGTTAATACCTGTGTGACGAAGTGGTCCAATTTAATCCATGGCATTTTAAGTCTATTTCTGATATTTGGGAAAAAGTCACGAGTGATTCTACCATTTTGGGCAACTACCCATTTTTGCTGCCAAATATCTATTAACTGTGAGTGAATGCGTTCATAAAGATGTGATCGATCTAAGCTCTGAAATTCCCTTGGTCCGATTTGAAGGGTACCTAATTGAAAATTAATTTGCTTCCGCACTTTGTACCTGGCTATCCGTTCCTCAAGCAGAAGATCAACAGGAAGAACACCAGCTATGACTGGTAGAGCATCATTCGAAACAGTGGAGTAGGCTTTAGTTATTCGCAAGAGAGAATGTCGCTGGGCAGATTTGAGTTTACGGATGTGATGTGTGTTAAGTTTAGTGGCCCAAGCGTTTGCAGCATACGAGACAATAGCCTCAAAAATAGCAGAGTAAAGTATACGATAGTTAGTGAATTTGTATCCCCACTGCTGTCCAGAAAGTCTGGCTAGGGCCTGAAATAGGTTGTTAGCTGTAGCACTGATTCTTTGAATATGAGCGGTGAATTTATTACCTTCTTGTAAAGTTATACCCAAATACTTTGTTTCTCGAACATATGGGATCCGGTCTTGTCCTATCCTGATGATTGGAGGGTGATTTCCTATTTTCCCCTTGAGGAGCATTGAGTTTGTTTTAGTTTTAGAAATCTTTAGCTTTGCTTTGTGGGACCAAGTTTCCAGAATTGTTAGTGCTCTATTAGCTTTGCGTTCGAGATCTGTTCTGGACTCACCTTCGATAATAATTACTGCATCGTCGGCATAGGCTATGACGTCAGCGTCTTGAGTCTGTTCAAGTTGTCTGAGGGCTTCATCAAACACTAGGTTCCAGACCTTGGGTCCCAATACTGAGCCTTGGGGACACCCTTTGGATGCGGCCTTTGTGAATGAATGAAGGTTATCCCTTAGCGTTATTCGTCTGGACCGAAAGTAGTCACTGAGGACGGCATATATGTTCTGTGGACAGTTTATATTACGAAATCTCTCCAGGGCGTGTGGCCACCAGACGTTGTCAAATGCGCCTTCTATATCTACGAAGATGGTAAGCACGTATTTAGAATTAGATGTGGTTACTATTTGCTGGAGCAGTGAAGCTGCATCCTCAGTACATCTTCCAGGGCGGAATCCAAATTGCCTGGGGGAGTATGATTCTTCTAGAGAAGTGTCTATTTTGGAAGCTATGAGATGTTCAAAGATCTTTCCCATGACAGGGAGAAGACAGATTGGTCTGTACGACTTGGCCAGAGATGGATCTTTGGTGTCATTTTTCAGAATAATTTTGAGTAGTCCCATTTTCCAGGCGTTGGGAAATATACCAAGGCTAAGGCACGCATTGTATATCTGGAGAAGTTTCTCTTTAAGGAGCGGACCTCCTTTCTTAATGAATTCTGGGTGGATTTCATCAATGCCGGGGGCTGTTCGATTTTTGGTTCGGTCTATAGCTATTTCAAGATCTGTTGTATCGAAAGGGGTGGCGTTGTACTCATTCTGGTATGGTCTTCGCGCAGCCCTGCGGAGTATCTGCTGTTCTAGAGTTTCCCCTACATCAGAATCATCGGGGACCAGGGCGTCTGTCAGAGTGGTGGCCACAGTGTCCCACGTGTCGGCAATCGTGCCATCTGGAGTACGGAGACTATGGATGACTGTGCGCGGGTGCAGCTTTTTCGTCATAAGTTTATAGGCAATCCCCCATGAGTTGATGACACTTTGCTCTGTGACAAAGTTCCGCCAGCTTTCTACTTTCGCGAGATAAATCGCTCGTGAGTATTCTCTACGTGATTGAGCGTATTCTGCGTAATATCTGTCCCGGTTAGGCTGTTCGCGAGCTCTATTGGCCTTTTGGAACTTTCGCCTTTTCCTGTTAGTGTCTCGCCTGAGTTGATCAAGACCATCGCTCCACCAAGGCACAGCTTTCTTTCCAGGGAGTGTCATGGGAATACTTTTTCGTGCTGCTTGGGAAACTGCAGCAGTGAGTTGATGCACCTGATGAATTACTTCCATAGTGGAGTTTAGGGGAGAGTTGAGAGGAGTTAGGTTAGTTTCTACACAACTATTGGTTGACACCGTCGCTTTAGGGAATAGGCATACGTGCATATCCCACTTATAGATCAATTCATATTTTCCTTGATCACTCTCGCCTACCTCGAAACTAATAATTACCTGGTTTCATTTTAAATGAATAATACAATTTGTTCTTGAATTAATAGACCTCCCATTACACTGTAAACATTCTAAGCTGCTTCAAGACCTTTATTACATTGCAAAATATGTATTTTAAACCCGACATTTGTGCATTAGTGCACAATACAGTATTCGTCATATAAAATAATTGTGGGTTGTGTAATTTTCTTTTTAGAATAAGCCGAGACTTCCAGAACAATGTCATTGACCGCTAGGGAGATGAATCCTTTTAATGACCAACAAGTGGCGTCAAGTCTGTTCTAAGAAAAAGATTAAGAAACTTCGCATAGTGGATAATTCCCCCGACTCGAGAATTTAACAGACAATAGAGTAATTCTCCTTCCATTGTATGAGTCATGATAGTGCTTTAGCCATGAGAAAACTAATATTAAAAATAATAAAATACATAATTTCTATAATATTCGCGTAAATCCATTAATTTGATTTTAAATTTACCAGTCTAGACTTTAGATTTATATTTTAATCTTTTCGGTTTGGGATTTTTCTATATCACTTGAATTGCTACATTTAAATTAAAGTACTTTTGCTGTCGGGTGTAAAATGCTGCTCCTTTTCCCGTAGGACTGACATCTGTATTGTTTTATACGCACTGATCGTCGTCGCTCCGCCTATATACTTACATTCAAATTATTATTATTTTTTTTAAGTTTTCTTCAGTCATGATGTAGGGTTAATTGTGAGGATGTTACGTTGTCTAGGTTGAATCACGTCAAACGGAAGGATGAAATACAAGTAGGTCTTTTACAACATCGCTTTAATTAATTTATGAAGTGTAATGCTATTATCCCTATAGTTTATAGAGATTCCAATATATTTATTAAATGTTAGGCTTGATGCTTATCACTTAATGCGATTAGAGATGTGCTTTCTTTTCAGGAAGCCGGCTACCAAAATACGTGAAAGTAAAGTAAAACGAATGTTACGTAAATAAAATTATTACTTAAACATAAGGAGATAGTCAATAACTAAATGATAATTCAAGTTGAGAGTTGAAAAGTAAAGAATTCGATTACTTATACTTACTTACTCAATGGCAATAGCTGAAGGAAATTATCTATTTCATGGAACTCGAAAGTTCATTGCCGCGCTTACCTGAGCCCGCCATTCAACCCTAGTCTGTGCTAACTCCATCCAATCATCCCTTGCAAATCCTACTTCCCTTAATTCCATCCTAATATTGTCCTCTCACCTACGTCTAGGTCTTCCAATTGGTCTTTTCCCTTCGGGTCTCCCAGTCACTACTTTTGAGATACGTCTTTCCTCCCCCATGCGCGCAACATGTCCAGCCTATTTCATCCTCCATGATTTAATTATCCTTACTATATCCGGTGACGAGTACTGGTTATGAAGCTCGTCGTTATGCAGTTTTCTCCATTTCCCATTTTCATCTTTCTTAGGCCCAAATATTTTCTTAAGCACCCTGTTTTCGAAAACTCTCTGATTATGTTCTTCCCGAAGAGTAAGCGACCATTGTCCATGCGAATAACTTCAGCAGAACTTGAATGCAACCATAAAAACAAAATAATACCCCATCATGGAAATAAATATATGCCTGTCTAATTCTACATATTGATAGCATTAATCTCTCCTTCCTCGTTGTGTTTTCGCATTAAAATAGTTCGTACATTCTTTGCAATTTTCGCCACAAGTTATACTTTTTTCAAATCAAATAAATTACACCAATATGTTCTGGGAGTGACTCCAGTAAATCTCAATAGATAGTGGTAGCTTGATAACATGTTAAAATCCGACAAATAAAAATACAACATTTATTTCTACGGTCAGTATTTTAATGGCCATTCCAAACGTTGGGGAATGGCAGCTAGAAAATGGCGCTGAAATTTACTTTTGCGATTTTTCTCAGCCTCTTTAGATAAATGTCTGTGGAACACATTAAAATAGGTCAACATCACTTCTTGCTCGGTTCTTATCGATTTGAGTTCACAGTAATCTATTTCACCGACGCCAAATATCCTCTGCAGTGAGTACGATGCCGCCAAATAATCAGTTTAGCTTAAGGCAAACCCACACGCTAGTAGATAATTTTGTATGAATAGCTTTAATCATAATGCTCCGTAGAATGTGTAGTTTATAGCAACTAAACAGGAAACGTTCCTTTGCCAGTCCGAACCAGAAAACAGTTGTAATGTCAAATGCTTGGCTATTTTTCTTGTTCTCAAAGGTTTTTCAGTTTTTAATTTAACTTACTACTTCATTCTTCTGCTCTGTGATGGAAATCAGCCAACCATTGCTGTCATCGTACCTTTCCGTTAACAGATAAAACCTTCATACATTGTTTGTATTTTATTGTGATTTAACAAAACGTTACAGTAATTTAAACAATATGTTTAAATAAATGTCTGTGGAACACAATAAAATAGGTAACATCACTTCTTGCTCGGTTCTTATCGATAAAGAAGATATATGAACCAACCATTGAGTACTTCAAGAACAAATACGGTTTGAAAAATGTTGAAGTCATTGGATTAATGGTTGGTAGTAGGGGAACAATAACAAAGTTCTTTCTTAACTTCTGTAAACGTTTCTCATTGACACAAGATCTGTATATTCAAGTAGCATTATTATCGCTCAAGGGATCCATCCAAATATCGAGAAACCACTTACACAATAACCAATTAAGATGAACAGGTTTCCTTTCTTAAATTTGATTGGTTTACTTGATTGACTTAATTTTCCTGTTATTATTGAAAACCTTAATGATTTAACTGAAAGTTAATGTAATTTTTGTATAAGTGTATATTTGGGTGTTATTCTTTGTCTGTAAGGCAATCTGCGTTGTGCAGAAAGATAGTATAGATAAATAATGAACATTATTTGGAGAAATTATTGATTTTTATTTTAGAGACGAAGGGACGAAGCAGACATATGTGATTAGTTTTCTAACAACTGTGTTTAATTAAACTAAAATATATCCTTTAATGTAATTAAATACTTAACAAATGATCATCCTCTCATAATCTTATGAGAATGTAACTCTTAGGCAATAGATGAAAAGGTAGAATAGGACTGAAAAATTCAATGCCACACCGGGATTTGAACCAGGATCTTCGGCTCTCCATGCCACTCCTCTGTCATTGAGCTGTCATGGAACAACATTAAATTCTCCAACTAATCTCGATCTTTCTCTGATGAGTACATTATAGTATGTTCCCTTTCTTATCGCTGCTTGCCACCAGCAGAATCCTTAAATGCAAACAGTAAAGTACGAGTGTCTGAGACGCAATAAAATCCGAAACAGGATAAATTAAGATCAGTATGTGTGTCCGGGACGTTAGATTCGGAAGAGTAGGTTAGGCCTATGGTAGAGGTGTGTACTATACGAGGATCATGATGGTGAAGGATAAAGGGCGTGGCAGAACCAGAGCAGTAACCTTCCTCCCTTGAGTTAGACTTTGTTTAGGGCTAATCCTTAGAGATATATGACCACCACGTCATCTCACCCCCTCTGGGAGGATTTGCTGGCTTGAGAAATGAGATGAGCTTTGAACATTGTCCGACCTGGATATCTTCCGTCCCCCCTCAACCCTATTCCAGAGCAAGAGAAACTACTCTTAAACCCCCTCCATCTCCTACTTCATGCGTAGGATGCAGCAAGGTTATGGAAATGGGGACATTCCAGTTCGATGCCTCCCCAACCATAAATAGGAACTGATGCGAAACGCACAAAATTGTGGATAATGAAGTTTATGGTTAGTTAAATTTGTAAATGAATTTCGTCCTATTAAGACATCGCATATGGACCATTATTTAACTCAGAAGCTATTTACATAATTATTTGACCCTAATCCAGTAGTACATCAACATTTAAATATTTCCGAAGTAGCGATTCATTTAGTTCAAAGTGGTTCTTATTAAGAACCAAGACATACGTGTATTATAATGCTGTTCATTTTAAATTGTTTTCTTTGTAGGCCTAAGTATTACGTGTAAGTAAGATTTATTTCTAACTTTCTCTATGGTACTTGAAGAGTTAGGCAAACCATTCAACCGCTGATGCTCAAATCTGGAACTGTCTCGGTAGTGACCCTGCCCATTAAAAAATATTCAGTGTTTTTAATACTCACATATTCGATCAAAACGTTTACGTCTAGACGATGAACAAATTTTCTTCATATTTAGCTACCATCTTTTTGTAGAAGATGCAGACTCTAAGTAAATTAATACCCTGTAAATTTGTATTATCAATCATTTCGTAACGGAGTGCCAGCTGTTACTAGGGCATTAAAAAAACTCTATCAGATGAGACAGCTTGACAACAACTGTACCATTCAACTTGATGATGAAGAGATTGATGGACACTCGTAGCTGGACAGGTCTCGTCGAATTAGGCTTACGTTTAATCAATATCTTGCCACTCCAACCCTCCGTACATCTTTCCAATATTCCTGTGTCACTCTTGTTATCAGAGCTGATGTTTTCATATGTTAATTCTGAAACTGAAGCTGTTTTATTGAAACAAATCTCATGCGTAGGGCGAATACAAACTAATGAGTATAACATTTCACAAGGATCATGTACCTGTCAGTGCCTATTTACCTTCATCATAATGTGATGAAACTTTATGAAATCGAATTTAAACGAACAAGTTCATGTAATAATACTGTTTTTTTAAATTTATAATGATTTTTGTGGTGCAGATTAGTTGTGAGGAGAGATCTTCTTGCCTGAAATGGTTACATTCCCCGTCCTCTGCCACACTCGGTATGCCAATGGCGTTGCATTAAAAATTAAAACAGCGTAAGGTACGGACGTTATGTTATACGTTTCTTAAAGCTTAGAGTTTTGAAACTTAGTTTTTAAAATATAATACTAAAGAATTTCAAAGTTACTTAGCCTATGTGAACATAGTTGGCCTTCCATGAGATACTGTTACGTTTACAAAAAGTCCCGCAGGCAGTATATATTAAAAATGTTCTATCTGAAATATTGTGGTAGGTGTGAAATTTATCTTTTATAACACCACTCATAGAACTCGAAAAAGATGGTATTTTATTGGATTAAATTCTTTCAATAAATTGCCTAGTCAAAAAACGCTTTCCTATAAACGCTTTAAAAAACGAAACTTATTTGCCTAAGATACTGTTATTTTTAATATCATGTGAATTATTAAAAGTATATCATTTTGAGACTCATGTTTTGTTTCATCGTATGTTCATAATCATAAAACCATTATGTTGGACTTAAGCCTAGATTCAGCAGATTCAGCAAGTTTAATCTCAAAGAATTTCAAACCCGTAACCTTGTAGGCTACTTTTGTGATCCCGAAAGCCTTTATGAGGCGATTATAAATTCTGAATATGAATCATTTTTTGCCTCAGTTTGCCTATTGGACACGTCATACTGTTCGGCCATTCTTGAACTCTTGATCTGTTTTTCACTGTATAATATTTGTTATATCATGATTGTAGTAATATAATGTATGGAAAGGCAGATATTGAAGATGGTGATGAAGATGTTAATAATAAGGATAATTAACAGTAATAAGAATAAGCCGTCGGAGGGAATTGCTTTTTGAAAAGATATGGGCCCTACTGTTTACTTCCCTAAGTTTAAACATTAATGTCATACGGTGTTGTTCCTCAGTATCTTGGCAAGTTCATTTCTGGTTTCTTTGTTTAAAACTTTCCTACTTTTATATTCTCTATCCCATTTAAGAACGATCCTGTTCAAAACAAAGAGGCGTGGCTGTCATAGCCCGCACGTGAGAACGCACGTGTTCACCGTGTTTATGTTAGTTTGTTTATTCTCAGTGCAATTGATCCGCAGGGTGTCGTGAACAATGAATCCTTTGTTTTGTTTGCAAATTGATATACTATAATGATGACGATGCCAGTGAGAGTTTGTTATTTCACGTGTAAATGTTAATATTATTGTTGCATGAACTTACGAACACTCGTTAGCCACACCCTGCTAATGGCGCATGCTAATGACATTAACCAATCACGTTTTGTCACATGATGCGAATTTTCCGCGAACTCTCTGTGAGTTCTCCTCCTCTTTGTTTTGACTAGGATCAAACTAGAATGGGATCAATTATAGTCGGTGTGGATTATTTCTCCCGGGAATTTCACTTAATTATAAGAGGCAAATTTGCTCCTACACGATCTAATTATTGTATTCCGTTAAACCAAGACTCCATACTGAGTAGCAGAGAAGGCATGTTTGTTTTTGTTCGTTGACAAATGATAGAAAATTTGGCGCTGTTTTTATGCTGTTCTCCTGAGTGCCGCAGAGCTCATTTGTTTTGATGACAGTTCATAATGAAGGCATTAAGACTTCGCTTGTTCTGTGAAATTGAAACTGTCCTGGTATACCAATGTGCCCTGGCTTCCGCAACTTGCGATGCTCCGCTATATCAGACACAATAACGATGTTCCTATTTCAAGTTTCCTATACTGACCTCCACACTTCAAATGGTGGTTGGGAAAAAAATTTCATTGAAGCTTCTTTGACCCTCGGCAGAGCGTTCAAGATGTTTAGAAATTCTTTTAACATAATTATTTTTTAATATTCATATGGATGGACATATAGGCCTTAATTAAGATTTTGTATTTATAATGAAAGTTATCTTGTATTTATGGATATTAAAAGTGTTTCCATGTATATCCAACACCACCTATATTAAAATTTAAAATGCATTTGCATATAAGAGGGTAGATTGTATGCCATATTAGTCATAATGTGTGTTAAATAAATGCGGGTGCAAATTTTATTAGATAGGTAAAAAAGCTGTGAAAGTTTAATAAAAGGTATTCGAGATAGGCTACCATAAATTTAGATATTTATAAACAAAATAAATCTATATTTATAACAACACCCATCAGTAAAACTCATACTTTACATACTTTGTAAATTTGTAGCAAAGAGTTTTGGCTGTCTTTTACGACTTTTAATCTTCTAATTTTACTTCCCATTTTTCCTTACTATAAATTAGAATTTACCTAGCCTTTTCAGAAAGGACTAGTTAATCGAACACAGTTTCTTATTATTAATTAATTTTTATTTTTACTTTTTGTCTACTAACACTCTTCTCTAATAACCGTTTCTGTACATTCTAATGCGATGTGTAAGACACCCTCTTTATTACTGCATAATGGAAAATTCCTTTAACGTTTCATCTTCTGTTCTTGAGCTCTCAGATATGAGGGACGAAAGCAACTAAGACGCCACCACGCTAATCTTTCTCGTTCCTTCTGGTTATTTAATAATTAATTTTTCTGTTCCCCAATATAGTTTCATTTCTTTATAGTTTTCTAGTGCTTTATCATTTCTTAGCTCGCTATACAAATCTTGTCCCATTTAATTATACCGGGTCTTTATTGTTTGCACTTACGCGGATATTTGTCTACTCCCTGCCATATCTAATTTAAGTCTAACTCATTTACACTATTTACTACACTACCCTACGAATTTATTTTCAACTTAGACATTTGTGAGAATTTAAACTTTTTTCAGTAATACATTGTTCGTTCTCTAAAATATTTCTTATATATTTAATTTTTCAAATTAAAATTAAGCTGCACTATCAGTTCCCATTTCATACCAAGCTGTCAGGTTTGATGAATTTCTGAGAATTTATATTTCCTCTATCTATATTCATCCACGCATCAATTTCCCTAATATTTTCCACTGTTTATAGCGTTTTTCATTCCACAATTGAATTAAATATTATTTCAATTACCTATTCCAATATTACCTGATGTATGAACACTTGTCGAGTGATAAGACATAGTTTCTTATATATTACAGTATGGTGATCCAAACATGCAAGTTGAAAGTTGAAAATATATTATGGAGAATTGTCTTTTTTTTTCGTTCTTTGTAAAAATGCTGAAAGTTATAATTTCAGAACCACAAATCTTTTAAATTTAAAATATCTGCGCATGTCAGATCATATTGTTCATGTGTGTGAAATATATCTGCATGCGAAATTGCATTAAATTACAGTCCCTAGAATATTTTAAATATTATGATGAAACAAATAATTTAGAAATATATCAATGCTTACGAAGTAGGCCTACATAGCTGTGAACATTTATTAAAAGACCAACACACGAATGACAATTACTCGCTTTATAGACCGTAATTCTTTAAGTACTATAGATAATTAAATTATGTTTTCACGTAAATTACGTGGAAAGTTCTTGCCTAAAGAATGGTTGTTTGACCATCGAAGATGTATGCTCCATCATAAAGAGAACAAAAAAAAATTTTCTAGCAAATAAAAAGTCTCATTCAACAAATGAGGGTACAAAACCGAAAAACTCACGAACAAAATTTATTTAATTGGAGGTATAAATGCAGTGGCTTCCATAATGGGAAATATAGGAAATAAGTATTGCTACAGCTTCCTTAAGAACTTCTTAGACATCCCTCAACCTGAAAGTATAATTGTCTGGTCGCCAAGAGCAACGTTGATCTAATTGAAGTCTCCCGTTAGATTGGGGGTTTGTCGAATCCCCTTCTTCCTCCAGTCCCTAGGGAGGATTATATTGATCTGAACCTAGAAAAAAAATTCTCAATCTGATTGGCTATCGACATAAATATGAGTCATCTTTCCTTGATCAAGGGTGGTTGAGGAGCTTGGTATATAAGATCTGCAAATCTGAGGGGGAAAATCAGAGCTGAATTTGGTGAAACAGTTCAAAATTCTATGCAGATAATTCTGTATACAATCTGGGTCATTATTACTTCTTGAAAACAGAAACGTGTCATCTGTACATCAGCAACATTGCTTTACAGTAATTTTCATGCTCTGAACTACATACTCTGGTTGTAATTAATACTAAGTTAATACTCTGGTTGTGTTTACCATGATCTTCTGGCGAAAAACGTTAGACATGCCGACCTTACAAATAAAACTATCATAGTCAAAATGTTTTATGAAGTCAAAACCACGTCCATTTTTTGACCAGGACGTAGAAGGCCTACCTAGGTGAGTGACCAGCCCGATGGCGGAACCACCTTCAATAAAACGCAAACGCAGAAATGTTTTCAATGCGGGGGGCAATGGACAAATTACTGCCACCACCACAATCACTATGCTGCTACTACTACTACTACAGTACCATTTTATTATTATCATCATTATATAATCCACATTCTTCATTTACTGTAGCTTGACCTTTGACTAAGGATACAAGGAAAAAATCTGATATGGTTGTTACGTCATGTAATACCTTTTCTCTTGCTTGCCTTGAATTTAGTTCAGATGGCTTTGATTTTTCATTTGTCATTTATATGCTTACAGTTCAATCCATTCAATGTATGTCTTGACAATTGTTATTTTAATCTCAACTCCAAAATTATTTTTTTATTTTTTTAAATAACTACTAATTTATCAATTCTGTTTTATTTTATTTATTATACATTTAGTATAGTGTGTTTTAATGTATTGATTAATTAATCTAATCTTTAAGTCAAGCTATTATCATTGGGTTAGCGATTTTTTATTGTTTCAACCTTCAGTTGTCTCTATTTTTATTCTATTCACTACTTCTTCTTCAAAAAATGGACAACGATTTGGTTGTTCCATTCTCATTCTCAAGGGCAATGTGCTCTATTCTACAAATCGTTTAGCACATCATACAGTGTTAAATTCGGGCGAAAAGCCTTTTCAACTTCATTTTGTGTTGAATTAAGAAATCCAATTATCTTACATCGTATTCAACATAATTTTCATCACAAGGATTCATCTACAACGTCGCTAAAAGTGCTTCGTTCTATCTCTGGACATTGTACCATCAAAAGGAGATATCAATCATTCAATTTCTGTGAGTAATATAATTCACAAACCAAGGTACGTTTTTCCAAGGACTACGATTAGTCTTTTAATTCGATGAGATTATTAGTCATAAATGGATTTTATGCAACTGTGAATTGAAAAATAAATACAGACATTTATACTTGGAAAATAAACTGTTAATAGCTTATTTGTACGATCTTGCTTTGAGCTAGTGCTGTGAATAGCTTTAAATTCAGCATTCAATACAACCTTTCAGCTTTTGAAATAACAATCTCTACAAGCTATATTTTATTACGTCATCAAATGGTCCTCCGAATAATACAGTCTACCAGTGCATCTATATGTGTACCTGGATACAACTAGAACTGCAGGATTCAAGAAGTGCATTTAATTCCAAACCTCAAGCTTATGTTAATCAAGCAACGTCATCGCCAAAGTGTGCATAATTCTTGTATATCAATTTACCCATTTGAAGATTGGAAATGCAATCCAATTCTTCTTCTCATATCTCTACCCCCCGCATGTTATCGCCGGGAATCGAACCCACAAATAATTTTCAATACGGTCCACTATCAGAGGAAGGGTCGCCTGGCGGTAACATGGTACACTCACATTACTTTTTTACCCCTTACAACTTCATAGGTACTATTCATAAAAGAAATTGCGATTACCTTATTTTCTATATAATAAAACGTTTGGCTACACGATTTCAAGTTTAGCGGAAGTAAATATTCCTACATGCTCATATCTAAGATAGTCAGATGATACAACTCGTTTTTGTCCAAACAACTCCAGCTACAGTCTGTGGACACTTTGGCCTTACTTCTTATTACTTGCTTATAGTTATTTAGTTCATAGATTTATTTGTAAACAAAATGCCCATGGGGGCATCGGCTCTACCCTGTCCCCCTTTCGGACGGCCATGGCAGAGTGCAAGACACAGCAGGCGCTCACATAATGTATGACTTCCGGGGATCACGTGAACCTAAAGTTCCCTGAAATTAGCTTTATAGGTGAGGGAAAACCCAGGAAAAAACACATCCAGGAAATCTGAGCAGACCATGAATCGAACCCGGGTCTGCTCCGTGAGGAAAGTGAACGCATCCCCGATGCCAGAGCGGTAGGAAATACTATAGGCCTAAAATTGATAATTGTTGGGATTACTGGAATAATCGAATGTCTCTCACACATTTCCCCATTGATTTAGGACATACAAGAACGGGAAATGGAGCAAATGAAC
Source organism: Ectobius pallidus (assembly GCA_964059195.1). Classification (NCBI taxonomy): domain Eukaryota; kingdom Metazoa; phylum Arthropoda; class Insecta; order Blattodea; family Ectobiidae; genus Ectobius; species Ectobius pallidus. The sequence continues at coordinate 105,651,387 of CAXKWD010000010.1, forward strand.
AAATGCGCAGAAAAGTGAGCAATAGAACAAATAGTCTACCCGAACAGTTGTATGGCCTATGGTTGAGGGCTCCGGGGATTGAAGGGTCAACAAAAAATCTAATGTTTCTGTATGTTGTATAATATGTAAATGTTGAATGTTTATTATATATATATTTTTTAAATTTGGAATACTCCTGAACATGATGATATTGTCTTCCAAAGGTGGCTACAGCTACTTAATAACCGATATTAAGTTACAAATATTAAGATCATTAAGTTTCGAAATTAAGAGAACATTATGATTCCATTAAAACTTACGTAGATTTTATATCAGTAAACAAGTAAAATATGGGCCTAAGTATTTGTAGGCTCAGTCAAGAAATAAAAACAGTTAAAATTGAGTGATTCTTAAAAGTTTTAGGGATTATAATGAAAAATCCCTTTAGGCAGGCCTACAGGCGGAGGTAGATTTCGAAGTGCTTTTGGTTTAATTTATTGTCGCTGCATAGCACTCTTCTTCTTTAGCCTTGGCATGGTAAACCTACAGTAATAAGTACTGAATTCGGTAAAGAGGAAGAGCCTACAATCATTTGTTTTGACAACAAGAATAGGATATAATATTCTGGGAGGCCGTGCGCAAGATCAGCAATGAATAAAATTAGCAAAGCCGCTAAACAAGACAAAATTATGATATTATAATAATTCTTTTAAGTGTTATTATTTTCAAACATTAAAATCTCGCGTCATATGAGAGCTATCAAGAAACTATTTATTGATTTGTAGAGTACTCATCAAGAGCTTTTCAACGATACCCCACAAGACGTGGTTTCAAAAGTTTCGAATTTTCATCCCCCACCCCCACCTCCACCCCCACCCTCACTCGAACCCCCGAATCGTTGGTGTCACTGTGAACTCCATAGGGAGTACTATAATTTATTCAAACAAAGTTTCCCTCTATACTTCATAGGTGCCGAGATATAAAGTTTTCAAAATTTCAACCCCCTCCCCCGACCACCCCCTTGGGCCAATTTTGCCCATTAACGAACTTGTCCGAACTATTGGGCCTAGAAATAACATAATAAAATTTGGTTCAAATATCTTCAAAATTACGGCCGCTATCGTGTAAAGATATATATATATATATAAATATATATATATATATATAAATATCACAAATTTTTTTTTGAACGGGCGGTGGTTTCGTACTTAGGGGAGCATGAAACGTAAAGATATGAAAGAATTTTTCGAAAATCATAAAGTGGTATCCATTGCAATAGGTAGATTTTTCTTCGAAAATCTACCTAAAAATGAGCAGTAGTGAAACAGTTTTATTCTTCTACAACCAAGATGTCTTGATGATGGTCCCATGTAACGAAAAGGCGTAAGAATAATAAAATAAGTTTAGAATAAATGTATTGGTAATTATTTTATCTAAGCTATAGAAAGTTAATGTATCACGAGAATGGATACAGAAAGATATCGTTGAAGCAGATTTAAAGAAGGGTAGATAATATCTACATTCAAACTCAGGGAAAAAAGAAATGAGATGAAATGGAAACATTCAAACAATGACACAATGTCGTCTATCAAGGCAAAAACCTATAACGTACAGTAAGTTATACAGAATCTACAGAATGAAAAAACGAGGCTATCACCCACAGAATGGGAAATGGGACGAAATCTATGTGACTTCGAAAAGATTTCTTCGGGAGATGCGATTGGTTGGGATACATAATATTGATTGGGAAAGCAGCAATGAATGCGGAATGAGAAGTCATTTAAATGAAAAGCAAGAAGACGTTTCTTATCTTAGCTGAAGTCTTGCATTGGAAATAAAGTCAATTTCACTTTATTGCTGAAAAACCTGGAATTGAAGTAACAGTATGTAATTATAGTTTTAGGCCTAATTATAAATATAATCGATATCTGATTATTGTAATTTTCATGAACATTTTTCACCCTTTCAGAACTGAATTTCTTTATTGCTATACGTAATAGTCAAGTGAATTCATGAGAAAGTGAATTCATGAGAAAAATTTCAGTAAACTAACTGGTTTCTGTAAGTAACAATTCTTAGTTTTGTATAGATTATCTATACATTTTAATATTTCATAGAAATAAATATTCCACCGTTTTAAGGTGACGAATTTATACGTCAGCAGCCAGTGGCGTATGGCGTGGCGTGGCGTGACGTATGGAATACCCCCAACAAAAGGGAGTCGACAATTTTTAAATATTGAACCAATGAAAATCACATTTTACGCTATTTTAGCTCTGAAAAAGTAGTTAGCAAATTTGTTTAGTATAATAATTAGGGATGGGTCCTCGATACTTTCGATACCTCGATACTCTCGATACTTGCATGGTATCGGCATCGAACGATACTTCAGAAAACTCGCTCGATACTTTTTCGATACTTTTGTAATTCTGCAATTCTGCAATTAAGTGAGAATGCTAGTATTTTTTAACAAAAACTTGTAAGTGGACTGTTTAAAAAACTAATTTAATTTTTAATGTAAAGTTTAAAAATAATTATAGGCTACTGATGATATTAAATTTTGTCTCATTAAATATGCAGACTTAATTAATCTAGTTGGTATTACACAGTTCTCTCAAATTTTAATTTTTAATGTACCTATTTATTGAAACTGGAAATGTTGAAGGTATCGAGTATCGAAGTATCGAGTATCGAGGAAAATATCATGTATCGGTATCGAGTATCGAGTATCGAGAAAATCTGGTATCGACCCATCCCTAATAATAATGCAATCAATTGGTTCCACCTGATTCCCTCAAACAGTCTAAATTGTACCAAGATATCAGCGCCTAGGTTTTCATGAGAAATAAACAGCAGAATACTTCAATTATATAATGTACTTTAATTAAAAACCAATACCTTGTCAAAACAAAACGCGTTAAAATCTAGGCATATTATTAGCATTGGTTAAAATCTATTATATAGAAAAAAATCTATAATTCAAATTTTAAAAAGTGTCATTGATAAACTTAATTGTGAAGTTATTAATGAATTTCATCTTCAGACAGGGTTAAAATAGTTATACAATTGAATGAGTGTCCACCTTAAAACCCTTGTCGTAGCTCTTATCTGGGGCCACTTATTTAATATAAAATTAAAATAATATAGAAGGCACACGCACACATTAAAAACAATGTTGTCGTAATATTAAAATCTTCTTCTTGGTCCCAGATGCGTCCATTACTTGAATATGCATTTCGATGCAAGTTGCATCATCTTCAGTTCAGATTTGGAGATACAACAGTCACTCCGTCAAATGATATATTTATTTTATATTAAATAAGTGGCCCCAGATAAGTGCTACGACAAGGGTTTTAAGGTGGACACTCATTCAATTTCATTGTGAAGCTTTTAAATTTTCAACTAGTAGCCTACACGTTATATAAAATATTTGTAAAATGAGTTTCCGCCAATGTACTAGTAACAAGCAAGGACGGATAACAGCGTTGTGTGCTGAATACGAACAAATTGGATGCAAATCTAGAATATGGTTTTTATTGGAATCTTATGTTGTAAAAAATGTTCATACATTTATACAATATATTACTGTTAATAGTAAAAATTTTATGTAGCAGTTGTGTGTTTATACTTAGTCATTTAACTTTGACCTTGTCAAGTTCTTGCAACATCATATAAAGTTTCTTACAGTCAATATTGCACATAATTTTTAGTAAGAGTAAAATTCATAGTGCAAATGATAAAATTACAAAAATTATCAAATGAAATGTGTGTAAAATTTCTTGTTATAAGTATACTGTTTTAATTTCTAAAATTTCTAAAAAGTGTACACATTAAATTAAACTTCACTATAATTACTTCAATAATGTCAAGTTAGTATAACGTAACAAGTACAATAAATAATTTGAAATCTACGCATAAAGAAAATGTTGGTTCCAGAAATTGATTGCATAACTATAAATTGCCCACAAAGGATCAATATGAAATTCATCAATTGTTTAGTATACTCTAAGACATGTCAACTTAAACAAGCAATCGTTAGCTGTCGACTATCGTTAGCTAAGTTATAATACTTTACTTATTACTATTACTTTAAAAAGTTAAATAACACATGGAACAGTGGAAATAATAGGCCTAAATTTACAAATTCAGTATGTTATTATTAAATAAAATAATTAAATATTTGACAAAATGGAGCTTTAACTACAGCACAAGGTTTTGATTTCTAAGGGGGTTCGGACACCCTGGACCCCATTCCCTACGCCACTGTCAGCAGCAGTTAAAGGGTTAAGCACAGATTTTATTAATAGAGCTCTTATACTCTTTCCGGTTAGTTGATACTGCAGTGAAGGTTATTAAGTGGGTTCCACACGTGACTGGCTTGTTATTCCACACGTTTGTGTTTTAGTTGAGTGAATGACGTGAAGAGGGGAGGTGAGAAATCTTTTAATTGAAGTCCCCTTCCGCCATTCCGACCCCTTGCTGCCCCGTCTACTTCCCTCCACAAACATCCATGGCATTACCTGGAATGCCCATTTCATCTTTCCTTCCCGTTCTGTCTGCCCGCACTCTTCGCGCAGGTAGATAGCGCCACCTGGGCCTGTTTTAGTGACTTCGCGGATCTAACCAACTTATGAGAAAACAAGCTAAGACGAGGATCTTTGCTACATGAGTTCGATTTATTTAGGCATTGCTTTTCGTAATAGTAAGGGTTTATTTCCACAATTTTGTGGTTTCACTCAGTCAAACAATACATAATAATTAATTTTAAATCATTTTGCTCATCCTCTGTCGTTCGTCCATCGTATCTTCATCTCGTAGTCCTCCCGCTATCATACTGTAACGTACACCATCCATCTAGGTACGGTTTCAGTCTGCTTTCCTTTCCTTCGTCTTCTATCAGGTTCCCAGTTCATAATCACCTTAGCCCTTGGGCAATCTTCCTTCGTTTATTCTTTTTACATGACCGTAATCTTTTCTTTTCAATAATTTCTACGACACCTTTACCCACATTCATTAATTCTTTTATTACAGTACTGTATTTCTTTCTTTCCCCTTCTTGATTTTAATAATAGTAGCAATAATAATAATAATAATAATAATAATAATAATAATAATAATAATAATAATAACAAAATTACTCAAAAAGGCGAAACATATGTGCTTTATTCATTCATTCTTGTGGTTTTAATTATCCATTACATACTTAATTCGTAAGTATTCGCTTGTCACAATAAAGATAACTCGAGTTTCGGATTTTCTCAAGCTAAATTACTTGCAACTTGCAAAAAGGAAACTGACTACCGCCATTCATATAGGAACCAAAACACCTTTCTAATTAGCATATCACAAGAAACGGAGCTAGCCCCGTTTAGCCCCGAGTACGCCATTTTAGACTGTTCTCCCAATTAAAAATCATACTCTGAAAATATCAGTTCAAACATGTAACAAACTTTGTGTATTACATAGTTGTGGCACCTTTCATTGCTGGTGTATGTTTTATATTACTCAGACAAAATGCAAAACTCATTTCCAGTGTCCTTTATTTTCATGCTTAAATAATTAATTAGGAGTTCTTTGCCAGTGCATTTTGTGAAATGATGACATATTTTAATATTTTTTTATATCAGTGTATACGAGTATGAATTAAGGTTAAGTATCAAACTTTAGACCATTGGTCTTCCACAAACTCTGCTTAATGAATCGATCTGGAGCTCGGAGATAGATTACAAAGATAGATTACAAAGATAACTTACTTGCTGTATATCATAATTGCAATTATCACTGATTAAACAAAGCATTCACTTCCTTACATTAATTTACCTGATTTTATTTTTGTCCATTTTGCTATTTTTGTCCACTTTGCTATTTTTGTCCATTTTGTTATACAGTATTTGTTCATTTTGTTATTTTTGTTCGTTTTGTTAATTTTTTCATTTCGTTCATTTTGTTCAATTTGTTCTTTTTGTTCAATTTGTTCTTTTTGTTCAATTTCTTCATTTTGTTATTTTTGTTCAATTTGTTCTTTTTGTTCTTTTTGTTCATTTTGTTCTTTCTGTTCATTTTGTTCTTTCTGTTCATTTTGATCTTCTTGTTCATTTTGTTCTTTTATGTTCTTTTTGTTCATTTTGTTCTTTTCGTTAATTTTGTAATAATGTAAATTCAGTTCTGAAAGGATTTTTCTTTTTAGAGAAGCTAAGATCTTCCCCCAAATTTAGGATAAAATATATTTTCTCTAAATTCTTGAATTAATACATCAATTTTGTTACAAGTGACTAGACAGGGGATCAGTACGTTCCTCTGTGTAGTCACTTGTAATTTTGTTCATATGGTGTATGGCAACAAGGAAATGAGAAACCACTGCACGTACTGTATGATAGACACATCGAGTATATGACGTCTTAATGGGCTTCCTCAAAATGTTATTCGACACTTAACGGGATATCTAGAAGCAGTAATTTACTTAAATCCATTAAAATATACAATAATTCAGCGTTATGTTTACATCTCTCTATACAATTATTTTATTCTAGGTACTGCTTAGTTTATTAGTCATCAAAAAGTGTGAAGTACATAATACGAAACACACTGTGTGGAATCAATCCCCCCCCCCTCCCGAGTTGAAAATGGTTTAGCTGCCTCTGTTCAGCGTCCTGATTATATGCAAGCCTTGTTCTTTTTGTTCAATTTCTTCATTTTGTTATTTTTGTTCAATTTGTTCTTTTTGTTCTTTTTGTTCATTTTGTTCTTTCTGTTCATTTTGTTCTTTCTGTTCATTTTGATCTTCTTGTTCATTTTGTTCTTTTATGTTCTTTTTGTTCATTTTGTTCTTTTCGTTAATTTTGTAATAATGTAAATTCAGTTCTGAAAGGATTTTTCTTTTCGCTAATTAAATATACTCTGCCCAGAGTAAATGCAAAACAAGGGGTTTGTACTCTTTCACCGTACAACTCCATTCTCAGCTTTTACTACAACACAAGGGAACGGCTTTAAAGCGATAAAAAGTCCCTCTGTGACTACTGTAAGTAACAATGTTCAAACACAGTTTTGCAATTATTAAAGCCAACAAAACCAGCGTACTTCTTTGAAACAAGTTTTATAATCCCAAAGTACAAAAATTACGGTTTTACACAAAAAAAATCTGTATGAGAAGAAACCTACTTCCGATTATCCAACGGTACATGATTGTTTATCTTATATACGAACATACTCTGTAATTAGAGTTAGTTAAAAATGTGGTTTGAGGTGATGTAATAATTTTAATAGATTATTACTACGTTACGGACTGTGTTATAATACAGCTGTAGGGCAAAATATTATTCCTATTAGAATTTTCAGTAGAAATACTTTTTGTTGCAATTTTTCGATGTGTGTTTGAGTAGGGCCTAGGTGTTAAAATCTGTCTGCCTGGAAACATAATTGCTATATTACTAAACTAAATTTTATTAAGATTTGGCATTTTCACATGATGTGACACAATTCACAAATCGTTACTCTTTCTTCTACATGCCAAATACCAGTTTGCTCAAAATACTTTTCACCTGATTAACTTGCACTTCAGTCGTTGAACAGATTTTATAAATGTAAGAATATTATGGGATAAAAATTCCTCTCGACACTTGGATTTGAACCCAGAACCTTTGGCTATCCGTGCCACTGCTCTACCAACTGAACTAAGCCGAGTTCTCTTCACAGTGGCAGATGGAACCTCTCTGCTATGACTGATTGCCCTTAATGGTCTACCTCACTGACATTCAAGTTATGTCGTATGCATTACTGTGAGGTACACTAATTAGTGATTTGTACCATTCATTTTCCTATAATATTCTCATGTAATGTCCAACAGAGGCAATAATCTGTGGTTCATGAATGCATATATATCTATTATAAATGTAACTCTTTCCTTTGAACTCTCATACATAGATTTCCTCATTACTAGGTCACTTGTACGTTATTCAAAATAACTCGTTCATTACTTATGATAACTAATGCTGAGTTCTAAAGATTCCCAAGAAATCTGTGGTTCGTAGCATTCCTTGCATAACCGAGAGGGAAATAAATGTTATTCCTACTGACTGGTGAGTAACTGAATGAAGCATAGAACTATAACATACAAAAAATACGGAAGCTTAATCATCCTTCAGAGTATATTACGGAAACAATTTTCAAATAAAAGTTTTAGCCCTTAGAATAAGCATCTCATGTACAAATTCAAAGAAGATCGTTACAGCCGTTTTTGAGAAAATCGCGAAAACGAAATTTTCATCATATAAAGTGGCATTAAAAGAAAGAGAGAGTCGTCAATCTTGTCACATCCCCATGGGATATCTAACCCAAATTTAACATTTTATTTGTATACGACTTTTCGTTCTCTAGCTAGGCTGTTCACAGACACACACATACACAAAGACGTGTTTCTGAAAATGGTATTGTTTTGGATTATGGGGACCTGAAAACGTGTATTTATATTAAAATCTATACCTCAAACTTCCTCCACCTACAGTACCTATGGTACGGACATATGAAGTAGACTAATAAATATGTGATCAACATTATCCTGCCTTTGTGCTGAGTTGAGTTGGCAGAGCTTCTAAGAGTGTATTACCTTATACTAGCCTAAGATACTAATTTATCGGTAGAGACTAAGCGTTTCGGAGAAAGAACGGTTAGATTCATCATAATATTGACATGAGCTGCCATCTGTCTTAGAAGACAAGAACTACGACCAGCTGGTACGAAGGTCATTGCACGCTGAAGCGTGACCGTTAGTTAGAGTGAATCTAAAATATCAAAATTTCAACATTTAGACCAGGCCTGTCGAGCAGTACTCCGAAGGTGTGCGCAACTGAACCAATCACTATGCTTTGGAGGCCACTTAGGGAGGGAAACTAGGGAATGACTTAACACCTTCGGAGTAGGCCTACTGCTCGAAAGGCCTGATCTAGACTGGTCGTACAAAAACAGTCATGCGCAACTTGCATATAATGGTAATTAATAGGGCAAGGCATTTGATGATTTTGCATCTTTTTTATATGAAGGTTAAAAGATAGCTCGAATATATAAAAATGTGTATCATGAAATAATTGATTAAATAAGGGCAATTAGTTTTGCATTTTTATGCTTTATTTTGCATTTTTCGTTATTTTCAATAGATAGGTTATTTTTTGGCAATTTTTAGGTCATTTTCTGCATTTTTAGGTTTTTTCGGCATTTTAGACCATGTTTCAGTGGAGGTAGAAAGGATCTTTTCCATGTACAAATCATCACTTTCAGACAACAGATTTATTTGAGAATCTCCGCCAAGTGTTCATAGTTCATTTTAATTCAGGTTTATTGTAAACACCATAGCAGTTTGTCTTGTAGCAATAAAGAATTATTTATCCTTCCTTTTTAAATGGCGCATATTTTCTAGGGGCAATTTGATGGGCAGAAATAATTTTTTTTCGCTAAGGGTGTCCAAGTAGTATAGGTTTATTTACTTTTTTAGTAATAAAATAAGTGTGTTTTGTATTGTGAATTCATATACGAGTATAATGCACTGTCATCCGTTGAATTGCTTTTAAAAATTCATTACTTAAAAAAAAAATATATATATAGGCTATAATAGAAAATTTATTGATCATTTTTTTAAATTTCGTGTAATTTTTTTACTATTTTTAGGTCATAATTTTTTATTTTATTTATTTTTTTTTTAATTTTTTTTTAGTCCACCGCTGTGGCTCAGGGGATGCGTCCAATCCTCTCACGCAGCGGGCCCGGGTTCGATTCCTGGTCGGGACAAGTTACCTAGGTGAGGTTTTTTCCTGGGTTTTCCCTCACCTGTGAGACAAATGTCAGGTAACTTTAGGCCCTTGTGGTCCCCGGGTATCATCTGGCCGTCATTATCATCTTCATCCCCATCCTCGCCTTGTTCTGAGTGAATGTGTGTGTGGATGGTGTGTATCGTCCTATGTGTTCGTATTGTCTCGGAGGTGGCCCCTCGTTGGGCTGATCACTCATCCGGGGAGGCCCTCCATGTCCTTGTCTGGTCAAAAAAGTATGTATGTGATCCAAAGATAATCCCTCTCCCGACAGGTCGCGGCCCTGTAAGGCCCTGGTGGCATGGGTCGCTTAAATCCTAAAAGGGAGAGGTAAAACTACGAAAAAGAAAGAAAAAAGAAAGAAAATGCATTTTTTATTTTGCATTTTTTCACTATTTTATGGTCATTAAATGCCTTGCCCTAGTAATTAAAATACTCGTATGAAAATTATGAAACGAGCAACGTGGGTTTCATAAACACGTGCGTATTTTAATAAATTTCATCATAGGCTTGTTGCATAATGTACTAATTTCACACAACAAAGAAACGTTTGCTGCTAGGTGAAAAAAATTAGGCCTAGTTCTAACAAACGTTCGCCTTGACTGGAGAGCCCTTACACTCAGGTCAAGGCTTGAACCTACGAACTTCCAAATGTGACTTCGATACTAATTCACAATTATATTCAATCCAATCGTGGATTTAAGCAAATCGGGCTACTGTTAGCAGACATTGGAGTAAGCCATGGAACTGAATAGCAAGGCTTTCGCAGAAAGATCGCTTAAATCCATCCATTAATAACCATACACACGAATTTCATATTTGAGCTGTCACCACCATAATGCCCGAGATGTGGTCTATAGTTCACTCATTCCACTGATCCATTATTTCACATTTACATACAACTCATGCTACGACTCTCATCAATACTTAGAGAAAATTGATGTGCGCATTATTACCGCTTTTGAGTTGGAGAAGACATAAATCAACATTAAATGGAACAATCAATCAATTACTTTGAATCAGCATGACAAGCGAAATGCCAATCTGCGTTACCCGTGGACACTGTCCAAATCTCTATGTAACGCAGAACTGATCAATCACATTCATCACACGCGCAGCGGTTTCAAAAAAATAAAAAGCACACATGTTATGTTTCATGTTGCGTAAGCTATCTTCATACATCAACAAAAAGTGCTGTGTAGCCTGTCTATAAATGATAGACTGTCCTTTTCTATAATGTAGAATAAATATAAAGTGATGAAGTTTCGTACTCGTTCAGAAAAACAAGATGTAAAAGATTTATAACAATCTCATTTTGTAAAACTAAGAATAATTCAAAGTAGGCCTGTGTCTCATGATGAGATGTGGTACACCAGCATGACCCGACAATACATTTTATAATTTTAGGCAGTTATTAGCTTTATTATTACCCTCGTCATTAACGTTATTAGGGGGTACGCCGTAGCGTAGTGGTTGAGGCGCTGCGCTACAAACCGGAAGGTCGCGGGTTCGATCCCCGATGAGGTCGTTGGAGTTTTTCAAATGGCCTAATCCTTCTGGTGGCACTATGGCCCTGGGGTCGACTCAGCCTCTAACAGAAATGAGTACCGGGAGCAATCCTGGGGGTAAAGGCGGCCGGTGCGTAAGGCTGACAACCTTACCACCTTCATGTGCCGATGTCTAAAAATCTGGGAGCCTCAACCTCCTGGAACCGTCTGGGCCTCCATGGCCTGTAATAGGGAACACACTTTAATTAACGTTATTATTGACTTCCATTTCCTTATAAAACACTAACATGTATAGTATTTATTCAAATCCTGCCATTGTTTGAACAGTTGATAGAACAAAGATTATTTATTTCACAGTAATATGCCTTCTGTATATAACGGTATTCATGTAGTACTCATTTCAACTTTATGAGACACACGGACGCGCAGGAGCCGGACAGACATTTTCCCGTCCCTCACACAATCTCATGAAGTACCATACTAGCACTTAATAACTACAAATGAACACAAATAACAAAATGAACAAAAATAACTATGTGAACAAAATGAGCAAAAAGAACAAACTGAACAAAATAACAAAATGAACAAAAATAACAAAATGAACAAAAAGAACAAAATGAACAAAAAGAACAAAAAGAACAACATGAACAAAAAGAACATAATGAACAAAATGTTCAAAAATAACAAAATGAACAAAAATAACAAGATGAACAATAATAACAAGATGAATAATAATAACAAAACGAACAATAATAACGTCACACATTTTGCCTGCTGGCCTCAGCTCCCTGTCCTATAAACTTGCCTTGAAATTTTTGTTTAATTTTTTGTTAGGAAAGTGTATGTGGAGAAAAAGTAGACAGTAATAACACGAGGATCGTCTCTTTCATCCAGAGGAAAGGATGTCTATGATTAGCTGACTATAAATCTGGAAATCTGAATAAGTGGCTATCGTATAGGACTCTGTGTGGAACCACGAGTTGAGTCAGGTCTGCAGTCCCCGATTAGCCTATCTCATCCCTAGCGCTTGCGCCTACAGTTCAAGCGGTCCCGGCTTCAAAATACTGGTGGGGACCTCTACTTGCTGCGGAAGGCATTGGAAAACCTTCGTGACATTACCTGTCTAGAAAGACTGTGAGGGGGTACCTTCGTATCCTGTATTATTAATATATTATTTAGCTCCTTAGAATGCGATGCGGGAATGCGCATTCAGTTGTCTAAGGCTCATTTACAGCCATTTTATTCGCAAGGCAAGACTTAAAACTGTGAATTTGTTGACGAGATGGGTACCCTTCGGAGAATTTACATGGAATAATGCTTAAATTAAAAATGTTAGTCGTTAACAAATTCGAAACATAATTGTTGAACCATTTTCGGAAAGATCGCGAAAAATCTAATGTTCTTCACAGGAAGTGGTAGGAAAAATAAGAGCAAAATTTGTCGTCATTCTTCGTAATACATCCTCAAAATATATCTAACGCAAATATTAAATTTAAATTTTATACGATTTCTGGTTCACGAACTATGTATGTGGAAATTGTAGTTTTGGTTTCAGAGGACCTCTAAACTTGAATTCAGGTTCGAAAGTTACAATACTCCTACCTATGAAGGAGAACGTAACTCCACCTATGGTGCCTGATACGGGTAGAAATGATGTGATGTAATCCATACTGTACATGCTTATGATAGGCCTACTACTTTATTTATTCAGAACTGTTTTATTTATCTACTAAACTGGTTGCTGATTCAGATGTACCGTACATTATCGGTTGACATTCAAGGCACCTTGTGCATACATGTGGTTCAATATATGCACTTTATCTTATCTAACCGAGAAGTTAAGTTGTAGTTTGCTGAAGTGGATCTATAATTGGAATGACATTCATGTGATTCGCGTGGCATACTCATCTACCACGAATCCAGTTTATCTTCAATATCTTCTTATGACGAGTTGTATTTGTTACATAAGTATTTTTACATTGATTGCAAACCATTCTAGACTAATAATAATGAATAATATTGCTATTAATTGACATGCTAATCAACCTTTTACTAGGGTATTATATTCCCAATATTGAAAACTATTATGAACAAATAGTCACCCGAGTGTTCGAATGTACCAAGTCCATCAAGGTAAGGTTTGAGAAAACCAAAGATGAAGCTACGTTACTGAGGAGATTTATATTGGATGTGGGATAAAACAACATATTTTGTTTTTACTATTTTGGTATTTAGAGGTAAAGAATAGATTTCGCAGTAGATCTGCGGTATATGCATATGATACAGACCTAAACTGAGAATTCGATGTAGGCATTATCTCATTTTCTGAAAGAAGTGGAGTTCGTACACCCCAGTATTCAGCTGATGTTATGACTTATATAATACATCATAATTATAATAATAAATTTGCAAAATATTTTAAACTTAATTATTTTGCTGGGAATATTATTTAAAATAGTTTGTATAAAATTTTTCGTTAAATTTATTTTTATTTTATCTTTGACTTCTTAACATCAGGTCCATAATTATAAACTCCATATTAATTAAATACTGCTCAACATAAAATATAATTATATTGTCTTAAGAATCATGAAGGGCAGTGCACTAACTTCCTTTATGTGAAAACGTGAGATTGTTAGAGGGAATTAAATTGGAACTAAACCTTACCAACGACCAAGTTAATTCAATAGCGGAGCGGTTGTCACTGATTCTGGAGGGAATGTGGGACCATCTACCCGTCTACCCTTCCACCCACCGCATTGTCTCTAATTCTCTGAATATTTGTTGATGAAGAACGTCGTACAAAAAATGGATTACAAACAAATATTTAATTCAGTTGATTGTTAAAAGTTTTTTTTACCTTATGTGAATAATTACTCAGTTGATCAGCTTGTCGTCTGGAGTTTCAGAGATGAAGGGATTTTTTTTTTTTTTCCTAAAGCTTCGTTTTGTTTGACATTCGTCTCTATATTCCGTTTCTAAATCTGAGGGAGAAACTAGAGCCAAATTCAATTATCTGGAATCATAAAGCTCAGTTTTTTCCAAGGTAGACAGCGCATTTCAGTTGAATATGCGATTCATTTAACTTGTGAAGTTAGAATTCACCGGCTTGATGACATGGATGCCTTTTATCTTTAGCTTCGTTCAAACGAATTAATGTGCAGTTCTACATTGCAGTATCAAACATGTTCTTACTTTCAAAGGGTTATTAAACGCGTTTTAAATGTTTCATAATACTGTTAGTAGCATCAATTATAATTATCAGTCCACGTTATTTCTGAAATATATTCTAACATAACACGATCACGGTCGGAATGTTTACCGATCAAAATGCATTATTTAGGCTATATTATAGCCTACATTTACTATACTTTAAACCTATAAGTAATTGTCCATTTATAAATTCAAGATTAAATCTAAGAAATAATACTGTAAGTCTTCCTGGTTTTGTCCTTTGAGCAATTTCAAAAATTTAAGTTATCATTACATTATATAGGCTGTTGATTTTCGGGATTTTCAACTTTTTTCTGCCAGACTCTCTGTCTTTCAATCTGCTAAGTTTTCAGTCATATCTAAATTCGCCATATAAATGAATAACTGATCATTGTCTAATTTTATACAACAGACGAAACAAACGAAGAATGTACCAGTTGTCAGGTGTTCTGGTAATACAGGAAAAAATCACGGGTAATTAATTACAAAAATAAAAAATCATGGAGAATTAATTACAAAAAGACTCCAGATTGTACTTATATTGTACAACCTTTAGTTTTTTAGTTGTATGTCGGTTCCAGCCCAGATCAAATTTTCTTCTACATAACACGAGTCATTTACTAGTTTGTTGAATAACTCCAAAGTCGCAATTTTGTTTAATTTCGGGAAAATAATGAAGGTAATGGTGATTTTATTATTTTAAAAATAATCTTTATTTATTACTTAAAATACATAAATTTATTATTTATATGAATCCTTTGCAATTTACAATGAACTTACAATTGTACCCATTGTTAACTTGTTATAACAAATGCAAGTTGTTTCTAAATAATATTGCACTTTTATACATGAGAATGTAAATAACGGTTAAAATTGTATGAAGTCAGAATCGTTGGATAATAGCCATCAAGTACGGTAGTAATCAAATCTTTCACAACATAGCGGGCAGTGGGATTAAACTAAAGTTGTATTTCTATTGCCCGTCGACTACCTGTATGGTTTTGAGATATGTCTGTGTGCCCATTATTATTTGGACATGATCGGAATAGCTTATCAATTGTGAAATTGTACCTCCTGGTTATTTATTTTTTTATGTATTTATTTATATTTCCCTCTGGTGTAGTTAAGGCCTTAAGGGCTTCTCTTCCACTAACCAGAGGTGGATATATACCAAATAATCTAATTAAGAATAAAAATAATGATAGTAAAAAGAGAAACATGATTATATTATACAGATTTAGATTATGTTGGTGAAAACTATAAATTAAGACTATATCAAACTATATCGTAGTAATGGAAATTCAACATTGTAAGGAGAACGAATTAGTGAGAAAAATAATAATAATAGGTAGAAAAAGAAGAAAAATAAAATAAATATAAATGAAACTAATACAAAAGCGACATTTTTAACATGGTTATGCAAACATTGCTACTTTCCTAGAAAATACAACTCAAATACAGGCAATGGGTTATTATGTGAAACACAGCTGTTAGATGCATGCAAGGTACGTCGACCTGCGAGTTATCGTACAGCAAGTAGATCGGAAACGTGGGCCATATTAACTTGAGGAATCATCCAATTGGAACACACTAGTGTTATATAACAAATGAAACTGTGCATGCTAGGCAAGAGTCTAATTTCACTTGTTGTGTACCAGAAATTACGCTTGTATTGAGGTCGTTACAAGCGTTAAATCTAATTCAGGCGATTCTCTAAATACCCTACTAAACTTGCATACTATTTTAGAGCTAGAACTTTACACCAAAACATTGGATACGGGTTATTCTAAACATTGTAAACAGCAGCGGTTCCCAACTTCTGACTATTAAATCTCTATATATATAAAAGGCTTTGTCCTGACTGACTGACTGATTGACTGACTGACTGACTGACTGACTGACAGGAATCAACGTAGAGCCCAAACTATAACAGGTAGAGACTTGGAATTTTGACAGTACCTTCGTTTCATAATGTATGTGCTCACTAAGAAAGGATTTTGAAAAATTCTGATTTTAAATGCCAAAAATCAAATGTTTTTGAGAATACTTAATCCCTTCTTACACAGAATTATCGAATCCGAATCACATTTGACATTAAAACATATTGTTGCCAGTGGGTTTCAGATGGGTTTGGAATTAAATTAAATGGAAGTTTGACAATTACAGTTGGCTTTGTCTATTTTTGTCATACCTTAGAAATTAAACTTTCGCGATAGCTTGAATGTTGTAAGCCCTAATATGGTCAAACATTGTTTTATTTGGACGAACCTCACTATACAGGGGTTTTCTGGACCAAGGAACTCGAATCTGAGGTAGCTTTTACCAGGCGATGCTACCTAATCGTGGTTTGTAGTCCACGTGATTTAGGTGTTAATAAATATAATTATTTAACTATTATGCTCTTAATTTTTAATTTTTGAAATAACTTAATTATCGCGGGCGAAGCCGCGGGCACATGCTAGTTTTATATATGACACACAATGATAGCAATGTTAATTTTTTGTTCCACCACACTATAATACGCTTATTACATGTAACGGTATCATAATGACATCCATTTCGAAACAATTTTTCATTATAACACCCATCCTGTTTCGATTATTAACGAACACGGAAAGATCTTGAAACCTTGAGAGCAATAAATGAAACTGCATATTAAACAGCCTGTATTTAAAAGAAAATAAATTATGTTCTTGTTAATTTCAATGTTATACTCAATTGAGATCACTTCGTCTTGTAAAAATCCGTCCATTTCCAGAATGCGGCAAAAAACAAGGTTCGCTTGGCCCATACGCCATCAGCTGCCATTTGTCGCAGAAAACAATTAGATTTTTTATGAATCTAATATCTCAAAACTTAAAAATTTAATTATGGTCGAACTAAAACAGTCGTAAGCAACTTGCTCGCTTTCGACTGTCTAAAATAAGTTAGTTATTTACTTTTGAGTGGCAAAAAAGATTTTGTTTTGGGAGTAAGTTAGGTATGTTTTTGAAACGAGTCAGTAAGAGCTAGTGTAGCAATTCTACGAGCAAAAGAAAATAATTTTACCATGTGTATCATACATAATTTTTCAAACATCCGTTAATATTTGTGGAATAAAAACAATCACTACATTTATTCTAATACGGGTAGCCATATTCGAGCCATATTGTGGCGTAAACACGTGCACATGCGTAGACAGAGGTGCTTGATTTTCCGGTGAACGGCTGCCAACATATGGAATGGAATTGATAACGCTATTCAGCCATTAACTATGACGACTTTTGCGTGAGAAATTTGCATTTAAAAAGGCATAATGAATTTTGACATTTTTTCAATAATTATTATCAGGCTTAGTCTATTTAACTATCATATACAATTTATTTTTTTTACTAAAAGAGTATTTTCCGTATAATTGAATCCCAAGTTTGTTATAATGGATTTTTAACACTTGTGCGATAATGTACAACTTTTATTTCATGTGTCTTTTATTAGAAGCTTAGTTAATTTGGGGGTAAATTTTGGGTAACAAATAATAATAGGACCGTGCATGTGGAAATATCTTCAGAGCAATTTAAATATAATGTATGACTTCAGATTTTATTGATGTAGCGAATGAACAATAATAAGAAAATGAACAAAAATAACAAAATGGACAAGAAGAACAAAATGAACAAAAAGAACATAATGAACAAAAATAACAAAATGAACGAAAATAACAAAATGAACAAAAAGAACAAATTGAACAAAAAGAACAAAAATAACAAAATGAACAAAAATAACAAAACGAACAAAAATAACAAAATGAACAAAAATAGCAAAATTAACAAAAATAACAAAATTAACAAAAATAACAAAATGAACAAATGAACAAAACGAACAAAATAAACAAACCGAACAAAATTAACAAAAATAACGAAATGGACAAAAATAACAGAACGTGCCAACTGTCTAAAAGAATTTCTAATAACAAATTAGAATATAAATTTTCAGAGCAATCTAAATGTAATATATGACTTCAGATTTTCTTGACGTAGCGTATGAATAATGGCTTAATGTAAATTGGTCTCCTCCTACACTTGCCCAGAATTATATAGGCCCTAATATCCACTGCCAATTAATTTCATTTTGGAATTCTTTGAGGCATATTATAAATAGTACTTACACATGCAGTTTGCTACACAGATTCTGGTTGTTGTGCATGAATGGTAAGGTTATAGAAGAGATTTCTTTAAAAGTGTAACCTTCTTTAATTTGCCACATATTTCATTTCATTGGGAGTTTGTATGCTGTCCTTATTACATGATTGCAAATTTCATGCAATTATTTTCTGTAATGTCTAAGTTATTTCACTTTCATGATAGGAAAAAATATTAAAAAACTGCCTTCTTCCAGGAATTCAAAAAGATCAGCTGTAGTATGTTACTTTTGTAAAATACTTTGTTAGTTAAGAATGTTGGTATATGGTTATTAAAAAACTCAGGTTTTAAAAAATTCAAAATGTTAAAATTCATTCCGCCTTTCTAAATGTTAAATTTCTCATGGTGATCGCAAAAATCGTCATACTGCTGGTTGAAAGCACTATCGACAACATTCCTTATGTTGGCAGCCGTGCTTCAGAAAATCAACCTCTGCACATGTGCATGTGTGTTTGCGGCAGTAGATTGCAGGGAGCTGGATGCTCTAATATGGCTTCACGTGTGTAATTCATTAGAATAAAGCTAATAATATTATTATGTCACAAAATATATTAACGGCTGACTAAAAATTGCTGTACGATATAGACCTGCATGATAAATTGACTTCATTTTGCTCGTATAGGATTGCTACAGTCAGGGGCGTAACGAGGGGGGTTGGGGGTTTGAAACCCCCCCCCATTGATTAAAAAAAAAGGAAAATTGTACAATTTTTTAAAGTAAATTACTTAATACTTAATGTTATAACCCCCCCATATGGTCGGCCTGGTTACGCCTATGGCTACAGTCCCCCTTATTTGCTCTTTTCGCAATATACCTAATTGCAAAATAAAATCTCTTTTATCATTATTATCTTAAATAACTATTATTATGAGATCGTCCTTGCTGCACTCCAATTTTGAATCCCAAATCAGAACAAAAAAAGACATGTAGAAAACAAATACCACATGCATGATGAGAATTCTATCTCGTGTGTATAAAAGATTGGTTGTATGTTGCAATTTAACTTTTACAATCAGAATACCGAAGCTTGTTTATGGATTGCTGAATCCCATTCATAGCTCGTTAAAGATTGAGCAGACTCTATAAGTTAATTAAAAATAAATTAACTCTTTGCAGTATTTCACTGTTTTATGATAGCTGTTCGAAAAAGTAAATTGAAGTTTAATCTGTATGTGTAAATAATCATGTCACAGTATTGATACCTCCTATTCATGTGCTCAGTGCGACATCATCAATACCAATATACTGAAAGAATAAATTTTGGCTTTCACAGTCAGCATAAAAATGACAGTATTGAATTAAAATACTGAACTCGTTCATATAGAGTATATCAATATTTGTGTTCGTAGTATTCAAATTAAATAGTTATTTACGATACAAGTGTTAAGAGATAGGTTTTATTTATAGAATAGGTAGGCTATCTTTGTGAAACGAGCTCGTAAGGGCGAGTGTAGCTATCCTACGGGAAAATAAAGTCATTATTCCATGTGTATCACACACTACTTAAACTACAGTTAAATTTTGTGAAATAAAAATAAAAGCTAGATTTATTGTAATGAATTATGCTCCGTGGAGCCAGCCACATTGGAGTGCGCAAACAGCTGTTGCCTGTTGCCAAATTAAGGACAACTCTTTTCACCTACCGAGTATGACGATTTTTTGCAATCGCCGTGAAAATTTTTACACTTGAAAAGACGTATTGAAGTTTAAAATTTTATTTTTTATTAGACTGAGTCTATTTAATAACCATATGCAAACATTTTTAACAAAAAGAGTAATTTCCATGTGAACCAATCAAAATTGGTAACCTTGGAATGTTATGATTTTATACTACTCAGTGGCATAATTTAATTAATATCATCTAACGTTAAAAGTCTTTTGCTTTCGACTGTCTAAAATAAGTTAGTTATTTACTTTTGAGTGGTAAAAGAGAGATTTTGTTTTGGGAGTAGGTATGTTTTTGAAACGAGTCAGTAAGAGCGAGTGTAGCAATTCTACGAGCAAAACGGAGTCATTTTACCATGTGTATCATACATAACTTTGAAACAGCTGTTAATATTCGTGGAATAGAAACAAATACTACATTTATTCTAATACGGGTAACCATATTGGAGCCATGTAGTGGAGTAAACACATGCACATGCATAGACAGAGGTGCTTGATTTTCCAGTTAACGGCTGCCAACATATAGAATGAATTGATAACGCTGTTCAGCCATTAACTATGACGACTTTTGCGTGAGAAATTTGCATTTGAAAAGGCGTAATGAATTTTGACATTTTTTCAATAATGATTATCAGGCTTAGTCTATTTAACTATTATATACAAATTTTCTTAACTAAAAGAGTATTTTCCATGTAATTGAAACCCAATCTTGTTACAATGGATTTTTAACATAAGTCGATAATTTACAACTTTTATTTCATGTGTCTATGTGTATTATTTCACAACTAAAATTCCGGCTTTAGAGTACATTCCACGATTAGAAAACGCCGCCTGGGAAAACGATCTCAGATTCGATTATGCAGTTCCAAAGCTAATTTTTATTGTCCGCAATACTTCCAGGATTAAACTACCAATACAGGCTGTTATAACTGGTGCCCGCCATTATTAATTGACTCCAGAATTTTAAAGAAATTTACACTGGCAGTTTATTAAAAATGTTTGTGGTTCAAAGCTATGAAAATTGTAAGTAAAAATAAAATAAGAATATTTGTTCATTGTGCTCATTTCACTTAGGCCTTATATTATAAAGAAACGGTTTTCCTAATTTTGTACTCTTCGTGAAAGTTTAAACTGCGAGAAACGAACATCGCCGAGTATACCCGATGTCTCACGAAGTGAGGGAGCGAGTGAGCACGCTATTTAGGGCCGTTGAATTGTATAAGAGTAGGTTATTTAAGATTTTCTTGACGTAGCGAATGAACAATAATAACAAAATGGACAAAAATAACAAAATGAACGAAAAGAACAAATTGAACAAAAATAACAAAATGAACAAAAATAACAAAATGAACACAATGAATAAAACGAACACAATTAACAAAAATAACAAAATGAACGAAAAGAACAAAATGAACAAAAAAGAACAAAATGAACAAAAATAACAATATGAACAAAAATAACAAAATGAACGAAAAGAACAAATTGAACAAAAATAACAAAATTAACAAAATTAACAAAATGAACACAATGAACACAATGAACAAATCGAACAAAATGAAAAAAATAACTGAACGAGCCAGCTGTTTAAAAATAATTTCTAATAACAAATTAGAATAGAAATTTTCAGAGCAATCTAAATGTAATATATGACTTCAGATTTTCTTGACGTAACGTATGAATAATGACTTAACGTAAGTTGGTCTCCTCCTACATTTGCCCAAAATGATATAATATCCACTGTCAATTAATTTCATTTTGGAATTCTTTGAGTCATATTATAAATATTACATACACATGCAGTTTGCTATAGGCCTACAGATTCTGGTAGTTGTGCATGAATGATAGGTCACATAGAAGAGATTTCTGTAAAAGTATAGGCCTAACCTTCTTTAATTTGCCACGTATTTCATTGCATTGGAAGTTTGTATGCTGTCCTTACTACATGACTGCACATTTCATGCAATTATTTTCGATAATGTCTATGTTATTTCACCTTCAAGACAGAAAAAATATAAAAAATTGCATTCTTCCTGGAATTAAAAAAGATCAGCTGTAATACGAGTATGTTACGGTTTTTCAAAATTAAATTTACATATTTTAAATTTATTTTGCCGTGAATCCAGAAAATAAAAATGTCATGTGTATATGTACAATTGAAAATAATGAAAATAACTATTGCAATTCATTACACTGGTATCAAACCTTTATAATAACATTTTTTTTACGTTAGTATTGTCAATTTTACGTACCGGTAATAATCTGTTACATAGACTTACAAATCTCATTAGATTTACAAACATATTGGTACTTAAAATAAATTAAAATTTTGCTAAACTTCAACATTTAGCCCTTACTCATTACTTCAAAGACTGTAATCATTTACTTAAAGCATTCAAGTTTATTTATTAGTGGGGATTTTTATATTTTAAATTTACGTGTGAAAGAGTTCTTCAGCATCTTTGCCAGTGCAGTCCTCTCCCTAACCCACAGGCCCTGATGTCATGGCAACGGCAACACCGCCCATGTAGGGGCCCTGTTACTGGCTTAGGTCCCGATCCCTTAGCCTGAGTATAAGTACAGACCCTTCATGATGGGAATTAGCAGTGTTAGCGATGGGCCTAATCTTCCGAAGTGTAGTACAGTTACTCATTGCATGGACAGGCGGCTTCAAAGGAGTAAACTGTTAAGTCGGTGTTTCTTTTTGTTAATTGATCTGACTAAATCGGTCTTGGTTTCCACTTTCCAAAACAAAAGCAACGTTGCAATATTCTCTCATTGTTATCACTGACCTGAATTTTTCCTTTGCTTTAATCAGTTCACACGTATTATTGTTTACTGTAACTTGATCTTGCAACCTCGCGTTCCACTCCACGCGGAGTTGACGAGTAGCTGTCAAAGCCGACGCAGGGCATTCTTATATTTTAATTGGCTGGGGTAAATAGCTGATTGGTGCGGTAAAAATAAAGAACGTGGGTTGAGCTGTCTGGACTATAGCAGATACTGCCCGTGACATTTAGCACTTCCCAATAGGTCGTTAATGCAGACGAGTAATTTTGTGTTTCGAATGATCACTTCTTGATTTAGCCACGCCTCATAGCACTTAAACATACTTCTCTCTTCAGCTTTACCTTCAGTATGTTAGTTAATTTAATTCGGAATAAAATTTTTATCATGTATCGGCAGCTACTTGCTCTAGGTTTTTATATGGCAGGAAAATGATTTATTAATAGATTTTAAATCATTGATTTTTCAGTGCTATTGTTTAGAGCTGGAATTTGATTGGTACTATAATCGCTTAAGTTATTGAATCTTGACTCGCGATTGAACAGAAATATTCTGTTATAATAAATGCATTCTAGTGCATTCATTTTTAAAGAAATCTAGAGATTGCTTTCTTTATCTCTTACTAGAGCTCATCTGCATGAATGCTTTCGTTCTTGAGTGGGCCGCTTCTTGTGAATATTAAAAAAATCATCTCGGGAATTCACATCAAGTCGTTCCTCCATCCTACTCATCATATTAATCTCGAACGCCGAGAAATGGGGCAAAAGTTGAAGATGAAGTTAGGCCTACTTCCATCTTTTGAAGAGCAGGAAAGAGGACAGGGGACGACAACGCGGATGCCTTACATTCTAGAATTGGCGGGATCGAATCCTGTTTCTGACAAACTGAGTGTGGGTTATCTTGAGGGTTTTCACACTTGCAAAGGCGAAAAATTAAGTAAAAATTACATTTAACATATTTTTTCATTAATTTTCAATTAGTAATAGAATGACGGAACAGATTTCGTCTGAAACGGCTTGACCTTTTCCATACAGGTCCTGGTTATGGTGTTTCATAAGAATCATCCTATCCAAAAGAAGGGATACTGAAGGTTTTGATATTCAGAAGCTCCTCTCAACCAACTGAATTTGCTCTTTGAGAATTGTAAAAGTCATAGGTTTAATATTTTGGCGATGGAGGTACAGTAGGCCTACCAAGTTCTTTTCCCAATTTTGTTAATATTTCTCATAGACAACAAATTTGTGTCTTGAAGTGGCATTATTTTCACTTAAGGGATCCATACAATATTGAACCACCTATGTAAATGACACAAATTAAGCTGATTTTTATTTTATCTGAGGATTTACTTGATTTACTTGTTATTATAACCTTCATTAATAACCGAACATTTATGTAATTTTGTATACGAAATAATTGGTCTTATATTGGTCTTAATATCTTTGTCTTAAAACGCAATATGGGATGAGCAGAAAGAATATAAATTATATATAAATATATATGTGCTCCCCATACAGTCCATGGAGGCCCAGAGGTTTCCAGGAGGTTCAGGCTCCCAAATTTTAGACATATAGGCTACGGCACGTGAAGGTGGAATGGTTGTCAGCCTTACGCACCGGCCGCCTTTACCCCCAGGATTGTTCCTGGTACTCATTTCTGTTAGAGGCTGAGTCGACCCTAGGATCATAGTGCCACCAGAAGGATCAGGCCAATTGAAAAACTCCAACCTCATCGGTGATCGAACCCGCGACCGGTTTGTAGCGCAGCGCCTCAACCACTACCCTAAGGCGTAACCTCCCTCTCTCTCTCTCTCTCTCTCTCTCTCTCTCTCTCTCTCTATATATATATATATATATATCTCTCTCTCTCTCTTTCTCTCTCTCTCTCTTTCTCTTTTTCTCTCTCTCTCTCTCTCTCTCTCTCTCTCTCTCTCTCTCTCTCTCTCTCTCTATATATATATATTTATATATACGGTCATTGACTTAAAAAAATAAAATACTAGATTCCATGAAAGCCTGTCTCTTGCAGTTCGTCTTTAAAACTCATATCCTCGTTTGTATGTTAAACCTTTAAGACCCTTCATATATTTCTTAAGCTGAACGGTTGCCAAAAACAAGTAGCATCTCCGTATGAACATTGATTTATGCTAACCGCTGTGAAGGAATTTTTTGACGCGTGCAGTTGGCAGCACTGCCGCTCGTGGTAGTGTATCGGCGTGCATCGGCTATGTTGCTGGCAGAGGCTCTCATAGCCGTGCGGAGAGCGGTTGAGTGGAGTGGATGTTCGTTCGTCAACCATAGTGTTTTCGGTACGAACCAACATGGTCAACGTATGTGCTAGTTCTATACAAATCCGTGAACTTATGCATACTCTACTTATATTAAAATGTATAGAATAACGAATTCGTCATTTATGAACCATAATTTAGTGTGAATTTTAAAATACGAGTTTATTTAGTGTTTTCGTTCAACGCGATCGAGTGTTTTATGTGTATGTAGACGTGAAGAATGTTTCAAACAAAATGTTTATTGTTAAAAGATGAGAATAAACTCTACTAGTATAAACATCTAGTGTGCATACGTGCAACCACTTAGCTGAAAATCAACAGAAGCACTTTATAAAATAAGCTCTGGCATATAAAATTGACATATTAGAAATAGGGCCTATGTGTAGGAAATAATCAATTAAATATCTATATGTGGGAATTTGTGTATGTGAATTGTGAAAAAGTGTTATCGAGTCCCTTAAGAGTGTTAATGTCTTGTGGGTGAACTATAAAACATAAGCTTTTACATAAAATAAACTGTCAAAATCAGCTGGTAAACAAAACCGCGAGTTAGTAAAAGAAAAACAAAGAAACAAAAGAAGCATGCCTAATTTTATCCCCCCTAGCTGTGAAGTGTTTTAGAGTTGTTTAGTAATTCTATCTCCTCTGGAAGAGGTGTTAAAGAACTTTGGCACGTGTCTATACTTTCTAAGTGTGAAGTGGTCTTGAAAAGGGAAGATGAAGTTAATATTTTGGACATCGGCGTCTGAACATGAGACAATGGGATGTGGCAGCAGAACATTGTTGTTGAGAATTCTGATGATGACAGCGGCGTTAGTTCATAGAGCAGCTGGAGCAGAACAACTAGCATATTCTCGTCAGTGGGCAGTCCATATAGAAGGAGGAGTGGATGTAGCGAATTCCATAGCAAGGAAGCACGGTTTCATCAATTTAGGAGAGGTGAGTTTTTCTTTTTTTGCCCTCTCTTCTTTGGAAACTGAGTCCTTCATTGTATGGTATGCCCTCCACTCTATGCCTCAAGGCAATCGAGAGGGAGGCTGGGTCTTTCACTGTATAAGAGGGCTCCGAACCTTCATTAAGTAGCTTGGGTCTAGGACTGTAGGCACAACAGGGTCTGATAGTACGTGAATGAAGATTCTCAGCAGGAGTTTCATGAATTATTAAGCTACGTTATTAGATTTCTGTAGTCTCAAAACACTACTCAGTTTTTGTTTTTAATGAATGCCGGTAAATATTCTGTATGCTTTCCGAACATAATAGTGACTAGAATATGACAGGCTGAAAATATTGCATAATATAATTATTAATGCAAGAAGCTAACCACAGTAGCTCGGATAAGTAGTATTGGAGACGGAACCGTATCGGTTCGGGAGCATTCATACTTTCCCGTTGGCGGGTGGTATAAATGGCCGACTATTTTCTTTTTAACCATCCACTTTAATAAAACTATTAAGTATTATTTAATCGAATAAAATGCACCCTATTTCCTCAATATATCTTAGTTGAATCAAAATTTTGCTGAGTGTTTTTCTATTTTTCCAAGAAATGTACATTTTAAATTTTAACTTGAAGTAACTTACGCTTAAAAAATATTGTATTTATATAATTGAGAGAAACCAAATTAAAAGGTCACTTGATAATTTGTCATAAGTGTAAGATTAGGTAGTAAATAACTACCTTAAAAAGTATTTTAATAACTGTAACTATTTTAATCTAATCAGTTGTGAAATAACCTAATTCATTGGTTATTATTAATAAAATTAATAAAAGCATTAATGTTAATAAAAGTGGATATTATATCTTCCTAGAGCTTTCTTTCTCATAAAAAACTAATATGCTAATATTATTAAGTTCCTTTGACATAACTGGGACACTTTTTGTCATTCAGCATTTGTTTCGATTATACAGTATGTATTATGTACCCTCATATGTACCGATATGAAAATCGTCAAAGATTAAACTTTATATTACGCACCAAGGAGTATTTTCCGTGTAATTGAATCCCAAGTTTGTTACAATGGATTTTTAATACTAGTGCGATAATGTACAACTTTTATTTAGAAGCTAAGCTAATTTGGGGTAAATTTTCGGCAACAAATTATAATAGGACCGTGTATGTGGAAATATCTTCAGAGCATTGTAAATGTAATTTATGATTTCAGATTTTCTTGACGTAGCGAATGAACAATAATAACGAAATGAACAATAATAACGAAATGAACAAAAATAACAAAATGAACAAAAATAACAAAATGAACACAAGGAACAAAATGAACACAACGAACAAAATGAACAAAACGAACAAAATAAACAAACCGAACAAAATGAACAAAACGAACAAAACGAACAAAATAAACAAACCGAATAAAATAAACAAACCGAACAAAATGAACAAAAATAACAGAACGTGCCAGCTGTCTAAAAAAAATTCTAATAACAAATTAGAATAGGACCGTCTATGTGGAAATATTTTCAGAGCAGTCTAAATGTAATATATGAGTACAGATTTTCTTGGCGTAGCGTATGAACAATGGCTTAATGTAAATTGGTCTCCTCCTACACTTGCCCAAAATCTCTATATAATTATATAAAAGGCTTTGTCCTGACTGACTGAATGAATGACTGACTGACTGACTGAATGACAGGAATCAACGTACAGCCTAAACTATAACAGGTAGAGACTTGGAATTTTGACAGTACCTTCGTTTCATAATGTAGGTGCTCACTAAGAAAGGATTTTGAAAAATTCTGATTCTAAATGCCAAAAATTAAATGTTTTTGAAAATACTTAATCCCTTTTTACATAGAATTATCAATTCCAAATCACAGAATATATTCTTGCCAAATGGTATCAGATGGGCTTGGAAAAAACAAATGAAATGCACTTTTGACAAATAAGAGAAGTTATCAAAATAATTCATGTTATAAATAAATATTACAGAATGAAATCCACTAAAATAATGGAATCACATAACTTTCTCTACCCTGGACGTAGAGAAAACAAAACTAGGTATGGTAATGTGTATATTATTATATTATATCGCAGGTTTTTGGAGAGAAAAGTATGAAAGTGATAATGCTTTCTGTTTAATTTCATCCCCAAAACGGCTTTATGGTAACATAAGAGTGGGAAATTTCCCGCCTCGATATTACAATTTTATGTTACAGGAATTTCTGTTTCTTCTTATTTAAACCTCTACCAGGCTTGCTGTGCACTGTACAAGCGATGGGATGCAAAATTCTAGATCCTCTATGGCCATAAACAACTATATCAAGCGTTTTCTGAGGGAATAGTTTGAGTGTAATAAGTCGTTCTTTCTATTTCAAATTATAAATGCCTATATAAGGACCTAGAATTTAAAATTGAAAATCCTTCATAAGTTAATTTCCAATTACAAAATACAAAACCCGGGCGACGCCGGGTCTTTTAAGCTAGTTATATAATATCCACTGCCAATTAATTTCATTTTGGAATTCTTTGAGGCATATTATAAATAGTACTTACACATGCAGTTTGCTACACAGATTCTGGTTGTTGTGCATGAATGGTAAGGTTATAGAAGAGATTTCTTTAAAAGTGTAACCTTCTTTAATTTGCCACATATTTCATTTCATTGGAAGTTTGTATGCTGTCCTTATTATATGATTGCAAATTCCATGCAATTATTTTCAATAATGTCTAAGTTATTTCACCTTCATAACAGAAAAAAAAATTGTCTTCTTCCAAGTGCGATCCCACAGTAGGCTACATTATCCACCAGAGCGTGTTAGTGTAATCCTTAAAGCTTACAATAAACATCCATTCCTGTAACAAAATCACTCTCGTACATACTCGTGATTTTTAAAAATGAAAAGTTAAGTTTTTCCTTCAGGTTTCATCCAATGCATTAGTTACAATGGCCTGACTACTGGTAAAATGAGCGCTACTACTAAAGCGTGCAAAACATACAACGGGTTTAGGTTAAAAGGAACATTTACAAATGGTAGTGACATTTTTATAGAATATCGATGTACCATTCCCAGCAAATATCCTATTGCACAAAATGCCTTGTTCATCTGTATCGGATTAGATAGAGTAAGCTAAGAAAGTGTTTCCGGCGGATTTTGTCGACTCGTTTCAATAAAATAGACTGCGAGTCCCTCGTGCTACCTAGAAAAATGTAAGCATACAACTCACCTACTGCATAGGCTAGAGTAAATGATAGAAAATTGCATAAAAATATTATCATTAATGCTACAGTTAGCCTATACGAATGCAGGCAGACAGACAAATAAACATACCGGTACTTTGTGTTTTATTGATATTGAATGATTTATTTTGTTTATAATTAATTAGGATTATAAAAATAAATACTAGACCTACTACTATATTGAATGGGCATACATACATATTTGGGTTTTCACTATTATTATTATTATTATTATTATTATTATTGTATTATCACCATTATTATATTATCGTCACACGTTGTCGGGGCTGCTCTTTTAAATAACTCCCAGGCCGATTTTAATTCCCAATCTGCCCCTTTAGAGATTCCTCTTTCCTAATATCGTAAGATTAATCAAATGCAGGTGGTTAATATGAACTTATATGTTACTCGATTGGGAGTGGAGAGGGCATTTATCTAATTTTAATGGGAAAACCAGAAGGAAAGTGACAATCGGCAAATCCGAGACGAAAATGGAATGATAACGTTATAATGCATCTGAGAGCAACTGATTGTAGAAATTCGAACTGAACAAAGATTAAGGACTAATATTTTCTGTATTCTAGAGCCCATTATGCTCTCTTTCAATTCATGAGAAATAAGCAATTTATTTACCAGAATACACAGATAAAATGGGTTTGTAAAATTCGATCATAGCCTATTCTTTTTTTTTTCTTTCTTTTTTCTTTTTTTTTTCAAATTTCGGATATATCCCCTTGATCCCCCCCTCTGCCTCCGCCACTGCTTGTTACTTTTGAACAAAATGCGTCCCGGGTTGAAGTAATTACAGATGTAATTATATAATGTTAATCTTTTCAGCGAGATATACCTGAAGTTCTCATTGTATAGGCATGCCAAAACTTACTGTACAATATGTTCAAAAAATAATTATTGCATTGACTTGACATTCCTTTTTATGTTACACAAATGTCCTTTCTGAACTTTGGCTGTTGTGCTTTGAAGATGAATGCTATGCTCAGTCGTCAAACAGCCTAAGTAACCTCATTGTTTATGGACGGAGATCGTTTATCTTTCAGTAAATATGACTGCCGAATTTAGTCTGAGATTTGAGTGTCAGGCTCTTCGGTATAGTTGGTACCTTCGTTAATAACATTATTATTATTATCACTCCAATCCTCACATTCTTGAGTACTCGCCAGCTTAATGGCGCATGGAGCAAATGCTTTACGGTAGCATGGTGAATGCAGAAGGAGGTTAGTCTTTTTGTAAATTATGGAATCGTACATTTGATAACCAGGGCTATAAAATTAGATATTTTTAAGTTCTTCTAATATGCAACTACCAGTATTACGGTCAATATTTCAAGTTATTAAATGCTCCAACATAACCCATACCGAACACACACACACATTTACTTCAATTTTAATTTGTTAGGTAAAATGGTCACTTACTCTTCGCGAAGAACATAATATGAGTGTGTTCGAAAACAGGGTGATTAGGAAAATATTTGGACCTAAGAGAGGTGAAAAAGGGACTGGAGAAAACTTCATAAAGACGAGCTTCATAACCTGTGCTTTTTAACGAATACAGAAAGGGTAATTAAATCACGAATGATGAAATGGGCTGGGCATGTTGCGCACAAAGGGAAGGAATCACATCTAAAAAATATTGACTGGGAGAACCAAAAGGGAGAGATCACTTGGAAGACCTAGACGTAGGTGGGAGGACAATATTAGTAGATTTAAGGGAAGTAGGATTTGCGAGGGAAGGTTGGATGCACTTAGCACAAAATAGGGTTGAAGCGGACGCAGGTAAGCGCAGCCATGAACCTCCGGGTTCCATTCTTTAGCTTGCTTAGGAATTGTCTGTTGCCACTGAGTAAGATAAAATTTTAATGTTATACATATTTACATCTTAGGCCTATATTTGGACGCCTATGTTCGTAGACATAACAGGATTTTTAAGAAACTTACTTAAAAATTGTAAGTTATTATAGGCTATATGCATTTTAATTTTAACTTTTGACGACATACTATAGGCATTGTCATTAATTTTAATAACTAGAAGATTAGGTTAGAGTTCTTGATTATATCTGAGGAGACTACATACTCTCAACGGAAAAACGCAATACATAGATTTTAAGTAAGCCCACTGTTTTTAAAGTATCCTGATCTACCTCTGCGTTATAATTCAGAAGTGTTGGAATATTTACCCGCTGCTTCATCCGTTATGGACATCTTTCTGTTGCTGTCAGTATATTTGACGTCATAGAATTTACAAGTAAGCCTACATTACGTGCATTGTCTTGTTACAGAGTGTCGATATCCATGAATTACTACAATATTGAGAAATTCCAACATCGCCCTCATCGTCAACATTATTCAACTCCCACAATCCTCTTTGAAATGTCGGCTTCGTACGAAGTATCGGTTTGGTAATACCCGTTGAGCCATCGATTTGTTTTATCAATATCAAATTTATGCCCAAATGAGTTATCAATCTAGGACTGAAACTCTGAAATGTTTCATGTTGTGTTCCATAAACGTGTTTATTTGAATTGAAAGATTCTTTAGGGGAAATAAACTATTTCACGAGAACACGCTGAAATATGAAGCATTTTGAAAATTCCATTAATAACGCTATGTCACTGGCGAATTTGCTTGTGCTTTTTACGAACACTTACCAATTCATTTCGTCCGAAATCCGTTAAAATTTAGAACTTCGAGTTACATCGTTTGTGATTTTCTGCTGTATGATCTAAAATCCATGTATTCTATAGCGAGCATATGGTAGTGTGGTCTAACTCCTTTTTAGTTACAGCTAGAAATCTTCACATAGACAGACCTATGCCGTGAGCCAATATTATGCGTCGGCCTTAGTTATTTTAGATTTATATGAATTATTGTTAAGTTACTTTTGTAATAATTATTAATAAAATATTACAACATATGTACAATTGTGCCATTCTTTCATCAATTTTTACTTCAAACATTATATTTAAAAATGAAATCGAAGGACAGTAGGACTTAGGTTTTAAAGTCTGTATTTTTATCGAAATATGATAAATGTATAAAGTTATTAATAGGTACCACATATTTATTCTCATTTTTCGTTTTGATTGCAGTTTTACATTTAATAATTTCACACTAAAATTTAAATACTCCAGGTGTTTATTCTGTGGAGTGACTGTCCATACAAAATTACGTCATGCTGGTTACATATCTCATTAAATTTTAGTATTCAATCCCTGTATAAACATTCAAAGCCTAATTATATTAGGCGATGAGTGAATGTCTATCCTGAAACCTTTCCGGGTATAAAACTATGTTCATGCAGAATTTCAGACAAAAACCATGATATATATATATTTTTTTTATCTATGTAAGCATATGATTTAAGAGACGGTATGCTGTACGACATATTATTCGTTGAAGGTTGAAGCTAGTAAGTATTATATAATATGCTATACCACTATCAAATGCTACTAATATTACGGTACTGAAACTTGTTACGTCTCTTGTTTTTTTCTATTTTAATGGTTTGTGTAAGAAAGATTGTCAGCTCACAGCATTGCGTTAACACCACGAAGATATACAGTGCTGAGAAGAACATCAAATAACCGGCATTAGCCACCTCTTATGTAGTTGACCTTGTTGTATTTTAAAGACCCAGCAGCATAAAAACTGGCCATGCTTGAGAATTTCTTTACTTTTCCATTACCTTAGTGAGCAGTAGGCTAAAGTGAGTTACTGTCAGATGCAATTGAAGTGTCTTCTTAATACAGTATCTATGTGATTATTTTCATATACGTCTTTTAAAGTAGAATAGTATCAAATAGAATAGGGCTTATTCATCACGAAAAATATTTAAACACGGTATGTTTTAATTTAAACAACAGCATCGTAATACAACTGTTTTGAAACATTTTGCTAGATATAAGAGACTTGAAAATTACCCCACTGCTGAATTTATTTTCCATTTGTTCATTGTTAATACTTCTTAGTCCTCAAAGTGAAATAATTGGGGTACTATTGAATTAAATTCTTGAAACTTACAGCACATTTTACGTTATTCAAACAAATTATCCTACAGTAGGATTTTTGTATATCATCATTGCTTAATAAAATAAGAATTTTGTAGTACGGGTATAGCTTATTTTTTTAAAGCTAACAGTCTTATTTATGTATCTGTATCTGGTACCCTATGATCCCCAGGTGGGGCGAAGGGGCCTCCAAGTGGAGGTTTCTTTACCTATACTAATTTTTGATATGCTTATTTTCCGAGAGAGGGTAGAGGGACAGGTGGTAAGCCCATCGCCTCGCAACCCCCCTCTGGAAACTAAGTATTTCTTGGACGTGAAAGGGCCGATAAATTTTGTCCAGAGGCTCTAATTTAGGCTTGGAGTTCTTTTACGTGCCGTAAATCTACGACACGGGACCCCCAGCTTAAAGTCCCTCCCGGAGGACTCCGTGCCCAGGATTTTTCTTATTTATGTAGCCTTCTAATAATAATCCCCGTTTAAATGCCTGAATGTGCACAACTCAATATTAATTTTACATGGCCTCACATCCTTGTTTAAACTTGAAATAAATATTAAAGATGGACTATTCTTGCAACAGGCAGTATCTTGGCAGGTGATTGCGATTTAACTTTGAGGTGATGCATCCTTTTTAAAGTAATTTTTAGGAAACATCCCTATCTGTTTACATAACTTCTTTTTATTTTATTGTGTTTTATCTCTATCTGCTTTTACGGTATTTCAACAATGTTTCTTGTTTGTGAACTTTCTTTTCTTAATCTTACCCATGATTGCAGCTTTCTGAAGTATATTTAATTAAATAGTAGAACTAGATTTTTACGGCATACCTGTGACTCAGCTGTCTGTTCATTCATAGCAGTGCGCAATATTAATACCACAATATTAATACCGTCACTTATCTTCTTTTTCTGCCTCGGGCGAGAAACTAGTGACGTGTCCGTAACGTGGTTCATGCAAAACTGGTGTAACTTTTACCAGTTACACTCAGATTACTGGGGAAGAATTTTCACATAGCTTACGTAGAATTTGCATGGTGATCAAACAATCGCTCAGCGCCCATATAAGCAACTTCTATTAGTGAGTCTTTTTGTATATAGACGGTCAAAGGGGTATATATATACATATATATATATATATATATATCAAATTCAGAAGTAAATAGCATTTCCTTGTTACATGCGAGAAAACAGAAAACATCCATCCATAGATATTATGTTTTCCTTGGGATGGAAAAATAATGTTGAAATCAGCCAGGAAAACAGTTTCATCAGCGAGCGAATGTCCCCCCTTCCCCTCCTTAATTCGCAATTTGTTTTCAAAATATCCTCTAGTTGATTTTTAAGGAGTTATAATCCTTTATTGAAGTCCAAGTGTGAAAGGATTTCGTATTTATTCCAGTTTGCAATTAATTCTATTGTATTCTTAATGTGGCTTAGGAACAGGTCATAGTGATCCTGGAACTGGTGTATCTCTTTCTGTAGGCTATTTGAATATGATAATGCATTACACTATCTCCTAGGCAGAAAAGTAAGAAAATATGATTTTCATAGGTCCCCCTCCAGTAAGTAGGCCTACATAGGTTACTAGTTGCTAGTATGTGCAGGTATTTAATTTATAGGCTACGTTATTATCTAGTTCCCCGTAATGTGTATGTAATTCCTAACAAGGAAGGAAGGAAATCGACCCTTCAGGAAGAAGTTGTTGCTATGACTTGTTGATAATTTTTCCTTTGTAACCCTAAAGCGATAGTAAAACATAATACCAGGGTCATTCACATATTTATCACACATGTCATATGGGCTGTGTAACATGCTGGTATCTTTCATAATAACTGTTGCATGTGACAGGTTATGTTAATCATATTATATCGTGCAAGAGGTGGTGTGTGGTTAATGTATCTTTTGTTAAATTAACTTAATGGAAATTCCATAGAATCACGGACAATAAACATGAAGGCATTTTGTTACAGAAAATGACGCTACAAGATAAGTTGTAACCATTAATCTAGAATATTGTGAATGCCATTATGAACACAAAGTCTTTATGTGTAGATATAGAAGTATTTTAAACGGGCATTTTAGTGATATAATCTCAGGAAGTTAACTTGCATATTTTACTGTACTTTAAAACTTTTTCCTTTGCGATAAGATTTTACCGGTGGCG
This sequence comes from Ectobius pallidus, assembly GCA_964059195.1. Classification (NCBI taxonomy): domain Eukaryota; kingdom Metazoa; phylum Arthropoda; class Insecta; order Blattodea; family Ectobiidae; genus Ectobius; species Ectobius pallidus. The sequence continues at coordinate 105,687,166 of CAXKWD010000010.1, forward strand.
AGTTGTGGTAATTTATTATAGAACCTTACCTCCGTATTTATTGTAGAGTCCGTATTCCGGTGTTGAGCGTTGATGTATAAATATCTTGAAGGCCGTGTTCAAACTTTTCTGCCTCCTTGGATTTTTCAGCGATAGGAATATCTGTAACGGTGGGCACTCAGCCTCATGAGTGAAACTGACGAGTTTCTTAGTAAGTAACTAGTGGCGCCCAACACGAAAATCGTTTACGGCCGTAGGAATCGCCATGCCTACGTTGTGCCTCATTTATGCTATGAACGAAATCTAGAGATGAAGTTCAAGGACCAACTGTCATGTTCTGGCCGTGTCCCGCCAATGAATGTAGCACCACGAAATTTAGTTTTTTTATTAGGCTATAGGTCACGGTTCGGTAATAATGTGATATAAAGTAATTTTTTTAAAGTTAAATACAGCAAAAGATGCATAGGCATTTGCAAATATCGAATTGTGTTACGGAAACTAGGTAAATACAGTAAGATTATCTCCCAACGTTTTACATCTCTCTAAAACACATTTGTTTATTTATTTATTTCTTACTCCATTTTATCTCTGCCTCTCCTCCTCTTAGCTCTTATTACTGACGTAGAACGTGTTTACTTCATATTTTCTTCGCGTCAACGATCATAGCATAACATTGATCTCAGGCTTCATGTTTCCAATACCTACAACTTGCTAAAGGAAAACTATGCTTCGGCTCACGTTTGTTTTTAACCTCTGTTTTTATTTATTTATTCTTTTATTAATTTTTTTTTAAAATATGGACTTGTCTATGCATCCGGAAACGTGGAATTTTTCAAATAATAACGCTTTTATTGAAAGATACCATTCCTGACGGTCATGAATCTCGCTAGACTATACCGGCCGCAATAGTAAAAGACACATAGGGGTGAAGTTGCAGAAAACGTTAGCCAATAACACGGCTCATACTAATCTCAAACTGCAAAGTATTATGCCATCTCCTCTGAATGGCAGTTACCCATGTGCCTTTAACATTTGCGAGCAGTTTAATGGTATTATTCCAAGTCACTTGTTTTCTTTTCTTAGTAAAGTTCTGTATTATTTGTTTTCAATAAAACTTGTATAGCAGCATTAGTAGGTAAATTCGAGGCAATGAAGTAGGTGAACTGCAGCTAATGAAAATACTTTGACTTGCCAAAAGCTATGTTCATCGTGTAGGCGAAAGGAAATAATAGGCATAAAATCCAGTGGTAGTATGTAAAACGTTTTTATTACCATTATAATTACAAGTCGCCTTATAACCTAGAGGACTTCTTATGGCCTGTTTTCGTTTTAAATAGCTATTGTTTGAATTTTTATTCATTTTACTGCCTTCACTACTTTTTATAAGCCTATATCCCATTTTTAAAACAGATCCGTAAGATATTATAACGCATAAGGGGGACAGAATCTAGTATTGCACTAGATTTGTCAGCAATTCTCTATTCATTTTAAATGATGTTACGAAAAAGAGGGTCATAGCAAAATAGCAATATTCATATTATTTTGTTCAATCATAAGAAGGTTAAATTCCTTATCTTTAGAATAAAATAAGGGTTCATATCTTTCCTTTATTCTACTTACCCGATGCTTAGATAACATTCTCCGTACAGGAAATAAAAGAGAAAAAAGTAGACTGAAATATTCCACTATATGGAGTGAAGGGAAGAATATTTGATGTACATATTAGCTTACATTGCAACCCTTGAAGTCACGATATTGGAACGTTTTACTGTATTTCTTTTATTTCAGTATTTACGATTGATACGTTCCCATCTATGCAGTATTTAAATAAGTAATAACGAAATCGAACGCTCCAATTTCGAACAGCCGTGTATTGAAGTATATTTTCACCCATTACTAATGCTTAAAATGAGACTAATAATGTACAGTGGATAGTGTACATCTCGATTGCTACGAGTTCTGTGATCATATCCATCGATTCTAAGGCCGATTTTTAAGGGCACCAGAATCCTTCTCAACCTCAGACTTCATAGGCCCCTGTATTTTGGATTCTGCGTTAAAAGTGGGGTCATTCATACCACTACCAGTATAGAAAGAATGGATGAATTAAGTAAGGCATTGGCACGATTGTAGGCATATATATATATATATATAATTAATTATATACGTATATGCGTGTGTGTGTATTTATCACAACTACCAACCCTACAACTATCCAGTAGAGAAAAATTTCAATTCCAGCATTGGAAGGATAAAAATAAACTACAGTCTATTATAGCACCATATATGATATATATCATTGTTTGCATATTGTTTTCAACAGAAACATAATGCTGCTTTTAATTCCTCTACCCGTACCATGTCTGCGTGTGTGTGTCGGTGAAGAGCCTAACTCAAGAACGGAAAGTCGTTACCACTTACATGAAGATTTTCGCGATTTTCTCGAAAACGGTTCTTACGATTTTGTTTAAAACTTGTACATGAGGTGTTTTTACTAAGAGCTAAACCTTTTATTTCAAATGTTCTTCCGTAAAATTTATCTGAAGAGTAGTTATAAGCTACTCGCTTTTTTGTTCGTTAAGAAACTGTCTTGTATGGTGAGCAATAATGTTTGCATCAGGTTGAAACAAATAAGTACGCACTTTTGTTTAAATTTCCTACATGAATTCCTTAATGTGCATAATATATTATATTAGACGGTATGTTATGTAGAGCTATCACTTTTAATTGGGTAGAAGATTTTATATGTATCACATAAGATTTTTTATTAATATTTCGCAATCCTAATCCGAAAATTGCTGATTTTGGAGGTACGATATCTTTCTTCTTAACCGACAATATATTATTTCATCCTTACGCTGAACTAAACATAGACCTATATACTTACAGTTCATACTTCTTAATTTCCTTTATGTGTAGTCTACTTACTTTATATGGACAGCCTGGGTGTGCAGAAGACCATAGCATATGGTGGCAGAACTTGGGAGAAATGGTCGTTTTTCCGATGCGACATTCTGGAGATGTCATAGTCTCTTTACCACCAAGAAGAGGGAGATGTTTATTGATTTCCCTGCTTTGTGTGTAACTTCCCCCAGAATGATTCTAGGCCTCAGGCTCCACACAAAATATACGTTCATTCACATGAGACTTCCCTCCAAGCGTCCTATTTGATGGTTTTGGGCGCATGTCCAAAATTACCAGAGTTCGCAGGGTAGGTGGACCGTAAGGAAACTGGCCATGGGTTCACTCTTCCTTACCCTTTGCTATTATATAAACAGGGGTACACAACCTTGGTACTAATTTATTTTCTGTGAAAAAAGAAGTTATTTTGTTGGTTCAAATTGTCGACAGTTGAAAAAAAAGAATATTCCAATTTAACAATTCTCAATCTCTAACACCATAAACAATTAAAATAAATTGTAAGGTTTGGTATTTATTTTAAACTTTTCACTGATAATAATATGTACTATGCGTTACCCAGAAAATTACATAAAAACAGATATATAAAAACGATAGAGGAATATTTTATGATACATTATGAGGAATTTGATCACGCATTTGGATTGCCTTCATGAAAACCAAATATTCCATTAAAATTTACTTCATTGATTTCAAAATTTTAAACCCACAGATATCATTTGATGATTGTTTATATTAATGTAAAGGCTCTGAAAGGGTTACTTATTAAGGATCTGGGCATTAATGGTTATTAAGACAATACGTTATTATTATTATTATTATTATTAATATTATTATTGTTATGATGATGATGATTATTATTGTTATTGCTATGATGATTATTATTATTAATTCTGCTACTACCACTTCCATTACTGAAAGAGTCAATACCCATATTCTGTTTTGATAAATGATACACTTATTTCATCTGGAAACATTACAGACATGTAGATTTATATAAGAAGTGTTCGGGAAATAGTAACGAGTTCTACGTAATGAGTTGGGTGTCCAAATCTATCATGACATTTTGATGGCAGAAGTAATGTACTATAACTAGGCCACATGCATCAAATCAGCTGCCTATTTTCAAAATTAGTTTAAGCAACACAATACATTCATACTTATATTGAAGTCCGGTTATACTATAACATATTATCGTATGAAGTAAGTAAAAAAACTTCATAAAACGGTTGTATTCAGATTCTCTTTACAAATGGTTCAAAAGATTTCTCTTCTATAGGCCTACACTTATGGGTTTTTAAAGTTAAAAGTTATTGTAAATATGTTGTTATTTTTTTTGTTTGAGCTTGATTTGTAAACCGTCATACACTTAATAAATAGGCAAAATATTGAAAATTATATTTGCTGAACGTATCCCTAGACTAGTATTATTACATGACCTTAACTAAACATGTAATTTAACTAATATTATGGAATTGAACATTGTTACATTAACATGTAACACATTACACATTAACATGTGATTTTAAACATATTTGTAGAAATAAAGCATAGACGTTTTACCAAGCATCCGGTCTGTAGTCATTACAAGTTTTTCCGAAGGCCATTCGCCTCTCTTTTTTCTGCCGAGTTCTATACTATAAACACTCTTAAAGCTGATTAGTATTATTTTATCCCGTTCATTGCCATTCAGTTCATGCTACATATTAAACCATTTGCAATTTGAAGAGATTATTCTACAACTAGTGTCACCTATTAATTTGTTACTGCCTGTGTAATGCGCTATTTAAAGACAAGACTGGAGGAACATTACTCTTGAATAGACGCCATGTCAAATGTAGAGTATAACCCTCTTATTACACCTCATGAAGTCTTGGTTAAACTTTAACGAAGTGCAGAATGTTTGATGACTTGCAAACCTTAAACCCTTTCTACACGAATTAAATTTAGAAGTAAAGTAAGACTACCTGATTCTTTTTATAAGAAGACGCACTTATAGGATATAAATTTACTCCAGCTGTAGGCATTTATGTTCTTTATAAAGTGGTGAGTATGGTAGACACGTTATCTGTCTGGAATACATTTTCATCGGGGAAGTCTAGGCTTATCAGTATTTTCTATTCTAGAATTATCCAACGCACTTTCTCAGAACTGATCATCGATTGTGTCAATTAAACTCTTTTTATTTCTGAATTTGAATTATTGAATTTCTCCGTTGTCAATTTTTTTTTGTGTGTGTTTGTACGAGAGTTATTCACAAAGTAACTTTCGTTTATTTAAAAAAATGTGAATGAAGTTACGGAATTTGTTTTACAATATTTCGAAACTACACACACTGTTTCCAGCCACATTCAGACATTTGTTATACCTTTGACGAGCATTGAGATTCATCAGCCGTGGAATTCGGCCAACCGCTTACGTGGTCTCGTGGTTAGCGTCGCTGACTACAGATCCATAGGCCCGGATTCGATTCCCGGTACCTCCTTGGATGTTTCTGAGGTAGGGAGGTCTGGAACGGGGTGCACTCAGCTTCGTGATTCAATCGAGGAGCTACTTGATATGCGAGGTAGCGGCTGTGGTCATGGAAACCACCATTATCGGCCGTGGGTCTCGGCATGCTGACTACATGCCCCAGTCCTGCCATCTGCCTACGGTAGATGACACAGCGGCCTTGTCCCTTCAGGGATGTAGCGCCTGCGACTGAAGACAACCTATGACGTGGGTTTTCAACTTTTCATCATCGCCAAAGCGCTTCCTGTAGCCCAAATCTTCTGTAATCGCTTTGTACAGGAGAGTACGACATACCTGCGGAAAATGATAGATAGATAGATAGATTTATTGCTGTGGACATTTTACATGTATAGCAACGTAAAAAATAAGTAAAATTACCATTGAACATCAATGTAATTGTGTACATTGTAAAGAGGGTTCGCTGATAGAACCGTTCTGACTCGTCTTTTAATATTGGTAACTGTAAGATTCTTAACATTATCGGGTAAACTATTAAACATACTTAAAGAAGTCACGTCAAAACTTTTTTGGGTTTTACTGTATTTACATTTATTGAAATAGATATTATTATTCTTTCTTGTGGGATAATTGTGAACTGCAGTACATCTAGTGTAACTATCTAAATTCATTTTAACATAACAAAGACAATTAAAAAATAAGAAAGTTCCAAGATGGCAAATCTCTAAACCTTTCATCAACGAATCAGAATTGCATTCACGATACGCGGCCGACCACTCTCTCTTCACCATGGACAATGGTTCGTCCATTTTTGAACCACCCTCACTCATTACTTTTGGCCCGTAAACTTCACAAAGTTGGCGATGGATTTCACTTGCTTTACAGTTTTTTGCCACAAGAAATCTTATCGCAGCACGTATCTCACAACTGGCGAAACTTGCGATTGCTGCGCACATTTCGAATGCACATACCTCGGAGATAAGTGTCTCAGTCAGTGTAGCTGGAAACTAGGTGGAAAAATAAGTTACAGTGAAGTTTCAAAGTATCGTAAAACAAATTATGTAACTTCACCCTCTGAACGCTTTGGGGCAGTTACCAAATTACAAGAAGAGTAGAAGTGCAACACGAAGCGAAGTTGTGGTACAAAGGACTTCTTTGTAGATCTATGTGGGCGTACGTACTATGTAAAGTAGGCTAAATTTTTGTATATTCGTTTAAAAATTGTTAGCTTCTTGCATTAAAAAATATGAAATAATCCGGCTCTGAAGAATAAAATGTGATGTCCTTTTATCAAGTTTTATTTACTGTATTGCGAATTACTATATCGAAGATCTTACTTCCAAGCTCCACTTGTCATTTTGTTACGATTTTCAGAAGGAACGAGAAACGTATAGTCCTATCATTTTATTTTAAATGTAATGTAATTTAATTGTTTACATTAGGGTTTTTTTTGTAACATCATACCAAAGTATGACCAATGATGTTTTAGTGTTGAGGTCAAAATAGCAGCTACATTCTACTAATATCTTCCATAAACCACTTAAGTCAATATATTTAAAGGAATAAAAGACAATAATGGACAACAATAATGATGATTTTACTTAACTTGTACAATCTACATTCTCAGTATGATAATCAAGTAATATATTAAGTTCGTTAACTTAAACTATGAAAAAAGTTTTTTTTAGACGGTTCATAGACTACTTATAGGAATGGTCCCTTTGTTCTTTGATGTAATAGCCTAATATCTGTTCCTCTTGGCTCTCGGAGTGTTGAGTACCAATCAGAATTAGGCCTACACTACTACCAATGTATAAGGGAATGATTACATATAGGCCTATGACTTAAGAGGGGTTTGAAATACAATTTTTTTCATGAGTTGCATGGGCTTTAGGAGAAAATAGGATTTTCTCCATTCATTTCCTATGTGATTTAAGGGAGTTTTTCAAGATGCTGTAGAGTAGTACATATATCTCGTCCTAGTAAGACGCAATAACGCAAAAACAAAAACAATAAAAAAATTACATAATTGGAGTTTGGAATAAAGGTTTTCAATCCATGACAATCACTTGTTGTTAAGGGATTTATGGTTTTAGGAAAACGAGCCCTCTACTCTCCCCGCTGATGTAGAGATTGGTTTATTTTATGCTTTAGTCTGTTAACATTTTCAAGCAATTTCATATTCTTGAATACAATATGTTTTATTTTAAATAAAATTTCTTCATTCCTTGTCTTACCATGTAAACTGAAATGAGTTCACTCATTTTCACAAAAAATGAAATAAGGAACGAACTTTGTTTACGTATCTTACAGGTTCAACTGAATTTGGTAAATTACAGTATTATACAATGTTTACTATTTTTATGGGCATGTTTTGAATAAGCCTGCTTTAGTTTATGATTTAACAAAAATAAAATATCGTGACACAGGTATGTTGTGGATGGGCTTACTTCCAATCCCTTTATTAACAATAAATGCCTCAGAATTTTACAGTAGTAATTTTGTTACTTTTTTACATACCATACTGACAGTACAGAAGTGGCCTAGATGTGCTTTATCTTTTACTAAAATGCAGTTTCATCTTTTTCCTATTTTTTATTTAGGCTACTTGGAGGGATGTTTTCTTGCTGGGAGTATGTAGCACAAACAAATTCTTGTTCTTTTTAACAGAGTTGCAAACGGTCCATGGTGTGAAGAAAACCATTTCTTGGCTCGGCATACTCAAGCTGAGATATAAAACAAAGAAAATAACAATTTCTTTGACTTTTCATTCAATTGCCAAGAGCACAAGATTTTATTTTTGTCCAACTTCGGTACGAAGTTTTGAACAAGAATATTTCTCTTCCCACTTTTTTTACTGTTTAAAGGATGAGGCAATTGTGTGACGTATGGTTGCTTTGATTAAACAAGGATGACCAAGATTTTTTTCTGGTAATATGAAGAATGTACAGTAGGCTTCATTAATTTTATTATCATAGATTGAGACTTTGTTAGTGATAGCCTACGTCTATTTTACGGACTATTCCATTTATACGTCGCGTATTTGATATTGATCAATAAAGTTTAGAAATTCCTCGGATATAGACCAATCACGGTCGCTTATTTTATAACATACTTCCTAGGACTGCAAGGATGCAATTTCATCTGATAAAACGTCAGCTCATTACTGGACACAAAGCCTCAACGTGCAGTGACATCACATGCTGCCAGTGAACAGAATGAACACGTCTTCTTATACAACTTAACTTGTTTAGAAATTGAAGTAATGTAGGCTGAGAGTGTAATGATTAAAAACACAATTTCGATTCCGTGCAAGCCAGTTCGTGTCCTTTTGTAGCGTTCCGATGCTGACGCACTCCATCTTGTGGTAACGCACTATTGGTAGCATTGGGAACTCAAATCGATTCATCGAATCGATGCATGGACTGTTCATTCATTTGGTATGCCGTGATTTACAGCGGGTAGAATATTGACAACAAAGTAAGAAAATAACTATTATTTTACAAAACCCGTTAAATTTTATTCATGGAATAAGCTTAAAAAATTTTACTCGAGATTGCGAGTTTCACGAGATAAATTTGCTCGAACTTCGTTTTCGCAAATTTATCGATAAAATCGTAAACTCTTGTGGGATTACCTATGATAAATATGTGACGTGAATTGTAAGCTCAGGACGTACTGGCTACAATTGAAATACACACAATTGCAAGAAAGCCTTACCAGGTAGGCCTATATATTTCACGGCATGTAGCTTAGAGTACTAGTAGCTAAAGCTTTTTAAAAGTAGCGTCCTCACCTATGCAAAGAGTAAGATCAGTTATGTACGTCCGTGCATATGCAATTTCGTAATTCTATACTTCGCAGTCATTAGTTAGGAAATAAGGTTTTGTATGACCTAGCTTACTAGCCTATGCCACACACACACACACCGTATGTGTATGTATATATGTATATATATATATATATTTATGTAGGCCGTTTATTATGCTTGCATATTACAATAATTATATATTTTTTATCTATAAAACTACCTTCCACTTAATTGAATGAAGATTTACAATGTAACCAGAAGGGCTAAAAAGCAAACTTGTTCCATAAATTGCATAGGCTACATAAAGTTTTGTTCATAGGAGCTGAATTTTGTAAATGAATATATGACTATGATACTCTGAGTTTATCTTATAGATTCTGAATTATTTCTGATGTTTGATGTATTTGTAATGGTATCGCGCTAAAATCGCGCATACCTTGTAATTAGACTTCGGATTTTAGGTAAAAACCTATTTTAATCCTTAAGTGATATATGGACGAAAACTTGTATATGCAAGTTTCATAAGTGACTATGCTTAAAACTGATACTTTTATAGGACCTAAAACAGCCTATTTTTACGTTAGAGACTAATTTTGCCTTTTTGGTTGTTTTCCTCTAAAATTCAAAATAATTACTTTTTTGTTATAAATTCTATCATTTATTTTCAGTTCGTACTAACTTTTTAGCTCGGAAAGTGCAGTACATGACACATTTGTGAATTGGTTAAATAGTAAGGAATGTTTCGTCTTCTGTAGAAAAATTCCTTGGAGCTCCCAAGAAAATGTAGTGTTTTTCTCCCGACTCCCACATCCAGTAACAAACAAACAAAAACAAAAAAACTCTGCATAGCTTCTGAGCGCAGGGGTTAGGTTTTCACTGTTATGGTAGTAATACAGGCCCTAGTAATAGGTCTATATAATGCTGTGTACCATACGCCTATATCTGTGTTTTATCATGATTATTGAATAATGGTGACTTCAATAAATATAATATTCTGCAATGCATTTGAGATATTTCAGAAAATTGGCAACTTACGATTTTATAAGAGACTATTTTACGATTTTTAGAACCTATTTTCCAATTTTTAGAGCCTATTTTAGGTACCTAAAACAGCAGTTTTAGCGACCTAAAAGTCCGAAGCCTACTTATAATACTATATTCTTGCTAATCATAAGTTAATTTTTCATACGGTAGTTTGATATTGAAATTGACATTGACATAGATTACCGGTATATTCTTGGTATAAAGCATGGTTCTGAACTTTGGAAACTTCTTTTTATCGTTCTTATTATTTTCGATTGAGATCAGATCAAGTGAAATCTGATCATTTCCTTCATATAAAGTTGACTTTGAGAGGAAAGGTTGAACCCCATCACAAAACAGACTTGAACAAGATCTGTAAGACAATCGTCCTTGACCATCTCGAGTTTCAATTCTTTCAGACACTTCAAAGTGTGCTTCGAATACTTATGAAGACTTGGTGCTTCGTTTTCTTTCTGCCGTTAGAGATCAGCCGCCAGGGTCTTCTGTGTTTACTTTCCCATATTTATATAATACTAGCAGGTGCTCGCGGCTTCGGCCGCGATTATTTACTCACCTTCTACATGTTTTATTTAAATCATTTGTTTAACAGAAAAACAACTAAAACATAGTTATTAACACTGACATCGTGTTTACATAAACTGAATGAATAAATAATTTGATTCTTATTACATTGCTTTATGTAGTAAATATAAATAATTAAATTAATATAACGAATTTTATCCTACCCTATGGACATATAGATTCGAAATGAAATGATTAAAACGAACCACGAACCCGCATAACGAGTTTCGTCCAAAGTATTCAATGTTCTCCCATTTAGCCATGCGCTCATAGTCCCCTTCTGTCCACCTATGCAAAAACAAGAAAGAAAGGAAGAAACAAACAAACAAAGAAAAAAAAATCTCTGTGTGTCAATGAATCAAGTAGAGCGGGTTAACAAAATCGAAGCGATCGTCAAATTGATGTGTTATATTGCGATAAATCGATTTCAACGATGCTATTTTTGAAGTGAAACTTCTTTAGCCGCGCTAGGAGTAAATCGAGACCTAACCCAAAGTTGCGTTACGCTCTAGCGTTACGAACAAAATCGTCACTGCAAGTGACGGACTGCACAGAAAACAATCAACTCAATGATCAAGCTGATCCAAAATTTAAAAATCCGAAAATCCAAAATTATAAAATCTAAAAATCCAAAATTAAAATATCCAAAAAATAATAAAATTCAAAGATCCAAAATTAAAAAAATTCAAAGATCCCAAATTAAAAAATCCAAACATCCAAAATTAAAAAATCCAAACATCCAAAATTTGAAAAATAAATAATCCAAAATTAAAAAATAAAAATAAATAAAAAAAATTAATTAAAAAAAACGAAAATTCCAATATAAAAAATCCAAAATTAAAAACTCCAAAAATAAAAGAATTAAAAGATCCAAAATTTAGAAATCCAAAACTAAAAAACCCATAATTCCAAAATTAAAAAAACGAAGAAAAAAGTCAACACCAATAATTTCTTGATCTATAGGCCTATCTGAAAATGCGCTAGTACTTGCAGTTAAAGTTATTTTTAATCACTGCGTTATTTCATATGCATCTAAACATAAAAAAAAAATACTTGGGTTAGTTGGATGGAGTGAATAAGAATTAGTGTGTATGTCCCGTGTATGTGTAGACCTCCTTCCCATGACAGGCATGTAGGGCAGCTCGGGTAGAATTAATTTTCTTACGGTAGACTATGGTCTATGTAGAATAAAATCAAACTAAAAAAATTCCACGGGCATTGAATTAAATAAGCTGGAGTTCCGAATTCTTTATTAAAAATTTGGTTGTTTGTTTTCAATCTACCTATTCATTAAGGGTGTCACATTCCACATTTTAAGCAGTACAAATGTGACTTAGATTGATTTGAATTGGATCAAGCAAATTGTAAATGATGCGATTTTGATTGCAAAGCATTGCTGATTCCTTATTCTTTCATCTGCTGATAAAAAAACAGTAAGTTTTAGGCCTATGTCTAATTGCTAAAAATTCTATATTATGATAATAATCTTGCTCCCTCAAGAATGTTTTCAAATCGGCGCCTGATATTTTTTCAACTTCAAAGAAATGTCTGTAGATATAACTTAAATAAATTCGCTGCTCTTAAAAGAATTAAATAATTTCACCAAGAACATATAGAGTTTTCAACAAATATAGGAGAATGATAAATGATATATTTCTTAAACATAGTGTCTTCTCTTTTTAGACTCCATGAGCTAATGACACATTATTACGAATTACTGTTAAAAAAAAAAAAAAAACATATCGGTATTCTATTTTGAGTTTTAATTTTTATGTACGATGTTCCAAATCCTTTAGAACAAAGTAAAACTTTTGTATTAATTTTAAGCCACAGAAAGAAATAGGACAAGAATTACTCACATAGGCGTCGATTTGGGAGAGGAGCAAACTACTTTCTGCCCCCCCCCCCAACATTAAAGTTTTTATCATAGGAGGCGTATGTATAACTACTAAAAATCCAGTGCTTGCCCCAATAATATTTTCATGTCGGCGCCTCTGAGAGTATGGATAATACTTATAAATGTGAAAATAAAAACTAGAACTGAAAGGTTAATAGGCTACTTACACAGTAAAGCATTGTAAAAGTTTGGGGCCAAATATGTTTATTTTTCTTAGAAAAGTGATAAATTGAGACAATTATTAAAATTTCTACCGAAGGAATAAGCTGTTAAAATGTGCACAGTTATACCTCATACATATAAATCTATAGCCTATGTATATGTGACACACATTAGATTTCTGACAGTGATTTTCACTGTTTAACATTTACTATAGGCTATTAACATGCCATAGTTATGTTTTTCAGTAAAATTATCTCTTCAGTATTTTATTAAAACGGAAATAAAATTTCTATACAAAATAGATAAGGGCAATTTTACACTACAGGCTAAAATTTAAGAAAGTAAAAAAGTTGCACTATTTCGCAAATGTAAAATGACATTTCGCCTTAAAAGTATTTAGAATAAAAAGAATTCACTTCCTCAATTGTAATACATTAATAGCAATTCGCGAATCCATTACTAACTCAAAATACATAAATAAATATCTCTATTAATAGCATACGTCTTTAAAAAATACTTCTTTTTGCAGTAGTCCTCAATACAGTGCTTCCATCCTCAGTTGACTTCGATGATAGTAGGCTATACTCCGCCCGATATAGCCTATATAAAAATTCCATCCCTTTATGACCTTTGACATGTGTCTGCGCCATATCAGGGCTAAATTGTATGTCAGAAATCACGTAGGGGAACAAAGTTAGCTAGAAAATGGGAGATACTTGTCAGTGGAAACGTCATGTGCAGGTTTGTTGTATTCCAGAAAATGCAATATTTTGTTGCGTTTGAGCGGAAACTCGTGCGTCTTCTTGTGTTTGAGATGCGGGCCACTTCCAGCTTCGCTTGTGCTTTAACTCACAAGACATCTCAAGTTTTACATGTCACATTCTTGTCGAGAATTTAGAAGGCAGAGGCAGACATATTTCACAACAAGAAAGACACGCAGCATGTTGCTTTCGTTGTGTTGTGTCTTTAGTTGCGTAAGTTATAAATCGACATCACTCCAGCAAAAACACCATTATTTTATTCTTTAGAAATATTTAAGAATATGACATTTATTTTTCTTTGTAAACCTTCGGGTATGTCGTAGGCTATTAGAACTGAAATTAATTCATAAAATACCTATGCGGCAAGGGCCTCCTGTTTTGACAGGGTGACTTCCGTGACGCTACCGCGGTATCTAAAATCCGCTTCCAGATAAGCTTTCTCTGCCAGCTATCTCGCAAATTATTTATAAAGATCTGCCACGTTCCAAGCCTCACCGATAACTAGTATTTGAACCAGACCGGTTCCTTCTAACCCCTTGAACACGTGGTATAAATTTCTTACGATCCGTGCCAAAGACGTTCTTAAGCAGAAGGAGGTTAGTAGAAGTTATTCCGCGGGGCCGTCGTAACATGTCAGTATCATTATTGCTTACTTCGACATTGAATTATACAAGGTTCTTATGCTTATTACTATAGTCACTTGTAATAGTAATGCTAGAATGATAGACGATTTTGCTAAGAAAATTTTTAGTATTCCTCATAAATGTTTAAAATCAGTACAATTGGCAAACATTTATATTGACTTTTTCCCTGTCGTGTTGGTCATTATGATGTACCCAGTTTAGCCTGAAGTCATGTATCTACACAATTGCCATGTCGCTGTAAAATTCCTCTGGTAGCTGGCAGGGCTTTATAGATTCCATCCTACAGCAGACCGCTAGGTGTGGGTATGGTGCCATACCTGGCGAGCTGTTTTAGATTCCATGGTGAGGCTGTACATACAAGTTTGTCAATGTTATTTTTTCTTTCTTTGTCATAACCCATTGTCACAGTATTTCCGCGTTAATATGGTAACTTTTACACAAGTCTCTCAATGTATATATCTTCTTTCTACTTTCGTCTATTTGTTGCTATTGTACACCACTTGCCTCCTAGTTAACACTTGAAAATATCACACCATCGCATCGCCTCATTTGTCTCCCCACATTCCCATTGCCTAGCCTGGATTTATATTAGAACAGACAATAGACCCGAATGACATATCGGTGTCGAAAATATGGAAATTTAGCATAAAAGGTACACGTATAGGGGGGGGGGGAAGCGGACCGACTAAAATATCTAAGTTGCTGATAGGAGCCACTGCGCATGCCTAGCGGCATTCACAGGATAGCAGGAAATGTGTTGAAATTTGCTCTAGTGTCGACTATTGACTTAGCCCATTTCGATACCCAGACTATGGTTTCCAATCGTATTTTTTTATAACTGAATATATTAATTATTAATATCATTATAAAATACTAACACAAAGTATATTATATTCAGCTACAAGAGTCGGTCCGCTTTTTTTTCCTACCTGTACATATTGTAGGGTTTTCTATCTAGATTTTAATAGGTTTCTTTGTTTCATTAACTGTACCAAATGTTATTTTGATTTAGATGTAACGAATATGACGACTTCTTTAATTAAGTTATCAACTCATTGTCATTGTAAACCGGTATTTCTCTAGTTCAGGCTTACATTAGTTATACAGTATCTATAAAACTAAGACCCTCAAATAGGATAAATATTTAAAGAATAAACATTAAAATCCATCTGTTCAATACATTTCAATAGGATCGTATAGCGCTTCCTTGATGCTGGGTATAACAGTGACCATAAGATATATTCTGAAAAGCTATGCTTGAAGGTTATAAAATCAAAGTGTTTATCAGTGGAAGCCCTCAAATCAAATGATGGCTTATAAATCATACTTCAAACTTCTTTCTTGCCATTGGAAGTATCTATTGATCTATAGATTTGTGCCCCATCTCTGTCGCTCTGAAAGTTTGAAAACTGATGGATCCAGATGAAAGAGAAGCTAGGGAAGAACCCTCTCTCCTTCGCTTAAAACCCCACGACACTTCTATGCAATATTGGCTGTTTGACTGTTCGTAGGGGTAGGTAGAAGGCTATTGTTGGTGTGCTACTTGTTGTCTGTTAAATCTGGCATGATGCGCAAACTCCAGAATATCTAATCTATGCAGGGGTTCACAAAGATTTTTCTTGAGAAAATAAATTTTTACAGCTTTAAACTGAATAGCATACCACATCGTATAATATTATCACATTATATGAGTTACAACTTACAATGAAGTGATTTCTAGTACGAAACCGTAAAATGATGTCTTATGTATGTACTTAGCCTTTCACCAGGAAAGACATATCTAATAAAGAAACTGGTTAAACAGAGAAATGTTCCTACTGTTTGCTGGAGGAAGCTGTGATCATGAAGGATGGTAGGAGCACAACCAGTTTGGTCTGGGTGAAACATTTGGTCACTGATTTTCTGTTCCAGATATACTTATAGAAAACTCATAACATTACGACATTATGAGTAAATGCTATTACCTTTGCAGTATATGAAACAGTCTACTACTAACAATAGTAACATTTACTCATGTTTCAGGCCCTTGAACTCATAACTAATAATAGGCCTATTAGTCAATATTCTTATGAAATAGAAAACTAACAATATTGACTGTTATTACGTATTTGCTAACAATATGAGCGTAAAAGTTCTTGGAAACAGGGCCCAGTTACTCGTAAATATGAAACCCGTATAATAATAATAATAATAATAATAATAATAATAATAATAATAATAACAATAATAATTTATTTAAGCCTTTAAGTAAAATTTAAAAACGGCAATGTCCAATATTTCATAAATAAAGCCAAAATTAGGCCTTATCATTACTGGCCCCAATAAATGACAAAAGATTAATATTATATGAAAGTTTTGGATATTAGGAAATCCACTGGATATGTATGTGATCGCACATATTCGTCACTAAGCACCTCGGTCACTATCAAGTTAGCAAATCTAGGATTCGTTCCTGGGTGTCAGCAATCCTGTTTGAGATCTTCATTATTTACTCAGTTTCTCTCCTTAGTTTCTCTCCTTAGTTTCTTTATGACAACGGAAGGTATTTACCTCTAACTAAGGCAGAAACTGCTAGTTTTTTTCCACAATCTCTACGTAGTCCCATGGGTCTGTATGTTTGTGATGCCAAGTAGGTGCCCCATCACAGAGTTAACCGTTCGTCAGGGGAGTTCTTCCATTGTGCTCTGTAGATATAGGCCTATATGAATTCTTCAGAATAATAGACTACTCTTCGGTATAGGCTTTGGAATGCAAGTCGTCTATAGGGGAGGTGAAGCCTATTGAGGAGAAAGGATACATATTCCTCTTTATTAGAAGAATGTAGACCAACTGTAAATCGTGTATAATATTAAAAATCTTGAATTCATTTTTTCAAACTACGAATCTTTCTTAATGCAGTAGGCCACTACATACAGGGCACATTTTTCAAGACATCTGTAAATCCACCGGTGGAAATGTCCGAGTAATGCCGATTGTCATTTATTTTGTGATGAGTTTCTAATTACTGTAGCCTTTAGGAACGGATTGAATGGATTTCGGCGGGAGTATTCGCGTTGTATAATAAATAAATAATTGTACTATGTATTTTCAAAAGTGAAAGTTTCAATATTAGACTACGTTGTGCAGAGAACTGATAACTGATTGAAATCATTCTTATAAATAATGTTTTGAGCGTATTAAAAAGTATTTTTTAATACTATTGTTTATTTAAATAACTAACCTCAACTGCTACTCCTGTAGTGCTGTTTGAAGTTATTTCAAGGTATTTGTAAACAAATTTAATTATATAGTAGATCTTTACGTTGGATGTTCTTCTTTACTAATTCTGAAGAAAATTTCATTTTCGAAGGATTCATGCTGTGATGAAGAGCAGTTCATTTGCTTTCATACGAAAACGAACTCAATTTTTTATGCGGTTGACAACTGTCATCTGCTCCTTCAGGTCTGCCATCTAAGAAAAATCATAGGCTACATCAAGTTCGATGAGTCTGATGGCGGTCGATGATTTTCATCCCAAAACACAAAAAAATTTAAAAACAATCTGATGCTTCACCGAAATTTTTTTCGGAGACTTGACAAATACTCTGTTGGAAGTACGATGTCATTGATGAAACTAATCGTAGGGCTAAGCGGAAGTGAAATTATGATTATTAAAATAACATGTACGCCAGAAGTATAAATCTTTTAAGTAAAATATTAACGTGGCAACTCCAAGATAGCACTTTGATCTCGGGTATTTTCATGATGACTGAAGCGATTTGAAGTTTAGTCTGAAATTTTTGTGCATTCTGTACAAATAGTGAATAAGATTGTCCTGGTGCCTATTTGATATGCCGAGAGCAAAATACTTATATGTATAGGACACAATTTACATTGCCTTTGTTTATTCTGCAGGGTATTATGTATATATTTCACTACGAGCGTGTTTGCCGTTTCTGTTATTTCATTCATGCCTAGTGGTGTAATAGAGACTGCATGATGGCTTTGAAATCCATTGATCATAGATTCTGTTTTTGATATAGATGCATTTCAGTTCGCCGACGGGTAGCAATTTGGTTTTCAGATTGTATAGTGATAATATTTTAGTTATAAGTCAGTTGAAATGAAAGGATGATAAAAAGTTGCAGAAATAGAAGCAAATATATTAAAAGCGAACAGAAAAAGAAGAATATAAAAAGGCTCGAAAGGCACTTTTTTATTTGTACAGATTATTATATGTCTCCTATATAGCTCAGGTGAATGGGAGATTAGATAGTATCTGGATATCTGTATGCGTGTGTGGGCCTACATATAGGCCTACATGTGCGAGAGAGAGGAAGAAGGGAAAAGTAGGTTTTTACCCGTTTTCGGGATGGCTTGTTATAATTATTTAACGATGGCCGTATGGCTATTCAGTTCTGTTAGCGTCGTTGCGTCAGAATTTTACATCACAGAAGATCTTGGTGCCTACATATCTACAGACGTGAGACTGTTACATTAATTCACACGTAATGTAATAGACTCAGGCAAGAAAACAACCCAAGAACTTGGGAACAGAAAGACGGAGTCAACACAGGCCAACGTACGGATGGAATTTAAGAGCCCTTCACATGAGGCCACCATGTAAACCATACAGTCGTGGTGATAGCCGCTCCCTTAGAAACCCTATATTTAAAATAATAACTCCTGGTGGGGCTACCATGGTAGCCTCGTTTGAAGGGGCTTTAACAGTATTACACATAACGTCATTTAAACTACAGTATAAGTTGCAAAGCCAATTCTATTTTAAATTTTATTAATAATGAATGTGAACGTGGATTCTATAGCTGGGAGTGAGCGCCGTTTTGCAATTACTCGTCCCTAATTGAACGAAGGACTTGGTTGTGACAGATTGAATGACATTCGTATGCACTGGCTTTGTCACAAACTGAATGACTTTATTCCAGACAACCACGCAGTGGATATTATGTTCATTTACTTTACCCTTGTGTCAGTCATAGTTGGATTTTGGACTAGAGCTTCTCAACAATCCCCGAAAAAACCCCAAGATACGATAAAGTTAACTTCCAAATGCAAATCGGGCGTTTCTACTTGATATCTAGCCATTCGTGAAGGAGATAAGATGGCATTTAAATAGCAGGTTTTAATATATTCTCGTAAAATGGCTTTACAGTTCCATATCAAGGCTTTTTACTCATCCAAATTCAATTACGTTCCTTCCTACTAGTTTTTAACAACCTTTTTAAATTAATTATCTTTGAAGAAGGAACTGTTAAAATTCATGTTGTTTGTACCGTTGAGTTCACACAATGTAGAAAGACAATGCAGAAGCAAATTTTACTGATGTTTTTTACTGATCATATTTAATATGATGCACGATTAATGCTGTATGAAACCGAAAGGCCTAGGCAACATAACAAGAGTTGAGATTACGGTATTATGTAATTAGGCTATTTTATTTTTTGAAGAAGGAAGCTTTCGGAAATATAGGGAAAATATTCTTTCCTTTAGTGGCTATTTTTTTACTTTTTTAATATATAATTTGAATACAAAAGCTCTACGAGGAAGTTATTAAACATAAAATTTTCGTTACAGAAAGTAACATTAGTAATAAATCTGTGGACGATCAGAAACTTTTATTTTATTTCTTGTGACGAATGGTAATAATTATTTAAGACAGATAGTAGGTTTCTTGCACTGAAAGTTAGTTACCATGACTACTAAAGTACATTATTATTGAATGTAATAAATTCTATATATTAATTACCTATAAGAAAGTCATATTTATTAAGTGCCAGTATGGCTTTGGAAATTAAAGTACAGTTAGCTATGACAAATAAAACTATTGCTTTACATGCGCTTATCCAACTAGACCGAGGTGGTAACGTCTTGGCCTCACATTCTGGAGTTCCATGGTTCAAATCCCGAAGCCGGCCAATTTGACTTTTTCTTGTATTCTATATATCATAATTGCAATCATAACTGATTAAAGAAAAACATACTGACACTTTGTTACATCAGTTTACCTGATTTTATTTATTTTTGTATAAGTTGCTCTCTTTCTTCTTTTTCTCTTTCCTCATTGAGGATTGTCTATTTCCTAAGGAAATAGCCTGTATTATAATAATCAAATAATTATTTGATGTTAGGTTCAGTCTCGTATGTCACAAGATATCGGAATGCCTAAACTTATTGTACAGCCTGTCAATGAAATCATTGATAAGAATTATCTGTACAATTATTGCGACCGTCATGTAATGACAACTACTTTCACGAAATAGGTAGATTGAAAAAGCCCTGTGCCGAATAAAAATAGAAATATTATAGCCTATATTTAACTTCAGTTATCAGCATGCATGAGAGCGATTTTGAATTCTTTATATTTATTCCTATGTTATGTTATTACGATATGTTCTTTCCTTGTCTGTCCAAATACTTTTAACGGTGCCTTTGATATAGCCGACTACCCTGCAATATTGGTTTAACATGACTATTCCACTCATATGCCGCGTGTTTGATATTGACCAATAACGTTTAGCAATTCCTCGGATATAGACCAATCACGGCCGTTTATCTTACAATATTCTTGTAGGAATCGCGAGGATGGCATTTTATCGGGTAAAACACGCTGTTCATTACTGAACTGTAACAGTATCGGTATGCAGTGATACTAAATTACGTCATCCATTGTCGGCGCTAAATTGAAAACAGAAATGGCAGCCTCAAGTTTGGTAATGCATCTGTTGACGAAATTGACATTATTATAAAGGAAGCTAGGCCACAAAATACCGAAAGAAATAGAAAATGCATATGGATCCAGTTCCAATAGTTTTGTGAGGAACGTAAGTACAAATTGACTAAAGAAACTGAAATGCAACAGATTGCTCATATATTAAAATTACGTTCTTGAATTAAAATGTGTCTTTATTTCGTATCTTGATTTTTAGGTTAACTACGGCATTTTATCAATATACGTTGGTAGTGGTTCACTACGGTATTTTGTCAATATACGTTGGTAGCATTGATTAGTAATCCATTATGGAGACTGTTCATTTATTTAGTATGCCGTGATCTGACAACTGACAGTATTAATGATTTCATTTTAAACTAACAAGAAGAAAGTAATTATTATTCATGTAATCTATTACATTTCATTCGTGAAATAGTCTTAATAAATCCAACTCGAGGTTACGAGTTTCATAAGATAAATTCGTAACCTCTCGTGGGATTACCTATGATAAAATGCGCCAATTTATGAAATCGTATGACACTACAGAGGTTGGATAAAAAGTTCCCATTTTTATTTTGTGATTCCGTTTTGGCGTATATGGATGAAGTTTGTTGATGAAGAGGATGTTGATTGGTAGTTTGGTACTATGCTACTTTCAAAAAATAAACTTTAATTTCGTGAACTTTATCCTGACAGAGTAGTGTTTTATAGGCATGTTAGGTTTGGCGTTTGAAAATCGACAGTTCTCCATAAGTTAATTTCGAATTATAAACAAAATAAAAAACTGGGCGACGCCGGACCTTTAAAGCCACTAATAAATAAATGTGAGTTTAATCATTGTTTTATTTTTTCATCCTTGCACAGATTGTTTTTTAGGACAAAGAATATCGAAAACATTCCTTTTTCCAACATAAAATTACATGACCAGGCTACATAATTCAGGTAAACAATTCCATCAAGACACTTAAAGTGTAATTATAAAAAGAAAGGTCTAGCTTAATTTGTGTCATCATATAGGTGTACTTTTTCTTTGGCATTCGGCACGAATTTATGATTAGCATGAGCAATTTAGTCTCGCGCATTTAAGAGTGACTTTCGAAATAACAACAAAAATGCTCATCATGACTTGAATGATTAGGAAAATAATATATCCACATGTGTTTTGATAGTGGATAGACTGGTTGGTGGTTGGTCTCTAGTTATTTAATGAGGTTGTACTGAACGTAGGCTTGGGTGGATGCTGTTGTGTACTTCTGCCGGACCAGTCGATTGTTTTGAAGCAAGTTAGCAAGCAGATCAGTATGGTTCTTTCTCGCATTCTGGATGTTTTAATACTTCAGTTGCGGCGGATATCTGCAATATAAATTAAATTAAATTAAAATCAGATCACAATCTGGATAGTTCACTGGAGAAAGAACACAACACCATACTCTTCAGCATATGACCATGAATCTCTCGTCTGAACTATTCAGTTACAAATGAGGAATATTAAGACTCCAGGCGACGCAACTTACTGGTGACTTTACAATTTTTTTAGGTACCTAGAGTATAATTGGTTCATACATATTATTTTTCTCCTGGCTAACTGGAGTCGATTTCACATCTGACAGTTGGATCCGGTATGCAAAAAACGAAAAAAATACGTTAAAGCGTTCTAATTAAGTAACCTATTTACAGAAGATTTTTAAAATCTTTACCGGTGAACTCATTTTCTTACCATGACTCATCACGATTTCATTCTGTATCATATTCGTTAAGATTCAATATCAGTTGAAATTATTAGACTCCATAAACATATCAGCAATAGAAAATGGACTCACATCACGCCTGTATGTTGAGCATAAGCAGAGCTGCGCAGAGAGTTATTGATGGCACTGTAGGACGATGTAAACAACTACCACAAAGCAGCATTAAAACATGTAAGTAGTAAGTACACAATACCATATAGCTAGAAATCTAATTTTTTGGTGAAATAAAACGGCTGTTTCCGGCATTAAATTTCTTCTATTTTGATGCACATTCCGCGAAATAAATTATTTCATACACTAGGCCGCCTACTATATTTGACATTAGAAAAAGTAATCCATTTATTAGGCCTGTATTAATTCTCAAATATAGCGTTTAAAAAGTAGGGTCAAAACTATTTAGCAATTAAATTAAATGATAGTTTCAGTGTTGAAAGATAAAACAACACATTTTACTGTTTAAATAAAATGTTGAATTGAAAAATGTAGCGATATTTCGTTAATTTAATTTGTTTAGTGGGGTTATTTTAAGCTTAGTTAAATTTTGTTAAGGTAAGCTGTTTTGATGAAGTTCGCTCAAATCGTTGTTACCAAAAAATACAGTCCTTAGTAACATGATATTTATTTATTTCCAATCCACCATATTAGTCAAACACATGTTTGCTATCGGCTTCGTTAAAATTTCATGATATAAAAATGAAATTAATACCAGTCACATTCTCAATAGTCCAGTGGAGAAAGATCACGACACCATACTCTTCAGTTCGACGCCATGATTCTCTCACCTGAACAATTGAGAATAAAAGTGGAACATGAAAACTCAAGAGCGATGCAACTCACCAGTATTGAAGTTATGCTGTGCTTCCCTACTACAGCGTCCCTTTTATCTTTCTCGCCATGGACCCACCTCCGGATATCTTCAGGGTCCATGACCTCGGCGACGCCGTTTCGGTACTGAGGAGCTTCCCTAGTCCAGCGTCGCCTTATCTTCCTCGCCATGGACCCATCTCCGGAAATATTCAGGGTCCATGACCTTCTCGGTGACGCTGTTTCGGTACTGACGGATGAAGTCTCCCTCTTCGGTTAACTGCAACATATAAAAAGTTAAATTAAAACCAGATCACATAAAACCACTGAAGAAAGATCACGACACCGTGCTCTTCAGCATATGGCCAAGAATTTCTCATTTGAACTATTGAGATATAAAAGAAGAACATATGGACTCCAGAGCGATGGAACTCACAAGTATAGAATTATATGCGGCGCTTCCCTAATCCAGCGTCTCTTTAACTTCCTCGCCATGGACCCATTTCCGGATATATTCAGGGTCCATGACCTCGGCGACGCCGTTTCGGTACTGAGGAGCTTCCCTAGTCCAGCGTCGCCTTATCTTCCTCGCCATGGACCCACCTCCGGAAATCTTCAGGGTCCATGACCTTCTCGGTGACGCTGTTTCGGTACTGACGGATGAAGTCTCCCTCTTCGGTTAACTGCAACATATAAAAAGTTAAATTAAAACCAGATCACATAAAACCACTGAAGAAAGATCACGACACCGTGCTCTTCAGCATATGGCCAAGAATTTCTCATTTGAACTATTGAGATATAAAAGAAGAACATATGGACTCCAGAGCGATGGAACTCACAAGTATAGAATTATATGCGGTGCTTCCCTAATCCAGCGTCTCTTTAACTTCCTCGCCATGGACCCATTTCCGGATATCTTCAGGGTCCATGACCTCGGCGACGCCGTTTCGGTACTGAGGAGCTTCCCTAGTCCAGCGTCGCCTTATCTTCCTCGCCATGGACCCACCTCCGGAAATCTTCAGGGTCCATGACCTTCTCGGTGACGCTGTTTCGGTACTGACGGATGAAGTCTCCCTCTTCGGTTAACTGCAACATATAAAAAGCTAAATTAAAACCAGTTCACAATCTGAATAGTTCACTGAAGAAAGATCACGACACCATACTCTTCAGCGTAAGGCCATGAATCTCTCGTCTGAACTATCTACTCTTATACAACTCAACGGCCTTAAATAGCGTGCTTGCTCGCTCGCCCTCTTCGTGAGACATCGGGTATACTCGGCGATGTTCGTCTCTCGCAGTCTAAACTTTCATGACGACTACAAAATTAGGAAAACCGTTTCTTTATTATATAAGGCCTAAGTGAAATGAACACAATGAACAAATATTCTAATTTTATTTTTACTTACAATTTTCATAGCTCTGAACCACAAACATTTTTAATAATCTACCAATGTAAATTTCTTAAAAATCCTGGAGTCAATGAATAATGGCGGGCGAAGCCGCGGGCACCAGCAATAAAATATTGATGGTTTAACTCTTGAAATATCGCTGATAATAATAATCCAAACAAACCATTCCTTCCCTTGAAACATTATATAATTTCTGAAAATTACACTGAATTGATCAAATAAAATTCACATCATATTCATGTCAATAAACAGTTGAGAAACAATACGTATTATGTGTTCACACATGGCCTCCTTTATTGTACAATAAAGGAGGCCGTGGTTCACAGGTTCCTTTGGAACTGCATAATCGATTCTGATATAGTTTTCCCAGGGGGCGCTTTCTAATTGTAGAATGTACTCTGAAGCCGGAATTTTAGCTGTTTCATTAATATTATTAATGGCTTAGTTTATGAATGATTCGCGTGCAAGTGTTAATAAATATAATGCTTTAATAATTATTATACTCTTAATTTTTAATTTTTAAATCAATTATCGTGGGCGAAGCCACGGGCACCAGTTACAAATGAGGAACATTAAGACTCCAGAGCGATGCAACTCACCAGTATTTATGTTTATATGGAGCTTCCCTACTGCAGCGTCGCTTTCTCCGCCATGGACCCATCTCCGGAAATCCTTAGGGTCCATGACTTTCGCCGGGACGCTGTTTCGGTACTGACATTGATGAAATCTTCGTCTTCGTCTGAATATCTGCAACATCAATTAAAATGTAAATTAAACTAGTTCACATTGTGAATAGTTCAGTGAAGAACGATCGTGACTCCGTACTCTTAAGCACAGAGCCGTGAATATTTCTTCTGAATTATCCAGTTATAAAAGCAGAACTTCAAGACTGCACAGCAAGCTAGCTCACCAGTATTGGAGTTTATACATGACTTTTTAGGGCATCCGTTACTTCAATTTGCCATCCATTGAGTCTCATGACTTTCGCCTAATCTGTTTCTATGGTTTTAATAAAAATCTTAATGTTGCTCAGCAAACAGGTTGTATCTTTTCCTTAATTATTAAGTGCCAGTATGGTACTTTATGAGATTGTGTGGAGGACGAAAAAATGTCTGTCCATCTTTCTGTCTGTCTGTCTGTCTGTCCGTGTGTCTGTACGCGCCATAACTCAAATACGCTTTTTCGGATTTTCATGAAACTTGGAAAACACATTTATAATGTCCATGAGAAGAACCTATTGATATTGAACCAGATCGGTTCACCGGTACCGGAGTAATGCCCAATTTAGTGCCTATTTTAATAGATTATGTTGGAAAGGCGCCTTAACTCAAATACGGATTTCCATGAAACTTGGTATACGCATTTATGACATCCATGAGAAGTACCCTATTGAATTTGAATCTAATCTGTTGACCGATACCGGAGTAAAACCCAATTTAGTGTCTATATTAAAGGCGCAATAACTCAAATAGGCCTACGCTTTATCGGATTTTTATGAAACCTCGTATACGCATTTATAATGTCCATGGGAAAATGTCTATTGATATTCGACCAAATCGGTTGGCCAGTACCGGAATAATGCCCAATTTAGTGCATTTTATGTTAATATGTTAGAAGCCGCGATAACTAAAATATTATGCTTTATTGGATTTTCCTGAAACTTTGTATACCCATTTATAATGTACATGGGAAGACGTCTACTGATATTGGACCAAATCGGTAGACCGGTACCGGAGTAAAACCCAATTTAGTGTCTATTTTAAAGACGTGGTAACTCAAATACGCTTTACCGGATTTTTATGAAACTTGGTATACATATGTATAATGTCCATGGGAAGACGTCTATTGATATTGGATAAAATCGGTTGACCTGTTTCGGAGTAATGCTCAATTTAGTGCCTATTTTATGGTAATATACGTATTCGAAAGAATTTATGAAATACAAATCAGTTATCATGACAACATAGCCTATTGTTTTAGTGTGATCTTATAAGGCTTTGGAAATTAAAATACAGTTAGCTATGACAAATAACACTATTGCTTTACATGCGCTTATCCAACTAGACCGTTAAACTGACCCAGGTGGCCGAGATGGTAACGTCTTGGCCTCACATTCTGGAGTTCCATGGTTCAAATCATCATCATCATCATCATCATCATCATCTTTATTTGCCAATGGAGCTTGATACAGCTATTTGACATGGTCAAGTACAATATATAAGTTATTAAAAAAATAAAAATCATAGTAAAGGTAACTACATTGATTAACAGCTATTACTTAGTTTACAGTTATATATTAAAAACATTAGGCCTATTTACATATAGAAGCAGTAATAGCCACTTTGTCATGTTAAGCACAATACCGACTGATTTGACTTTTTTTTGTATTCTGCATATCATAATTGCAATCATAACTGCTTAAACAAAAACATACTGGCACTTTATTACATCAGTTTACCTGATTTTATTAAGTGCCAGAATGGTACTTTTTGAGATTGTGTGGTGGACGGGAAAAGTCTGTCTGTCTGTCCCTGTGTCTGTACGCGCGATAACGCAAATACGCTTTATCGGATATCATGAAACTTGGTATAGGTTACACATTTATATCGTCCATGGGACGAAGCCTATTTGTTTTGGATCAAACCGGTTGACTGGTACTGGAGTCAAGCCCAATTAAACATCTATTTTGTGGTAATATATATTAGAATTTATGAAATGCAAATCAGTTCTCATGACAACATATTGTTTTACATTGTTCATATACGGCTTTGGTAGTTGCAATACAGGTAGCTTTTACAAATAACACTACCCACATATTCCTTCACATATGCTTATCAAACTTTAGACCTTGTTTTTCCGTAAGCCCTGCTTAATGAATCGATCTGGAGCTTAATTCGGAAATCTATTACAAAAATAACTATTTTCTGCATATCATAATTATTGCAACTATCATTGATTTAACAAAAGCATTCTGGAACTTTTTTATACCAGTGTACCTGATGTTTTATACAGGTCAGCGAAATTCGTAGTTGTAGTTTCAAAATTATGTAGCATTTCATAAACATGTGATGAGTATTTCAAGTGTGATTTGTTAAGGTCAAATAAGTGCTTTACAACAACAGTAATATCGGTCTGTGCATTTCTTGGTAAGATTCCAGTTGACATTGCACAGTGATAAGTCGTACGGATAACTTTTAATATTTGTGTGGGAATCAGACAAAAGTTCACATGCAACTGGCGGAAATGATAAGAACCAACATAATGCGGGAAATATGGGCTTGAATAGAACGAAGCGTGGTTTTGTGAACTTGCTTATACTGTAACCCAAAGTTTCGAAACTGTCAAGCGAGAGTTGCTGTTGGTTTCTATTCTCAGTCATTTCATTTTGAAAAATAAAATGTTTGTTTCATTTAAAATTTCCTTGTATTTTTCCAGAATTTCAACGTCATCCTTAGAGCCAGCGAATTAAGTTTTTAAAGGTTAAGGGGATTGTTAGGCTGTTTTCCCCGCATCCGATCTTAGCTGAAAAATCTAGAAATTGTTGCCTATTGTTTGTAATGTGTACAATAGACTCAATGATAGTATTCTTTGTCTGCGTTCTTCCTGTCACATTGATTCATTTAACCGATTTTATTTTAGGCCTAACCGATAAAAGACATTTCTTATCAGTGCCTCTTAAACTAAAATGTAGAATCTCACAATCGATTATTCGGTGAATCATATATATATATATTTTTTTTTTACAAATTTACAATTACAAATGCATTTACAAAATTAATACAAATACAAATATAAATAATATAAACACAATTAGTACAATTTCAAAAAAGTATCATTTGGCCCGAATGAGCCTAGCTCGTGTTCGGGGTCAGTTCAGTCATACTAAAATTATATTTTGAACATTATATTAAAAAAACATACATATTATAGTTTTAGGCAAAAAATAAGGATAAAAATAAATAAGATTCATATGTTGCATGCATTCCGAGAAACAACATTTCAACTGATTAAAATTGAAAAATCACGTAACTTGTGTTGTTATTGTTATTTGAAACATTTTTTTTTCTTATAACTTATCTAAAGGGCAGTTAGAAGCTACCATCTCGTCAACATCATCTCGTATTACCTAACAAATAATACGCCTCTAAAGGAGGCTTAGACAACTGAATACGCACTCCCACAACGCGGCCCTTTACTCTGTGTCGCGATAATGAAAGTTCTTTGTTTCATATAACTTTTTTTTCCAGGGTCCTGGAAGAGACTTTGTTTTTTTGAAGTAATAGTAAGGTTTTCAGGATTTCTTTATGTCACCTTATATAATTTCCTTACATAAAGAGTGGAGGAAACTTACATGAAACCGCGCTTATGCATTCAAGTTCCAGATGCAATATTTTGTGGTAAAATATCTTGGCTGAGAAGTATATGTTCGCAGGCTTTTAGCTTCAGATTGTACAGCGAAGAGAAATGGACGCACTCAGAATGTAAGCATGTTTCCAGAATGGCGGCGACCATACTTAAGAACCTTGTCTTTATTCGAGATCTCAAACATTAAGTTTCTAGTGAATCAAGAAGTACTTGTGTCTTTTCTGCTACCACAGTGAACATGACAGTTATTGCAAGTATTCATTTATTCTATAACCGTAACATTATATGAGAGTAGGTTTACAGTTATAGCAAGCCATCACGCTGTGATCATAATCTTGAGGCTATGCTCGTAATCGCCAATTACTAGCAACCTACAATCACTAACCTATCGATTTTTTTATTTTATTTTTTATTTTCTGGACACGCAGATGTTTAATTTTCTCAGAAGTTGGAATAATACCACAGTTCTTCTCACCACAATTTGGAAACTCTGCCCCAATAAAATGTTTTCTTATCCATACCACGCCATAGGACATCTCGTAAGTTATGCTGAATCATTTACAGTCTCCGTTGTCCGCTCCTGGAATTCTTTGGAATATGAAAACAGGGACCTTCGAAACCTTATGGTTTTAAGACAGTGGTGTGCAGGGTTCGGATGTTTTTTTTGTTATATGTCATATTTTTATCCTGTCCTCCGTTCTGACCGCAAACACGAATTAAACATGAATTGTACATTTTATTACCCTAATCGGACCGTTTTTATTTTGCATATGAAGTCATATTTTGGTCATTTTCGTGATCTTGGTAATATTTCGGTTATATTTGTAATTTAACGTCATATTTCAGTTATGAATTCGGTAAAAGAGCGCAATTATGCAGTATGTTCGCTAAATTGTCGACTTAATTTTTTCGAAAAAATCATGAATATTTTGATTTTACTGTAACTGAAATGTGTTTGTTGTTAACAAATTCCAATAAACATGTTTAAGAAATATTTTCAATTCACGTTTGCATTGGTAACTTACATGGAAGCATTAACAGATTAGAAGTTCTTTACAGTAGAACTGTAAATCACCTGTAAAATTGTTAAAAGAGTGAATATCTAATTGAATTAATGTGATGTAATAATTTAGTGTCATTAAACGTTTTAAATGGAACATTATTTTTAGAAAATACGTTCTTTTATGAGGTCATATTTAGTCATTTTTAAGGTCATATTTAGTCACATTTTCCACTTTTTTTAGGTCATAAACGTTCGAACCCTAGTGGTATCTAATAAATTAGGTATACTGCATAGAGCGTTAAAATTTTCCAGACTTTTATTTATTTTTCTTTCTTTTAATCTACACCATTTTGAAATATAGCTGATTGTTTTATATGATAGCTGATTGTGTTTATGTAATCTAATGAGTAACCAATAAATTAATTTTACATTATTTTTAATCAAGCAATCTGTAGAGTAAGTTGGTATTCTAAAAATGAATTCATTTAAGAAATTTTGATTGACCAATTAACGGAACGAAAATAAGCTTGTTTTCCTTTTAAACAATGAAATTTCTTTTTTCTTCTGTTAAAATGCTCTAGTCGCGCAGACTAGAATAATTGCTAATCTCGACTTCTCAATTCTCGGAATTCAAGAATCGGGTATCTTCTTACAATCTCGCTTCTCGCTTTCTCACTTTCTTGTTTCAAGCGCTGTAATAACGTTGGTGTAATATGGAACTTTATTAAAATACCTTAGACCTTAGTAGAAATCCTAAGCAGCACTCTTGAAAGAAGAGATCCTCTCATTCCTTCAGAGCAAGTCGGCACCATCACAATAATGGTCACGACTGACATCAGCTTTTGTGAAGGAATCCGGGCCAATGGCAACGAATACTTTGCCACAACAGAACTTCCTCATTAGTAGATAACTTGGAAAGTATCATGTCTTATTTTACATCGTGAAAACTTTTTATTTATTTATTTTTGTATCTCTTTTTTTCTCTCCATTCTGTGTTAATCACTTATTTCCTTGCATTTAGTTTTGCTCATAATTATGAAAATCTTACGTTATTTATTTTCATGAACTATTATCATGCATTTTTTTATTTATTTCTCGTATTTCACAATTATTAGCTTCCTTTAATGAACTCATAAAACCATAAATCATGCAGCATTCATTGAAGAATCGAGAGTTGAATTTTGAATTTTATTAATTTTTATTTTGAAATTTATGGAACAATTCAATCACATTCAAACTACTCACATTTACAATTTTACTTTTATATTTGCAGCATAACAGACACACTCCCAAATAAGATACTGATTTTGGCCTGGACTGCGATTCACAAAATCATCATATATTAAATATACTCATGCGATTCATCATTCGTTCTTGTCAGAATGGGAACTATAGACTATATAAACAGTGTTTTTTTATATATTTTTTAATTAAAATAGGTTACTTGGTTTGTTCGTTCACATAAGGATAATGCCTCCGCGTGGAAAGAGTGCGTGCACTAGCATTTGTAGTTACGTTAGTAGGACAAATTCCCGCATAAAACAAAATTTAAATTATAAACAGTAGCCTAATCTCCCAATTAAACGCAGAACTGGTTGGCGAGGCAATCCGCAAATTTGCAGAAAAAGGACAAAAATCAACACGAACATGTTTTCAAACATCTTTTACTTACATCAAGGATCCTATTAGCTATAGCTAATTTAACCTATCAACACTTAACAAGTTTGATGCTTTACTTTTCACCACGAAATCGCTCAATTGTTTTGTCTCTTTATGTAAAAAACACTTCTTCTTTATTTGTGATTGGAGCCTTCCTTTTAATACCACAAACTGTCGTCGCAAAAAAAAAAAAATGGATAGAAAGACCACGGATAATCGATCATTTACTGTACCTACCGTAACCATATCAGATGCTGAAAGTAGGTTCTTCTTTGTTGAACCAACTTAAATTTGCAAATTTTTAAACGAAATTTATTAAATCAAATCAAACTGTCATCGAAAAAAAAAGAAAAAAGATAGAAATACCACGGATAATCGAGAATTTACTGTACCT